>JAUJYZ010001097.1:92500-782988 GCA_033675265.1 Actinostola sp. cb2023 | reverse complement strand
CTCGCCACTTATTCTCCCTTCCTCCTCTTTTTTTTTTCTTTAGCTTTCATCTTCAACCTTTGTTTAGCTTCTTACGACCGAAACGCGAAGTCCGTAAGGGAAGTAAGTTATGGACGAGTTTTTCGGAAGCCTGTAGCCCAAGCGCATAGCGCTGCCGGACGGGCCATAAAAAGTGGGGAAAAGCTAGGACCATAACTTCCCGTACGGACCGAGCAAGCGAGGTTTTAAACGAAAAAATAGAGGTGATTACACGGGTAGTTGGGTAATACGGCCGGGATATTTTTACGAGTCATCGCCGTATTTTGACGAGTCATAGGCGAGTCAAAATACAAATAAGCGAGTCTGTATAAAAATGACACAGCAGCCCTATTACCCAAATACCCGTGTTAAATAAGTGTATTTATTGCACAGCCCCCCCCCCCCCAGCTAGCAAAATTAATGAAAATACCGTTATTTTTCTCTGTAATGATATAATTATAATAAAAGCGCGCAAAACTAAAAAAACGGTGTTTTCTAAACGTGTTAAAATACGCTGTCATATTTGTACTCGTTATTCTGTACTGTAAGATTACCAAGTTGTGCAATAAAATCTTAAGATATTTATTATATAAGATTTTGCCAACGTTTAATGATGTCAGAGGGCCTGGTAACGTCCCTTACGGTCCCTCGCGCTCGTGTTAATAATAAGAGGATGTGCCAAGTTCATAATTGGACCAATAAGAGCGCCGAGTAGTATCTGTTGCTATTATAATTAGGGAATTTATTGATCCTTCTCATTGACCAATCACAATACAACCAATACAAGCTTCTGTCTTATGGTTGTGTATTGCTATTGTGTTTAACGTTCTCATTCCCTTATTGAATTTTTGATGAATTGATATTTTATGAGAATTTTGACTATTCAAACAACATGGCGCCAGGGGTGCAAAATTTAACTTTGGTTATTGTTTCTATGCCACATAACCCTTATTAGTGGGATGCATGTGTTTTTTTTTTGTCCCCTCCTGTGTCGGAGCTATGGACGAGTCAGGCATCTGGGAAAAACCAAAGCTCTGATGCACTGGAATTCTTGTGCCAACGTGATCCAAATTTTTGAACTTCACCTTGAAAAGGACGAGATGTTACCACGTGTCCCCCCCCCCCAGCGCCGACCAGGTTTTGTTCTGATGTTTTTCTATGAATTTCTTCATTGTTTTTAGATAGCCCTTGCTCGTAGATACATCATCGTTTAGATGTAGATAGTATGGATAGCCTAACGTTTTACAATGATTCCATAAGTAGGCAAAGTCTAAGCACTGCTTTGACCGCCATTGTGTTCTTTGTTGACTGTGTCCCCACAGCGCTGGGAAGGTGAAGGGGATCGGATAGAACGCTCGCGGGGCAGTAATGAATCGTATGAGTCGTTTTGTCTCACTGGGGAATGTTTGGGTGACATGTTCTTTTATATTCTTGTTGTCTCTCTCCACAAAGTCAGCTAAAAACACAACTATCAAAACTTGTGTCTTTTTCTACTTCATCGAGGCCTTGGAGAAGCTCTCTTAATGTCTGTGTCAAGTAGTCGGCATTTACTCGTCGTACTGTCGGTATTCCGATCACTAGGAAATCTTTCTTCGGCTCTTTCAGTCGGAGTTGGCGTTGATTTGTTGTCATGGTTACTATAGCGTGACGTCAAAACTTGGAGTCATGGTTGTTTTCATAACTGCTGTAAGACGAGCGTGGCAAAACTTTGCATCAAAGGACAACCGAGGTCTGGTCCTGAAATGAGTCGGACAAAGTTATGTGATACTGATGTTTTGTCGAGAGATTTCAACCGAGCTGCTATTTAATTGAAACCCCCCCCCCCCCCCCCCCCCCCCCTAACTTATACATCACACTTTGTTGGCTGACGAGGAGTTGCCATGGAAATACTATTATATTCAATACTCAGTCTATTTTAGAAACGTTTGGTCTTCGATCTTTATATCAAGTCACTGTCGCATGTGTACTGATCATTGTCCCTAGTTTTGCAGCAGATCTTCTCCGGCGCTTGGAATAATCGAACACGAAGTTATTGTGTGATAGAATCACGCCATTTTGACGTCAACAAAGACTAGTTCACTTCACACTTGATGTCGGATATAAAGTTCTTTAAAACAATATTTTGAAGTCCAATTGTGGTCTTTCCTTATAATTTGCAATAGCTAAGTAACTATACAGCTTCTGGTGGCGGTGAAGTCCGATTCTGGGTTTAGAAGTAGCAATAAAAGCGTTTTAAAAAACTTCAGTTAATTCGCCGTCAACCGCTTGAAGTCGCGAAGCATGTTGAAATCACCTAACAGGCCGCGCATACAACAATAAACTTTATTTAACTCGAATTTTAATAAGGTAGCAAATACATGCTAATATCTTCGAGAAAATGCATGGGCAAACAAAATTCCCTCCTGTTGGTTGGCACACAAAAAAAAACATCACAAAAATGATTATTTAAAAGCTCCGAAGTTTGGGGAACGCGGCTCAACATGCATAAAATACAATAAAATATTCAGTTCAATTACTAGCCATTTGCAGTAAGTGTGAACTTCCCTGTAATGCGGTTTGTTGATATGAATGAGCTAGTCTTGGAACTTTTGAAAGTTTTACTTACACTTACAGTCAATGTCATTAACGTTGTCCAGCTAAAAGGAGATTAATTGACTACAGTAAATGTCACGTGTCTCATTCTATATTCGTTTTGCATACATGGAATTTTAATTTCAAAAGCATAAATCACCTCTGCATGTGATTGTTAACATTATTTTCCCACACTGAGGTGATTTATGCTTTTGAAATTATTTAAATTCCACGCGCTCAGTTTAGCTGGACAACGTTAATGACATTGACTGTATATACTTGATAAACAAGGCTAACTTCATCATTATCATTGCCAAGTCTTTCATCTGATAGAGTGCAATTTAGAAAAGCGTGAAATAGTACTAATTTTAAATAGTACTAAATAGTGCTATTTCTATTGTTTTCTATTGTTTCATTAGTGCTATTTAGTACTAATTAGTTATTTAGTTTTCAAGCTTTTCTAAATTGCACTCTACTAAGTAATGGTAATAGAACTGAGTGGAGTGCAATTTGGTCTGAAATCATACGAGTGATTACAAAATTGCACGACCGCGTAGCGGGAGTGCAATTTGTTATCACGAGTATGATTTCAGACCAAAATTGCACGACACGAAGTTCAATTACCTGTTAATCATATTCATTTTGAAATCTTTTCAAATACACTCGCTATATTTAGGTGGTAAGTTGCAATAATAAGAATAATTTTGATACCTGAAATACAACTCTTTTCATTCTAAATTACAAATTACTTTTTATGAAGAATCGTTTGAATTTAATAAAATTAGAGTTTCTGTGCGAAAATAAAAAAAATAAAAAAATTGGTGCAATTAATGATCCAAAATAGTGCAATTAATGATTTAATCGCACCATTTTTATCCAATCAGATTGCAGGATTTACTAGTGATTTCAAAATGAATATGATTAAATAAATAAAATACTGACAAGTAAACCGGGGCGAATAAGGCCTCGTCTGCCGGCGTAGTAATTTCGTGCACCGGCCATGCTTTGTGCTGTGCATGGCTGAGTGTGTATGCAGCGCTCGATGCATATGCTAACTTGACTAGTTTTATGGATCATTCGCTGATCATTCGTGAACTCGATCATTCGTGAACACTGGCCGTATAGTTTGACTCACTATGTTCAATATATAAGACTACAGTGCGGTCGGATCTGCGCTCACTATCACATAAACTATAGAGAGTTTTCTGTATTCGGAAATGTTATTGTGACTATGATAATGAAAATGCGTGTTATTGTTGTCATCGCGTCTATCGTATCAGGCTGACAACATTTATGAACACCGTTTCGTTCATAAAGCCGCGTGTAGGATATGTAATTCGTTTAAAAAACTCATGGCTAACTATGCGAATACGGAGTAATGAACAACAGAGTTGCATTTCACCTGTCGGTGGCAGAATTGAACAATGCCAACAAGATTTTTCAGTTTAATTATTTTGCAAAACATTCATAATAAAAGCAATAACATATTTTCTTTATTTCGATATAGAACATCTATCTCACTAGCTTTCTGGTGCTTTCCTCTGAGCTCATCGCGGGCAAATACCAGAATTGTAATCATAATAATAACGGGAATTCGAAACAGTTTTTCGAAACAGTGACTACGACTAATACGTGCAGTCAGTTATAGTTATAGCCGTGAGTGTAGGTTGTTGAGTTAATGGATCTCTTAATACTGACCTTCAAATACAGCACTTTAGCCGAGTAAACCCTGTACTAACCCCAAGTTTCCAACTATAAACATGGCCGCTTAATTGCCTTTGGGAAGAAGGCAGACATTTTTACTGGCACATTATATGATTCGAAATAGCTTACACACTTTTTAAAATAACTTCTTTAATAAACCTATAAAATCCCTGTGTCGTCCTTAGTTTGAAAGTAAATTATAAATGATATTGAAGAGATGATATTTTTATGTGATAATTTTTTTCGTGCATATATGCATATCAGATAGTGCGTTACGACATCTAATTTTGAAACGAATGAAAAACAATATATGTCCAAGTTCATGATGGCTCTAATCATGTAGACCGCGTACTATGCTAGCCGGTGGGTTCATAGGAAGCTTACAAGAACATTACTTGTGATCAAAACCGTAGTTTTTAGCGACTTTCAATGAATACATTTATCTTCCGTCTTGATTGAAAAACAACCAATTCCTTTGAAAACTTATGCACCCACCTTTTCTCCTGCACTCGAAACTGACGTCCTTATAGAGAAGAAAGACTTGCAGAAAGCTATAAGTACACACGCCCAAAATCAGAATCTTTAAAAAGATTTTTGTAGTTATTTTGGGCATGATTCAGTCAAACTCCAACTCCGTTCAACATCAGTTAATACGGGCCGGAATAGGTTACCATACTAATTTCCACATGTGCTGTCAGACGTGACAAACCCGAGGGGGAGGGGGTGGGGTTAGACCTTCGCGTGGCTCGGTTGATCACGTAAAATGGTGGTCCCGTCTCACCACACTCCATTACATTGCACCGGAGGGACGTAAAAGAACCCACACCACTGTTCGACTTCAGCCGAATCTACACGGATGAGCAAATTTTCCTTGACAAGGAAGACTTGCTGGCGTAGACGAAAAACAATTGTCAATTTTTGGCTTGTCAAGAAAAACTTGTCAAGGACAACTTGTTCGTGCAGATGCGTACTACCCAGCATTGAGGTCGGTTTGGCGGTGATATTGTCTGTATAAAGGCTACTAGTGGATGAGACCTCGTACACTATAGACAGCTAGTGACCCAAACTTTGCCGAGTGCTGGACGTGTAGAAAACTCGCGACAGAATGCTAAAAAAAAGTCAGTGCCAAGCCAACAATAAACGGTGTTACAGTTACTGTAGTCAGTAATTTTTGTAGGGAATTGTAGGGGTTTTTCAGGCGTCCAGCCGTTTTAAAAGCCAAGCCTTAACAGGCTTGAGTAGAAATGTTCATTCTTGATCTTGTGATTTACTGTCAAGTAACAAAATGTATTTACTGTAAAAGGAGAAAAAAAAATGAATATAAACAAGAGATAAAAGTGCCTTGCAATTATTATAACTCCAAACGACAAAGAGAAATAATTCTGTAATTAAAGTATCTCCATTTCATTTTGAGGAATACTACACAACGTATCATTGGTACAATTTTAGTAATTTATTTTAGTAATTTCTTATCAATCCTTAAAATAACATTTCATTCATCAATGAAAGTTTTACATTCATTGGGGAAACGACTGGGAACTCGCGGAGAATTCTCATGGGAGTGTTTTAGGGCCGCGTCGCCATTGCTGTCTATTTAGTATAACACATGGGAAAAACGACTGGAAAACATTGGCAGGGAATTGTGGGAGTGTTTTAGGAGACGCCATTGCTGTCTATTTAGTATAAAACATGGGGAAACGACTGGAAAACATTGGCAGGGAATTGTGGGAGTGTTTTAGGGGACGCCATTGCTGTCTATATTTAGTATAAAACATGGGGAAACGACTGGAACACATTGGCGGGGAATTGTGGGAGTGTTTTAGGGGGACGCCATTGCTGTCTATTTAGTATAAAACATGGGGAAACGACTGGAACACATGGCAGGGAATTGTGGGAGTGTTTTAGGGGACGCCATTGCTGTCTATTTAGTATAAAACATGGGGAAACGACTGGAAAACATTGGCGGGGAATTTTAGGGGACGCCACAATCTCGTCCCCATGCAGAGTCCACGTTCCTCTTGGTCAGCACCGAGAAACGAGAGGCTCTGGCTGCAACCGATTTTAGTCTGAAAATCTCGGACCGGAAGTTTAAACTACGCATGTTCTAACAAAATGGCGGGAATTAGCGATGGCTTTCACGATGCGTTGGATTACGGTTTGAAAATGATTGAAAAAAGCTGACATCAGTTTAATATTCAAACAGTACGAAGTACTGAAAGCCGTTGGTCTAACTGAGAGAGATGATAATTTGGCCAGACTTCCGATTGGATACGGGGAAACTGATCGCTGACTGATTCAGTACCAAGTTTACCGAGTTTGGCTCGAGTGTTTGACTTCTGCCATGGCCAATAATAGTGTTTTAATACATCTACAACACCATGCCAGGACTCCAAATCCTTGTGATATCACCATTGAATGCGTTAATCCGAGATCAAATGTCAAAACTTAGAGAATCTGGACTAAACGTTTGTGTTTTCCCTCTGTTTGTGTATTGGGCTTCCTGTGTCTTATTTGATCGGCCGTTGGGAAATTGACTCGTTATATGGCCGTGAATTCGCTTCTAGAATCCTGTCCTTTTGATATCTTGAATTTCTAAAACTGCTTTCACAATAAAGATTAATATCTACTTGAGTCCTGTGTGTCATTTGTTTAGCGTTTAGAACGGTTTTTAGCGAGTTTCGGGACAGAGTGTAGCTCTCGGGAGCTCCGTATTTGAAACTCCGCCATTTTCTAACTAGTCAGTTTACTTCCGGTCCCTCTATTGTTTTGCCAAACCAATCAGAATGCTACAAAAATCGGTTGCAGCCAGAGCCTCTCGTTTCTCGGTGCTGACCAAGAGGAACGTTGGCTCTGGGGACGAGATTGGGGACGCCATTGCTGTCTATTTAGTATAAAACATGAAAAAAACTACTGGAAAACATTGGCAGGGAATTGTGGGAGTGTTTTAGGGGACGCCATTCCTGTATATTTAGCATAAAACATGAAAAAAACTACTGGAAAACATTGGCAGGGAATTGTGGGAGTGTTTTAGGGGACGCCATTGCTGTCTATTTAGTATAAAACATGAAAAAACTACTGGAAAACATTGGCAGGGAATTGTGGGAGTGTTTTAGGGGACGCCATTCCTGTATATTTAGTATAAAACATGGGAAAAACGACTGGAAAACATTGGCAGGGAATTGTGGGAGTGTTTTAGGGGACGCCATTCCTGTATATTTAGCATAAAACATGAAAAAAACGACTGGAAAACATTGGCAGGGAATTGTGGGAGTGTTTTAGGGGACGCCATTCCTGTATATTTAGCATAAAACATGAAAAAAAAACTACTGGAAAACATTGGCAGGGAATTGTAGGAGTGTTTTAGGAGACGCCATTGCTGTCTATTTAGTATAAAACATGGGAAAAACGACTGGAAAACATTGGCAGGGAATTGTGGGAGTGTTTTAGGAGACGCCATTGCTGTCTATTTAGTATAAAACATGGGGAAACGACTGGAAAACATTGGCAGGGAATTGTAGGAGTGTTTTAGGAGACGCCATTGCTGTATATTTAGTATATGGGAAAACGACTGGAAAACATTGGCGGGGAATTGTGGGAGTGTTTTAGGAGACGCCATTGCTGTCTATTTAGTATAAAACATGGGAAAACGACTGGAAAACATTGGCAGGGAATTGTGGGAGTGTTTAATTTTAGGGGACGCCATTGCTGTCTATTTAGTATAAAACATGGGAAAACGACTGGAAAACATTGGCAGGGAATTGTGGGAGTGTTTTAGGAGACGCCATTCCTGTATATTTAGTATAAAACATGGGAAAACGACTGGAAAACATTGGCGGGGAATTGTGGGAGTGTTTTAGGAGACGCCATTGCTGTCTATTTAGTATAAAACATGGGGAAACGACTGGAAAACATTGGCAGGGAATTGTAGGAGTGTTTTAGGAGACGCCATTGCTGTATATTTAGTATATGGGAAAACGACTGGAAAACATTGGCGGGGAATTGTGGGAGTGTTTTAGGAGACGCCATTGCTGTCTATTTAGTATAAAAACATGGGGAAACGACTGGAAAACATTGGCAGGGAATTGTAGGAGTGTTTTAGGAGACGCCATTGCTGTATATTTAGTATATGGGAAAACGACTGGAAAACATTGGCGGGGAATTGTGGGAGTGTTTTAGGGGACGCCATTGCTGTCTATTTAGTATAAAACATGGGGAAACGACTGGAAAACATTGGCAGGGAATTGTAGGAGTGTTTTAGGAGACGCCATTGCTGTCTATTTAGTATAAAACATGGGAAAACGACTGGGAAACATTGGTGGGGAATTGTGGGAGTGTTTTAGGAGACGCCATTGCTGTATATTTAGTATAAAACATGGGAAAACGACTGGAAAACATTGGTGGGGAATTGTGGGAGTGTTTTAGGAGACGCCAGTGTATTGAAGGTGGCTGGATTGGGTTTTTAGGTGGCGTTACCTTCCATGTTTGAACGGAAAATACGTTGCTGCTGACAAACTAATCATTAAAATCAATTTTTATACCAAGTCTAGAGATAGATTAAAGTTTGCCATGATATATGTTTCATCACGATCGGAGTTATTCTAGCGCCAAAATGACGTTATTACGCTTTTTGAATAAATTCGATTTTCAGAGAGAGTAGAGGTTTGTTTAAAAAATTGTCTTCAAGACATAAAGTTCACATGGTCGTCTTCATGTTTACGAAGTTTCGATGATTTATATGGAAGCGTTTGCAAATAGATCGAATCGGAACTTTTTGGTAGCGAATTTGTAAAAATCGTAAACAATTGTGCCGGGTGCCCGAAAACTTCGCTTTATGGACTAAAAGTAAACTTCTTTTGAGCTCATATTGTTCTGCAACCTTTTCAATATTCCTTTTGGGAAATGGAAAGAAATCGCTTCATTCGATTTCGAAAAATACGAGTTCCAGTACAGATATGCATTTTGTCTTTTGTCAAAGATTTCACTTGTCTTTACTGAAAGGGGTAAAACTGAAAAATGCCCAGGGTGCAAATGACCCAAAAACTGTAGAGAGTGGAGTCGCGCCAATATATTATTTTTCTATGTCACTCTAGCCATAGTGTTGTATGGCTTAATATCTACATTTGTTGTGTATTGTTGTATAACTTTGTACAAATCCATTGCTTTAAATTAGGTTTTTGTAGTTTTTCCAGACCAAATCTTACCAAATGGTTACTAGCTTGCACCCTGGGCATCCCATAATTTCTCCATAATTCAAGATGGCCGCCGTATCGGTAAAAAGGTCTATTGTATTATATTATTATATTCTCATACTCGGACGGGACTCGGAAGGTAGTCAGGCGCTGCATGTAATGCATGGTGTGTTGGAATGCACAACTTTAGCAAGTATTCTTTACGTACCGGTTTACAGAATGAGTGAGCGTTCTGTATCGGTAGATACAGATACGAGCCGAAGGCGAGTATCTGTAGATCCGATACAGAACGGACACGAATTCTGTAAACGGCTTCTAAAACTTTAATATTCAATTACACTATATGAAACATAGTCCTCTTTAGTTTAGAAACTTTTTTTTTTTAGTTTAGAAACTTTTTTTTTTTCTCAGCCAACAATAAAACATAATCGAGAACAACTTAAGCTAATTAGTATAATCCCTAAAGTATAGTCCCTAAAGTATAGTCCCTAAAGACCTTTTATTGATTGAGTTTGTTGGAATGTCGAAAAAGTGTTTAGCATTGCAGATTTAGTAAGATTTTGCAGTTTGCTAAAGCAGTCAATCGATTGCATGCACTCCTTGAGGATAACGTGTGTTCTCAGCTCTTTCAAAGTGGAGTGGAGGAAAAATATCATTAGGGAAAGGACTGGCCACAGAAGTAATTGTCTTTTGCGTTACTAACGGACAACACAAGAACAGTTAGAAAAGGCCAGTGCTGCTCTGGCTCCTGTAAGTTCGCATACTCATACAAGTACATCTCAGTCTTCTACTGATGTTCATTTACCGTCGTTTGACTTTAATCTAAGTTCGCATGCATCTCAGTCTTCTACTGATATTGATTTACCGTCGTTTAGTAATATAATTGCCTCTGAAGGGCTTGAATTGAACGACTCGGAGATATGCGATGACATTCTATCACGTATCGAGATACCTGATTTTGAGCCACAACAGTTTAGTCAGTTTGATATCAGTGACGATATTTTGGCACAAATTCCTATGCCAGAAATAGATAATGCAATAGACCAATGTAACAATTTCCCAATGATGATTAATCCTATTCGCAATAACTGTGTTATTCATTTCACAAAGAAAGAGTAAGTTGTAGTGATGGATAATTGTTATTTATTTCTTCATATTCGATAAATTTAATTTTCAAATTTGTTTTTTGTTTTGTTTTTATTTTACAGGTATGTGCCCGTGAAGCTAAAAGTCAACAGCGGATTTCAATGTCACATGGGGTTCAGTTACGTCGTTGTACAGTGATGTTTTATTCATTAGTTCTGTATCCGTGTAACAGACACTAATGTTTTATTAATGAGTTCTGTATAAGCACGTGATTGCATATCTAATCAGCCCCGCACTCCCCTGAGACATTCAAAATCGCCCCCGACTTTTAGCTTCATGGATCTGTCATCATGTCATCACGTGGTATAATTTAGCGCACTTGATTGGCTAGCTACCTAATTGAATATTAATGAGTTTTAGAAAATAGAGATGCATGACAAAGAAAACATAACACAAATAAGATGCGGTTGTCATACTCTGGAAATGGGCATGCAAAAGTCTTCGGATTTGAGAATAATATTCGACCGTGTTAAAGTGTTTCAATGAACTTGAAACTTCAGGGTTGATGAATGTGCTATCTAAACTAATTGACTTGGTAGTTAGAGAAAAATTCATCACCGAATTTTTCAGTTTTACCCCTTTCAGTAAAGACAAGTGAAATCTTTGACAAAAGACAAAATGCATATCTGTACTGAAACTCGTATTTTTCGAAATCGAATGAAGCGATTTCTTTCCGTTACCTAAAAGGAATCCCTAAAAGATTTGCAGAACAATATGAGCTCAAAAGAAGTTTACTTTTAGTCCATAAAGCGAAGTTTTCGGACACCCGGCACAATTGTTTAGGATTGTTTACAAATTCGCTACCAAAAAGTTCCGATTCGATCTATTTGCAAACGCTTCCATATAAATCATCGAAACTTCGTAAACATGAAGACGACCATGTGAACTTTATGTCTTGAAGACAATTTTTTAAACAAACCTCTACTCTCTCTGAAAATCGAATTTATTCAAAAAGCGTAATAACGTCATTTTGGCGCTAGAATAACTCCGATCGTGATGAAACATATATCATGGCAAACTTTAATCTATCTCTAGACTTGGTATAAAAATTGATTTTAAATTAGTTTGTCAGCAGCAACGTATTTTCCGTTCAAACATGGAAGGTAACGCCACCTAAAAACCCAGTCCAGCCACCTTAATATAAAATATGGGAAAACGACTGGAAAACATTGGCAGGGAATTGTGGGAGTGTTTTAGGGGACGCCATTCCTGTATATTTAGCATAAAACATGAAAAAACTACTGGAAAACATTGGCAGGGAATTGTGGGAGTGTTTTAGGAGACGCCAGTGCTCATTCTCGGCAGATGCATAATTCATTTGAACGAGTCTGCAGTAGACTCTTTCGGCCAAGCAAACTTAAAAGGTATCCCAAATATCATCGGCAACAGTTGAAGAAAAAATAACTTTGGAATATCTTGGTTACAGATAATTTTATTATGGAAAACATTTTATTTACAAAGAGTTGGTTAAGGGGACAGAGGACGTCACAAAGGACTGAAATGAGATGAATGAGATTTTTTCATTTTTTCCTTTCATTTTCTCCCATCCTCTCTCATTCTCTCTCATTCTCTAATCAGTAATGTTATTGCTTGGCCTTCTTCACTGCAGATGCCGCGGCATCTGGCAAAGCTTTATTAAGCACTGGAACAGCAACAGTTGGTAGGATGGTTGGACCAGAACTTATGTCCCACTTGGACTTACGTTTCTTTGATTCGTCACCTAGTGGGAATATGAAGAAAGACGGTATATGCTCATTGAATAATGCACCTATAATTTTTAAGCCTGGACGGGGTGGGGGTGCGGGTGGAAGTGGGGTTGGTGGTGGTGGATGATTTTAAGCTTGCTGTCAAAAAATGTCACCAATTGAAGGGGTCCATGCAAGAACAGAGTAAGTGACTTGTGATCAAAATCTAAATTCTCCTCGAGATTCTTTGAATTTCAAAGGAGAATTTGGATTTTGATCACAAGTCACTCCGTTCTTGCAATTAAAGAGATCCATGCAAGAACAATGTAAGTGATCTCTGATCAAAATCTAAATTCTCCTCGAGATAATTTGGATTTTGATCACAAGTCACTTACTCCGTTCTTGCAGGGACCCCTTCAACTGCATGTCTATAGCAATACACAATTCAAGGCTTTTGGGGAGCAATGGGGTAGCCGAGTGCTGAGAGCACTTATTTTGTAGAGCTTTTAGAGCTCTAAAACTACACCGCGCACGTTTTATATTTCTTTATTGTCACGTTTAACAACAATCTACCGGTACATAAAATGATGTCTTACCAACTGCTATACCTGCAGCTATTAAAGCAGGCTTTTTAGTCCCTGATAGAAACTCAATCTAAAAATAAAAACATCTTGAATATATGAATTTATTATATTTTTTTGTCAAAGAACGCACGAAATATGCACAAGAACGTGCGAAATATGGGACCGTATTTTGGGTAGTTACTTCAAACTGGCTTTCCAATCATTCATGCAGAATCGTGTGATGAAAATTAACCAATCAGCGTGCGAGAAATTGACAGTTTTGGCTAGCGCGCGCTCGTACAGAGATTTCCAAGCTTTGAACTGTAATTTGTTGTTTTTCTTTCACCAAAATAGCTAGTTTCTTTGACAAAATATATAATAAACACCTTATTAGTCGGCTAAGCATCTAATACGGCTGTGAATTTTTACTCGTCATGTATTTTGGCTCGCCTAAAGGCTCGCCAAAATAATACCAAATGACTCGTAAAAATACACAGCCATATTAGATGCTTAGCCGACTAACAACCTCTATATATTTCTTTGGGCGAATAACTTGAGAATAAAACTTGGAAAAAAAAACAACAACAACAACAACTTGAGAATAAATAAAATGAAGAGAAGTGTATACACCTAATTGCAGAAAGGTTGTCCACCTCGGAAAAGCACATTTACACATTTGCACATTTGCACATTTACACATTTGCACTTTTACAAGCGCTGAAATACAACTATCCACCTGAAATCTTCTGTATAAGACCGCGGCATTCTTATGGCAGTATACTTCTACTGAATCTATTGACTCTGGGTTCCACTTGCGCAAAACAAATATACACGTGATGTTGCGAATGTGCAAATGTGTAAATGTGCAAATGTGTAAATGTGCTTTTCCGAGGTGGACAACCTTAATGCAATTGAGTGTACATATTTTATGACAAATGGGTAGTGGAGACTACCCGAAATATTTGTCATAAAATATGTATACACCTCTCGTCATTTTATTTATCTTGAATATCATTTTCTATTTAGCCATTTGATCTGAAAAGCGGGTTCACACCTGAGTTCTCTTCGCTTTTTCTTTCTCCTTTTTCTCATATGATTCTTTTTGAGTTTTTGCTGAAATAGAAAACAAAGGCACTTGTTGGTCAACTCATGGATTACCACCCCCTCCCCCAAAGTTATGAGCCTGCGATGCACTTCAGCGGCAACATAACGAAAGTTTACAGCCGAGTGAGGGAGTGATTCCAAAATTGTCCCAATGTCATCTATGCTTTACCAAAATGGTAAAGGGAGGGGAAGGGCTCAGATTAAAACCCAGCTGTACCCTCCTTGGGAGAGACTGTATGACACACCTTGGGAACTTACCTAAAGTTTCATAGCTTGGTTCCTTTGCCCATGCATCTGGGTCAAATAAACTCTAAAACACAGTGCCAAGACAATGAAATTAAATACTATGAAAATCACTAGAGTGGAAGAATCACTGGTAGAATCACTTGAGCGAGAGGTACATTGTAAACAGGTCAAAATTGTCCTGAAACAAGAAAGGGTCTTGTCGTAACGCATTTCTGTACCTGTTTACCTTTCCCTCAATCATTTCAAGAAGAAACGTTGACTCAACGTTCGATCTCAAGACAAATATTTTGTGATCACGTGATATAAATAGGGCAGCGCGGTAATTCTAAAAATAGCTTCAAGACTCAGACAAACATTGTGTTCAGTTTTACCGTGTTGAGTATTGTACGAACCGATTTTATATCTTTCAACTAAAGTTAGAATAACAACTCGATTAAACAAATAATTACTTCAATCGGCAAGGAATATTGTCTGCTAAAAGTTAAATACAAGTTTGTTTGTCTGAGTTATGCCTTTGTTTAAATTTTTGTGACGTCATAGCCGCGCAGCCCTATTCCTGGTGGCCAATAATTAGTGATTTTCATAATAACTGCTATGGTGCTTTGACAGTTTGTCTTCTCCCTAAGTTGCTTTCCTCCCTCAGTAAAAACAAACTAGTGAGATGAGTTTTGTGTCCCCAGCAATCAGCAGTACCGATAGATTATGTACTTATTGACTGAGTGGGAGGGCTGGACGGGAAATATTTGGCTCGAGGTCGTGGCCATGCTGACTTTTTCCAATGGTTTTATTAAGAGCGCACGAGTCAGGAAATATTGGTCATGTTAAACAATATTTATTTACATGTATTTTAAAACTCATCCACTGCTGGGATCTGCACGTATCTGACTGATGGCACTATTCATTCTTTGAACAACTGGAGCCTGGTTCACAGAGTATAAGAGCATGAAAAGCTCACCGAATTAATTACAGTACTGTTATTTTGAAGACTTACCGGAGGATAATTTGTTCCATTTTCTTGTATTTTGAGGTAGGAAACAAGCTTTTCATATATACTGAAATAAGAGAAAATCAAAGTTAACTTGTTTATTTATTTATTTAAAGATTCGCCAAATAATATTAAATTAAAATAGAACAGTTCCCTACGAGGTAATAGGGACCTTAAGCACCAGAAAATTCTAGGACGGGAACGTGAGGAAGACTGCGTGTGCACTGACAAATAATATTCGAAACGACCATTGGCGTCTGTGACCTCAATCTACGGCATGAAATTTTTTTTTTTTTTGAAATGCCGTCGTAGATTGCCGTCACGGATGTCAATGGTCATTTCAAACATTATTCGTCAGTGCACGTGCAGTTGTCCTCACGTTCCCAGCCTATAATTTTCTTGTGCATAAGGTCCCTAATATAACCCCAACCCAGCCCCAGTAAAATTACAAATGTAGTAACCAGACCAAAATAACTCAACAATAATATTGAAGAAATAGAAAACGAGCGTGCGTGCTATGTGCAGATTTATAGCACGCGGGGACTGATCAGATCACGAGAGAAGTGTAAGAGAAGCACGACGCGTAGTGCAAGTGTTCTGATCAGTCCTCAAGTGCTATAAATATGCACAAAGCACAGTGGATGAGTTTACTATTTCTTTTATAAAATACAATTATGATTTTAAGGCAAGTCTTCAATTTTGTTCGTTACAAAATAGTTTGAATATCTGTGCGCGTGTGCTGTGTGCTCTCATAAAGCACGCGGAATACGCATCCTTTGGCCAATCAGAGCGTGCGTTATATCATAGTTATTTTATAATGTACAATATTTCACTTGTTCACTGCGCTTACACATAAAATATGATTTTTTCCACTCGAAGATAAATTTCCTATATTTGCACCACCGTGTAATATCCTCTGTTTATTATATTATTTCCTGTTTAAAACCCCCTGTTAATATGGACAATAAATTATTATTATTATACCTGGGATTTCTAAAGTCTTTTCTTTTCTGTATTGTCCAATTTAAATCTATTCCATTTTGCTTCTTTTCTAAGAAAGTCTTAATTCTATCCTGTAAACAGAACAGAACAGAAAACAAAATAAATAAAAAGAAGAATGGGGAAAAAGTGGGAAATTCCAGTGCATTTCACATAGTTATAAAAAAATAATTCATAATAATAATAATAATAATAATAAATAATAATAATAATAATAACTTTTGATAAGCGGATTGTGGTTGGGAGCCCTCAGGCCACATGCCGGTCCATGTGGTTGTCGTTGCAGATCTGTTTGTTTTCAGGACTGTTTGTTGTCTGCTGTTTATTTGTTACTTGGATAACTTTTTTTCCCTTTGATAAATGATTATTGTCCAAACATTATTTATTATTATTATTATTATTTTTTAATTCAATATTTTAATAGGAACATCCAGTACTTGTTCATCCAGGGCTAGTTTCAGGGGCGGATCTAGGGGAGGGGTGCAGGGGGTGTGCACCCCCTGGATAAGCTGATATCTACTGCGTTATTGGTGCTTGAGTTTGTGTACATCCTGATCATAAATGGTGCATATAAATAGTGCACCCCCTCCCTCCTAAAAGATGGTGCACCCCCTCCTAAAAAAAATCCTGGATCCGCCCCTGAGTTTATTATCATTAATTACCTGCAATGACATAGAACATCTACCAGTTGGTTCAGGAGGTAGAACAATATTTGGATTTGAAAACCATAGATGTGACCTTTGAGTTTTGTCTTCAACTACAAGAAACAAACACTACACTAAAAAACCTCTGATAGAACAGATTTTGTAGGATTATGAAAAACCATGGCACAGTTACGGCATTTCATGGCCATGGCATCATGAGGAGTTAGTATACTATGCCTCCAATTTGAAATACGCTGTCTTACCGGGTAACAATAGGCCATTTGCAGTTTACAGTTACATGCCAAATATATCGCTTGAATAACGAATGAACTGAGCCGAAGATCCCATGGGAACAAACAGATTTCTTTACTGTCACTACTGATATCATGTAAGATTCTACAAATAAATAAAGTCAGACTTTTTTGCCAGTCAGTACAACCACGTGATCGTAATCCTGCAAAGGGCCTATCCTCTACTCTTACGAAGACAGGTTAGATTAGGGTCAGGAGACAGGACCTACATGTACATGTACTGATTTTTGTACCACTAACCATTGTTTTCATTTGCATCTTTTTCTTCATTTTCCTGATAAACGGGAAAATAGGATCAGTTTGTTTAGAAAGATTACAAGATTAAAACATTTATGTAGGATGGTGTATCTTATTCTCGCGAATTTTCGCTAGTACTTAATTTCGCAAAAAAATCCAGAAGATGTATTTTGTGAGTAATTAATAATAATTAATTGTGTGATTTGGGGAGAAAAACAGAACCAAACGTATTTAATATTTTTTCGCGAGTATTAAATTTCATGATTTTTTCGCGAAAATCACGAAAATTAGTACTCAACGTGAAAATTAGTGATAATATGGCATCTTACTTTATGTGTTTTCTCCGCAGTAATATCTCCCATTTCTAGGGGGAAAAAGAAAACAATTTTATCCTATGATTTTGCTTGCCATACCAACTCCATAGCACTCAAAATAACTCAGTATTTACCTTGTGTAGGTGAGTTAGTGATATCTTCTACCATCTATGAACAGAAATACAGTCAACTGTGTAATTACCAGTAGCATACTATAGGTAATCAAATGGTGACAAGTGAAATTTGGGATAAATTTAACACGTGTTTGTCAAAACTGGGTAATTTCCCGAGCCTTTTGTCGAGTTTCAAGTTGTTTAGCACCGCTGTGCTACTTGACAAAAGACGCATGTATGCGGGGTTAGCCTTGAGTTAGTGTAAATTATTCACAAATACCAACGAGAATGCGAACAAATGTCGTTGACATTGGACAATAGAACACCTCCAGTCAGAGAGTAACCCATGGAATTATAAAATAATGTTTTTATTGTTCAACGTCAACAACATTTGTTCACGTTCTCGTTAGTATTTGAATAATTTACACTGACTCAAGGCTAACCCTGCATACATGCCTCTGCTATCTGAATTTACAGCGGTATCTGCAAATTCAAAAGAGGACTAAAATATTCCGCAGATTTTGACACATTTCACTGATAATATAAATTTCACAAGTGGGTAAATTTCAATCAGGAGTTACCATTTGATAATCAAGTAACACCATATAGTACAAATTATGGTAGAAAAAGAATGACTTCATTTTTGTTTTGGGAGTCAGGAAGAAATATCACCATGGCAACAGTGAAATTTCACATGTGAAATTATGCGAGAAATTTCGCTTCAAAATTAGGGTGTAATTTGTACTTTATGGTATTAATATTGTAAAATTGTTGTGGTGAATCGTCATAAAAGATCATTCTGGTTGTTATTTTGTTGTTATCATTTACTAAGTGTTGCATACAGAAAACCATGTATGAATAGACAATGCATATTATCAACATACAATGGCATCTAGTCCATGGCTTGCTGCTCCTTCGTCCTCATCTTCTTCGCCATAAGACACAAGTCTTGAGCCTAATAGAAAAATAAAATCAAACGTTTTCTACGATTTTGTTTGGAAAATGCATTGAATGGCAAGAGCTTACAATCCAGCACATTTTCCTATACAAATCCTAATAAAATTTGAGATTTTATTTTTAATGTCATTTCTCCTGTGTCGCACATTATATGCTGAAACTTCGCCTTTTAATAATGTTGAGCTGCTCTTAATTGCTGGAGTTCATTTTGACACTGTTGTTCGATTTAAGGGGGTTGGGGTCATGTGACCTCTTAGCGCAAGTTGCCTATTCAGACATCGATTGATATCCATAATTGATATCAATCGATAAGCATGTATGCTAGCCTGATTTTCTTATGTGTCATCACTTCCTCCCCAATCCCCGTCTGATTGCCCTTGTAGGAACTTGTGTTCAACTATTGTTGGCAATCAGATGGGAATTGTCGAGGAAGCGACAGCGTATCTAACATATGAGCTGTCTCAAAATCAGGCTAGTATAGAATGTACCTGAGTTATCGATTGATTGTTAATAAACAATAACTGATTTATTGTTTCATTAATAATAATTTCTTTGATAGATTTTATTCTTATAGATTTTAAAACCTATTCTAGAGTGCAAACAATATAACCGTGAAATAGTGCTATTACTAAATAGTACTAAATAGTGTTATCTCTATTGTTTTCTATTGTTTCATCAGTAATAGTCTTACTGATTAGTTAGTAATGTTTCACGGATATAGACCCGGGGTAACCAATCGAACGGTTTGGCAATCAAATTTAATTGAACCTCGTCGAACCCAATTGAACGACAAGGTTCGATTGAGTTTGGTAATCGGACACAATCAAACCTAAAATTTTTTGTGAGAGTTCGATTGATTACCGAACCCAAATCGAATGAAATCGAACATATTTGAAATCACTCAAAAGTGGTAGTACATGTACAATGTAGTTTGATTTTGTTCAATTGCCTAAAAATTTTGTGAGTGTTTGATTGTGTCCGATTACCGAACCCAATCGAACCTTGTCATTCGATTGGGTTCGACGAGGTTCGATTAAATTCAATTTTAAATTATTATTTGAGGGCCATGAGTTCATCAGTGAAAACTGTTAAATGTACCCTCGTGAAATAAAGTTTATTATTATTATTATTATTATTAATTGCCGAACCGTTCGATTAGTTACACCGGGATATAGAGTGATTCCAATAAACCTGGGCACTACTAATTAGCTGTCAGTGTTTATTAGATGCAAAGGAACAAAAGTAAACAAAAGAGTGAGTGTCTAATAGTGTTTATAAAATAATTTAGATATAACGCGTGCTCTCATTGGTCAAAACACCGTTTTAGATGAGAGTATATAAACACGCTACGTCATGACCTTGAACGACCTTGAAGCGATGCAGTGGATTTGATCGACACCAAATATTTGTTTTTCTGCTGTTAAACATGTTTTATTTAATAAACATATTTTCAACGAAAGCCATATAATTAGTTTTTCTTGTTTTCTCAAGTTCAAGTTCTATCTAGATGTGATTTTGCTGTTTTGAAACTGAAAACTTGCAAGAATTGAGTTTTAAATACACCAAAAACTGGCGACGAATCGTCCACTTTTGTCGACAAATCACAATATAAACGAAGAGAACTAAATAATCTAACTGCTCAGTTTTCTCAATCACATACTAACCGTTCTATGAGTTCTATAGTTTGTCAAGTCAGTTAACGACTGAAAATACCAAGCAACGATAGCCGTATTTAATATAAACTTACTCACAAAACAGAGCGATTCTTGTAGCTACAATTACAAATTGACAAGCTGTTCGCCGGACAATATCTCTAGTAAAATATATCAAAGAGAAAAAATATTGTCAAATGTCTCAAAAACGTCCATCGTGTATACATTCTTGTCGAGAAAAACGCTGAAAAGATTTAAAAATACGACAAAACTGTGGATATTTGGCTACCTGACTTCGTGCTCATTCATCTAGTTGTCAAATATTTCAGCAAAAAGTTGGCGATTCGTCTTCATTAGCTCAGCTTTTCTTCGTTTTTCGTATTTACAGGATACACAAACTGATAAAGGAAGCCGTAAGAAGCATTCTTCTTTAATTTTCTGACAGAAAATAGCATTCTTCAAAACGTTTTTCCTGTCAAAACTCTTATTAAACGGCGAAACGGCAGAGATAAAAGTTGTCGAGTCGCTTGCCATTTTGATTTCTTTCGCGAGATTTGATTGGACGGTGGGCGATTTCTGATGCTTTTCAGGAGAATTACAAATATGATCAGTAGAATCTCGCGTAAATAAACGTTTTTTTTCAAAAAGAAATCATTGTAGTTATTTTATAAAAGAAATATAAAACAGTTTTCCATTTTATATACTCTGATCTAAACACTTGGGATGTTGGGAGAACACTTGAGAAGCTGGAAACCACTCCGCTTCGCGTCGTGGTTTCCTACGCTTCTCTCGTGTTCTCCCAACATCCCGCGTGTTTAGATCAGAGTATATAAAACGGAAAACTGTTTTATATTTCTTAAGTATTGGTGTAGTTAGTAATGCCCAGGTTTATTGGAATCACTCTAAACCTGGGCACTACTAATTAGCTGTCAGTGTTTATTAGATGCAAAGGAACAAAAGAAAACAAAAGAGCGAGTGTCTAATAGTGTGTATTGGTGTAGTTAGTAATGCTCAGGTTTATTGGAATCACTCTACTGTTCGCACTCTAATACTAATATCTTAATAAAAACTAAATTTGAAGAGTGATTTTATAGCATTGAATTTTTCTGTCAAAATATATCCCAAATCTCTTCTTTAATAATAACAAATGCTAAAATTCACAGTAGTCTTCTAAGGCGCTTTCTTTAGTTTTACTTGTGACTTACTTGTGGTGACTACCCTCGATGCCGAATGAAGAACTGGTAGAACATCCGGTGCTGGATTCACTCTCATGCTCATAACTTGTATCAAACTTTCGTCATTTTCGTTATCTGAATCTTCGATGTCGCTGTCGCCAAGGCCATAGTCTGATAGAGATTGCAGTGAGCTTATCTTATCCATATTTTGGTAGAAAGATAGAGTTTTAGAGAGCTAGAAACAACGAAGAAGCTTAAATCGAAATACTCGTCTTGTCGTCGGCCATCTTGGAATGTTGGGCTTTACTACGCATGACTTTCGAAGAACTGCTGACATTTAGATTCCACAGGAAGCCCAAACAATTATTTTATTTCAATAAAAAAAATTTATGGGAGAAATCGCTTTTTCCTAAATTTTCGCCTTACTAGATGTTGTAGATGCTCAGAATCTTTTCCAATGTCATTTTTTGAAGAAAGCCAAGTACGTCAAAAAATCTGGATATCAACGAAATGGTTCTATCAAAAATACATGACGTAGCAATTAATCGTGTTTTACTAATTTTTCGCCTTACTAGATGTTGCAGCTGCTCAGAATCTTTTCCAAAGTCATTTTTTGAAGATTTTTTTGACAATCATGAGCGAACATAAAATCATTGATGGGGTTCCTGTGGTTTGGTATGAGAGGGAGACTGGTAATGATTACACTTACACCACATGTACACTTTGGACTCTTTGTCACTGGTTTTGTATTTTGAACAAAAAAGTACGAAAAAAATACCATCCTTTGCCTCCTTCAGTTGCATAGTACACCATGGCAGGAACGGAAAGCAATATTCCTGTAAGTAATCTCTATTTCGTCTCATTTGACGATGAAAAATGAGCCCAAATTACCAAAAATTGCTGATGGTGTTGTGAAATAAACGCATTTTGTTTTCGAATTGTGACGAAATCTGCTTCGATTTGAACTCATTTTTCTTCCTTTTAAATCGAAAATGGTCGAGTTAGTCGAATGTGGGAGCTATTTGTACTACGCAGTATAAAATAAATGCATCGAGATTCTTGTGGTAGAAAATAAAGCTTTTTGATCTTCATTATTTATATTACAAAGCTTCTAAAATTGCTTATTTGTTATTATAAGCACACAAACACATTTAAGGATATTATGACACATATAGATAGATCATAGATACGACTGTAATTATTGGTTTTGTGATTCAAAGACGATTCAATTGAATTTAAGATTATGTTTTCACTGGGAAAAATTGGAATTGGGAATTGGAATTGGGAAATGGAAGTTGGAATCAGGATGGGAATCTTGAAAGGTTTTGAAATTGCTTCATTATCAGATAATAATACTATAAGCCCAAATAGATTTCTAATTAAAGCAACTTTTGAAAAATATTAAATTTTGATTTTGAAAACTATGGATGCAAAATGATTACATACATGTACAACGTTTCGATGTTACGTCTGACATTATCAAGTAAAAATTATTCAAAGTGCTCAGTTAAGTAATACTAAAATAGTGGCAAAGAAAGTATACTTTAGGAATAATGAACAATTATTCCCCGAAGTGGAGGTGTCAGAGTAGTGGTGGATATTTACTGAGCCGCGAGTCCTTGAGCGGCAAGGTAAATATTCACCACTACTCACCGACACTGAGGGGGATAATTGTTTTAGTATTTAAACCAAATCAGTTGGTATTGGTTGGAACAGCTAATTCATTTATTTCTAAAACGTCAACTTGGAGACTGTAGCGAAACGAGATGCCATTTTGAATTTCGTCCCAAAACAGTGAATAGCCAAGGATATTCCGAGTTACGGGAGTCAATCAAAATGTGCCAAAATTGCTATCCACTGATTTGGTAAATAACACCTTTGTGCGTAGTGGGTTTGATTGAGTGTGTAATTTTGGCTTCTCTGGTTTGACTCTCTGGTTGATAGCACATTCACAAAGGACAGTGTTTGCCTGTCATTTGAAGGCAGATAATGAGATTCATGGACTTTTACCAGCTGATTGAAACCAAGTAATAGAATACTCTCTGGTTGATAGCACATGAAGGGCAGTGTTTGCCTGTCATTTGAAGGCAGATAATGAGATTCATGGACTTTTACCAGCTGATTGAACCAAGCAATAGAATACTCTCTGGTTGATAGCACATGAAGGGCAGTGTTTGCATGTCATTTGAAGGCAGATAATGAGATTCATGGACTTTTACCAGCTGATTGAACCAAGCAATAGAATACTCTCTGGTTGATAGCACATGAAGGGCAGTGTTTGCCTGTCATTTGAAGGCAGATAATGAGATTTATGGACTTTTACCAGCTGATTGAAACCAAGTAATAGAATACTCTCTGGTTGATAGCACATGAAGGGCAGTGTTTGCCTGTCATTTGAAGGCAGATAATGAGATTCATGGACTTTTACCAGCTGATTGAACCAAGCAATAGAATACTCTCTGGTTGATAGCACATGAAGGGCAGTGTTTGCATGTCATTTGAAGGCAGATAATGAGATTCATGGACTTTTACCAGCTGATTGAACCAAGCAATAGAATACTCTCTGGTTGATAGCACATGAAGGGCAGTGTTTGCCTGTCATTTGAAGGCAGATAATGAGATTCATGGACTTTTACCAGCTGATTGAAACCAAGAAATAGAATACTCTCTGGTTGATAGCACATGAAGGGCAGTGTTTGCCTGTCATTTGAAGGCAGATAATGATATTCATGAACTTTTACCAGCTGATAGAAACCAAGCAATAGAATACTCTCTGGTTGATAGCACATGAAGGGCAGTGTTTGCATGTCATTTGAAGGCAGATAATGAGATTCATGGACTTTTACCAGCTGATTGAACCAAGCAATAGAATACTCTCTGGTTGATAGCACATGAAGGGCAGTGTTTGCCTGTCATTTGAAGGCAGATAATGAGATTCATGGACTTTTACCAGCTGATTGAAACCAAGCAATAGAATACTCTCTGGTTGATAGCACATGAAGGACAGTATTTGCCTGTCATTCAAAGACAAATAATGAGATTTGAATGTAATAATGAGCCTGATATATTGGAATGTTGATATTCATGTACTCGAGTGACATATTTTTTTGCAGTTGGTTGTAGATTAACTTGTGATTGTCTTATGATTGTGCAGTTGATAGTCAAGAGGGCCAGAGAGGAATTCAGATCTGGAAAGACGAGGCAGTATGAATTTCGCAAACAGCAACTCCAACAGTTCATTTTACTATTTGAAGACCATGAAGAAGAAATCATTGAAGCTCTACACAAGGATCTTCACAAGGTAATCAATAACAAATTCACATCACAACATTGTATATATTTCAAATCAGAATAAACTCATTCCACATGCAATCACTGTCTCCCACTGTCGCAGTATACATTGTATTGTATATGCAAAAGAGGTCTAGCACTGACTATTTTTTTGAATGTCTAGCCAAGGTTGGAAGCCATTATTTCAGAAATATTTCTGGTGAAAAATGATGCTATAACAGGTAAGAGACAACTCTCGCTACACCTGAATTGTAGGGACATGGGGTGTTGTGAGAATTGTAGTGTCATGTAATGTAGTACTGAACATATACATGTACAACTAGTGTTGCGTTGTAGTGCAGTGCGGTGCGGTGTTGTGCAGTGCAGTGTGGTGTGGTGTAACTAGTGTAGTGTAACTAGTGTAGTGTAGAGAGATATGGGTCCACTATTTTACATACATGTAGTCAACCCGGTAGATGGCTAAATATCACACAGTTATTCTGTGATTTAATGTTTATTAATCATACATTATAGCTGTTAACAACCTTAAAGACTGGATGAAACCAGAGTACACAGAAACTGGCCTTCTCAATAAAATGGATACCAGTATGATTATCAGTGAGCCCCTGGGTGTGGCTTTAATCATTGGTGCATGGAACTACCCCATACAGGTCACTCTACTCCCCCTTGTGGGTGCCATTGCGGCAGGAAACTGTGCTGTTGTGAAGCCATCAGAAGTGGCATCTGCTACGGCTGAACTCATCAAGAGATTGCTACCAAAGTACCTGGACAGGGTAAGTAAATATACAAGTGAATGAATGAATGAGTAAATGAATGAGTAAATGAATGAAAGAATGAGTAAATGAATGAATGAGTAAATGAATGAATGAGTAAATGAATGAATGAGTAAATGAATGAATGAGTAAATGAATGAATGAGTAAATGAATGAATGAGTAAATGAATGAATGAGTAAATGAATGAATGAGTAAATGAATGAATGAGTAAATGAATGAATGAGTAAATGAATGAATGAGTAAGTAAATGAATGAATGAGTAAATGAATGAATGTGTAAATGAATGAATGAGTAAATGAATGAATAAGTAAATGAATGAATGAGTAAATGAATGAATGAGTAAATGAATGAATGAGTAAATGAATGAATGAGTAAATGAATAAATGAATGAATGAGTAAATGAATAAATGAATGAATGAGTAAATGAATGAATGAGTAAATGAATGAATGAATGAATGAGTAAATGAATGAATGAATGAGTAAATGAATGAGTAAATGAATGAGTGAATGAATGAATGAATGGATGTGTGAATGAATGAGTAAATGAATGAATGAGTAAATGAATGAATGAGTAAATGAATGAATGAGTAAATGAATGAATGAGTAAATGAATGAATGAGTAAATGAATGAATGAGTAAATGTCTGAATGAATGAGTAAATGAATGAATGAGTAAATGAATGAATGAGTAAATGAATGAATGAGTAAATGAATGAATGAGTAAATGAATGAATAAATGAATGAATGAGTAAATGAATGAATGAGTAAATGAATGAATGAGTAAATGAATGAATGAGTAAATGAATGAATGAGTAAATGAATGAATGAGTAAATGAATGAATGAGTAAATGAATGAATGAGTAAATGAATGAATGAGTAAATGAATGAATGAGTAAATGAATGAATGAGTAAATGAATGAATGAGTAAATGAATGAGTGAATGAATGAATAAATGAATGAGTAAATGAATGAATGAGTAAATGAATGAATGAATGAGTAAATGAATGAATGAGTAAATGAGTAAATGAATGAATGAGTAAATGAATGAACAAATGAAATCAAATCAATAAGCTGGTGCAAAACCATTATTGGTAAGGACATGGATTTAAAAAAAACTCCACTGGTAGCAAGTGCAATGCAAAACATATTGATAGCCTCCACCATTTTGACCATCAACTGTTTTACAGGATTGTTACCCTGTGGTTTTGGGTGGTGTTAAGGAAACACAGGATCTTCTTCAACTAAAGTTTGACAAGATGTTTTACACTGGAGGCAGTGCAGTAGGGAAACTTGTAATGGAAGCAGCTGCCAAAAACCTTACCAGAGTCACCTTGGAACTTGGGGGCAAAAGGTACATGGGGAGGGGTGGGTAGTACAATAGGGAAGCTTGTAATGGAAGCAGCTGCCAAAAACCTTACCAGAGTCACCTTGGAACTTGGGGGCAAAAGGTACATAGGGAGGGGTGGGTAGTACAGTAGGGAAGCTTGTAATGGAAGCAGCTGCCAAAAACCTTACCAGAGTCACCTTGGAACTTGGGGGCAAAAGGTACATGGGGAGGGGTGGGTAGTACAGTAGGGAAACTTGTAATGGAAGCAGCTGCCAAAAACCTTACCAGAGTCACCTTGGAACTTGGGGGCAAAAGGTACTACATGGGGAGGGGTGGGTAGTACAGTAGGGAAACTTGTAATGGAAGCAGCTGCCAAAAACCTTACCAGAGTCACCTTGGAACTTGGGGGCAAAAGGTACATGGGGAGGGGTGGGTAGTACAGTAGGGAAACTTGTAATGGAAGCAGCTGCCAAAAACCTTACCAGAGTCACCTTGGAACTTGGGGGCAAAAGGTACTACATGGGGAGGGGTGGGTAGTACAGTAGGGAAACTTGTAATGGAAGCAGCTGCCAAAAACCTTACCAGAGTCACCTTGGAACTTGGGGGCAAAAGGTACATGGGGAGGGGTGGGTAGTACAGTAGGGAAACTTGTAATGGAAGCAGCTGCCAAAAACCTTACCAGAGTCACCTTGGAACTTGGGGGCAAAAGGTACTACATGGGGAGGGGTGGGTAGTACAGTAGGGAAACTTGTAATGGAAGCAGCTGCCAAAAACCTTACCAGAGTCACCTTGGAACTTGGGGGCAAAAGGTACATGGGGAGGGGTGGGTAGTACAGTAGGGAAACTTGTAATGGAAGCAGCTGCCAAAAACCTTACCAGAGTCACCTTGGAACTTGGGGGCAAAAGGTACATGGGGAGGGGTGGGTAGTACAGTAGGGAAACTTGTAATGGAAGCAGCTGCCAAAAACCTTACCAGAGTCACCTTGGAACTTGGGGGCAAAAGGTACTACATGGGGAGGGGTGGGTAGTACAGTAGGGAAACTTGTAATGGAAGCAGCTGCCAAAAACCTTACCAGAGTCACCTTGGAACTTGGGGGCAAAAGGTACATGGGGAGGGGTGGGTAGTACAGTAGGGAAACTTGTAATGGAAGCAGCTGCCAAAAACCTTACCAGAGTCACCTTGGAACTTGGGGGCAAAAGGTACATGGGGAGGGGTGGGAGGGGAGATGGTGGAGGGAGGGGAGGGGCTATAATTTGTTGGTGAGGCAAGATACGTGTAGGTTGAGGATTGTTCATATTCAACAGTAGGATCTGTGAAAGAAATAACCAATCAATCAAGTGATCTCTGATGAACATGTAAATTCTCCTTGCGGTTCTTTGAATTCTATAAGAGAATTTAGATTTTGATCACAAGTCACTTACACTGTTCTTGCATGGACTCCTTCAGTTAGGGTTACTCTGATCAAAATATAAATTCTCCTTGCAGTTCTTTGAATTTCAAAGGAGAATTTGGATTTTGATCATAACTTACTTAATAACACAAGTTTTTAACATCTTACTTCAGCCCTTGCTATGTGGATGATGAATGTGATTTGGCTACTGTGGCTAATAGAATAGCTTGGGGAAAGTTTTCCAATTCTGGACAGGTACAGTAATATATTTAGCTGTGTTTGTATTCTTTTATTACTAGTTTTATTTGGTCATCATTACACATGTATCATCATCATCATCCTACATTGTATCTTACCATTATTATTGTTATTATTATCATCATCATCATCATCATTCTTATCTTGATCTTGCCATTATTATTATTATCATCATCATCATTATGGTGATGCTGTACCATCTTATCTTACTATTATCATCATCATCATCATTAATATCAATAATAACAATGCTACCGGTAATAATAATCCACCACCACCACCATCAGCAGCAGTTAACTACCATCACTATATCACCATCGTCACTGCCGCTAACAGTGATGTACATGTACCATTTTCGGGGTTTACACATGTACATGTACCTCGGTGTAAAAACCTCACAACCGATGTAACTGCTTTTTTCTCTTCACTGCATGTATCAACTCACTTTGTTCTAAGTTCTAAAGATCTCTAAACCCTTTGCAGTACTAGTACTGGATTGATAAATCCATATCTCTATGAATTATTGTAGTTATTTTGAAAATTAGAGATACAGTAGTCTTACAGTGTTTGTACGTAAGGTTCTTACACCGAGGTCATGCCCTATTTTCATTACTGAAAAACTCCGTGAAATACCAACGGATGCGAATCATGAGTCTCATTTCCCTCGGGAGGGTTTGTTGGAATGCCCTGCATCACCACGTGCTTTTATTTGGGTATTTAAGAACCAAATTATTCAATTTCGGGGCTTTTACACGATCTTCTACAAGGACGACGGAAATATTTTTCCGACCCTCCCACCTCCCCTTCGGCGACGCCATTACTTGATCTACTTACTTCCTGTACGTACGTACGTCCGCTTCGCGCTTCGCTCATGAATGGCCTCGGTCCAATCTCATTCTCCCATAACTTAATCGCACCGAGACAATGAGCGGGATTTTAGTAGTGAAAATGGTATACCATTTTCATCATTATCATGCACTACTATGATCATTATCATTTAAAATTCTACTTGAGAGAAGTTGACGACAGGTTAGCTTCCATCCATATATTGTCATGGTGTAAGTTTTGTAATATTCTTTCTCCAGACTTGTGTTGCACCTGACTACGTGCTGTGTAGCCCAGGAATTCAAGCCAAACTCATCAAACATCTCAAGGAAACAATCTATGAATTTTATGGAGAGGTAAGTATATACTACTGTAGGTTTGTTGTACTATAGAATTGTTTTCGTATGAGTGGGAAACCTATGGTACGGAGCTACGGTCACGGTACGGAATGAATGAATGAATAAACCTTTATTTAAACAGGGTTGTCCCTTCAGTGTATATAATACACTGTTATCAATAGGAGCCCTAAATCGAAGACATTATATTCAACCAATCACAGCGAGCGAAATCATTGCTCATCCAATCAGAATGCTTGGATACAGCAAAGTCACATTTAAGATAGCACGGCATGAACCCCTATTTAGTGGCCACTTGCAAGCTAATTACCCAAGGGTGACCGCTTAATAGAAGTTCTAGCTGTTATATGATGGCAGTGATAGGGAAGGACGTGCGCCATGCGCCATTGGCACGTTTTTAGATCGTACGGCGCAAAAAAAAAATTTCTTTGGGGCCTTAGGGACGCATTACAATTTCAAAAAAACGTGGGTCCACGTCTTCGTTTCGGAGATATTTTGCCGTAAAAATCGAAAATTTGGCCGCCATTTTGAATTCCCAGGGGAGACTGGGTACTATAATGAGAGTTCGTTTCTTTAAAAACCGCTGCTTTTTGCGCTTTTCAACATCAAAAAGCAGTTGAAAATCGAAAACATGTTCAGAAAGCTATTTTAGATATCAAAAAGGGAAAACATGGATACTATTTCGAAAAAAAAGTTTTTTGGGTCATTTTGACTTCCGGTTTTAAGAGCGATGGCCCCTTTAGAAAATTTATGGCCCATAAATGTAGCAATTGATGGGCCATTGGCCCACCACTGTTTTCAGCCTTCCCAATCACTGGATGGGTGACTTCTTGTATCTTTTCAGGATCCCAGAGATTCAGCTGACTATGGCAGGATCATCAATGACAGACATTTCCAGTAAGAACATAGATTGCAATCATCAAACACACTTTGGTATTCACAATTATAAAATTGCAGTCTGGTTTCATGGCACAGTCGAACCTCCCATAAGCGACCACACACAATGTCAAGCTTTGTGGTCGCTTATGAGAGGTGGTCGCTTACGAGAGGTTCCAACTATAGTGATTTGACTTGGAACTGAACTTTTGGTATTTTGGAAAACTGGTCGCTTAGGAGAGGTGGTCGCTTACGAAAGTGGTCGCAACCGGAGGTTCAATTGTATTTACAAAGTATGTGTCTGACTTTTTTTTACACAATAGGCTTTCATGCAAAATGTCTATTACCCTATGTAAATAAAACAAGTCCGAGACAAAATATACTTTGTAAACTAACTTTGGTCTCAGCTTGTAAAGCACTGTACATTTTTGTACTTCTGTGCCGAATAATCAAATAACCTCCCATGTGATAAATGAAGGGCTCCTTGCAAGAACGGAGTAAATGACTTGTGTTCAAAATCTAAATTCTCGATATTCTTTGAATTTCAAAGGAGAATTTGGGCTTTGATCACAAGTCACTTACTCTGTTCTTGCAGGGAGCCCTTCAAATGTCTCTTGATCCCATGTCGACCCTTGATCCGATGCACTAATTCACCCCGTTGAGCCTGATCTAATTGTGCAACTTTTTTCTAGGCGTTTAAAGAAGCTGATGTCCAGTGGCGAGTGTGTGATTGGTGGAGAGACTGACGAGAAGGATAAGTTCATTAGTCCAACTGTCTTGACTGGAATTAAGCCTTCTGATCCTTGTATGGAAAGTGAGGTAAACTACGACATCTCTTAAATCACACTAAATGGTTAATTAGGGACTAGAGTGGATTATAAACTACCTTATCATTTGACTCATTTCTATCCGCAGTTCTGATTGGCTGAAAGACCTGCAAATAACTGCGTACAAATAACGGTCTGAGCATGCGCAGTGAAGATGAAGCAATGTTCGCTGCAAATAACGGTCTGAGCATGCGCACTTAATTGATCATTCACAGTGTAAACATGGCAGCTCGTTTTACAGTATTTTTTCTTGATGTTTATATTCAATAAATTCCTTATTGATAGAAATGAGTCGAATGATAAAACAATTGAAGGGTTGCCCATGAAAACTGCGTATGTGACTATTTTGATGATTTTCAAAATGTTATGCAATTGCTTCAAAAATACACATACATTGTACTGGCATATTCATACCTATATAAACATGATTTGGTCATTTTTAGATCGATTACACTAGAAAAAGAGCTTGTTTTGCAGTTTGTTTTTCATAGAAATCAAAAATGCGCGTTTTTGACGTCATGACAATGTGCGACATTTGACTTTGATTTTCTTCCAAAATACATCATTGTGAAACAAAACGCCACTTGCTCGGCAAACTTCCATCTCTCTTCTTGATATATTCGGGGATTTTTCCCTGTCTCTTCATTTCAATTCGACTATTTCAGGATCCCTGTTGTTTTCGAACGCATGACCGAACTGCATTCTGGGATATCATGAAACTTTTTGTCAGCGACATTCCGTACCTCCATGCTATAGAGATATTTTATAAAGTCTTTTATCACCCGGGCCTACAGGCAAACTAATGCACCGGTTGTATTCTTTACAAGTCGAAAGTCGCCAAAACTGCCTTAGTAGGTCCTCGAATCCACCACAGAACGACCAGAGACAACAACTTTCACTCAGCTGAATCCGCCATTTTGCAAATCTGACGCCGTGTTTGCAGATTCAGTTTCATCGTGAAATTGCACCTCACCCCTGATTTCTTCCAGGAGAATGGCCTCTACCACCACAGTCAAGCTTAATGATGCTGTTCTGGGGGCTTCTGTGGTGAAAACATGGCAATAAAAGACTTTAAATTGTGGCAAAGTGGCCCAGTTCTGCGAAGCACCTCCAGAACTGATAGCCACGCCACGAGACAACTTAACCGCGTGATAGTTTGAGCCTGCGAGCTGTCAAGATTTCCATGGCAACAAAATTTGCTAAAAACTTCTAAAATCTCTGGAAGTGAAACTTAGGTTGAAATCATTCACATCTCAAGGTTTGTTATTGGTGAACAACACGTACAGATCACTGACGCGTAAAAGTTTCCTAATTTGCATATTTTCACAAACTATCCTGAAGAATTCAAGTAGAAATTAAATATACTGTAGTGCCCAAAATTCGAGTGTAATCGATCTAAAAACACCAAATCATGTTTATATAGGTATTTAGAAGCCAGTAGGTGTATTTTTGAAGCAATTGCATAACATTTTGAAAATCATCAAAATAGTCACATACGCAGTTTTCATGGGCACCCCTTCAATTATTGAACTCGGTTATCGCAAAATATCGTGATTTTGTTAGTGTCTCGCAGATTAATTATTTGCCTCTGCCTTCGGCATCGGCAAATAATTAATCTGCTCGCCACTGACAAATCACGATATTTTGCTGAACCTCGTCCAATAATTGCTTATTATTATACATTGTACTCAGTATCTGTATTCTTATTGGTCGAGAGCCTACAGATAATTCTAACTATCAGTGCGCGCCAGCGATATTTCAGCGGTCTGGTGGTTATCTGCAGCAGTTATCTGCAAAAACGAGCCTGCGTAGGTCAGCGGATTGGTTGTTATCTGTAGGTTACAGTGCTGTCATTTTCATTCATTTGTTGTTGTTGTTGGATTGCTTATATCTTTGTATTATGAGTCAATCCACATCTAAACAATGTATAATAAAACAATTATTGCATTTGGTTTTGATGAAATCCGTAATTATCAATGTATCGGCAAATGTTATTGGCCTCAGCCTACGGCTTCGGCCAATAACACTTACCTCTACATTGATAATTCCGGATATCATCAAAACCTCATCCAATAATTGTTTATTATTCATACTTAATTTCACACATACTTAATTTCGCCATTTTGTTAAGATAGCATTTCGCGAGGCTTTATTTTCGTGATTAAGAGAAAATGAAAAAAGAGCATTAAATTATTTTTTCAAAAAACAACAACTTATTTCTATACAAACAGGAACAAGATGACAGTCACTAAACTACCTAGACGTTATAAACTTGTAGCTAAAACAGACAAAAAAGTTTACGCTATACGGTTGCTCAGTTGCAAATGGTAGTATTATGATGTTGAATAAGTCGTTTTAACAACCAATTTCGTATGAAATAACGTTTACTGTTCATGTTGATTAAATGGTTTCGATATGTATTTTTTTCTCTGGGTATTATATTTCGCGTGTTTAAAGTCCGCAAGGCTTTTTTTCACGAGGCTTTAATTTCATGATTTTTTTAAATCGCGAAAATCGCGACCTTTTAAAAAGTCTTGCAAAATTAAGTACGAATAAGGTAGTAGAGACTGCATAGAATAGTAACATGTAATTAATGGAATAATGATCCTTTCTATCAATGATTTATTTGTAGATCTTTGGGCCTATCCTTCCAATTGTTAGTGTTGACAATGTTCATGACGCTGTTGAGTTCATCAATGACAGGTTAACGTTTGTTACCACTCCCGTGAATTACTGTACAGCTATGCCTTATATCCCATCTCATTCCTTCCCATCCCTATTGCATCCCAATTCATGTTATACTGTCATATTCTATTCTATCTCATTCCTTCCTATCCTGTCCCACCACATTCCATCTTATCTAGCTTTGTCCTATCTCATCCCATCCCTATTGCATCCCATCCTATTCCATCCCTATCTCATCCCATCCCTATTGCATCCCATCCTATTCCATCCCTATCTCATCCCATCCCTATTGCATCCCATCCTATTCCATCCCTATCTCATCCCATGCCTATTGCATCCCATCCTATTCCATCCCTATCTCATCCCATCCCTATTGCACCCCATCCTATTCCATCCCTATCTCATCCCATCCATATTGCATCCCATCCTATTCCATCCCTATCTCATCCCATCCCTATTGCATCCCGTCCTATTCCATCCCTATCTCATCCCATCCCTATTGCATCCCATCCTATTCCATCCCTATCTCATCCCATCCCTATTGCATCCCATCCTATTGCATCCCTATCTCATCCCATCCATATTGCATCCCATCCTATTCCATCCCTATCTCATCCCATCCCTATTGCATCCCGTCCTATTCCATCCCTATCTCATCCCATCCCTATTGCATCCCATCCTATTCCATCCCTATCTCATCCCATCCCTATTGCATCCCGTCCTATTGCATCCCTATCTCATCCCATCCATATTGCATCCCATCCTATTCCATCCCTATCTCATCCCATCCCTATTGCATCCCGTCCTATTCCATTCCTATCTCATCCCATCCCTATTGCATCCCATCCTATTCCATCCCTATATTGCATCCCGTCCCATCCCTATTGCATCCCGTCCTATTCCATCCCTATCTCATCCCATCCCTATTGCATCCCATCCTATTCCATCCCTATCTCATCCCATGCCTATTGCATCCCATCCTATTGCATCCCTATCTCATCCCATCCCTATTGCATCCCGTCCTATTCCATCCCTATCTCATCTCATCCCATCCCTATTGCATCCCGTCCTATTCCATCCCTATCTCATCCCATCCCTATTGCATCCCGTCCTATTCCATCCCTATCTCATCCCATCCCTATTGCATCCCGTCCTATTCCATCCTATCTCATCCCATCCCTATTGCATCCCATCCTATTCCATCCCTATCTCATCCCATCCCTATTGCATCCCGTCCTATTCCATCCCTATCTCATCCCATCCCTATTGCATCCCGTCCTATTGCATCCCTATCTCATCCCATCCATATTGCATCCCATCCTATTCCATCCCTATCTCATCCCATTCCCATCCCTATTGCATCCCGTCTTATTCCATCCCTATCTCATCCCATCCCTATTGCATCCCGTCATATTCCATCCCTATCTCATCCCATCCCTATTGCATCCCATCCTATTCCATCCCTATCTCATCCCATCCCTATTGCATCCCATCCTATTCCATCCCTATCTCATCCCATCCCTATTGCATCCCATCCTATTCCATCCCTATCTCATCCCATCCCTATTGCATCCCATCCTATTCCATCCCTATCTCATCCCATCCCTATTGCATCCCATCCTATTCCATCCCTATCTCATCCCATCCCTATTGCATCCCATCCTATTCATCCCTATCTCTCTCATCCCATCCCTATTGCATCCCGTCCTATTGCATCCCTATCTCATCCCATCCATATTGCATCCCATCCTATTCCATCCCTATCTCATCCCATCCCTATTGCATCCCGTCCTATTCCATCCCTATCTCATCCCATCCCTATTGCATCCCTATCTCATCCCATTCCTATTGCATCCCATCCTATTCCATCCCTATCTCATCCCATCCCTATTGCATCCCATCCTATTGTATCCCTATCTCATCCCATCCATATTGCATCCCATCCTATTCCATCCCTATCTCATCCCATCCCTATTGCATCCCGTCCTATTCCATCCCTATCTCATCCCATCCCTATTGCATCCCATCCTATTCCATCCCTATCTCATCCCATCCCTATTGCATCCCATCCTATTCCATCCCTATCTCATCCCATCCCTATTGCATCCCTATCTCATCCCATCCCTATTGCATCCCGTCCTATTGCATCCCTATCTCATCCCATCCATATTGCATCCAATCCTATTCCATCCCTATCTCATCCCATCCCTATTGCATCCCGTCCTATTCCATCCCTATCTCATTCCATCCCTATTGCATCCCATCCTATTCCATCCCTATCTCATCCCATCCCTATTGCATCCCGTCCTATTGCATCCCATCCCAATATCATGTTATTCTGCCTTATTCTATCCCATTCTCTCCTGTCCCTATCCTATTTGATCCTATCCCTATCTCATCCCATCTTCTCCAATTATATAATTATAATAATAATGATATAATAATGATAATATCTTATCCTATTTGATCCTATCCCATCTCTATCTTATCCTATCCTATGTTATCCTATCCCATCCTATTCCATTCCCTTGCATCTTATTATTTATCCTATTCTATCCCTCTCTGTTATTCACTCTCTCCCTCACACATGTACATCCTCCTACATAAAGACCATATAAAGTTGTTTTCGTATGAGTGGGAAGTAGTTACGGTATGGTTCATGAAGTGCCGTAATGGTATTGTGCCATGATCGTGTGGTATCCAAGCATTCTGATTGGTTGAATACAATGTCTTCGATTCCGTACCGTGACCATAACTCCGTGCCGTAGGTTTCCCACTCATACGAAAACGACTCTATTGACATATTTAACATAATAATAATAATAATAATAATAATAATAATAATAATAATAATAATAATAATAATAATGTGAAGAACAGTTATTAGATGCCATGCCTGGTAATATATGAATTGAGGGTATTTAACTTCGTCAGGCAAAGGGAATAGGGAATTCCCTTTGCCTGACGAAGTTAAATACCCTCAATTCAATAATAATAATAATAATAATAATAATAATGATAATGATAATGATAATGATAATGATAATGATAATAATAATACTAATACTAATAATAATAATAATAATAATAATCATTACTTATATATATATATAGTGCCCTATCCAAAGCTCTAAGGCGCTTAACAATCAAAGAAACAATTATATTTATATCATATTTTAACATGATAGTTCATTCAATTATGTCACCTCAGAGATAAACCCCTTGCACTGTACATCTTCTCATCAAACAAAGATAACATCAAGTATATAATGGAGAATACATCATCTGGTGGATTCTGTGCTAACGACACTGTTGTCCATGCTGCTGGTGAGTATAGTTTAATATTGTTTTCTTATAGAGAAGTAGTTATGGTATGGTTTGTGGTGTGCAGTGAAGGTACCGTAGCGTGACCGTAACTCTGTGCCGGTTTCCCACTCATATGAAAACGACTCTAATGATCATTAATTAGCAATTTACATGGCACACAGCAGTTATGGCATGGACTTAAGTTCAATACAAACATAAACTTTATTAACGTGTCAGACTTCTAGCATACCACAAGTGGTACACTAATCGGGGACACTTGATTAAGACAAGACAATAATAGAAAACATGGGCACAGCACAACACCAGCACGTCACAGCACAGCACTGCATGTCACAGCACAGTCACCGTAGATTTGAGAAAAAAACTAGAGCGTACATCAATTGATTGAATGATTTCTAATTGTTCCATGTTGTTGTAGTTGAGGCGTTACCGTTTGGTGGCGTTGGTGGCAGTGGAATGGGTGCCTATCATGGAAAACATTCCTTTGATTCCTTCTCTCACAAGAAAGGATGTCTCCTGAAGAATCTAAGTTTGGAATCAATGAATGCGTGAGTATTAATTTTGACAGCACCACAGGCAGCCCAACCATTGTTTCTGAGGCTAAATGATATTTGTGTCTTTTTTATTGGTTTCCTGTGGTAGAGTGCGCGTGCAATACGTCTTGTACGGGTGTGTCTTGCGGGACGCACACAGGAAGCCCAGCATAGGACGTTTCTCAGCACGTGCACTCTACCATAGGAAACCCATTAAAAAAGACTCAAATATCATTTTATTGAATTATTTAGTATCCTCAGAAACAATGGTTGGGCTGTCTGTGGCATTACTTGTCACTTGAAGTGCATATGAAGTAAAATATTTTTCTTTTGAAAATCGATTATATACATGTATGAAGTGAATAGTGCGATGTTTCAGTATTTTGTGATTTGAGCTTCTCATTTGCAAGTTATAAAGGTTTAAAATCGTGATAAATTATTGACATTAGGGACCTTACGCACAAGACAATTCTAGGATGGGAACGTGAGGACGACAGCACATGCACTGACGATTATAATGGTTCAAAATGACCATTGACGTCCTTGACGGTAATCTACAACGTGAAAACAGGTGAAATGCCATCGTAGATTGCTGTCACGGACGTCAACAGTCGTTTTGAACCGTTATTTGTCAGTGCGCGCGATGTCGTCCTCATGTTTCTGTCCTATAATTTTCTTGTGCGTAAGATCCCTATTTTTTAATCTGGCAAAAAGTTTTCTACAACTTATATAAATGAAGTTAAAGACTCTCCGTCGACCGACATGCTTTGCAGGCGTTTTGTTATTGTTTTGATTGCGTTGATTTGACTCTTCTTCATCTGGATGAAAGGATCAATTTCATATCGTACAAAATTAACGCCCGCAAAGCATGTCGGTTGACGGAGAGTCTTTAACTTTTTTTTTCTATTTTTCTGATCATGGTCTGTTTCGTTACCATCAGGATCCGCTACCCTCCATACAAAGAGCAAAATATCAACTGGCTGAGGTTTTTGATCGTAAAAAGTGTTAAAAAGGAAGGTATTGCGTACGTGCCGCTCATGCTTCTTGGTGTGGTATGTGCTTTGCTTTTTAAGGTGAGAATTGCTTCGGTTAGTTGTAGCAACGTGGAAGAAACAAAGGGAGAGGAAGGAGGGGAGAAAGGAAGGGAGAAGGGTAAGGAATGAAGGGTTGAAAGGAATGAATGAAGGGTTCAAAGGAATGAAGGAAGGATTTAAAGGGAGGGAGAGAGGAAAACTTGGAAGGGAAATGGAAGGGAAAAGGAAGAAATAAAGGGAGAGGAAGGAGGGGAGAAAGGAAGGAAGAAGGATAAGGAATGAAGGGTTGAATGGAAGGAATGAAGGCTTGAACAGAAGGAACGAAGGATTAAAAGGAATGAAGGAAGGATTTAAGGGGAGGAAGAGAGGAAAACTTGGAAGGGAAAAGGAAAAAAAATGGAAGGAAAGATGTGAGGAAAGAAAGAGGGGAGTAAGCAAGGATCAGAGGGAGAGAAAAGAATGTGAAGTGAGAAAGAGAATAAGTTAATCAGAAAAGGATGGGAGGAAGGGTAAAAGCAGAATTGAGGGAGAGCAAATGAAGGGGAAGGGATGGATACAAAATAAGAAAGAAAAGAAAGGAAAAAACAGCTCGTGGGATGACAGCGAGCTAAATAAGAAATGAGTAATGTTCTCTAACAATGGCTTTCATTCCTCTTTCAGATTCTGGGTCTTCCTCGATACTTTCTGTCAAAGTAACACACCTCATCACCTCAGTTTACCCTGTCACGGCAGTGTAACGCAATATTCTTATCACCATAACTTATGATTTGTTGATGTATCACATCTATCAATACGAATCATGTTGATAACAATCTCTTCACAGTCCCATGGATCACGTCATTACCCACGACAGTTCTTGGCCGTCGTTGTCATTCTTGACACAGGGTTCCCAACACTGAAGCTTTCCTCAAAACTAAAATGATGAGAAAAGCTGGCGTGTCCTCAATTTCCTTATATGGTCATCATGTAGTCAGTGGGAAAATTACTTGATCCGAATATTGTCTGAATTGTTTTGAATCACATAGCCCACTGGTCTGATTTTCAGACGGCACAGGTCAACCGCTAATAGCCCACTGGTCTGTCTGTCTGTTGCTCAGACCAATAACTATGAATGTATGCATAGTATTTCCAATTATTTTTGTGTTGTCGACACTGACTATACAACATTTTAACATTTTTAAAACACAGCATTTATTTTTTAAGAAGATTCTTAGAGACAAAACAATCCTGTTATGATTCGTGATCGTGTTACATGTACAAAAGTTAACGTCAACTGGGTGACGTCTTTTTGTAAAACAATGAAAGAGTGATTGTGCTCTTGAAGAGCGAGTGAGTGTAATATATACAATAATTATTGACGAATGAATAAACAAGGAGATACGACGATAAACATTTGCCTTCTTGGAGTTGTGGAAAACTGGAACTAGTATTTGTTAGGGCACACCATTTCTATCTGTCTAACGGTATGCAGTCTACTGTAAAACTCAGTGTTGTCTTTATTTCAAAGTTACATCACCATCTTGATACTTGCCACCACATTGACATGCTTTGCATCCAGCGGTTGTCTGGCACTCTAAAGTCAGCCGGGTGAGTGGCTGAGAAAAACCGCTGGATCCTCGAGGGTTCCCTAAACTGTCCCATACTTCACCAGTTAACAGTTTGGACCCATCCTACTTGAACCAACCTGGCTATGGGGGGGGAGGTTGGGGGGGGGGGGGGGGGGGGGGGTTCAACTGGGGGGGGGGGGGGGGGGTCGTGTAGCCTAGCTTTATTAGTGATGCAAGCAGGGGTGTAACCATAAAAACTTGTGTCATGTGAAAACATATGTATCTGACGAGAAATGGAAATATTCTGATATCTTTGTGCTTATGCTTGCATCGGGTCCACTTTCACAGTCAAATAAGGCCTCTTGTGTTGCGTTGTTGTGCTTGCGTTGTCAGTAGTAAGAACCAGCGTTTAGCTAACAGTGAGAATAAGATAGCGTATGTGATGGGTGTCTGGTTTCTGTACAAGACTTATACACAAGTTGTTTCTACATCTTGCTGTTCTCACATCACGTCTCCTTGTTTCGTTTAAACATAAACGTCGCATGGTTGTCTTTCTCCCCGTCGTACTCTTTCACAGGCTGTCAATGAAAGAGAAAAATTAGAAACTTATCGTATCTCTTCTCTGGGCTTCCTGTGGTTTATTGGCCGGGAGGGACTGGAACGTATTATGAGGAAAATAACACAGGGATCCCATAAGAGGGAAGAGGGCTTACTCTATTCTGTTTACCTTGCACCCAGCAGCTTGTGCCATCCCAGTGACTCTCTTCAAGTATTCCTGTTTCTGTTCTGCCTGTAGGTCCAACATGAACCTGAGGGGGAGGGTGTAAGGAGATATTAGTATGATAGAATGGTGAGCTACAGTCTTATGGCTAGCCTGCGTAACAGCCAGAACACAACTGGGGTTTGGTTCCGGCTGTAACACGGGCTATCTTATTGCAAGCCAGGGCAAAGCAGAACACACTGAGCAACAACATTGCTCGCAATAATGCTTGTCTGGCAATACTCCAATCTCGTCCCCAGAGCCGAGCTGAGCATGCGCAGTAAGAAATAACGGCTCTGGGGACGAGATTGGCAATACTCCAGTTTGCATTTTTGGCAACACAAATTGCACAATATTATTCAACACATTGCATCTTCACAGTAAATAACAACTCTTGTACTTGTTATGCTTGCATCAGGCAACTCCGTCTACACACTGAAGTAACATCTCTTGTACTTATGCCTCAATGCTTTGCTAATGGAAACCAGGCATAACAAGCAGGACGCACAAAATTGGAAGCGAGGTCAGAAAACAAAATATTTGAGGCGAAAGGACTGAAAGCAATTGGATAGAAATTATAATGAAATCTAGAATTAAAGATTGCATGGGGAATCTTAAAGTATTCTTTGAAATGAACTGTCTTTGTTAGTTAATACTTCAGGAATGTCTTTGTGTTAATACTTCTGGTCGTGTTGTTATTACGTTTTAGTATAATTTTAGACTTGAATATATAAATTATTCACCTCAGGCTCACTGATTAATAATCATTATGGTGAATATTCGCCCCGACTTCGTCTCTCACTTCACCTTCAGCGAATAATATTTATTGTTAAATATTGTACCAACTTACTTTGTTGTTTCTGTCGTTACCATGGCAGCATCAGCTAATAAATTTTGTACGTCTTGGGTTAGAAGATGAACCATGCTAAGAACAAACGGACAGAGAAACGTAAGAGCGGTAGAAACAATCCGGTTGATCATCGTGTTAGTAATCTACATGTAGGTTATTATTGTTGCTGTTGCTTACTGTTTTAAAATGTTGTTGTTATTGTTTACCATGGTTATTGAACAATAATATTATTCCCCGAAGCGGAGATAAGTAGTGGTGGATATTTACCGAGCCGCGAGTCCTTGAGCGGCAAGGCAAATACAAATGTATTCACCACTACTCGCTGACATAATTGTTTTAGTATTTATGAAATCAGTTGGATAAAAAATGTAGCTGTAGTGAAATGAGACACCATTTTGAATCTCGTCCCAAAACAGTGAATAGCCAAGGATATTCCGAGTTACAGGAGCCAATCAAAATTGCTATCCACTGATATTTCGGTAAATTTAACAATAGAAAAGTGACTTCGATTTGTTTTTTTTACAACAATATTTACTCAGGAAAGCGGAAAAGGCTCCCAAAACGACAAATAGATTTCAAAGAAAAAACTGATTCAAGCGCGCGCTGGTTCCGTGTACGAGCGAAACGTCATTCTATGCGTCTGTCCTCTTATCAACAATGGCTCTTATCCATTCAGCGCGTGAGAAATTTGACAAATGTTGTACAAACTAATGTTTACCATGGTTAATGTTGCTCTTGTTGTTGTTTGCTTTGATTTTGTTTTGTTTTGATGTGTCGATCGTGGCCATTGTTTACTGATGCTACTTCTGTTGTTTTGTTATTGCTTTCCCCTTTTGAAGTGACAATAATTGTACAACAAGTACCTGTTTGAGAAGTAAATACAGTGGAAGAGATGTGAATACTTGCTCTTTTTGTGCAGCTCTGGAATGCAGTTCAACGGCATGAAATGGATGGTAAAGCCATCCAACTTTAGGTATCCTAGAAAGATTTGGACAGCTTCAGTTCCAAAATATATAGTTTATACAATACAATACATTTATTAATGCTCCCCTATACTAATTTACAAGAATACCTGGCTGCTTAAGTGGTCACTTAATAGGGGGTGGTCGCTTAATAGGGGGTGGTCACTTAATAGGGGGTGGTCGCTTAATAGGGGGTGGTCGCTTAATAGGGGGTGGTCGCTTAATAGGGGGTGGTCGCTTAATAGGGGGTGGTCGCTTAATAGGGGGTGGTCGCTTAATAGGGGGTGGTCGCTTAATAGGGGGTGGTCGCTTAAATGGGGGGTGGTCACTTAATAGGGAGTGGTCGCTTAATAGGGGCTGATCGCTTAATAGGGAGTGGTCGCTTGACGGGGCGGTCGCTTAACAGGGGGTCGCTTAATAGGGAGTGGTCGCTTAATAGGGGGTGGTCGCTTAATAGGAGGTGGTCACTTAATAGGGGGTGGTCGCTTAATAGGGGGTGGTCGCTTAATAGGGGGTGGTCGCTTAATAGGAGGTGGTCACTTAATAGGGGGTAGTCGCTTAATAGGGAGTGGTCGCTTAATAGGGGGTGGTCGCTTAATAGGAGGTGGTCACTTAATAGGGGGTGGTCGCTTAATAGGGGGTGGTCGCTTATAGGAGGTGGTCACTTAATAGGGGGTGGTCGCTTAATAGGGGGTGGTCGCTTAATAGGGGGTGTTCGCTTAAAGGAGCACTCTCACAGGTAATGCATACGAAAATGGCGCTGAGGGGTTCAAGGCGCGCAATGCATTACCTGTGAGAGTACTCCTTTAATAGGAGGTGTTCGCTTAATAGGAGGTGGTCGCTTAATAGGGGGTGGGTGGTCGCTTCATAGGGGGTGGTCGCTTAATAGGGGGTGGGTGGTCGCTTCATAGGGGGTGGTCGCTTAATAGGAGGTGGTCGCTTAATAGGAGGTGGTCGCTTAATAGGAGGTGGTCGCTTAATAGGGGGTGGGTGGTCGCTTCATAGGGGGTGGTCGCTTAATAGGGGCTAGTCGCTTAATAGGGAGTGGGCGCTTAACAGGGGGTGGTCACTTAACAGGGGGTGGTCGCTTCATAGGGTGTGGTCGCTTAATAGGGGCTAGTCGCTTAATAGGGGGTGGGCGCTTAACAGGGGTGGTCGCTTCATAGGGGGTGGTCGGCTACCTTGAGTATTGTTCCTTTGTTGATCATCTTGGCTGTCTTCGTAACAATCCTTTTCTTCTGCAAGTGTTGCATCGTCATCTTCTTCCTCTTCAATGATTTCTGTTATTGTTGCTTTCTGTGGGGCATTTGTCTTCTCATCAATATTCTCTGGTAGCTTGTACTGTTCTCCTGTTATTAGCTCGTGCATTAGTGCTGTGATGTTGAACTCTGCAACGTTTGTGGCTGTCTAACATAATCAGATGGTTCAAAAATCATTGTCACTAGTAAGGTCATTCCGGGGACAAGTGGGCAGTGCCTAACTCTGGTTTCCGTAGCTGTATATTGTACCTTGATATGTTTACCATTGTTCTCTTTGAATAGCCTTTCTTCCTCAGATTCAATACCAAAACTAAGATAAGGACTGTTGATGATATCACCCCAGTAACCACGGGACGGTACACGCTGGTCACCCTAGCAACAGAAACACACACACAACTCACTTACCAACCATTTAGAGTGATTCCAATAAGCTTACTGACACCTTACCAACCACTTACAACACCTTACCAACCACTTATTGACACCTTACCAACCACTTACTGACACCTTACCAACCACTTACTGACACCTTACCAACCACTTACAACCTTACCAACCACTTATTGACACCTTACCAACCACATACAACACCTTACCAACCACTTATTGACACCTTACCAACCACTTACAACACCTTACCAACCACTTATTGACACCTTACCAACCACTTACAACACCTTACCAACCACTTACTGACACCTTACCAACCACTTACAACACTTACAACACCTTACCAACCACTTATTGACACCTTACCAACCACTTACTGACACCTTACCAACCACTTACTGACACCTTACCAACCACTTACTGACACCTTACCAACCACTTACTGACACCTTACCAACCACTTACTGACACCATACATGTACATGTACCAACCCTTTGCTGACACCTTACCAGTCACTTACAACACCTTACCAACCACTTACTGACACCATACATGTACTTACTGACACCTTACCAACCACTTACTGACACCTTACCAACCACTTACAACACCTTACCAACCACTTACTGACACCTTACCAACCACTTACTGACACCATACATGTACCAACCCTTTGCTGACACCTTACCAGTCACATAAAATTAGCTTCTGTTAGGTACCTTTTTCAGCAATAGTCCAGAAGCCAGTGTTCTGTTAGATACCTCATATGTGCAATCTTCTCTAAGTTCAAAAGCTACTCCATGCTCGCGCCAGCCTTTGTACTCATAACTGTGGACGATTGAAGCCTATAACAAGAGTAATGTACTACTGACATTAACCATTTCACAGACTATCAGTAAAATTGGAAAAGGTACAAACCACTCCAGTTTCGAGTACCCTTTAACATGCGTCCTTTGGCAAAGAGCACAGTGGTGCATAAACAACTCGAAATTGGAGTATTAGCAGTGTACCACAAGTGGAAAGGTTAAGCACCACAAATACACTCACCATTTTCTGTAGTTTCATGACTAAGTCCCAGTCAAAGACATTGACTCTGGAGTCATAACGAACTCCTAAATATCTGCGTAGTCTTGCTTCCCTGCCATAAGATTGTCGTTTATATTATTATTATTAGTTCATTTGTCTGCTTGTTTGTTTGGTCAACAATCAATATAGTGTCTAACGGCAGGTGCTAAGTTTGAGTAGGAGGCGGGACGGGATTATTTTACCGAATATCACAATAAACCAAGTTTACGAATGACAAGAGATTTTATTACAGATACTCTTAGATGTCAAATAACTGTCCTGTGCTACATATACATGTACATACCAGGAGGTACAGATATCAAAGGCTTTAGGATCAGATGTATTCCTCCAGAATTTAAATATCCCTTCCAACATATCTCTTTCTTTGAACTAGAAAATATCAATGGAAAACATCATTAAATTAGCCATTTCAAAAACGAGTGGAGGACTGGGAACGAGTTTTTAGAATTAATCTAATTAAAAAATGATATTGAATGAGTAACAGCTTTCCAAACATCTAAAAAATTACAAAGAAATGTATGGTTAAGGGGGACAACTGTCCCCCATAACCATACATTTCTTTGTAATTTTTGCAGTTTTTGAATGTCTGCAGTTCATTTGCTACTTGTTCAAACCCTATCAAACTCCTGAAACTTACTAATTCTGATATGCTCTTTCTTGTGATGGGGTTCATTTCTTAATTAGATTAATTCTAAAAACTCGTTTCCAGTCCTCCACTCGTTTTTGAAATGGCTAATAGCTTTTCCTTCCTTTCATGGATTGGCCAAAAGCAATAATAATGACAAACATACTTTGACCTCTTTTAGGATCATTTTTGTAGAAGTGTGAAGTAGTTACGGTATATGGTCTGTGCCGTGCAGTAACCGTGCCCCGTGCCATGTCCAAGCATTCTGATTGATTGAGTAATCAATCAATCAATCAATCGTTTATTTATACACGTTAACGTCAAAGAGCAGGAGCTCGTTCAAAATACAAATGTGTAATGATATTGCACACTGTGATTGGTTGAATAGATGTCTTCGATTCCGTACTGTGACCATAAAGTTCTCTGTGCCGTACGCCGTACATGTAGGTTTCCCACTCATAATCTAATATAGTTACCTTCAGTTGTGACATATTGATACACGGTAATTGAGTTTCAAGGTAGTCAAAATCTGTCACCATCCTGCAAAGAAGAACCAACAGCAATTGCAGAGCTGCATTAAGAATGACACTCTGAGGAGCCCTGTCGGCACCTGTGCTGAATGAGAAGTCTTCCACTATACTCTCTCTAGACTCTCTATTGATTTCAACACAGGGATCCCATTAGAAAGAGCAATGAACAATGCTTATGGATTAGGATATACACATGTATATATATCAACTACTGCACATCTATAAAATTACTGTTCAGTTTTGCTGCGGTCATAAGGAATTCAAGTCAGGCCGCAGTGTAACGAGGTTAAATGCATGGTTGTGCTCCTTCACGCAGATGACTTCCAGGGGGGAAGAGATAGATGATCTCCTCTTTCGATCTCTCTTGCTTGTCATTATTTCGTCGGCCCTAAATGAGCTAGAAGGCTTGTCAGGTGGCAGTCAGCGGTATCATAGCATGGTTAGTCATAAATGCAAAGGGTTTTGAAGGATGGTAATTAGTACAAGACGAGTACATGTAGCAGTGAACCAAGAAATCAATACGTGCTCGCTAACATACCTTATATAGTCGTTACATTTGCTTTGTAAGTATTCACTGGTTTGTGGTCGTATCAAACTGTTACCAAATAACTCCAAAAACAGTTCTGTCTTTTCTATAGAAGACACAAAATAATATATATTTTGATGTTAATTTGCTCCCTGGGGTGGGGGTACTTGAGTAGTAAGAGTGGTGCAAAAATGAAGCCAAAATGATAACCCCCCTCCCCCAAAAAAGTCCCCTCCCTCTCCCCCAAAAAAAGTCCCCTCCCCCTCCCCCAAAAAAGTTCAATAACTCTAAAATTGCTATATACATGAACACTTGTTTGCAGAAACGTTGTAGTTATTGTGCTGTCCTTGCTGGATGCTATACTAATCTAAAATTGATGTTTCAGATCATACTTAGAATAAAATAAGTGATGTTTCACACATTGCATCTCATTAGATAAAACAAGTGTATCTCTATATTAATACAAATATAAACCAAAGCATTGTACCTTTAAGGCCTAGTTTTTCTTTTTGTTCCATAGCAATAGACAACAGCAACAAATGTCTGCCTAATGTTTCCAGGTTATTTTCAACAACATAATAAATCTAAGAACAACAATGATAAAATAATAATTACTCTGATAATATTTATACGCCATTCAAGTCTTGAATTAAAATGTTGATGATTACGGTAGTTATTATTATTATTACTATGACCTATGTCCATATATAATACAATATAATTCGATTGCACTGCAGAACATTAAAAAAACAAAATATTAGAACCTAAGTAAAGTCAATGTTTTGGATAAAATTGGATCTTGCGAAAAATCTGTCCGTTTTTTTTGGATGAAAGTTTTAGAATCACTTTAGATTGACATAATTCATAACCTGACCAAGTTTTAGCAAAATCGTTGGAGCTAAAGCACGGCCGCATGAAGGCCACCATGTATTAAGCACTGAAATTATCATGCCGCCATGCTTTAGCTTCAACGATTTTGCTAAAAACTTGGTCAGGTTATGAATTATGTCAATCTAAAGTGATTCTAAAACTTTCATCCAAAAAAACGGACAGATTTTTCGCAAAATCCAATTTTATCCAAAACATTGACTTTACTTAAGTTCTAATTTTTTTTTATTTTATGTTCTGCAGTGCAATTGAATTATATTGTATTATATATAGGTGAATGATAGCTCTAATTGTTGCCAATGTTTAAAGGCAATTGCATAAAAACAGAGGAAGTTATGACCCAAAGTTTGTCATAGACGAGTGCGACGAGAATTATAACGGAGTCACCTTAATTAGCCCAGCTTCTTACTCCAACGAAGGCTTGAAACATCAGATTCATTATAATTAATACACTGACGCAGCCCAATTACTACATTGTACATCATCGGAAACCCAGGGATATATTCTGTCGCTGGTTTTTCGCTTCTCGTTTCTGGGAACGACAAATGAGCGACAGAATATAATGGTTATCCCTGGGTTCCCGAGGTGTCCATACTAATGTACTCGCTACGATCTATGTCCATGCATCCATGTATAACATTAATCTCCTATGCAGATTTCCTTAGTATTGTCATGTCACCCAATGTTTCCCAATACAGTCTAACAACACTAAGGGTGTCTGATAAGTACATGTAAATTCAAAGGTTATCAAGCCTTATCACGGTGTTATAGATTTCCTTTAACTATTGAATTTATTATTATACACCGACGCAGCCCATTAAACTACATCATTGGGAACCCAGGGTATATTCTGTCACTCATTTCTCGTTTCTGGGAGAGAGAAACGAGAATATACCCCTGGGTTCCCCAGGATGCCCAATGCCCATAGTAGTGTACATGTACTTGCTAGTTTCCATTAATAGAGTCGTTTTCGTATGAGTGGGACATCAGTTACGGTATGGTCCGTTCCATGTGGTAACGGTTAATTGCACCATCCGGTGACGGTATCCAAGCATTCTGATTGGTTGAGAAATGATTTTGCGCGCTGTGATTGGTTGAATATAATGTCTTCGATTCCGTACCGTGACCGTAACTCCGTACTGTAAGTTTCCAACTCATACGAAAACGACTCTATGTACAATTGTAATCCTACATTTATTTTCCTTTTAGGCCATCGCTCTGCATGCGCTAACGTCTTCAAGATGTGTCTGCAGTCTCCAGCACCAATCATAAGTATGTTGAAAGGATCTAAAATAACAACAATAACAACAACTAACATAAAGATACAGCACTTATTTTGTAGCAGGGAGGGGAGGGGAAGGTCATTTTGCATTTGAGTTTCTGTCATTTTTCAAAAGTTATTACTGTAACATTCTGTACCTGATTCCTCTTTTTCATTTTCTTTCAGATTTAATAGTTCTAGTTTTGATGACAAATCTGTAGAAAAATACGGTATACGATTTAATAGAAAGGTACGCACTTACATGTAATTTCCATGCCAACGAGCGAAATACTTCAAATATCAAGTAAAATTGACGTTACTTGAGCATTCGCTTTGTAGATCCAAAGCTGGACTAAATCCCCACCACGTGACAGCGCCAAAAGCATCTACCATCATAGAACACGGTGTCAAAAACGTCCTTAAACTTAGAAGACAACTTGAAACTCACTCGGCCGCCATCTTGAAACCTATACTTCGATTATGCAGTAAAAATGGTCATTGAGATCCCTGTGTCATCACAGGGAGCCCAAGCATAAATCCAGTAAAAAAATAAAATTGGAAATAAAGTATTTTAAATTTCGGAGAACACCAGGCAGGTTAAGTTAACAGACAACAAAGGTGTATAGGGGGAAAAAATACTTTATTTCCAATTTTATTTTTTTACTGAATTTATGCTTGGGCTCCCTGTGGTGTCATTGCTCAGTCCAAGATGGCGGCACTGTTGGTTGAAATTCGTGGAGGATTAAATCAGCTTTTTAAGGTAGAAATACTTATGTAAGCTGTAAACTTTTATGTGTACGTGAAAATATAGTCTTTCACTTTCATACTAATCTTATTTAATTTGTTATAGCGAGCTGGGATTTTCCCTGCAAGACGTTTAGCAACAGCTGCAGATGGTTCGTCATCTTCTCCTTCTTCTCCAAACAACAAATCAAGTACAAAAGGTTTTAATGCATCTTATGATTCTTTGAGATTTATATCTACTAGTAAGAGTAACGCTCTGCGAAATTCTGTGTGAAAGCTTGTGTGTAGAAATGATTTTCCAAACTTTCTGGAAAAATCGAAAGGTCTTCAAAAATTTCAATATGAAAGTCGTTAAAAAAATCACAAATTAAGTTATATCATTTTACATCAATTTAATATAACAATACTCCAGTTTCGAGTTGTTTAGGCACCACTGTACAGCTTGGCAAAATATGCATTTGCTCAGGCTTAGCCTCAATTCAGTGTAAATTATTTTTTATTTATGCACAAATACCAGCAAGAATGCGAAAACATGTTTTACAATAACCTAGCGTAATCTCGCAATCTGATTGGCTCTCAGCCATTGTCAATAAGAGTACAGACACATGCAATGACGAATCGCTCGCGCACGAAGCCAGCGCGCGCTTGAAACGGTTTTTCTTTCAAACTTTATCCTTGTTTTTGGATGTTTTTTGACTTTGTTATTGTAAAAAAGAAATCGCAAGGGGTTTTCCATTGTCTGTACTCTTATTGACAATGGATTTGACGTCACAAAATGTTCAAAACTTTGCAGTGAAACCACTCGCTACGCTCGTGGTTCCACTTGAGTTTTGAACATTTTGTGACGTCAAATCCATTGTCAATAAGAGTACAGACAATGGAAAACCCCTTGCGATTTGTTAATTGACATTGGACACATATAAACCTTTTAAATTTGGTTTCCATGGGTTATTCTCTGGATTGAGGCTAAGCCTGAGCAAATGCGTCTTGTCAAGGAGTACAGCGGTGTGTAAACAACTCGAAACTGGAGTATTGTGGTGTCTTTTGGGATCCCTGTTGCCCCTGGTTGAACATGAACATAGAGGGGGGGGGGGGGGGGGGGGGGGGGGGGGGGGGGGGGGGGTTATCTGTGGTTGATCAAATTTTGATGCTAACATTCATATTGTTGCAGCTCCACAAGAAGAACCATTTGATAACAGCACTTACAAAGTGAACGAGTACTTTGAATATGATAAACTCTCTTACTATAACCTGGAGGTTGAAATAGATGGTACAGGGAAGAGGCAGGCACAACCAAAAACCACAGTCCCTTACAAACACACAGAACCATGGAAGAAAGACGCAGCGAAGTGATGATTGAATTTTGAAAGATTGTAAAATAAGAACTGAGTGTACTGTCCAAGCTTTTTGATTGCTGTTAGTGGAATCCCTGTGTTAAAAACGACACAGGAATCCCAACAAAGTAAAAGGACCAGATATGGATTTAGGCTCAGTTTCCAGCCGTCGGGGTTTCGTGCGCCCACCTAATATGGATTGTGATATTATATAAATGGAAAATGTTTCCGTGTGGAACTTTGTAATCATTATCATTTGGATACATACTTATAATACTACTATGGATGATATTAGAATCTTTTTTTCTGATTTATATTTAGTTTAATAAAAACTGCACAAAACCTGTGATATACTGATTCAAGTTGTTTTGCAATACGGTATTTGAAAATAGGGAGTTTAAGATTTGCAAAATCTACAACGGCGACGTCAACCGGAAGTACAAATAACTTCTGTTTGGAGTTTCATACCTTCATAGTTCATGGTATTCCCTGTGGATGAAGTAACCTCAGGCTTAGGCTTGGACTAAATATCTAATGTACGAAATCCCGAACAGAAGTTATTTACACTTCCGGTGGACGTCGCCATCGTAGATTTGGTAAATCTTAAAACTAAATACTTCATTCCAGGGAGGGGAGAATTCCCAGGGGGGGTACTCAGGGGTATCAGTGACGGGGAGGTGTGAATGAGGCCAAACTTTTTAACCCCCAAAAAGTCCATTACGCATAAACAAGACCCCAAAAAAGTCCAACGGCCCACAACGTAACCCCCAAAAAAAATTTTCTCTGCATAAAATCAAGAACGGTAGTATATCATTCATCAACCCCCAAGTCCTTGTCAAAATCTTTATATCAAAAAAAGTCCACCAGAAAATTGCTAACCCCAAAAAAGTCCCAAGCCGCGAATTTCAAACCCAAAAAAGGTCTTTGCACCTCCCCGTCACTGATATCCCTGAGTACCTGAGTGAAGAATTTCATTCTTCACTTTTACTATTTGTTTGGGATCCCTGTGTTGGAAATCCCGATAAGGACTGAGTCTAGTTCTCAGAAAACATGGCGGGCTAATCCAATCCAAGTGTGCTCTTCACGTCAAACTCTTTGTTTTTCACTAAAACGCTTGATAATGTTCGGTCAGCAAGACCAGCCAGGTGCTAATCCTACAGGAGGGTTTAACTTCGGCTCCACAGCGTCTGGTAGTTCAACTGGTGGCTTTAATTTTGGTTCTGCAGCGCCGACAAGTGCACCAGCGGCAAGTGGTTCACAACTCCCACAAGGTATTTTGTACAAGTTTGCTTCCTTGTTTCTTGTAGTTTTAGTTATTTTACTACCGTACTTTCCTTTTAATAAGGTATATGCCTTTTACTAAACTCTGTATATGGCTGTGCTGTAAGGGGAACTTGATTTCAGTTTGAAGTTCGGCGCGCCAAAACAGTTTAGTTCAGTTCAGTAAATTAGTAATCTAGCTTCAGTATAAAAGTACCCTGCAAGCAGAGTCTTCTTTTACCTCCTCCGGGCGAGAGAAGGAAAGAAGACTCTGCCGAAATCCTGTGTAAATGATTCCCGGCGTAGACAATCAATGAAATCGATGATCGATGAAAATCGATATTAATCGATATCAATCGATATCAATTAATCGATTGATATCGGAAATCGATGGCCAATCGATGAAGCAAAAATCTGTGACTTTTGATCGATTGTTATCGATTGCCTTATGATTGGCTTTCCCAGCGGCTTTCCATAGATGTCATTTTAGCGGCAATGTACAGAGGTCGATAGGACTACGTCACGAAATCTTGTAACCCGATAACAATCGATGGATGGTCGATAATCGATTTTCATTGATTGGTATTTTTCTTATGTGACTATCGATTGCCCAAAACTAATCAATATCAATCGATTAATAAATTGTCAGCGATTGATATCGATTGTTCGATTGGTTTTCCGATGATCGATTTTCATCGATTGCATACGTCGGGATGAGTACAAAGAGGAATTGTTGAGAACTGAAGGAGTGAAGATACAGTAGAACCTCCCGTATAAAGCGACCACTCAAAATGTCAAGCTTTGTGGTCGCTTACGATAGGTTTCAACTATAGTGATTTGACTTAACTGAATTTTTGATAAATTTTGGAAAACTGATCGCTTAGGAGAGGCGGTCGCTTACAAGAGTGGTCGCAACCGGAGGTTCAGGTGCAACTACAGAATACAGGGCCACTCTGTACCACCTCGCTTTCATGTGTCGGCACTCTTTGAAGAACAAGGCATAACACAATGGGCCCTATTGTTATTCAAATGAGTGGGCCCTGTATTCTGTAGTCTAGCCGGTGCAACTACATAATACAGGGCCACCGTGTCGGCACTCTTTGAAGAACGATGCATAACACAATGTGCCCTATTGTTATTCAAATGAGTGGGCCCTGTATTCTGTAGTCTAGCCGAAGTCCTCTCCAATCATGCATCATCATACATTGTAATTATCATTACCATCATCATTCCTTTGTATTCAATAACCAGCTCCCGCAAGTGGAGGCTTTTCCTTTGGCATTCCACAAGTACAAGCCCCTGCAGCTTCAACTGCATCTCCTTTCAAGTTCGGAGGCCTAGGTACTAGCACAGCTGCACCGTCGACAACTTCGTTAGGATTCGGTGCTCCTGCTAAACCCACTGGTGGATTATCATTGGGTTCGATGGCACCCTCAACTGCCCCAGGGTCTACCTCTGGGTTTGGTTTTAGTGGAACTACTGCTGCACCATCTACTTCTGCTACCACGGGAGGGTTTGGCTTTCATGGAACTGCGCCAACCACTGCAGGCACGACCACATCAGGATTTAGTTTCGGCGGGGGAATCAAGCCAAGCACTTCTTCGGCTACATCTACAGGAGGTCTCCCTTTTGGAGCTGCACCAGCAGGAACGACCACCGGTAAGGCTTCTGTATTGAGCAGTCTGCTTTAAAACATGTTATTGGTTAAACATTCAAGCCTATGTACATAACAAGACTGAATGGGAGTATGAGTTAATTGTTTGTTTGTTTGTTGCCTAATCTCTTGCTGTGCCATATTTCTTGGGGGAGGGGAGGGGGGTGCTTAACCGAGGGGGGCGCTTAATCAAGGAAATTATACATTATTTGCTGGTGTTTATGGTAATTAATTAATAGTTAATAATGAATTGATTCATTATTTATTAATTGATTCATTATTTATTAATTTGTTTCCAGTTATAACCTTTTTGACAATGACTATATCTCAAATAACTTTCTTTAAATCCTTCGTAGCGTTTTCCTTAGGTGGAGCAAAGCCAGCAACAACTACCGGTACCACTCAAGGGGGCTTTACACTCGGCGGAATCGCATCAAGCACGCCTTTTCTCTCTAACCTCGTGGCTGCTCCTCCCTCTAATGCAGCATCAACACTACCTACCCTAGGCGTGGCGCCACAGCCATCAGGGGGGCTCCAGCTAGGTTCGGCAGCAGCCTCTACCACTGCTGGTCAAACTGGACTTGGACTTCGAATTGGGGGTACAACAACTCCAGCAACAGGTATTGGAGGTGGTGGATTGTTACTCGGCCAACCTGCAGCCAGTACAGGAACAGTTGGGGGATTAGGGCTTGGATTGGTGAAGACAATGGCCAATACTAGTACTACTGCTAGCCTTGGTACTACTGCAAGCTCTGGCTTTGGTTTGACTGGAGGACTAGCAGCGCCTACTTCAGGTTTGAGAATAAGTTTATTGTACACCAATTTCAAAGAATGTTGTTGCCATCAATGAAAAGAACTAGCCAGAGTGCTATATCAGAGTGCTATATCACACTCAACCCTCAGATAATCGTAAGAGTGTCCAGTAGCTCAGTGGTAGAGCAACCGTCTAGAAAAATCGGCAGGTCATGGGTTCGTTTCCCACCTGGGGCTAAGATTTTTCTGTAGTGGTTGAAGTGTGTTGTAACGTGGGGTTATCGCTTCCTTATTCATTTATATGTATAATTCACTGTTCTAACTAGCCAGAAGCAAAGACCACAGTCTGAAGACTCAAATACAAGCAAATACACATTCACTAATTAAAAGCAGATTTACTTGACATGGTGCTTGCAGGGTTTTTTATTTATTTAATTACAGTCATTACAGTGCGACTACACCAACCAAGGCCACCCACACAAATTTTGAATCAAATTTTCTAATCACATTTGTGACACTGAATAACAGAATGATGTCGAATTCTACAATTTAAACTGTTTCTTGTTCACTCTTACATACACATTTTAAGTAAAATATTATAATTATGCTTTTAAAGCGAAAATTTGTGCAGATTCTATTGTTTAATACTCAATGAGGGTTTATCAGGTAATTTCAAAACTTTTCGATTTTTGAAAATTCATATCTTCGTAATTTGTGGAGCGATCTTTTCCAAACTTCACATTTTTACTAATGTCAACGAGCTCTTTCCAGATATGGTAATCATTTTTTTGTCCGATGAGTTTTGAAATTACCTGATAAACCCTCATTGTGATTGGATAGTTTGTCACACTGGAACTAAAGTAAACCTATTATAATAATAGTTTTAACCCATTCGCTCCTGAGCGATTTTGAGGTTTTTAGCGATTTTCTAGACCTAATCACGCCATAGGAAATTTCGATTCCATATAAGGGGTTTCCATGGAAATCTTGACAGTTCTGAATGCCCACGGGCTCAGGTTATCACGTGTGCTGCCTTTCTTCTTGGGAGTTCGTTGGGGCTAGTAGTTTTTACTACTCGAAGAGGCCAATTTTGCATTTTAGAGTGTTTATAGCCATTATTCGCCACAGAAGCCTCCAGAACAGCATCATTAAGCTTGATTGGCATGGTAGAGACCGTTCTCCTGGAAGAACTCAGGAGGAAGATACGAATTCACGAACACATTTCGGCAGCTCATTGAGATTTTCCAAAATGGCGGACTCAAAGTGAAATCGTCTCTCTGGTCTTTCTGTGGTGGATTCCAGGACCTACAAAGGCATTTTTGGCGACTTTGGACTTGTAGAGAATGCAACCGGTGCAATATTTTGCCTGTAGGACCTAGTGCGTGGCTCGGCACTCTAAAAAACACAAAGGGCGGGATGCTTGCTGTCGAAAATTCCCATATGTTTCCCAGCATCCTTTTCGAGCGTGCAGAAGGAAAACACATGTTTGCGAAAGTGGTCCTAAGGAAATGGCTATTGTTCGGCGAGTTGAGGAAGAGAGAGGGAAAAATTCATGACTATATGAAGAAGAGAGATGGAAGTTTGCCGAGAAAGTGGCGTTTTGTTTCACAAGGATGTATTTTGGAAGAAAATCCAAGTCAAATGTCATTCATTTTCGAGGTGTAAAATTGCGTCAAAAACGTGCATTTTTGATTTCTATGAAAAATAAATTGAACTAGTGCCCAGAAATCGGACCTGTAAGTCAGTTTACTTGAAGTTAAAATGTGAAGAGTTATCTAGTTGTCACTAATAACTGGTCAGGAGATCGATGTTACGAAAATTCAGAAAGTTAGAATTTTTCAAAGCAGTATCGATGTTTACGGCCGGTTTTGGCCAGTGTAGGAGTCAATGGGTTAATAACATTACTACACGGTGCTAAAGTTTCATTCTGCACAGCCATTGTACATGTAGAAAGCCTTGTGTAAACAACACCGCAGTCAAACATCTGCACATGCACGAGCTTTCTCCCGCATCAAAACTACATTATTAGAGTTGTTTTCGTATGAGTGGGAAGTACTTACGGTACGGTTCGTACCGTGCGGTGACCGTATCGCGCCATCATCATGCCGTATCCAAGCATTCTGATTGGTTGAGCGATGATTTTGCGCGCTGTGATTGGTTGAATACAATGTCTTCGATTCCGTACCGTGACCGTAACTCCGTACCGTAGGTTTCCCACTCATACGAAAACGACTCTATTATTATTAACTAAGGAAGAATGTAAAAACAATCGACCATTTTGGCTCGCCAGACATACCATGTAACTACAAATTCCAATAACTTTTTTGATAAATAAAAAAGGTAAACTCGTAGTTTATAGAAAATAAGATCATCTTTAACCTGTAGAATTTTAGAGCTGAACTTTGAAGGAATTTGCTTAACTTTCGGTGTTTTCTCTACAGGAGGTCTCCCTTTTGGAGCTGCACCAGCAGGAACGACCACCGGTAAGGCTTCTGTATTGAGCAGTCTGCTTTAAAACATGTTATTGGTTAAACATTCAAGCCTATGTACATAACAAGACTGAATGGGAGTATGAGTTAATTGTTTGTTAGTTTGTTGCCTAATCTCTTGCTGTGCCATATTTCTTGGGGGAGGGGAGGGGGGTGCTTAACCGAGGGGGGCGCTTAATCAAGGATATTATACATTATTTGCTGGTGTTTATGGTTATTAATTAATAGTTAATAATTAATAAGCCAAGTCAGAGTTTAAGGATGACCGTGATTCCTGGAACCGAATCGGGATAAAATCCAACTGGAAGTTGAGTTTCGCCATACATTTACTGTAAATCTGCTAGAATCTTAGGTGAAAATATCAGTCGTTTGCATGGCTTAGTTAGACTCTAAGAAAGATTTACTCGATTAATGGTGAGTGTTTAAGACATAATGTGCCTTTGTGAGCCAATATTTGAGTGTCAGGACAAAAAGAACATGATTATACATGTAGATGGTCTTGTTTTGACTGAGTAATGACTAGAGATTCGCCCGCCATGACACACCGGGACACCAAAACTTGCCTAGAATAATTTTATTTCCCTTGAATATTTCCTGATAAACTATAACTTTATATTTAGATGAGGATTTGTGCATTTACCACTGCAGTCACAGTACTTATCAACAGTCATAAACTGCCGTAATAAAAGCAAATGTCAACTGATTGCCGTGTCTTTATGTCTTCCTCCGTTCGTCCTTCCCCATTGATAGCAAATATTGACACTAGAAGAGAGTGGATTAAACTAGTCTCAGAAAAGACCCAACAAACTGGGGGGAAATGGCAGACTCGTCAAGATTCACGAATATGTTCTGCACATTTTGTCGACGGGAAACCAATTAACCAAAATAAATCCTCAGTATTCCTTCAATGGTTCCTTCGTCTTGTCTCCTCTACAACAACAAAATGCACAAATCCTCATCTAAAGATAAAATTATAGTTATAGGAATTTGCTTAACTTTCGGTGTTTTCAGACATTAAACTATCTACAATCAACTCTCATAGTGGATACCATCAGGTCTGGTGTTGAGAGTTGCTATGATTTGTTATTTGTTATTGTCTTGATATGTCTAATCGTGTTGTTCTATTCCAGGCACTGCAGGAACATTTGGGGCAAGGGCCGCTACCACAATTAGGTATTATTATTATTAAGGTCTACATGTATTTCCTCAAATAAACGGCAGGGGCATTTATTTAAAATTTGAAGTTTTAGAGAGGGCATTTATTAGAGGGAGGCTTTTAAAAGAGGGGGGCGTATATTTCGAAACTCCAAATTTTGCCTCTGAAACATTTCCCGAGTCATCAACAATAAGATGAAAAACATAAGCAGTAATGAGTCAGTTGTAGACATTTAAAGAATAAAAACAGGAATCTTTTAATGTCAGTGTTTGTTTTTCGTGTCTATTCTAATAAACGCCCCCTTTTGAGTGGGTGTCTCTAATAAACTCCCCTCTATGGGGGGGGGGGGGGGCGTTTATTAGAAGGGGGTGTTTAAAAGAGGGAGGCGTACATTAATGTTTTTTCTCCTGAAGGGGGGACGTTTATTGGAGGCTGGGCATTTATTTGAGGAAATACGGTACTTTTATATATAATTTCATTAATTTCTGTTATTGTATTATTGTATTTTGTGCTTGCTTCGAACAGTAAGAAATTATTATTTTTATTATTATTATTATTATTATTATTATTTATTATTATTTATTATTATTTTTTTTATTATTATTATTATTATTATTATTATTAATTATTATTATTATTATTATTATTATTAATTATTATTATTAATTTCTTTTTGTTAATTATATTTTCGAGTTCAAGTAGTCAATTGTAAATTACCTACATGTAGTGAGATTTGCAATTGTTTGTGTAAAAAAACATGAAATAAAGTTTCCATTATTATTATTATTATTATTATTATTATTATTATTAAAGGAAAATGCCACAACGTGATTACTCTATTTAACTTAACCCCCAGAATCTTACTAAAACACTGGGAAAATTTTAACCCCCTCCCTCCCCCTCACATATTTCAAACCCAAAAACACCTTTCAACCTCCGCACCTCTGTGTGACCTTTTCGTCAGAGAACTCCCAATAACGCTGCCTTTAATAAATAATAATAATTTACTTTGTGATAATATTGTAGTGCTACAACAACAAGTGTAGTAACAACGCCAAGTGCTGGTCAATTAGCAACGTCTAGCAGTACCCCACAAATGACATATAAACAACTTGAAGAACAAATAAACAAGGTATGAATTAACAAACAAAGGCCGATTTACAATGTACATAACTGATTTATATGACATGGCTTGGATGGGTAGAGAGAAGGTACGGATTGCCTATTTACACGAGAGATACAATTATTTATCATATGACCTGTAATTCCTGACTCGCATGCTCTTAATAAAACCTTCGGAAAAAGTCATGTGATGGAGGCCGGATGTGATGGCGTAAGCCAGTTCGGAAAAAGCTGCGATATTTATTTGTTTTACAGGGTTTTTTCATCTCTTTTTGCAACAAAAACTGAGTCATGATAAAATACTTATTGACTGTCAGTTAGGTCTGATTGGCTAATTAGCGTGTGCGTGCGTGCATCCATAACTCAATGGACGCACGCTCACGTCATCGGCATAGCGCGTGCTCTGAAATCTGTTGGAAAATAAAGTTATATTATATATATAGAGACAACAGAACACGCCATACAGCTACGTAGATCTTCTTTTATATCAGAGGCCTGATTGAATGAATCATTCATTGAATGAATGATTGGATGAATAAATGGATGAATGAAGGAAGGAATGGATGAAGGAATGGATGAAAGAATGGATGGATGAATGAAGGAATGAAGGAAGGAATGGATGAATAGATGGATGAATGAATGAATGAATGAATGGATGAACAAATGAATGAATATTCCACTTCATTTATTATTACACATGCTGCCAGCCTCATCACCTTAAAGCTGTAGGGACATGCCACAAGAGTTATCAAAATTAAGTTTCAACTAAAATCCCTATTATCACACTATAACTAATGTATCCAATGTTATCCATGTATGCTTGTCATAGTGGGCATCAGAACTAGAAGACTACGAACGAACCTTTTTAGACCAAGCAGGACAAGTGAATGCATGGGACAGATTGTTAATGGAAAATGGAGAGAAGGTACATTATTAGCCAACAGCTGATTTGTTACATGCAACATATGCAGGGTAGAAATATTTAGCTTATCCGATGGTTTGACACATAATATGCACAGATATTTCACAAGGTCCGTAGAGGAAAAATATGAGAAATGAGAGTCAGTGAAATGAGAGTGAAATGATGAAATGTCCGCAAGTATTATCTGTCAAACCATCAAATAAGGGATTTATTATTCAATGTACTTGTTTATTTTTATGCCTTCGTTCGTTCAAGTTCAACTGTTTTTGCTCTGTTTCTGTGCGCTACTGTATAATATGCTGTCATAGTTTGCATGTTCTCTTGACCTCTCTCGCACAAGTGGAATGATAAATACAAGTTATGCAATGGTTTTGTACTTACAATATACATGCACCCAGTTGATGATTTATGAAAAAGTAATCATTCCTATTTACTCATTACATGTTTATTTGCAGATAACTGAGCTGAATACTAACGTTGAGAGTGTTAAAGCCGAGCAGAAAAGGTGAAATTAGTTCATAATAATTCAAATATAGTCACAGAATAATACTTGATTGAAGGGATCCATATAAGAAATAGTACTTATTGACTGAGTGGGAGGGCCGGACGGGAAAATATTTGGCTCGACGGCATACCGTACGGAACGAGCACAGCGAGGTCCGTACAAATGACCAAGAGCCAAATATTTTCCCGTACGGCCCGACCTAACTCAGTCATTAAGCATTTTATCATATGACCCATAGTTTTAGCTACAAAAAGGGATGAAACAACCCTGCAAAACAAATAAATATAGCGCGCGCAAACGATGTAAACATCGAGTAGGGCTGGACGGGTTTTTCCGGCCCGCTCGATCAAAGCCGTCCGGCCCCCATCACATGACTTTTTCCGAAGGTTTTACTAAGAGCGCGCGAGCAGGGCCGTACGGGTCATATGATAAGAGTTATTATCAATTATTACTTGGCGGGCTGCCTGTGGCATACCAAGTTGAAAAATGGGCTTTCTTTTTAATGGCCACAAATCTCACAAACTGTGTTCCAAGGTGTGTGTGATCTGTGCTGCTAAGGAAACAGAAGGCTCATTGCAGTTGACATGCACATGTAGACTTTCTCAAAGTCCGTTTTCGTCGCTCGTTATCAGAATAAAAAGTGTGGTCGACTTGTGGCAAGACTAATGTGCATGCAGCGTTGGGTGATAACCACTGACCAGTAATTATTCATCTCCCAGTTAACTATGATTATTTCTAATCTCATTAAAACCATACTTAATAATAATAATTAATTTTTTTTTATCCCGGTAGACTTGATGAAGAACTAGACTTTATCTTAGCGCAACAACAAGAACTAGAAGTTCTATTAAAACCCTTAGAAGAGGAACTAAAGAAGAGAAACACAGGTCACGGGCAGCTCCAGCATGCAGACAGGGAAAGAGAGTTTACGTAAGTCTGACTTTGAAGGAGAAAAACTTAAGGTGGCTACTTGTACGCATCTACAACGCACCTACAACTTAGGTTGCAGAGCCACTTGTGTTTCTAGATGTATTGTGTACCTTGCCACTTGCACTCGTTGTCATACAGTGGTAGGTAATACTACTCAAAGGCTATGCGAATGCATTACAGAGCATAGGAACAAGAAGGAATCAGCTTTGTATTGCCATGTCAACCAGCATAGTGTTCTCTTTAAAGTGCTACTTGGACGAAAATCGATCGAAATTTAATTTAGCTGAAACTTCACTGAAATAATCTCAAAGAGCCATACAATTACTGGTTAATGTGTTTTCTCAAAATTCCTATGGGAAGTATTACATTTTTATGAATCTTTAGAAGTGTCAGTGAGGTCATCTACTCAACCCTAACAAACAACACAGCTTCGCTCCATTCATTTTTTTGTCTTTTTCCTTAGTTTCTTGAATTATTTTATTGCTATGAAGCTAAAAGTTTGGGTGAAGGAGTTTTCTTACATTATTTGTGCTTAGGATTGATTGTCTGATCAGTTGTCTTCAATGCAGAGCTGCCTTTGTAGGTCCTGGAATCTGACAGAAAGAAACATTGAGATATTTTGACTCACAAAATACAAAGAAATGTTGGAGCTGAATGTTGGGTTGAGTAGATGACGTCACTGACACCTCTAAAGATTCATAAAAATATAGTACTTCCATCTGGAATATCGAAAAATGATTTTAACTAGTTATTATTAGACCCTGGAAGAATTATTCAATGAAGTTTCAGCTAAATTAAATTTCGATCGATTTTCGTCCAAGTAGCACTTTAATGATTGTTTTAGGTTTAGTGTAATTTGTTTAGCACCACCTAACAAATTATTACATTTTTAGACTTATACATCCATTCACACCAAGGCTTAAACATGGTTTAAGGTGGTTCTTGAATTATTTTATTGCTAAACAGGTTTAGAAATTTATCTACTAATGCCATGCAACCTTTGGCACAAAACTGCTGGTAAACCGTCCTTTATGTTGCATAGTACGTCACTGACAATTCCAGGTAGTTTGATTCTTGTGAAATTAAATGCCCTCAAATTATAGAAGCGAGAATAAACTCAGTTTAACTAAACAAGGTTTGGTGTGAATGGGGTATTAGAAACAGTATGGTGAGTAAGTTAAAGACTGGAGCACCAGGATCGCTTAAAGTGCATATCAGGGTTTTGGGTTTCTTTTGAAAATCGATTATATATATGAAGTGAATAGTGGGATGGTTCAGTATTTTGTGATTTGAGCTTCGCATTTGCGAGTTATGATGGTTTGGAAATCGTGATATGTTAATTAGGTGACGTCAACGCAGGCATCATTTATTATATAAAAGCGCCCTTTTGCAAATTACTGACATTTTTAAACTGGCAAAAAGTTATTCTACAACTTATATAAATGATGTTAAACTTTTATTTCTATTTTAGAAAAGAGTGCTACTTGAAAAAGTTAAAATAAGTTAAAATAAGCATTGACGTCACCTAATTAGTATATCATGATTTCAAACCTTCATAACTCGCAAATGCGAAGCTCAAATCACAAAATACTGAACCATCCCACTATTCACGTTATATGTAATCGATTTTTAAAAGAAACAAAAAACCCTGATATGCACTTTAATAGAGTGCATCCCTGTGTGCACTCAGCACAGGGATCCCATTGTAGTATTTTGCATCAGTAAGTTTCCTAGGGACTGATTCTATTCAACCAATCACAGCGTGCAATTTAATCATCGCTCAACCAATCAGAATGCTTGGCTACCGCACGACCACGGCATGTCACTGCATGAACCGTACCTATAACTACTTTCCAATGATATGAAAACAACTTCAATGTTAGATCTGTGTACACTTTTACATTTACCATTACTGGCCGAAAGACCTTTATGATATACACTACGGTATATGTAGCTGTTCATGGATTCTTGTTTGTCTATTTATTACTGGTATGCATGGTTGTCAACAAGAGCTGAAGACCAGCAGCAAGCAATTTCACTGGCTGCAAATCATTAGAGAAACACAAAATTTATTGGGAGAAAACTCTGACACAGTGAACATAATTTCTCTTCCTCTACTTAGGTATGGACTGTCTAAAGATATTGATGGTCAGTTAAAGCAAATGGTCGGTGATCTCAAAGCCATTATTGATCATTTAAACACTGCAGGATCCACACAACAAGGAAATAACGACCCAGTAAGAATCTCAAACTATTGATTCAACAGCCCAAACTGTCACCTCCTGTAATAATTATTGTATTCGCATACTTCTGTCACCATTAGAGTCGTTTTCGTATGAGTGGGAAACCTACGGTACGGAGTTACGGTTACGGTACGGAATCGAACACATTGTATTCAACCAATCACAGGGCGCGAAATCATTTCACAACCAATCACAATGCTTGGATACCGCACGATGATGGCGCGATACCGTCACGGTACGGCACGAGCCGTACCGTAACTACTTCCCACTCATACGAAAACGACTCTATTAGCCAGTCAGCTTTCGATGGCAAGACATTCTATTGTTTTAGGTCCAGACAGAAGTATGAGAATACATTAAAGGTGGCCACAGTTTTGAGTGTCGTAGGACTTTCATTGGAAGATCTATTTATTGGCTGGCAGTTACGTTAGTATAAGAACCTCACTGACATAGTTGATGGTTTCCAATGACCCAGTTACTGTTGCTACGTCCCACAATGACGTCACCTTAATGACAAGTCGGTTAAACCATTTCGAAAACTATTTCCAAAAATATTAAACCCATAGACAGAATGCAATAATGGTGTCCAATTTCAACTGCCATTGTTCTGGACTGACTAGCCTCATGTTCATGTGGAAACACCAAAGCATTTTCACCTGTATGTCAGTCCAGAACAATGGCAATTGAAATTGCCCTATACCACTATGACGTCACATCAAAACAATCTATTGTTTAAACGCTAAGGATCATGGTCGCTAGAGGGGGACAAAACAGCAACAACACAAAGGATTACCCAAATAAATGTATTTTACAGACGGTCTGAAAGCGATAAAAGTCACCAAACACAGTAAATATTGTGGGAAAAGCATCGATGAACATAATATCTGGAAACTAGCCAATTTGAAATCTAGCGAACCTCAGCAGAGCAGATTTAGTTCAAATTTCTATTGTTCTTCACGATTCTGTCCCCCTCATAAATAAGCCGTTACGTCATAATGGTATAGGGCAATTGGACGCCATTATTGCATCGGTCTATTGTGAACTATATATATCTTCTCTTTATTATTATTGCCTACTAGATACAAGTTGCCAAGATATTGAATGCCCATATGAATATTGTAGCATACGTCATACCAATGACTGTATTGCACCAAGTCGGTTAACCATTTCGAAAAACTATGGTATATCCAAAAATAAACCCATTGTGTTATTGCTTACTAGATTGTACAAGTTGCCAAGATATTGAATGCCCACATGAATTCCTTGCAATGGATTGACCAGAATGCAGGTAATACTAGATTAATCTTTGTTGGTAGGGTGTGTATTAAGTATATATAATATATAATTATTTCTGTGTTGTGTAATGCGCATTTGATCATATTCAAATGTTAAAATGCGCAATATAAGCAATAAACATTATTATTATTATTATTATTATTATTATATCCAGGGGGGGATCCAGAGATTTTGCAAAGAGGGGTGCGTTCTGGTTCGACATTGGTTTCAGCCAAATGTTATGTAAATATTTTTTGGCAAAAAAAAGGTATTCGAATTTCCAAAAGGGGGGTGTGCACCTCCTTCGCCCCACCCTAAATCCACCCGTGATATCTGTAACTTTCAAAAGTTGCACCCACCAACTCTTTATTGTTTTGCTCAGCACTTTTGCAAAGGAAAGTAGATGAAGTATCCAGTCTGAGTGAAATTCGACGGAAGGAACAAGAACGCAACTTCCGCTTGGTAAGAAAAAAATGTCAGACCGATTAATCAGATATAATTCTGTTTCTTCCACATAGCGTTCTTACATATCAGTGGACATTTATGAGAAAATAAATGAGAAAGTACACAAATGTATAATATACATTTGTATTTTCAACTTGTTTTGTAATGTTATACAAGCAAATATAAATGTCGAGGGGAAAACAACGTTTTGGGGTTTTCGTTTTTCTTTTATCGTTGCTTGTATAAGTATATAAGGGGTATCAAAATGGTCAAGGCGAGAATTTGCGAGACTCCGAGACGAGGCATATTTTTTGTGAGCCCGAGACGATTTTTCACCGATTTCCTTTGTTTTCAAAATTCGAGACTCTAAGATGGCTTTTTGCGGGGGGAAACGAGACTTCGAGACACTTGAAATTTGACCGAAATTTTGTGAGACTCTGATTTTTTGCGGGTACCATTCGACGCCCCTTGTATATGTACCGTAAAAAAGGCAGATAAGCTGCACCTTTTTCCCTAGAATCATTGTCTGAAATCGGGGGTGCAGCTTATCTGCAGGAACATTTGGTTTTAAAGGGAACCAGTAGTAGAGTGTATAGTAAAAATATGGTCATACAGATTTTCTCTTCATTTTAGTTTTATTTTTCGATTTCATCCAAAACAATTTTTTTCAAAAAATGAGTATGAAACTCTGGGTGTGGCTTATCTGCGAGTGCAGCTTATCTGCTGGTGTTTACGGTAATTACTAAACCATTACTGATTAGAATTTTGTCATATTGTTTTGTTTTCTTTCCAGGCCTTTGACTGATGTTAGTACAGGTAGAATCGCACTCATATTGTATTTACTGCCAATGACAGTGTGTTGATAAACCAAAAACCAAACAAACCTACATATTAAACTTATCATTGAATAATTACCACAGGTCTCTTGTATGATACACTTTTACAAAACTTTATGTAATAATTATTGGTATATTATGTGTTTTGATTAGTTGAGGGCCATGTGTTATCAGAGTGCAGATACGCAGATGACATCACAAAATAATGCATTTCTCAAAATAGCACATCGAACAAATAGATTCCACTTTGCTGTGTGTCTGTACTCTTATAGCCGTGGCTACACGAGTGATTTGGTTGCTTGATTTTTGGTTCAAATTTTTTTGAACTGGTTCAAATTGCTAGTTTGAATTCTGATTTTAATTTGAGTTATAAAAAACCGGAAATCAAAATTGAAATGAAATAATTTTCGAAGGAAGGCATTATATCAAGTACCTTGGGGTTAGGTTTAGGGTTAGTATCAGGGAAGGAAGGAAAAGGGAGGGAGGGAGGGAGGGAGCCTATTTTAGGACTCCCCCCCCCCTAAAATTCCAAATTAAACCAGTTCAATTTAATCAATTTAAATTGAACCGGTTTAATTTAAATTGAACTGGTTTAATTTAAATTGAACCAAGGGATCATTTTGAACTACAACATAGACAATGTCAAAATGTGGTGAGAACAACAGTTACATCACTACTGTCTTGTGGCCAACATTTTTGTTCTCACCACATTGACTTCATCTGTGCATCTGTAAGAGTACAGATGCATGGAGAAATGTAGTATATTTGTTTAATATGCTACTATCTGTAGTCATGTAATGTAAATGCATAACTGGGGAGCAGGTGTCACATTATTGACCTTCATTGAAATTGGCTGGGGAGCAGGTGTCACATTATTGACCTTCATTGAAATTGGCTGGGGAGCAGGTGTCACATTATTGACCTTCATTGAAATTGGCTGGGGGGCAGGTGTCACATTATTGACCTTCATTGAAATTGGCTGGGGGGCAGGTGTCACATTATTGACCTTCATTGAAATTGGCTGGGGAGCAGGTGTCACATTATTGACCTTCATTGAAATTGGCTGGGGAGCAGGTGTCACATTATTGACCTTCATTGAAATTGGCTGGGGAGCAGGTGTCACATTATTGACCTTCATTGAAATTGGCTGGGGAGCAGGTGTCACATTATTGACCTTCATTGAAATTGGCTGGGGAGCAGATGTCACATTATTGACCTTCATTGAAATTGGCTGGGGAGCAGGTGTCACATTATTGACCTTCATTGAAATTGGCTGGGGGGCAGGTGTCACATTATTGACCTTCATTGAAATTGGCTGGGGGTCAGGTGTCACATTATTGACCTTCATTGAAATTGGCTGGGGGGCAGGTGTCACATTATTGACCTTCATTGAAATTGGCTGGGGAGCAGGTGTCACATTATTGACCTTCATTGAAATTGGCTGGGGAGCAGGTGTCACATTGACCTTTATTGAAATTGGCTGGGGGGCAGGTGTCACATTATTGACCTTCATTGAAATTGGCTGGGGGGCAGGTGTCACATTATTGACCTTCATTGAAATTGGCTGGGGGGCAGGTGTCACATTATTGACCTTCATTGAAATTGGCTGGGGGCAGGTGTCACATTATTGACCTTCATTGAAATTGGCTGGGGGGCAGGTGTCACATTATTGACCTTCATTGAAATTGGCTGGGGAGCAGGTGTCACATTATTGACCTTCATTGAAATTGGCTGGGGGGCAGGTGTCACATTATTGACCTTCATTGACATTGGCTGGGGGGCAGGTGTCACATTGTTGACCTTCATTGAAATTGGCTGGGGGGCAGGTGTCACATTATTGACCTTCATTGAAATTGGCTGGGGAGCAGGTGTCACATTATTGACCTTCATTGAAATTGGCTGGGGGGCAGGTGTCACATTGACCTTTATTGAAATTGGCTGGGGGGCAGGTGTCACATTATTGACCTTCATTGAAATTGGCTGGGGAGCAGGTGTCACATTATTGACCTTCATTGAAATTGGCTGGGGAGCAGGTGTCACATTATTGACCTTCATTGAAATTGGCTGGGGGCAGGTGTCACATTATTGACCTTCATTGAAAATGGCTGGGGGGCAGGTGTCACATTATTGACCTTCATTGAAATTGGCTGGGGGGCAGGTGTCACATTATTGACCTTCATTGAAATTGGCTGGGGGCAGGTGTCACATTATTGACCTTCATTGAAATTGGCTGGGGGGCAGGTGTCACATTATTGACCTTCAATGAAATTGGCTGGAGGGCAGGTGTCACATTATTGACCTTCATTGAAATTGGCTGGGGGGCAGGTGTCACATTATTGACCTTCATTGAAATTGGCTGGGGGGCAGGTGTCACATTGTTGACCTTCATTGAAATTGGCTGGGGGGCAGGTGTCACATTATTGACCTTCATTGAAATTGGCTGGGGGGCAGGTGTCACATTATTGACCTTCATTGAAATTGGCTGGGGGGCAGGTGTCACATTATTGACCTTCATTGAAATTGGCTGGGGGGCAGGTGTCACATTATTGACCTTCATTGAAATTGGCTGGGGGCAGGTGTCACATTGACCTTTATTGAAATTGGCTGGGGGGCAGGTGTCACATTATTGACCTTCATTGAAATTGGCTGGGGGGCAGGTGTCACATTATTGACCTTCATTGAAATTGGCTGGGGAGCAGGTGTCACATTATTGACCTTCATTGAAATTGGCTGGGGGGCAGGTGTCACATTATTGACCTTCATTGAAATTGGCTGGGGGGCAGGTGTCACATTATTGACCTTCATTGAAATTGGCTGGGGGGCAGGTGTCACATTATTGACCTTCATTGAAATTGGCTGGGGGCAGGTGTCACATTATTGACCTTCATTGAAATTGGCTGGGGGGCAGGTGTCACATTATTGACCTTCATTGAAATTGGCTGGGGGGCAGGTGTCACATTATTGACCTTCATTGAAATTGGCTGGGGAGCAGGTGTCACATTATTGACCTTCATTGAAATTGGCTGGGGAGCAGGTGTCACATTATTGACCTTCATTGAAATTGGCTGGGGCAGCAGGTGTCACATTATTGACCTTCATTGAAATTGGCTGGGGAGCAGGTGTCACATTATTGACCTTCATTGAAATTGGCTGGGGGCAGGTGTCACATTATTGACCTTTATTGAAATTGGCTGGGGGGCAGGTGTCACATTATTGACCTTCATTGAAATTGGCTGGGGAGCAGGTGTCACATTATTGACCTTCATTGAAATTGGCTGGGGGGCAGGTGTCACATTATTGACCTTCATTGAAATTGGCTGGGGAGCAGGTGTCACATTGACCTTCATTGAAATTGGCTGGGGAGCAGGTGTCACATTGACCTTCATTGAAATTGGCTGGGGGGCAGGTGTCACATTATTGACCTTCATTGAAATTGGCTGGGGGGCAGGTGTCACATTATTGACCTTCATTGAAATTGGCTGGGGGGCAGGTGTCACATTATTGACCTTCATTGAAATTGGCTGGGGGCAGGTGTCACATTATTGACCTTCATTGAAATTGGCTGGGGGGCAGGTGTCACATTATTGACCTTCATTGAAATTGGCTGGAGAGTAGGTGTCACATTATTGACCTTCATTGAAATTGGCTGGGGGCAGGTGTCACATTATTGACCTTCATTGAAATTGGCTGGGGGGAAGGTCTCACATTGTTGACCTTCATTGAAATTGGCTGGGGGCAGGTGTCACATTATTGACCTTCATTGAAATTGGCTGGGGGCAGATGTCACATTATTGACCTTCATTGAAATTGGATGGGGAGCAGGTGTCACATTGACCTTCATTGAAATTGGCTGGGGGGCAGGTGTCACATTATTGACCTTCATTGAAATTGGCTGGGGAGCAGGTGTCACATTATTGACCTTCATTGAAATTGGCTGGGGAGCAGGTGTCACATTATTGACCTTCATTGAAATTGGCTGGGGAGCAGGTGTCACATTATTGACCTTCATTGAAATTGGCTGGGGGGCAGGTGTCACATTATTGACCTTCATTGAAATTGGCTGGGGGGCAGGTGTCACATTATTGACCTTCATTGAAATTGGCTGGGGGCAGGTGTCACATTATTGACCTTCATTGAAATTGGCTGGGGGGCAGGTGTCACATTATTGACCTTCATTGAAATTGGCTGGGGAGCAGGTGTCACATTGACCTTCATTGAAATTGGCTGGGCGGCAGGTGTCACATTATTGACCTTCATTGAAATTGGCTGGGGGGCAGGTGTCACATTGTTGACCTTCATTGAAATTGGCTGGGGGGCAGGTGTCACATTATTGACCTTCAATGAAATTGGCTGGGGGGCAGGTGTCACATTATTGACCTTCATTGAAATTGGCTGGGGGGCAGGTGTCACATTATTGACCTTCATTGAAATTGGCTGGGGGGCAGGTGTCACATTATTGACCTTCATTGAAATTGGCTGGGGAGCAGGTGTCACATTGACCTTTATTGAAATTGGCTGGGGGGCAGGTGTCACATTATTGACCTTCATTGAAATTGGCTGGGGAGCAGGTGTCACATTATTGACCTTCATTGAAATTGGCTGGGGAGCAGGTGTGTCACATTATTGACCTTCATTGAAATTGGCTGGGGAGCAGGTGTCACATTATTGACCTTCATTGAAATTGGCTGGGGGGCAGGTGTCACATTATTGACCTTCATTGAAATTGGCTGGAGGGCAGGTGTCACATTATTGACCTTCATTGAAATTGGCTGGGGGCAGGTGTCACATTATTGACCTTCATTGAAATTGGCTGGGGGGCAGGTGTCACATTATTGACCTTCAATGAAATTGGCTGGAGAGCAGGTGTCACATTATTGACCTTCATTGAAATTGGCTGGGCGGCAGATGTCACATTATTGACCTTCATTGAAATTGGCTGGGGGGCAGCTGTCACATTGTTGACCTTCATTGAAATTGGCTGGGGGGCAGGTGTCACATTATTGACCTTCAATGAAATTGGCTGGGGGGCAGGTGTCACATTATTGACCTTCATTGAAATTGGCTGAGGGGCAGGTGTCACATTATTGACCTTCATTGAAATTGGCTGGGGGCAGGTGTCACATTATTGACCTTCATTGAAATTGGCTGGGGGGCAGGTGTCACATTATTGACCTTCAATGAAATTGGCTGGAGAGCAGGTGTCACATTATTGACCTTCATTGAAATTGGCTGGGCGGCAGGTGTCACATTATTGACCTTCATTGAAATTGGCTGGGGGGCAGGTGTCACATTGTTGACCTTCATTGAAATTGGCTGGGGGGCAGGTGTCACATTATTGACCTTCAATGAAATTGGCTGGGGGGCAGGTGTCACATTATTGACCTTCATTGAAATTGGCTGGGGGGCAGGTGTCACATTATTGACCTTCATTGAAATTGGCTGGGGGGCAGGTGTCACATTATTGACCTTCATTGAAATTGGCTGGGGAGCAGGTGTCACATTGACCTTTATTGAAATTGGCTGGGGGGCAGGTGTCACATTATTGACCTTCATTGAAATTGGCTGGGGAGCAGGTGTCACATTATTGACCTTCATTGAAATTGGCTGGGGAGCAGGTGTCACATTATTGACCTTCATTGAAATTGGCTGGGGAGCAGGTGTCACATTATTGACCTTCATTGAAATTGGCTGGGGGGCAGGTGTCACATTATTGACCTTCATTGAAATTGGCTGGAGGGCAGGTGTCACATTATTGACCTTCATTGAAATTGGCTGGGGGCAGGTGTCACATTATTGACCTTCATTGAAATTGGCTGGGGGGCAGGTGTCACATTATTGACCTTCAATGAAATTGGCTGGAGAGCAGGTGTCACATTATTGACCTTCATTGAAATTGGCTGGGCGGCAGATGTCACATTATTGACCTTCATTGAAATTGGCTGGGGGGCAGCTGTCACATTGTTGACCTTCATTGAAATTGGCTGGGGGGCAGGTGTCACATTATTGACCTTCAATGAAATTGGCTGGGGGGCAGGTGTCACATTATTGACCTTCATTGAAATTGGCTGGGGGGCAGGTGTCACATTATTGACCTTCATTGAAATTGGCTGGGGGGCAGGTGTCACATTATTGACCTTCATTGAAATTGGCTGGGGGGCAGGTGTCACATTATTGACCTTCATTGAAATTGGCTGGGGAGCAGGTGTCACATTATTGACCTTCATTGAAATTGGCTGGGGAGCAGGTGTCACATTATTGACCTTCATTGAAATTGGCTGGGGAGCAGATGTCACATTATTGACCTTCATTGAAATTGGCTGGGGGGCAGCTGTCACATTGTTGACCTTCATTGAAATTGGCTGGGGGGCAGGTGTCACATTATTGACCTTCAATGAAATTGGCTGGGGGGCAGGTGTCACATTATTGACCTTCATTGAAATTGGCTGAGGGGCAGGTGTCACATTATTGACCTTCATTGAAATTGGCTGGGGGCAGGTGTCACATTATTGACCTTCATTGAAATTGGCTGGGGGGCAGGTGTCACATTATTGACCTTCAATGAAATTGGCTGGAGAGCAGGTGTCACATTATTGACCTTCATTGAAATTGGCTGGGCGGCAGGTGTCACATTATTGACCTTCATTGAAATTGGCTGGGGGGCAGGTGTCACATTGTTGACCTTCATTGAAATTGGCTGGGGGGCAGGTGTCACATTATTGACCTTCAATGAAATTGGGGGGCAGGTGTCACATTATTGACCTTCATTGAAATTGGCTGGGGGGCAGGTGTCACATTATTGACCTTCATTGAAATTGGCTGGGGGGCAGGTGTCACATTATTGACCTTCATTGAAATTGGCTGGGGAGCAGGTGTCACATTGACCTTTATTGAAATTGGCTGGGGGGCAGGTGTCACATTATTGACCTTCATTGAAATTGGCTGGGGAGCAGGTGTCACATTATTGACCTTCATTGAAATTGGCTGGGGAGCAGGTGTCACATTATTGACCTTCATTGAAATTGGCTGGGGAGCAGGTGTCACATTATTGACCTTCATTGAAATTGGCTGGGGGGCAGGTGTCACATTATTGACCTTCATTGAAATTGGCTGGAGGGCAGGTGTCACATTATTGACCTTCATTGAAATTGGCTGGGGCAGGTGTCACATTATTGACCTTCATTGAAATTGGCTGGGGGGCAGGTGTCACATTATTGACCTTCATTGAAATTGGCTGGGGAGCAGGTGTCACATTATTGACCTTCATTGAAATTGGCTGGGCGGCAGATGTCACATTATTGACCTTCATTGAAATTGGCTGGGGGGCAGCTGTCACATTGTTGACCTTCATTGAAATTGGCTGGGGGGCAGGTGTCACATTATTGACCTTCATTGAAATTGGCTGGGGGGCAGGTGTCACATTATTGACCTTCATTGAAATTGGCTGGGGGGCAGGTGTCACATTATTGACCTTCATTGAAATTGGCTGGGGGGCAGGTGTCACATTATTGACCTTCATTGAAATTGGCTGGGGGGGCAGGTGTCACATTATTGACCTTCATTGAAATTGGCTGGGGAGCAGGTGTCACATTATTGACCTTCATTGAAATTGGCTGGGGAGCAGGTGTCACATTATTGACCTTCATTGAAATTGGCTGGGGAGCAGGTGTCACATTGTTGACCTTCATTGAAATTGGCTGGGGGGCAGGTGTCACATTATTGACCTTCATTGAATTGGCTGGGGGGCAGGTGTCACATTATTGACCTTCATTGAAATTGGCTGGGGGCAGGTGTCACATTATTGACCTTCATTGAAATTGGCTGGGGGGCAGGTGTCACATTATTGACCTTCATTGAAATTGGCTGGGGGGCAGGTGTCACATTATTGACCTTCATTGAAATTGGCTGGGGGGCAGGTGTCATTGATTATTGACCTTCATTGAAATTGGCTGGGGAGCAGGTGTCACATTATTGACCTTCATTGAAATTGGCTGGGGAGCAGGTGTCACATTATTGACCTTCATTGAAATTGGCTGGGGAGCAGGTGTCACATTATTGACCTTCATTGAAATTGGCTGGGGGGCAGGTGTCACATTATTGACCTTCATTGAAATTGGCTGGGGGGCAGGTGTCACATTATTGACCTTCATTGAAATTGGCTGGGGGCAGGTGTCACATTATTGACCTTCATTGAAATTGGCTGAGGGGCAGGTGTCACATTATTGACCTTCATTGAAATTGGCTGGGGGCAGGTGTCACATTATTGACCTTCATTGAAATTGGCTGGGGGGCAGGTGTCACATTATTGACCTTCATTGAAATTGGCTGGGAGCAGGTGTCACATTATTGACCTTCATTGAAATTGGCTGGGGGCAGGTGTCACATTATTGACCTTCATTGAAATTGGCTGGGGGGCAGGTGTTCATTGTTGACCTTCATTGAAATTGGCTGGGGGGCAGGTGTCACATTATTGACCTTCATTGAAATTGGCTGGGGGGCAGGTGTCACATTATTGACCTTCATTGAAATTGGCTGGGGGGCAGGTGTCACATTATTGACCTTCATTGAAATTGGCTGGGGGGCAGGTGTCACATTATTGACCTTCATTGAAATTGGCTGGGGGGCAGGTGTCACATTATTGACCTTCATTGAAATTGGCTGGGGGGCAGGTGTCACATTATTGACCTTCATTGAAATTGGCTGGGGGCAGGTGTCACATTATTGACCTTCATTGAAATTGGCTGGGGAGCAGGTGTCACATTATTGACCTTCATTGAAATTGGCTGGGGAGCAGGTGTCACATTATTGACCTTCATTGAAATTGGCTGGGGGGCAGGTGTCACATTATTGACCTTCATTGAAATTGGCTGGGGGGCAGGTGTCACATTATTGACCTTCATTGAAATTGGCTGGGGGCAGGTGTCACATTATTGACCTTCATTGAAATTGGCTGGGGGGCAGGTGTCACATTATTGACCTTCATTGAAATTGGCTGGGGAGCAGGTGTCACATTATTGACCTTCATTGAAATTGGCTGGGGGGCAGGTGTCACATTATTGACCTTCATTGAAATTGGCTGGGGGGCAGGTGTCACATTATTGACCTTCATTGAAATTGGCTGGGGGCAGGTGTCACATTATTGACCTTCATTGAAATTGGCTGGGGGGCAGGTGTCACATTATTGACCTTCATTGAAATTGGCTGGGGGGCAGGTGTCACATTATTGACCTTCATTGAAATTGGCTGGGGGGCAGGTGTCACATTATTGACCTTCATTGAAATTGGCTGGGGGGCAGGTGTCACATTATTGACCTTCATTGAAATTGGCTGGGGAGCAGGTGTCACATTATTGACCTTCATTGAAATTGGCTGGGGGCAGGTGTCACATTATTGACCTTCATTGAAATTGGCTGGGGAGCAGGTGTCACATTATTGACCTTCATTGAAATTGGCTGGGGGGCAGGTGTCACATTATTGACCTTCATTGAAATTGGCTGGGGGGCAGGTGTCACATTATTGACCTTCATTGAAATTGGCTGGGGGGCAGGTGTCACATTATTGACCTTCATTGAAATTGGCTGGGGGGCAGGTGTCACATTATTGACCTTCATTGAAATTGGCTGGGGGGCAGGTGTCACATTATTGACCTTCATTGAAATTGGCTGGGGGGCAGGTGTCACATTATTGACCTTCATTGAAATTGGCTGGGGGCAGGTGTCACATTATTGACCTTCATTGAAATTGGCTGGGGGGCAGGTGTCACATTATTGACCTTCATGAAATTGGCTGGAGAGCAGGTGTCACATTATTGACCTTCATTGAAATTGGCTGGGGGGCAGGTGTCACATTATTGACCTTCATTGAAATTGGCTGGGGGGCAGGTGTCACATTATTGACCTTCATTGAAATTGGCTGGGGGGCAGGTGTCACATTATTGACCTTCATTGAAATTGGCTGGGGGGCAGGTGTCACATTATTGACCTTCATTGAAATTGGCTGGGGGGCAGGTGTCACATTATTGACCTTCATTGAAATTGGCTGGGGGGCAGGTGTCACATTATTGACCTTCATTGAAATTGGCTGGGGAGCAGGTGTCACATTATTTGAAATTGGCTGGGGGGCATTGAAATTGACCTTCATTGAAATTGGCTGGGGTCACATTATTGACCTTCATTGAAATTGGCTGGGGAGCAGGTGTCACATTATTGACCTTCATTGAAATTGGCTGGGGAGCAGGTGTCACATTATTGACCTTCATTGAAATTGGCTGGGGGGCAGGTGTCACATTATTGACCTTCATTGAAATTGGCTGGAGGGCAGGTGTCACATTATTGACCTTCATTGAAATTGGCTGGGGGCAGGTGTCACATTATTGACCTTCATTGAAATTGGCTGGGGGGCAGGTGTCACATTATTGACCTTCAATGAAATTGGCTGGGGAGCAGGTGTCACATTATTGACCTTCATTGAAATTGGCTGGGCGGCAGGTGTCACATTATTGACCTTCATTGAAATTGGCTGGGGGGCAGGTGTCACATTATTGACCTTCATTGAAATTGGCTGGGGGGCAGGTGTCACATTATTGACCTTCATTGAAATTGGCTGGGGGGCAGGTGTCACATTATTGACCTTCATTGAAATTGGCTGGGGGGCAGGTGTCACATTATTGACCTTCATTGAAATTGGCTGGGGGGCAGGTGTCACATTATTGACCTTCATTGAAATTGGCTGGGGGGCAGGTGTCACATTATTGACCTTCATTGAAATTGGCTGGGGGGCAGGTGTCACATTATTGACCTTCATTGAAATTGGCTGGGGGGCAGGTGTCACATTATTGACCTTCATTGAAATTGGCTGGGGGGCAGGTGTCACATTATTGACCTTCATTGAAATTGGCTGGGGGGCAGGTGTCACATTATTGACCTTCATTGAAATTGGCTGGGGGGCAGGTGTCACATTATTGACCTTCATTGAAATTGGCTGGGGGGCAGGTGTCACATTATTGACCTTCATTGAAATTGGCTGGGGGCAGGTGTCACATTATTGACCTTCATTGAAATTGGCTGGGGGGCAGGTGTCACATTATTGACCTTCATTGAAATTGGCTGGGGGGCAGGTGTCACATTATTGACCTTCATTGAAATTGGCTGGGGGGCAGGTGTCACATTATTGACCTTCATTGAAATTGGCTGGGGGGCAGGTGTCACATTATTGACCTTCATTGAAATTGGCTGGGGGGCAGGTGTCACATTATTGACCTTCATTGAAATTGGCTGGGGGGCAGGTGTCACATTATTGACCTTCATTGAAATTGGCTGGGGGGCAGGTGTCACATTATTGACCTTCATTGAAATTGGCTGGGGGGCAGGTGTCACATTATTGACCTTCATTGAAATTGGCTGGGGAGCAGGTGTCACATTATTGACCTTCATTGAAATTGGCTGGGGGGCAGGTGTCACATTATTGACCTTCATTGAAATTGGCTGGGGGGCAGGTGTCACATTATTGACCTTCATTGAAATTGGCTGGGGGGCAGGTGTCACATTATTGACCTTCATTGAAATTGGCTGGGGGGCAGGTGTCACATTATTGACCTTCATTGAAATTGGCTGGGGAGTAGGTGTCACATTATTGACCTTCATTGAAATTGGCTGGGCGGCAGGTGTCACATTATTGACCTTCATTGAAATTGGCTGGGGGGCAGGTGTCACATTATTGACCTTCATTGAAATTGGCTGGGGGGCAGGTGTCACATTATTGACCTTCATTGAAATTGGCTGGGGGCAGGTGTCACATTATTGACCTTCATTGAAATTGGCTGGGGGGCAGGTGTCACATTATTGACCTTCAATGAAATTGGCTGGAGAGCAGGTGTCACATTATTGACCTTCATTGAAATTGGCTGGGGGGCAGGTGTCACATTATTGACCTTCATTGAAATTGGCTGGGGGGCAGGTGTCACATTATTGACCTTCATTGAAATTGGCTGGGGGGCAGGTGTCACATTATTGACCTTCATTGAAATTGGCTGGGGGGCAGGTGTCACATTATTGACCTTCATTGAAATTGGCTGGGGGGCAGGTGTCACATTATTGACCTTCATTGAAATTGGCTGGGGGGCAGGTGTCACATTATTGACCTTCATTGAAATTGGCTGGGGAGCAGGTGTCACATTATTGACCTTCATTGAAATTGGCTGGGGGGCAGGTGTCACATTATTGACCTTCATTGAAATTGGCTGGGGAGCAGGTGTCACATTATTGACCTTCATTGAAATTGGCTGGGGAGCAGGTGTCACATTATTGACCTTCATTGAAATTGGCTGGGGAGCAGGTGTCACATTATTGACCTTCATTGAAATTGGCTGGGGGGCAGGTGTCACATTATTGACCTTCATTGAAATTGGCTGGGGGGCAGGTGTCACATTATTGACCTTCATTGAAATTGGCTGGGGGCAGGTGTCACATTATTGACCTTCATTGAAATTGGCTGGGGGGCAGGTGTCACATTATTGACCTTCAATGAAATTGGCTGGAGAGCAGGTGTCACATTATTGACCTTCATTGAAATTGGCTGGGGGGCAGGTGTCACATTATTGACCTTCATTGAAATTGGCTGGGGGGCAGGTGTCACATTATTGACCTTCATTGAAATTGGCTGGGGGGCAGGTGTCACATTATTGACCTTCATTGAAATTGGCTGGGGAGCAGGTGTCACATTATTGACCTTCATTGAAATTGGCTGGGGGGCAGGTGTCACATTATTGACCTTCATTGAAATTGGCTGGGGGGCAGGTGTCACATTATTGACCTTCATTGAAATGGCTGGGGGGCAGGTGTCACATTATTGACCTTCATTGAAATTGGCTGGGGGGCAGGTGTCACATTATTGACCTTCATTGAAATTGGCTGGGGGGCAGGTGTCACATTATTGACCTTCATTGAAATTGGCTGGGGGGCAGGTGTCACATTATTGACCTTCATTGAAATTGGCTGGGGGGCAGGTGTCACATTATTGACCTTCATTGAAATTGGCTGGGGGGCAGGTGTCACATTATTGACCTTCATTGAAATTGGCTGGGGGGCAGGTGTCACATTATTGACCTTCATTGAAATTGGCTGGGGGGCAGGTGTCACATTATTGACCTTCATTGAAATTGGCTGGGGGCAGGTGTCACATTATTGACCTTCATTGAAATTGGCTGGGGGGCAGGTGTCACATTATTGACCTTCATTGAAATTGGCTGGGGAGCAGGTGTCACATTATTGACCTTCATTGAAATTGGCTGGGGGGCAGGTGTCACATTATTGACCTTCATTGAAATTGGCTGGGGGGCAGGTGTCACATTATTGACCTTCATTGAAATTGGCTGGGGGGCAGGTGTCACATTATTGACCTTCATTGAAATTGGCTGGGGGCAGGTGTCACATTATTGACCTTCATTGAAATTGGCTGGGGGGCAGGTGTCACATTATTGACCTTCATTGAAATTGGCTGGGGAGCAGGTGTCACATTATTGACCTTCATTGAAATTGGCTGGGGGGCAGGTGTCACATTATTGACCTTCATTGAAATTGGCTGGGGGGCAGGTGTCACATTGTTGACCTTCATTGAAATTGGCTGGGGGGCAGGTGTCACATTATTGACCTTCATTGAAATTGGCTGGGGGGCAGGTGTCACATTATTGACCTTCATTGAAATTGGCTGGGGGGCAGGTGTCACATTATTGACCTTCATTGAAATTGGCTGGGGGGCAGGTGTCACATTATTGACCTTCATTGAAATTGGCTGGGGAGCAGGTGTCACATTGACCTTTATTGAAATTGGCTGGGGGGCAGGTGTCACATTATTGACCTTCATTGAAATTGGCTGGGGAGCAGGTGTCACATTATTGACCTTCATTGAAATTGGCTGGGGAGCAGGTGTCACATTATTGACCTTCATTGAAATTGGCTGGGGGCAGGTGTCACATTATTGACCTTCATTGAAATTGGCTGGGGGGCAGGTGTCACATTATTGACCTTCATTGAAATTGGCTGGGGGCAGGTGTCACATTATTGACCTTCATTGAAATTGGCTGGGGGCAGGTGTCACATTATTGACCTTCATTGAAATTGGCTGGGGGGCAGGTGTCACATTATTGACCTTCAATGAAATTGGCTGGGAGCAGGTGTCACATTATTGACCTTCATTGAAATTGGCTGGGGGCAGGTGTCACATTATTGACCTTCATTGAAATTGGCTGGGGGGCAGGTGTCACATTGTTGACCTTCATTGAAATTGGCTGGGGGGCAGGTGTCACATTATTGACCTTCATTGAAATTGGCTGGGGGCAGGTGTCACATTATTGACCTTCATTGAAATTGGCTGGGGGCAGGTGTCACAGACCTTGTCAGGTGTCACATTATTGACCTTCATTGAAATTGGCTGGGGGGCAGGTGTCACATTATTGACCTTCATTGAAATTGGCTGGGGAGCAGGTGTCACATTATTGACCTTCATTGAAATTGGCTGGGGGGCAGGTGTCACATTATTGACCTTCATTGAAATTGGCTGGGGGGCAGGTGTCACATTGTTGACCTTCATTGAAATTGGCTGGGGGGCAGGTGTCACATTATTGACCTTCATGAAATTGGCTGGGGGGCAGGTGTCACATTATTGACCTTCATTGAAATTGGCTGGGGGGCAGGTGTCACATTATTGACCTTCATTGAAATTGGCTGGGGGGCAGGTGTCACATTATTGACCTTCATTGAAATTGGCTGGGGAGCAGGTGTCACATTATTGACCTTCATTGAAATTGGCTGGGGGGCAGGTGTCACATTATTGACCTTCATTGAAATTGGCTGGGGGGCAGGTGTCACATTATTGACCTTCATTGAAATTGGCTGGGGAGCAGGTGTCACATTATTGACCTTCATTGAAATTGGCTGGGGGCAGGTGTCACATTATTGACCTTCATTGAAATTGGCTGGGGGGCAGGTGTCACATTATTGACCTTCATTGAAATTGGCTGGGGGGCAGGTGTCACATTATTGACCTTCATTGAAATTGGCTGGGGGCAGGTGTCACATTATTGACCTTCATTGAAATTGGCTGGGGGGCAGGTGTCACATTATTGACCTTCATTGAAATTGGCTGGGGAGCAGGTGTCACATTATTGACCTTCATTGAAATTGGCTGGGGGGCAGGTGTCACATTATTGACCTTCATTGAAATTGGCTGGGGGGCAGGTGTCACATTATTGACCTTCATTGAAATTGGCTGGGGGGCAGGTGTCACATTATTGACCTTCAATGAAATTGGCTGGGGGGCAGGTGTCACATTATTGACCTTCATTGAAATTGGCTGGGGGGCAGGTGTCACATTATTGACCTTCATTGAAATTGGCTGGGGGCAGGTGTCACATTATTGACCTTCATTGAAATTGGCTGGGGGGCAGGTGTCACATTATTGACCTTCATTGAAATTGGCTGGAGAGTAGGTGTCACATTATTGACCTTCATTGAAATTGGCTGGGGGGCAGGTGTCACATTATTGACCTTCATTGAAATTGGCTGGGGGGCAGGTGTCACATTATTGACCTTCATTGAAATTGGCTGGGGGGCAGGTGTCACATTATTGACCTTCATTGAAATTGGCTGGGGAGCAGGTGTCACATTATTGACCTTCATTGAAATGGGGGGCAGGTGTCACATTACCTTCATTGAAATTGGCTGGGGGCAGGTGTCACATTATTGACCTTCATTGAAATTGGCTGGGGGGCAGGTGTCACATTATTGACCTTCAATGAAATTGGCTGGGGGTAGGTGTCACATTATTGACCTTCATTGAAATTGGCTGGGGGGCAGGTGTCACATTATTGACCTTCATTGAAATTGGCTGGGGGGCAGGTGTCACATTATTGACCTTCATTGAAATTGGCTGGGGGGCAGGTGTCACATTATTGACCTTCATTGAAATTGGCTGGGGGGCAGGTGTCACATTATTGACCTTCATTGAAATTGGCTGGGGGGCAGGTGTCACATTATTGACCTTCATTGAAATTGGCTGGGGAGCAGGTGTCACATTATTGACCTTCATTGAAATTGGCTGGGGGGCAGGTGTCACATTATTGACCTTCATTGAAATTGGCTGGGGGGCAGGTGTCACATTATTGACCTTCATTGAAATTGGCTGGGGGGCAGGTGTCACATTATTGACCTTCAATGAAATTGGCTGGGGGGCAGGTGTCACATTATTGACCTTCATTGAAATTGGCTGGGGGGCAGGTGTCACATTATTGACCTTCATTGAAATTGGCTGGGGGGCAGGTGTCACATTTTGACCTTCATTGAAATTGGCTGGGGAGCAGGTGTCACATTGACCTTTATTGAAATTGGCTGGGGGGCAGGTGTCACATTATTGACCTTCATTGAAATTGGCTGGGAGCAGGTGTCACATTATTGACCTTCATTGAAATTGGCTGGGGAGCAGGTGTCACATTATTGACCTTCATTGAAATTGGCTGGGGAGCAGGTGTCACATTATTGACCTTCATTGAAATTGGCTGGGGGGCAGGTGTCACATTATTGACCTTCATTGAAATTGGCTGGAGGGCAGGTGTCACATTATTGACCTTCATTGAAATTGGCTGGGGGCAGGTGTCACATTATTGACCTTCATTGAAATTGGCTGGGGGGCAGGTGTCACATTATTGACCTTCAATGAAATTGGCTGGAGAGCAGGTGTCACATTATTGACCTTCATTGAAATTGGCTGGGCGGCAGATGTCACATTATTGACCTTCATTGAAATTGGCTGGGGGGCAGCTGTCACATTGTTGACCTTCATTGAAATTGGCTGGGGGGCAGGTGTCACATTATTGACCTTCAATGAAATTGGCTGGGGGGCAGGTGTCACATTATTGACCTTCATTGAAATTGGCTGAGGGGGCAGGTGTCACATTATTGACCTTCATTGAAATTGGCTGGGGGCAGGTGTCACATTATTGACCTTCATTGAAATTGGCTGGGGGGCAGGTGTCACATTATTGACCTTCAATGAAATTGGCTGGAGAGCAGGTGTCACATTATTGACCTTCATTGAAATTGGCTGGGCGGCAGGGTGTCACATTATTGACCTTCATTGAAATTGGCTGGGGGGCAGGTGTCACATTGTTGACCTTCATTGAAATTGGCTGGGGGGCAGGTGTCACATTATTGACCTTCAATGAAATTGGCTGGGGGGCAGGTGTCACATTATTGACCTTCATTGAAATTGGCTGGGGGGCAGGTGTCACATTATTGACCTTCATTGAAATTGGCTGGGGGGCAGGTGTCACATTATTGACCTTCATTGAAATTGGCTGGGGAGCAGGTGTCACATTGACCTTTATTGAAATTGGCTGGGGGGCAGGTGTCACATTATTGACCTTCATTGAAATTGGCTGGGGAGCAGGTGTCACATTATTGACCTTCATTGAAATTGGCTGGGGAGCAGGTGTCACATTATTGACCTTCATTGAAATTGGCTGGGGAGCAGGTGTCACATTATTGACCTTCATTGAAATTGGCTGGGGGGCAGGTGTCACATTATTGACCTTCATTGAAATTGGCTGGAGGGCAGGTGTCACATTATTGACCTTCATTGAAATTGGCTGGGGGGCAGGTGTCACATTATTGACCTTCATTGAAATTGGCTGGGGGGCAGGTGTCACATTATTGACCTTCAATGAAATTGGCTGGAGAGCAGGTGTCACATTATTGACCTTCATTGAAATTGGCTGGGCGGCAGATGTCACATTATTGACCTTCATTGAAATTGGCTGGGGGGCAGCTGTCACATTGTTGACCTTCATTGAAATTGGCTGGGGGGCAGGTGTCACATTATTGACCTTCAATGAAATTGGCTGGGGGGCAGGTGTCACATTATTGACCTTCATTGAAATTGGCTGGGGGGCAGGTGTCACATTATTGACCTTCATTGAAATTGGCTGGGGGGCAGGTGTCACATTATTGACCTTCATTGAAATTGGCTGGGGGGCAGGTGTCACATTATTGACCTTCATTGAAATTGGCTGGGGGCAGGTGTCACATTATTGACCTTCATTGAAATTGGCTGGGGAGCAGGTGTCACATTATTGACCTTCATTGAAATTGGCTGGGGAGCAGGTGTCACATTATTGACCTTCATTGAAATTGGCTGGGGGGCAGGTGTCACATTATTGACCTTCAATGAAATTGGCTGGGGGGCAGGTGTCACATTATTGACCTTCATTGAAATTGGCTGGGGGGCAGGTGTCACATTATTGACCTTCATTGAAATTGGCTGGGGGGCAGGTGTCACATTATTGACCTTCATTGAAATTGGCTGGGGGGCAGGTGTCACATTATTGACCTTCATTGAAATTGGCTGGGGGGCAGGTGTCACATTATTGACCTTCATTGAAATTGGCTGGGGAGCAGGTGTCACATTATTGACCTTCATTGAAATTGGCTGGGGAGCAGGTGTCACATTATTGACCTTCATTGAAATTGGCTGGAGGGCAGGTGTCACATTATTGACCTTCATTGAAATTGGCTGGGGGGCAGGTGTCACATTATTGACCTTCATTGAAATTGGCTGGGGGCAGGTGTCACATTATTGACCTTCATTGAAATTGGCTGGGGGGCAGGTGTCACATTATTGACCTTCAATGAAATTGTCTGGAGAGTAGGTGTCACATTATTGACCTTCATTGAAATTGGCTGGGCGGCAGGTGTCACATTATTGACCTTCATTGACATTGGCTGGGGGGAGGTGTCACATTGTTGACCATTGAAATTGGCTGGGGGCAGGTGTCACATTATTGACCTTCAATGAAATTGGCTGGGGGGCAGGTGTCACATTATTGACCTTCATTGAAATTGGCTGGGGGGCAGGTGTCACATTATTGACCTTCATTGAAATTGGCTGGGGGGCAGGTGTCACATTATTGACCTTCATTGAAATTGGCTGGGGGGCAGGTGTCACATTATTGACCTTCATTGAAATTGGCTGGGGGGCAGGTGTCACATTATTGACCTTCATTGAAATTGGCTGGGGGCAGGTGTCACATTATTGACCTTCATTGAAATTGGCTGGGGAGCAGGTGTCACATTGACCTTCATTGAAATTGGCTGGGGGCAGGTGTCACATTATTGACCTTCATTGAAATTGGCTGGGGGGCAGGTGTCACATTATTGACCTTCATTGAAATTGGCTGGGGAGCAGGTGTCACATTATTGACCTTCATTGAAATTGGCTGGGGAGCAGGTGTCACATTATTGACCTTCATTGAAATTGGCTGGAGGGCAGGTGTCACATTATTGACCTTCATTGAAATTGGCTGGGGGGCAGGTGTCACATTATTGACCTTCATTGAAATTGGCTGGGGGCAGGTGTCACATTATTGACCTTCATTGAAATTGGCTGGGGGGCAGGTGTCACATTATTGACCTTCAATGAAATTGTCTGGAGAGTAGGTGTCACATTATTGACCTTCATTGAAATTGGCTGGGCGGCAGGTGTCACATTATTGACCTTCATTGAAATTGGCTGGGGGGAAGGTGTCACATTGTTGACCTTCATTGAAATTGGCTGGGGGGCAGGTGTCACATTATTGACCTTCAATGAAATTGGCTGGGGGGCAGGTGTCACATTATTGACCTGGGCTGGGGGGCAGGTGTCACATTATTGACCTTCATTGAAATTGGCTGGGGGGCAGGTGTCACATTATTGACCTTCATTGAAATTGGCTAGGGGGCAGGTGTCACATTATTGACCTTCATTGAAATTGGCTGGGGGGCAGGTGTCACATTATTGACCTTCATTGAAATTGGCTGGGGAGCAGGTGTCACATTATTGACCTTCATTGAAATTGGCTGGGGAGCAGGTGTCACATTATTGACCTTCATTGAAATTGGCTGGGGGGCAGGTGTCACATTATTGACCTTCATTGAAATTGGCTGGGGGGCAGGTGTCACATTATTGACCTTCAATGAAATTGGCTGGGGAGCAGGTGTCACATTATTGACCTTCATTGAAATTGGCTGGGGGGCAGGTGTCACATTATTGACCTTCATTGAAATTGGCTGGGGGGCAGGTGTCACATTATTGACCTTCATTGAAATTGGCTGGGGGGCAGGTGTCACATTATTGACCTTCATTGAAATTGGCTGGGGGCAGGTGTCACATTATTGACCTTCATTGAAATTGGCTGGGGGGCAGGTGTCACATTATTGACCTTCAATGAAATTGTCTGGAGAGTAGGTGTCACATTATTGACCTTCATTGAAATTGGCTGGGGGGCAGGTGTCACATTATTGACCTTCATTGAAATTGGCTGGGGGGAAGGTGTCACATTGTTGACCTTCATTGAAATTGGCTGGGGGGCAGGTGTCACATTATTGACCTTCAATGAAATTGGCTGGGGGGCAGGTGTCACATTATTGACCTTCATTGAAATTGGCTGGGGGGCAGGTGTCACATTATTGACCTTCATTGAAATTGGCTGGGGGGCAGGTGTCACATTATTGACCTTCATTGAAATTGGCTGGGGGCAGGTGTCACATTATTGACCTTCATTGAAATTGGCTGGGGGGCAGGTGTCACATTATTGACCTTCATTGAAATTGGCTGGGGGGCAGGTGTCACATTATTGACCTTCATTGAAATTGGCTGGGGGGCAGGTGTCACATTATTGACCTTCATTGAAATTGGCTGGGGGCAGGTGTCACATTATTGACCTTCATTGAAATTGGCTGGGGGGGGGCAGGTGTCACATTATTGACCTTCAATGAAATTGGCTGGAGAGCAGGTGTCACATTATTGACCTTCATTGAAATTGGCTGGGGGGCAGGTGTCACATTATTGACCTTCATTGAAATTGGCTGGGGGGCAGGTGTCACATTGTTGACCTTCATTGAAATTGGCTGGGGGGCAGGTGTCACATTATTGACCTTCATTGAAATTGGCTGGGGGGGCAGGTGTCACATTATTGACCTTCATTGAAATTGGCTGGGGGGCAGGTGTCACATTATTGACCTTCATTGAAATTGGCTGGGGGGCAGGTGTCACATTATTGACCTTCATGAAATTGGCTGGGGGGCAGGTGTCACATTATTGACCTTCATTGAAATTGGCTGGGGGGCAGGTGTCACATTATTGACCTTCATTGAAATTGGCTGGGGGCAGGTGTCACATTATTGACCTTCATTGAAATTGGCTGGGGGCAGGTGTCACATTATTGACCTTCATTGAAATTGGCTGGGGGGCAGGTGTCACATTATTGACCTTCAATGAAATTGGCTGGGGAGCAGGTGTCACATTATTGACCTTCATTGAAATTGGCTGGGGGCAGGTGTCACATTATTGACCTTCATTGAAATTGGCTGGGGGGCAGCTGTCACATTGTTGACCTTCATTGAAATTGGCTGGGGGGCAGGTGTCACATTATTGACCTTCATTGAAATTGGCTGGGGGGCAGGTGTCACATTATTGACCTTCATTGAAATTGGCTGGGGGGCAGGTGTCACATTATTGACCTTCATTGAAATTGGCTGGGGGGCAGGTGTCACATTATTGACCTTCATTGAAATTGGCTGGGGGGCAGGTGTCACATTATTGACCTTCATTGAAATTGGCTGGGGGCAGGTGTCACATTATTGACCTTCATTGAAATTGGCTGGGGAGCAGGTGTCACATTATTGACCTTCATTGAAATTGGCTGGGGGGCAGGTGTCACATTGTTGACCTTCATTGAAATTGGCTGGGGGGCAGGTGTCACATTATTGACCTTCAATGAAATTGGCTGGGGGGCAGGTGTCACATTATTGACCTTCATTGAAATTGGCTGGGGGGCAGGTGTCACATTATTGACCTTCATTGAAATTGGCTGGGGGGCAGGTGTCACATTATTGACCTTCATTGAAATTGGCTGGGGAGCAGGTGTCACATTATTGACCTTCATTGAAATTGGCTGGGGAGCAGGTGTCACATTATTGACCTTCATTGAAATTGGCTGGAGGGCAGGTGTCACATTATTGACCTTCATTGAAATTGGCTGGGGGGCAGGTGTCACATTATTGACCTTCATTGAAATTGGCTGGGGGCAGGTGTCACATTATTGACCTTCATTGAAATTTGCTGGGGGGCAGGTGTCACATTATTGACCTTCAATGAAATTGTCTGGAGAGTAGGTGTCACATTATTGACCTTCATTGAAATTGGCTGGGCGGCAGGTGTCACATTATTGACCTTCATTGACATTGGCTGGGGGGAAGGTGTCACATTGTTGACCTTCATTGAAATTGGCTGGGGGGCAGGTGTCACATTATTGACCTTCAATGAAATTGGCTGGGGGGCAGGTGTCACATTATTGACCTTCATTGAAATTGGCTGGGGGGCAGGTGTCACATTATTGACCTTCATTGAAATTGGCTGGGGGGCAGGTGTCACATTATTGACCTTCATTGAAATTGGCTGGGGGGCAGGTGTCACATTATTGACCTTCATTGAAATTGGCTGGGGGGCAGGTGTCACATTATTGACCTTCATTGAAATTGGCTGGGGAGCAGGTGTCACATTATTGACCTTCATTGAAATTGGCTGGGGAGCAGGTGTCACATTATTGACCTTCATTGAAATTGGCTGGAGGGCAGGTGTCACATTATTGACCTTCATTGAAATTGGCTGGGGGGCAGGTGTCACATTATTGACCTTCATTGAAATTGGCTGGGGAGCAGGTGTCACATTATTGACCTTCATTGAAATTGGCTGGGGAGCAGGTGTCACATTATTGACCTTCATTGAAATTGGCTGGAGGGCAGGTGTCACATTATTGACCTTCATTGAAATTGGCTGGGGGGCAGGTGTCACATTATTGACCTTCATTGAAATTGGCTGGGGGCAGGTGTCACATTATTGACCTTCATTGAAATTGGCTGGGGGGCAGGTGTCACATTATTGACCTTCAATGAAATTGTCTGGAGAGTAGGTGTCACATTATTGACCTTCATTGAAATTGGCTGGGCGGCAGGTGTCACATTATTGACCTTCATTGACATTGGCTGGGGGGAAGGTGTCACATTGTTGACCTTCATTGAAATTGGCTGGGGGGCAGGTGTCACATTATTGACCTTCAATGAAATTGGCTGGGGGGCAGGTGTCACATTATTGACCTTCATTGAAATTGGCTGGGGGGGGCAGGTGTCACATTATTGACCTTCATTGAAATTGGCTGGGGGGCAGGTGTCACATTATTGACCTTCATTGAAATTGGCTGGGGGGCAGGTGTCACATTATTGACCTTCATTGAAATTGGCTGGGGGGCAGGTGTCACATTATTGACCTTCATTGAAATTGGCTGGGGAGCAGGTGTCACATTATTGACCTTCATTGAAATTGGCTGGGGAGCAGGTGTCACATTATTGACCTTCATTGAAATTGGCTGGAGGGCAGGTGTCACATTATTGACCTTCATTGAAATTGGCTGGGGGGCAGGTGTCACATTATTGACCTTCAATGAAATTGGCTGGAGAGCAGGTGTCACATTATTGACCTTCATTGAAATTGGCTGGGCGGCAGGTGTCACATTATTGACCTTCATTGAAATTGGCTGGGGGGCAGGTGTCACATTGTTGACCTTCATTGAAATTGGCTGGGGGGCAGGTGTCACATTATTGACCTTCATTGAAATTGGCTGGGCGGCAGGTGTCACATTATTGACCTTCATTGAAATTGGCTGGGGGGCAGGTGTCACATTGTTGACCTTCATTGAAATTGGCTGGGGGGCAGGTGTCACATTATTGACCATCAATGAAATTGGCTGGGGGGCAGGTGTCACATTATTGACCTTCATTGAAATTGGCTGGGGAGCAGGTGTCACATTATTGACCTTCATTGAAATTGGCTGGGGAGCAGGTGTCACATTATTGACCTTCATTGAAATTGGCTGGGGGGCAGGTGTCACATTATTGACCTTCATTGAAATTGGCTGGAGGGCAGGTGTCACATTATTGACCTTCATTGAAATTGGCTGGGGGCAGGTGTCACATTATTGACCTTCATTGAAATTGGCTGGGGGGCAGGTGTCACATTATTGACCTTCAATGAAATTGGCTGGAGAGCAGGTGTCACATTATTGACCTTCATTGAAATTGGCTGGGCGGCAGGTGTCACATTATTGACCTTCATTGAAATTGGCTGGGGGGCAGGTGTCACATTGTTGACCTTCATTGAAATTGGCTGGGGGGCAGGTGTCACATTATTGACCATCAATGAAATTGGCTGGGGGGCAGGTGTCACATTATTGACCTTCATTGAAATTGGCTGGGGGGCAGGTGTCACATTGACCTTCGTTGAAAATTGGCAGGGGTCAGGTAATCCGGAGGTTTCTTGGTGTTGGAGAACATCAGATGATGTTAGACAATGAACACAAAGAACGAGAAGAATGAACTTGAACCAAAACAATACCCTGCATACAAAGAAACCTAACCAAGAATACAATGCAGACTGTAGCACCAAGAAACACCCGGTAATCCAGATGCTGGACTCTCCTTTCCGCTGCTCTTCTTTATTGGGCTTCCTTTGTCGCGGAAAAAGGAAGCCCAATAAAAACAGAGGAGCGGAAAGGAGGGTCCAGCCTCTGGATTAGGGGGCAGGTGTCTCATCATTGACCTTCATTGAAATTGGTCCTACGTGTAGGTCACAATTTCGGAGTGTTCTTCAAATGTGGGATCTTTTGGGGGGTATTGTGTGCATGTGTCAGTGACACCAAAAAGCAAAACGATATGCTGAAGTTTATCTTGCTAGTCATTAATAATTCATGAGGAAAATACAATAGAAATCATCACCGTAGCAGACATCTGTAAATCGAATACTGGTTTTTTTTTCCTGTCATCAAAATTATAGTAGAAGATAAGTAATATACAATATTCGCCGATATGGTCAACCACTCATATTGTATAGACCTATTTCGAAAAAGGTTGTCGAAGACATCAGTCCATAGGCGATAGGTTATAGGTCGTTCCAAGACCGAATTGCATTATGGTAACAGCTTGAATGTCGTGGATGCCAGAGAAAATTCGATTCAAACTTTGTCTTGGCATGATTGAATTCAAATAGTTATAATATCATACAGCTTTTCATACAGGAAGTGCTATCTTTGGCTATTCAAGCTGTTACCATAATGCAGTTTGGTCTTGGAGCGATCTATAACCAATCGCCTATGGACTGATGTCCTTGACAACCTTTTTTGAAATAGGTGTATATTACATGGAGAACAAACTTAATATGTAGAGTGAAATCCAATGAGGCATTGTTTAAACATTGACCTATTAAATATTTTATTATGATTGAATTCATATATAAATCTATTTACTGTATCTTCTTGCACTGCAACATAATCAGAGCGTGTAATATATTGTATGACGTGTACAAAGTTATTCACCTAAACTGGAATCTAAACAACTACAACGTTAACCTTCAATGACTGTGGACCCCTTGGCACCCTAACCTACAATCAGCAACAAAATTGAATGGCACCCCCTTGTTATATGTCTCCAAAATGGCTTTTTAAGATAAATCAATATTCAACCCCTCCTCCCCCCTGTGTTCAATGTTGTTTTTTTCTCAATTTTTTTTGGGCGGAACATTGTCTACCTCAACATTTAATAGGGGAGGGGGGATGGAACATTTATAACTCCCCATAAGGGGCTTATTCCGTCAAATTCATCTTTAAAGACAATTTAGTATCTAAGAGTGTCATCTATTTTGTCGCCAATTGTAGTCTAGAGGAAAGGGGGGACTGTTCTAACTCTACACACAAACATCCTGTCCAAATCCATGATAGTTACATGCAATTACATGTACAACGTTAACCTTCACTGACTGTGGTCCCCCTTGGCACCCTGACCTAGTCTAGAGTAAAGGAAGGACTGTTCTAATGCTACACACAAACATCCTGTCCATATCCATGACAGTTACTACCGAAATCACTCGACTGTTAGCACTGCCAAAATAACGATCGGTCGCTTTTTGAATTTCGGTTAACTCACGTGACCATTTGGGCGTGACCATTTGGAGAGCTCCAAATGGTCATGTGACATTCAAAAAGGTCTCCAGGATCAGAAAAGAGTGAGAAACTAATGTCACATGACCATTTGGAGCTCTCCAAATAGTCACGTGAGTTAACCGAAATTCAAAACACGATTGACCGTTATTTTGGCGGTGCTAACAGTCAAGTGATTTCGGTAGTACATGCAACTACAACATAACCTTCAATGACTGTGGTCCCCCACAGTTTAAAATTATCAAGCTGATTTGCCAACCAGTTTTACAATGGGTTTTGTCACCCTGCTATGTCAAATAGCAGGGTGACACAATCACGTGCCGGCAGCCATGACGGAGCAGGAACAATAAAATCATTTTACACGATAAAGAATTCAATTCCTCAGGGGAAGAGTATTCTTTTATCCTGCCCCCTCGCATGGCTGCCGGCTTATGGTTTATAGCACTTCACATAACAATATGTTTACGTCAGAGTATAGCGCTACTCGCTCTTCATAAACATATGCTTTGTACTGTTAATTAGCCAACCATTATAATAGCTCTTGCTCTATTTCATCAGCCAATCGATCTCTGGTTGGCACATTAATAACAATGGCCTACTTCACATTGAGCATTGCTATTAATAATGGCTGAAGTACATGTACACGGCAAAGGAGTCATTTTCTTACAAGTGGAAACCTACAACACAGAGTTACGGTCATGGTACGGAATCGAAGACATTTATTCAACCAATCACAGTGTGCAAAATCATTGCTCAACCAATCAGAATACTTGGACATGGCACGGTCACGGCACGAACCGTACTGTATTCTAACTACTTCCCACTTGTACGAAAACGACTCTACTATGCCACTAAGGGTGCGTTCGATTAACCCTATTCCAGAATAGGAATACACGGAATAAACACTTGGATGCTTTTATTTCAGCACATATAAAATTCCAAACTGTTCCTTGTAACTTTATTATGATACAACAAGGAATCATTCTATTTTACAGTGGACAGTAGCTGCGTGACAGCGATTTAGGGATGTTATTTTGTGTATTCCTATTTTGGAATAAGGTCAATCGAACGCACCCTAAATTACAAATGACATATTTTAAAAAAAAGATTCCTGTTCAATGAGTTATTTCATGTACCCTCTAAATGAGTTATTTCAAGTGCCCTCTGATCTGTTACGAGGTCATTACTCCATATGTATATATTATTCATTTGCTGGTTCTGAAATACTCTTGATACCGTTAATCTTTATCAGATAAAAGATAAAAGTTACATATTCGAGATTTGACAGACATTTGTGCCATTCCACAAAATATATACTCAGCTCTCAATGAATTGAATCATGCATCTACAGTAGAACTGTCTCAGACACTCTAGAAAAATAGTTATTATTAGTATTTACCAAATCAGTGGATAGCAATTTTGACGGGTTTTGATTGACTCCCATAACTCGGAATATCCTTGGCTATTCACTGTTTTGGGACGAGATTCAAAATGGCGTCTTGTTTCGCTAGTCTCCGAATTTATTTGTTTTAATAAAGTGACATTTTTTATCCAACTGATTTCAATTGGTAAATACTAAAACAATTATCCCCCTCAGTGTCAGTGAGTAGTGATGAATGATGTTCGAAACGACCGTTGACGTCCGTGATGGTAATCTACGATGTGGAAACAGGCGAAGTGCCATCGTAGATTGCCATCACCAGTCGTTTCGAACATCATTCGTCAGTGCGTGCACCGTCCGTGTTGACAAAAACGTCTGCTGCTTAAGCTCCCTATTATTAGTTAGAGACAAAGAAGTAGTTTGGCCCAAATGCAAGGGATCTGTTTGAGGTACGGGGTGATAACGAAGGCCGAGATAGCAGGGGTTCTACTGTGAGAGAATCAAAAGTATAGACAAACCACTTGCACCAACTTTTCCTGGAATCTCGGGTTTGATGGTCGATGTACAGGTGTTTCCACATGTAGGAGTACTGTTCATTGTAACTCTGGAACATCTTGATTCTAATGCGTTTTAGCTTGGCCAGTACTAACACAAGAGTTCACTAAGCATGCTATATATAGAAAATAAGAGGACAATCTTGAGTCATTGCTCCATCTGTAGAGAAAGGAATACATAGCACAATCAACTCTGTGTCGGACACCCATGTTTTGGTGTCCAGCTTAGAATGGTGTCCGTTTTAGAGTCGAGAGTGAATTAGTAAAACAGCACAGCAGGAACCAGACAACTGTCCAGCTTAGAAAAGTGTCCAGCTTAGATGGGTGTGTCTAGAGAGAGGTGACTGTGTACTTATTTCAGCCAAATATTTGAGTTGACTGATTAAAGCGCTTTTCATTTAGTAAATTCAAAAGTAATTCAACTTGTGTGAAGTTCAGAATTTTACAATTAAATTACAAATTATTGAAAAAAAGTCAAATTGAAAATAATTTTTTCAATTGTGTGACGCGCAGCCCATGTAGAGGTGTCTGTGTGTTACTTCTTGAAATCAACTTACAGGTTTATCTGTAGAGGTGTCTGCCTCATCATCTTCATCTAAGGCCTTTAATTCTTGTTCTATAAGTTTCCTTGCAAGTCTCACTTGTGAAAATTCATTGTAATGTTGTTTTCTATGGGATTTGAATACTTTCCTTTTTACTGGTGATTAAATACAGGTACTCGTTATTTCAAAAGTGTTTCAATTCTAATAGACCTTTTTACCGATACGGCGGCCATTTTGGATTCTATTGTTTTGGCTAAAACATTATGGGATGCTCAGGGTGCAAATGACCCAAAAACTGTACAGTGTGGAGTCGCGTCAATATATATTTTTCTCTTTCACTCTAACCATAGTGTTGTATGGCTTACTATCTACATGTGTTGTGTATTGTTGTATAATTTTGTACAAATTCATTGCTTTAAATTAGGTTTTCGTAGTTTTTCATGGCCAAATGGTTACTAGATTGCACCCTGGGCATCCCATAATTCAAGATGGCCACCATATCGGTAAAAAGGTCTATTCCACTGAGAATTCTGTAGTACCAATTCACCTCTTTCCTCCTCTGTTATTTCCGATTCATCTACATCATCATCATCATCATCATCTGGCAGATCTTCCCAACTTTTTCTTCTTGGTGCATCAATCACCCTAGAAATGCAGTTTATAGAGGTTATTTACCGGGTCGGGAGGTACGGATAGGGAAAAACTGTTCCCGAGGTCTTGAGCATACGGACCAAGGCCATAGACTGAGGTCTGTTTCCAAGGACACGGCAAACAAAGGTATGCTAGGATACCGGACCATAGTCATGTATAGAAAATTCTGCCCGCTTCAACAACCAATATGTGCGTAGGGAATATCTCAAATGTGTGCTAGTTTTTTAATTGATTCATGTCGTGATGCCATCTTATCTGCTATCTGAAGTTCAAACATGCATACAAAATCCACACACATAACACCAGATACTGTGATCTTTTGTGCCTGCCTGTAGCCAAAATATCAAAGTACACCAAACCCCCTTCTTCAAGTTCTTGCGTTTGACATGTACATTGTACAGTGGAAGCACGTTGCAGCTAATTTACGTCACACGTGACCAGTAATTCGAACATTTGAAATCAACATTTCAATAACAGTTTCAACATTTCAAAGTCCAATGGAATCTTCTACAGACCACTAAATAATTTTCTCAAAAACGTTCATAAAATTAAAATTAAATTGGATGAAAAATTGTGTCAGCTAAGCCTACATACTCTGCAATCACAACAGCCCGAGTAAACAGATATCTGATACTTTTTTCTTATTTTGTATTCGTGGAGATTTGATTTTTCTGTCTGAATGTTCGAGACTCGAGTCTAGACTTCAAAACTTCATTTGAATGTTCCGATTTACTGGTCACACGTGACGTAAATTAGCTGTAATACGGACAGTAAAGGGACAAGCAAAAGTGTCCATATTATCTGGCTGTCCGTATTAAGCAGGCTTTCATATGTACATGTATGAAAGGGACAAGCAAAAGTGTCCATATTATCTGGCTGTCCGTATTAAGCAGGCTTTCATATGTACATGTATGGGCTTTTCGTCGGGACAAACAAAACTGTCCATAATAAGCAGGTGTCCATAATAAGTGGGTGTCTGTAGAGCGGGGATCCATTGTACACCTACTAACTTTTTAGAAAGATGCTCAGGGTCCAAGTCAGACGATTCGTCATCGGAAATAGGATCTACACTTGTACCCTCTTCTTGACCATCTGGGTCTTTCATCTTGCTATATGGTGTTAGTGGCTCGTTTATTTTCATATGTCCATAATCTTTGTCGGCAGGATGGTAGGTCATTAGTATGTTCATTTCATCCCACTGGACACCAGAACTGTGGATGGAGAAAATGAAATAAAAATATGGATAAAAAACTTTCTCAATAATTGAAGGGCTCCCTGCAAGAACAACGTAAGTGATCTCTGATCAAAATCTAAATTCTCCTCCAGAATTCAAAGATCCCACAAGAGAATTTAAATTTTGATCAGTGATCACTTAGTGGTCTGTGCAATAACAGTGTAAATGGTCTCTGATCAAAATCTAAATTCTCCTTGAGATTCTTTGAATTTCAAAGGAGAATTTGTGTTTTGATCACAAGTCACTTATTCTGTTCTTTCAGAGAGCCCTTGAATTTCTCATTCACGCCGGGCCCCAAAGGGCCTGAAATCGGCCATTTCGACGTGGTATAACGCTGCTTCTTCAATATCCTTCCAAACACAATGAAACTTAGCAACGTGACGGCATTTATCAAGACACAGGTATTGGCCGTTTGAGATTTTCCATTTTTATTATTTTGGCGGGAAAATGGCTTCATAAACATGCCAACAAATTTTCAAATTCACAAATACACCAATTTGATGGATGTATTGGATTAAACATTTAAAAATAAAGTTATAGCAAAAATAATTTCTGAGATATCATTATTCAATCCGAAGATATGATTTTTTGAAATTTGCAAAATGGCAGGAATTCCAATTTCATATTCTGATTTTCAGACGGTCAGTGGTCCATGCTGGGTAATCATGGAACAATGTGCGAGCGACAGGCAGCAATCCCAGCTTTATGGAGAGAAAGATCATCTGAGAACTTGAGCCCTTGGTGTATCAGAACTGAAGATTTCCATGGAAACCCCTTATATGGAACCAAATTTTCCTATGGCATGATTAGAATTTTTTTAAATTATATTCAAAACTTTTTTTATTTAGATAATAATTATTATTAGTAATTTTAGAATATTGTATTATTATCTGTGAATATTTAGCTAGTAGCAGTGTCAGTAGGTGCAAAATTATTGTTTATCTATCTTTTACTTTGATTGTTTTCTATTTTTCTTCTTAGTCTCTCTTCGATCCTCTTTTTTCTCCCTTTATTTGCTTTTCAAGTAAAATTATCTAAATTAACTGAACTCTAAAAAAGGCTATTTCGGACAGTGGATCATCTAAAATCAAAGCGTGTTAAATATATATACACTAATCCACACTAATCAGAGAAAATTGGGCTGATGTGTGTGTATAATATTATAAAGTGTGTTGACACAGCTAAACAACAATGAACTTAAAAATAGACAATGAGTTCTTTTTGTTTCAACTGAATAGTAATAATTAATCATTTACAAGCCAAACTCTGTACTGAATTTTAATGTCTCAGAGGAATAATTTGTCTTCATATTTGGTGATAGATTGTCTGCGATGAAAATATGTGAATTTTTTCACTTCGCTCAAAAATTATATTTTTCACTTTGTGCAAAAAGAATAATATTTGAGAGAGACAGTGAAAATATTTTTGTGTTTTAAAATGAAGCAAAATTTGAGCATACCAAGGCACATCCTTTATTCTCGTAAACACCTGGGTAGAACTGAAAACAATTTTTATTTTGAAACAAAAATTCCCAATCTTGAATAGATAAGTATTTGAAAATAGAAATTATAAAAACAAATCCTTAAATTGTTTTATAGGATGATTGGTTAGTGACAGGAATTTTTTTTCACCTCTGGATTGTACAAGCTTATTGGCACACACCGATGACTAATAGGTCTTTGTGGGACGTTTTATTCCATTCATTTAATTCTTCAGTCCCATGGGAGGATGCAATATAGACTAACAACAATGACCTTAATTAACACACGATCAAACACCACAGCGATCATGGAAATAAAACCTTTCCCCTTTCAAAAGGCGCAGAAATCTTTGAAGGAAACTACGGTTTGTTTTTGCAAATATAATCGATCATTAGCTGTTATTATATTAGTAAAATGACACTATTACTATAAAAATAGACCACGTACCACAGTTGGTTTGTCACTGATTTTATGAAATATTTGCGAGCTTTTCGCCATTAAAATTGCAAAAGGAAATCGTATTCTTGAAAGCACAAACTACAATCTAGAAACTCAAAGTGCTGTGTAAACTAGCGCCATAATTCGTTTGGAGAAGAAATCTCGAAGATAAGATTGTTATTTTTCGACGTTGGAATTTATTGTGTTGTCGAACTCTCTTCCGTGGGTTAACTTATGCGGGATTAGTTTGAATCGTAGAAAAGACGCTCTGCATTTGAGACAGCTGTGTTTTAAGTCTAAGAAGGGATTAAACTGGGATTATTGAAGTAACTGAACGACATCCGTTGTACACTTGTCGATATTTGATCTCAAAACACAACGCGAATTTGGCGTCCAAAATGGTAAACATTTTATTGACAAACAGCTAAATTACCCTCCACCGACTTACTAACCTTTCCAAACGAACGCTAATACATTGAAAAGACTCTAAGTCATGGTTCTAGTTTTCTAGCAATTTATATACTAAGTTATCCTGCTTTGAACTTTTATTGTAAATCACGGCACTCGAGAACTAAGCATTTGTACTTTCCTCAAACCTCGCAAAACTTCGGACAAATTTAAGCATTTCAACCTCAAAAGGAAGAATTTTTCCTCGAAGATGAATAGCATAAGTCTTCTTCTAGGTGTGTACTTACTGGTGTTTGTCATCCGTTCTATTCTTGAGTATCCCTCGCCTCATTTCAACTTGGCTTTCGTCCTCGGTCGTCTTCTCTGTGGTCGCCATCTTTGTTTCTCAAGTATGCGACTAGGGCCAGTCCCTTACGTGAATCGTCGCACGCTTCACGCATTTCACGCGATTGTTATCTTGAGGTCACGATTCACTTTGACAGGTCCAGAAAAATGCTACTTATATGGTTTAGTTTTTCGTTTCTGGCTGGCAAAAAATATGGGTGCGTGTGGTTATGTATGCTGTAGATGGCTGTGTACGCTTTAGATGGCTGTGTACGCTGTAGATGTCTGTGTACGCTGCTGTAGATGGCTGTGTACGCTGTAGATGGTTGTGCACGCTGTAGATGGCTGTGTACGCTGTAGATGGCTGTGTACGCTGTAGATGGCTGTGTACGCTGTAGATGGCTGTGTATGCTGTAGATGGCTGTTGATGGTTGTGTACGCTGTAGATGGCTGTGTACGCTGTAGATGGCTGTGTACGCTGTAGATGGTTGTGTACGCTGTAGATGGCTGTGTACGCTGTAGATGGCTGTGTACGCTGTAGATGGCTGTGTATGCTGTAGATGGTTGTGTACGCTGTAGATGGCTGTGTACGCTGTAGATGTCTGTGTACGCTGTAGATGGCTGTGTACGCTGTAGATGGTTGTGTACGCTGTAGATGGCTGTGTACGCTGTAGATGGCTGTGTACGCTGTAGATGGCTGTGTACGCTGTAGATGGCTGTGTACGCTGTAGATGGCTGTGTACGCTGTATAGATGGCTGTGTACGCTGTAGATGGCTGTACGCTGTATAGATGGCTGTGTACGCTGTAGATGGCTGTGTATGCTGTAGATGGCTGTGTACGCTGTAGATAGCTGTGTACACTGTAGATGGCTGTGTATACGCTGTAGATGGCTGTGTATGCTGTACGTAGATGGCTGTGTACGCTGTAGATGTGTGTACGCTGTAGATGGCTGTACGCTGTAGATGGCTGTGTACGCTGTAGATGTCTGTGTACGCTGCTGTAGATGGCTGTGTACGCTGTAGATGGTTGTGTACGCTGTAGATGGCTGTGTACGCTGTAGATGGCTGTGTACGCTGTAGATGGCTGTGTACGCTGTAGATGGCTGTGTACGCTGTAGATGGCTGTGTACGCTGTATAGATGGCTGTGTACGCTGTAGATGGCTGTGTACGCTGTATAGATGGCTGTGTACGCTGTAGATGGCTGTGTATGCTGTAGATGGCTGTGTACGCTGTAGATAGCTGTGTACACTGTAGATGGCTGTGTATACGCTGTAGATGGCTGTGTATGCTGTACGTAGATGGCTGTGTACGCTGTAGATGGCTGTGTACGCTGTAGATGGCTGTGCCGTACGCTGTAGATGGCTGTGTACGCTGTAGATGGCTGTGTACGCTGCTGTAGATGGCTGTGTACGCTGTAGATGGTTGTGTACGCTGTAGATGGCTGTGTACGCTGTAGATGGCTGTGTACGCTGTAGATGGCTGTGTACGCTGTAGATGGCTGTGTACGCTGTAGATGGCTGTGTACGCTGTATAGATGGCTGTGTACGCTGTAGATGGCTGTGTACGCTGTATAGATGGCTGTGTACGCTGTAGATGGCTGTGTATGCTGTAGATGGCTGTGTACGCTGTAGATAGCTGTGTACACTGTAGATGGCTGTGTATACGCTGTAGATGGCTGTGTATGCTGTACGTAGATGGCTGTGTACGCTGTAGATGGCTGTGTACGCTGTAGATGGCTGTGCCGTACGCTGTAGATGGCTGTGTACGCTGTAGATGGCTGTGTATGCTGTAGATGCCGCTGTGTACGCTGTAGATGGCTGTGTACGCTGTAGATGGCTGTGTACGCTGTAGATGGCTGTGTACGCTGTAGATGGCTGTGTATGCTGTAGATGGCTGTGTACGCTGTAGATGGCCGTGTACGCTGTAGATGGCTGTGTACGCTGTAGAGTGGCTGTGTACGCTGTACGTAGATGGCTGTAGATAGCTGTGCTGTACAATGTAATGCCGTTATATAGTGGGACCTCTATATGAACGGCCACCCTCGGGACCTTGAAAAGTGGTCGCTGAATAGAGGGTGGCCGCTTATAATAGAGGTCCGTTATATATAGTGTAATCTAAGGAAATACTAATGTCATGATATATAACTACAATGTCGTCTATATATATGGCATTCAGCCGATGAAGTATATACTACCCAAACATTTGATTGATTTGTCGTATATATATGGATCCATATTCTTTTGAAATAATTTGCATCACAAGGAACTAAAATATGAAGATACTGCGGTTACTCTGCGGCCTTCGATGTCCAATCCGACACTTCCCAATTATAGCTATAGAACGCCCATAGCTCGCTTGAGATTGCATGGCTCACCGCGGGAAAACAAAAATATCACGTACGCTCGTAAGATTTGTACTTTCATAAAACCCAAACACGTACAATATCCGAACACTTGAAATTCGCGAAAATAATTTCTGACGTTCAATTCCAAGCTACGTAGTAGCACTTAGGGCTACCACATGGCAGATGTTAATTAGAGTGATTCCAATAAACCTGGGCATTACTAACTACACGGGACTACACCATTACACACTATTATACACTCACTCTTTTGTTGTCTTTTGTTACTTTGCATCTAATAAACACTGACAGCTAATTAGTAGTGCCCGGGTTTATTGGAATCACTCTAAGGGTGCGTTCGATTGACTATATTCCAGAATAGGAATACACGGAATAACATCCCTGGAATAACAGCTACTGTCCACTCTAAAATGAAACGATTCCTTGTTGTATCATAATAAAGCTCCAAGGAACAGTTTGGAATTTTAAATGTGCTGAAATAAAAGTATCCAAGTGTTTATTCCGTGTATTCCTATTCTGGAATAGAGTCAATAGAACGCACCCTAATAGTCCCCCGAAAAGGGTGAAAGGTGTGACCCTGAAGGATCATGGGAGTTTCTACTTGCAGCGATATTCACATTGCGGTGAAGCAAATTCAAGTGACATTCAAAATGAGATGCCGAATTATATGTCGAAATGTCAGGCAATTTGGGTAGAAAGACTTGGTAAACAGTACATTCCATGATTCTCTGGGGTCGCACCTTTGCGAGTCAAAACTGTATGACATCAATAAATCCTCAAGTCAAAATATAAAGAAAGTTCTGTTTTATTGTGGTAGGAATTCATTACAATGGCATGAAGGGGCGACTGCTTTCTGTATAATCCGCTGCAAATTCGTGACTCAAACGCTTGCCGAAATTACGAACAAAGTCGAGGGAATACCTCACGTATGCGACCATCTTGTCTAACAATGGTGGTCGCTAATGAGAGGTTCGACTAAATGTACGATATACGAAAGCTGGTTTGTACACAGGCAACCCAAGCTCTTATTTAGTGGTTTTTGGTAATTTTTTAAAATTGCTTAAGAGTGAGAATTTGATTGAAATAAACATACCATTTCTTCAGAAGTCGTATTTAGTCGTTTATTTGGTGATTTAAGCGTTTTTTCCTATCCTGGGCTCCGTGGGATAGGAGAGCGCAATTTAAAAAAATTACCAAAAACCACTAAATAAGAGCTTGGGTTGCCTGTGGTTTGTACTATGACGAATGCGCGAGACAATGAAACTTGTGTCATGTGAAAACGAACCCGACACAAGCACAAGAAATTAATAATAATAATAATAATTTATTTTTTTATATAGCGCTATTTCCAAGAAATTGCCCAATAGCGTTTTACAATGAAATTAATCTACAATTAGTTTAAGAAAAAAAGCTAATAGTACTACTACTACTAAAAACTCTAAAACAAAATTGATATCTGTGCTTGTGCTTATGCTTGCGCCAGGCCAGTTTTCAAGTGAAATAACGCCTCTTGTGCTTATGCTTGCGTCAGGCCCGTTTTCACAGTGATATAACGCCTCTTGTAGTTATGCTTGCGTCAGGCCCGTTTTCATAGTGAAATAACGCCTCTTATGCTTATGCTTTGGTGCGTCAGGCCCGCTTTCACAGTGAAATAACGCCTCTTATGCTTTGGTTGCGTCAGGCCAGCTTTCACAGTGAAATAACGCCTCTTATGCTTATGGTTGCGTCAGGCCCGCTTTCACAGTGAAATAACGCCTCTTATGCTTATGGTTGCGTCAGGCCCGTCTTCACAGTGAAATAACGCCTCTTATGCTTATGGTTGCGTCAGGCCCGCTTTCACAGTGAAATAACGCCTCTTATGCTTATGGTTGCGTCAGGCCCGCTTTCACAGTGAAATAACGCCTCTTATGCTTATGGTTGCGTCAGACCCGTTTTCACAGTGAAATAACGCCTCTTATGCTTATGCTTGCGTCAGGCCCGTTTTCACAGTGAAATAACGCCTCTGCATTAAATACACTGTAGCAGGAGTTGAGTTTATTTCTTTCGGCCACCACGTTCCTTTAGCTGTAGTTGCACTACGCTGCTTGGTGAAAAGTTGTAGTAAGCGAGAGAGTTGGAGTCCTTGGTGAATACAGCCTGAAGACGAAACAATTGCGCAAATCAGTATTTACATCAGTAGTAAATCAATATTGGTTTTCTTGTGAAAGGGATGGAAGTTGATAATGATAACGATAACAATGGTGTTGATGGTGATCATGATTGTTGATGATGACGGATGTTGGTGATCGTGATCGATGATACGAATGATTGATGATGATATGATAATAATAATAATAATACATATGTTCTTCTATGATGATGACGCTGATGGTGATTGACGATGATACCAATGATTGATGATGATGATTTGATGACTGATGATGACGATGGTGGTGATCGTGATTGATGATGACTGATGATGACGATGATGGTGATCATGATTGACGATGATACCAATGATTGATGATGACGATGATGGTGATCATGATTGACGATGATACCAATGATTGATGATGATGATTTGATGACTGATGATGACGATGGTGGTGATCATGATTGACGATGATACCAATGATTGATGATGATGATTTGATGACTGATGATGACGATGGTGGTGATCATGATTGACGATGATACCAATGATTGATGATGACGATGATGGTGATCATGATTGACGATGATACCAATGATTGATGATGACGATGATGGTGATCATGATTGACGATGATACCAATGATTGATGATGATTGATATGACGACTGATGATGACGAAATAACACCACCTACCCCAAGTTGCAGCTTTTGTTTTCCTGCGGGCATTCCCGTGACGTCATGTATCTTAGACTTGATCACAGTTATCTGAAGACGATAGTCAACAACATTACGTCATTCTGTCGGTCACATACATAAACTTTATTTCAACTCGACTTTAGGGGCCGTCGACATATTCACCTTTCCCCGCTTAACGTCCACTGGACGTTTAGGTCAGACCCCCTCCCCCCTCCCTCCTTAACGTCCACTTGGAATTTTCCTGTTTTTCGTATTGAAAATGCTGCGTGGGAATGGTTTTGCATTCGGCAACATGACTCAAAACAAACGGTAGCAAACAACAGTCCAAGGTTCTTTATGCCGCTGGAAAATCCTCAAAACTGCCCCCATTCCATGTAGTTCACTTCATTCTCCTTAATAACAATTCTTTTGTATCTCTATATCTTGCCTCTACGACTAATTCTGGCTATTACTTGTGCACAATATATCAGTCCACCGCCATTTTGTCTAATTCCCAATGAACGCTGGGATACCACAAGCATTCTCTTACCCAAGCCACCACAAACAGAGGTGGTCGTCCAAGATTTTCGATAGTTTATATCAGAACCTATTTATATAATACCGAAGTTTGTTAGAACGGACCACTAGTTTGTCTGTTTTATCTTTGCTTTCTTTTTGATTTCAACATGAAGTAAAAAAAATTTTTTTACAAAAATTCCCCACACTAACGTCCAAATTTTTTCCCGCCTTTCCCCCTCCCCCCTAAACGTCCAGTGGACGTTAAGCGGGGAAAGGTGAATATGTCGACGGCCCCTTACAATGTAGCTGAAAATAGTTAAACACGAAGTTCCAGTGTAAAAGGAGCCTGCCAGGGGATAAATCCACTCCCTCCCCTCCCCCAGTGAAAACATCCAAGGAGTTTACCCAAAATATTAAGATCCATACCTGGTCTGTCAGGGGTAGGGTCAGGCTGATTGGTTTACCATCAAGTTTCCATTCACCCTTTTCCGGTAAATCAGGTACTTGGACAATGAACGTAACAAGGTTGGGGTGTGTCTTCAAGAATTCATCCTCCGGAATAAGATGTGCTTCTGAGCCCTCCAGTCTGACCCTCTTTGGCATCATGTCGTCAGGCTCATGCTCTCGCTTGTTGGAAGGAGGAGGGCGGATCTGCATGGGTGGTGGTGCAGGGGGCATGTTCATGAACTGTGGGGGTGGCATGGGGTGGCTGCCTGGTGGGGGTGGTGGGGGAATACCTGCAGAGGAATGGGACAAAACTGTGAGTAAATGATCGTTATAGAAAGAGTTTCATTTGATTTCCAGCTTTAGTAAATCACCATCATAATAGCAGCCATCATCATCATCATTAGTCACCATCATCATCATAGTCATAATCATCAGTCATCATCAACATCAAAGTCATAATTATTATTATTATCATCACCACCATCATCATTGTGGTATCATCACCATCATCATCACTACCATCATCATCACTACCATCATCATCATCATCACCATCATCATCACTATCATCATCATCATCATCATCACTACCATCATCATCATTGTGGTATCATCACCATCATCATCACTACCATCATCATCATCACTACCATCATCATCATCACCATCATCATCACTACCATCATCATCACTACCATCATCATCATTGTGGTATCATCACCATCATCATCACTACCATCATCATCATCATCACTACCATCATCATCATCACTACCATCATCATCATCACCATCATCATCACTAAGTACTATCATCATCATCATCACTACTATCACCATCATCATCACTACCATCATCATCACTACCATCATCATCACTACCATCATCATCATCACTACTATCACCATCATCATCACTACCATCATCATCACTAAGTACTACCATCATCATCATCACTACTATCACTATCATCATCATCACTGCTCATAAGTTCAATACAATATGAGTGATCAAATACACCTTACCCATAAACTTTGGTGGTCCTGTTGGTGGCATAGATGGAGGGGGTGGGGGTGGTGCATTCATCATGATTGAGATTCCTGGTGGGGGAGGGGGTAAGGATGATGCGCCCATTGATGATGGTATTGATAGTGGTAGTCCACGTGGTGGAAGTTGCATGGGTGGACCTCGTATGATGTCGGCAACTGATGGGTGACCAGGAACCTTTGGACCAATCCTTTCACTCTCTTCTGATGGTCTAAACATTCAATCAAATAATAATATTAATTCTAATCACTGAATGGATCCATGCAAGATCTAAATCTAAATTCTCCTTAAGGTTCTTTGCATTTCAAAGGAGAATTTGGGGCTTGATCGCAAGCCATTTACATTGACAAGACTTTGATAAGTAGATATATCACATCCACTTTTGCATTTATCTGAGTGAAGTTATGGGTCGCAAATGGAGAAGTTAAAGTGCCTATCACCCCTGTGAGATTGTTTTAAAAATCTATTCAACATAAGCTGAATGTTTACATTCTATTTGTCTGTGCAAATGATTAGCAAGCGCTACGTTAAGCGCGCGCATGTGTTTGTACACGCGTTTTTTGTTTGTAACAGCTGATTGTAACTGAAGATTGACTATTCTAACCCTGATGATGGGCTATTAGCCCGAAAGCTTGGTTGATCAATAAATTTGGGTTGAGGAAACTCATATAACTACAAAAATGTCAATACCAACCCACAAACAACTATTGGATATAAGCTGAATAGTTGTTGGGTTCAGTATTTTGTGATTTGAACCTTGCGTTTATGAGCCAGTATAGAGGTTTGAAATCTCAATATGCAAATTTTGATGACGTCTACTAAGGATTCATTTATTATACAAAAACGCCCTTGTGCTGATTATTGACATTTGAAAACTTACAGAATATTTTCACAGTCTTTCTAAATGATTTTATTACTTTTTCCCCATTTCAAAAAATCCAAGCTCTTCTTGAAAAAGTCTATATAAGTTATGGCAAATTCCTGGGTTGACGTCATCAAATTTGCATATTGAGATTTCAAACCTCTATAACTCATAAACGCAAGGTTCAAATCACAAAATACTGAACCCACCAACTATTCAGCTTATATTGAATAGATTTTTAAAACAATCTCACAGGGGTGATAGGCGCTTTAAAGGTTGGTTTTGAAAACACTGATAGTTTTCAACCGTCTGCTATGTACACATTCGTGTATCCACCTATTTAAGAAAAGGTTGTCGAGGATATCAGTCCATAGGCGATAGGTTATAGGTCGTTCCAAGACCGAGTTGCATTATGGTAAGAGCTTGAATGTCGTGGATGCCAGAGAAAATTTGATTCAAAATTTGTCTTGTCCTGTTTGAAATCAAATAGTTACGATATCATACAGCTTTTCATACAGGAAGTGCCATTTTTGGCTATTCAAGCTGTTACCATAATGCAGTTCGGTCTTGGAACGACCTATAACCTATCACCTATGGACTGATGTCCTCGACAACCTTTTTTGAAATAGGTGTATACAGTACAGTGTAGTACATACAGTCAGATAATTGACATTTTAAACATCTTAAAGAGCTTTCCAACTAAAGTACATGCACATACATGCAGTCAAACCTCTATTTAGTGGCCAACCTCTATTTAGTGGCCATTGGTCAATGTCTGAAAGAGTGCTTGAGCATTGTTTTACACCTCTATTAAGCGGCCAACCTCTATTAAGAGTGGATGCCAGTAAGGATCGAGACTAATTCTTCAACTCAAAAAATTCGAATTTAATTTTATTTCGCCATATCATTCCTTTCGATGACCTATTTTAGGGAAAAATACTAAAAAGGTCCAGCGATTTTTTATTTTAGGAGAAATTTCCAGTTTTTAAAAAAATGTCTGAAAGAGTGTCTGTCTACTTAATTGTTTTTTTTGGCTAAATTATAAGCCAACTTTGAACAGTCGGTGTGTGTTCACCTCTAGAACTACAACAATGACATTAAGTACACTTAATAAACGTGTCTTGGTCTTTTCTACTGTGTAATTTATTTTTCTGGAACTTCTGTAGTTATTTTTACAATTTGGTTTTAAAAAGGTGTACTGAGCGCCATGAACGGAACGTTGAAATATAGGCAATGTTTGAGGTACGAAAAAAGGAATCTGGTACATACATTTTTGATGAAAACGCCATGCCCCAGGAAAGCTTCACGTTTGCTCTTTCAGTTTAGAAAGTTTCAAGCTTGGGAATTCAATGTAGCATTTTTGAGAAATAAAACTATTATGCTTGGGACTGCCAAAATTAGCATAATTTTCGTCCTGTGGCGGACATTTTTTGTCGTTAAAACACAAAACCTAACGCCAAAACACGGCTATCTTGCATTTTTAGTTGATTGCTGCTGATGGAAAACAATGTTCGAGTCAATAGGAATGATTTTCAACAATGTTTGTGTTTCGATAGTCGTAAATAACTCTCGCAAAAACCTAAAATTAGCATAGATGGTCGATCAGATAACAGCAAAATACGAATTTTGTTTAAACAACGTTTATACGAAATTCCACCCATTCAAGCAAGTATGAATTCTGTTTAGTATTATATTTTATGATTAAAACTATTATTTCATGCCGCAAACATTTTATTCGAAGGGCAGTAGCGTGACTTGCAGCAGTTACATTGCGTTACATAATTGGCTTGTCAACAAAGTGGAGCATCGTGTCAAAGTATCCGAACTCTTCATGATAAAGCGCCAGTTTGAACTACAAATCAGTGCAATTGTTTGTAAATCTTATTTGGAGCAAACTCTAAGCATTTTAGAGTGAAGAACCACAATTTTCGGAAACGGTGTTTATATTTGATCAATGAATATGCTAATTGTCACTATTTTAGGAGCTTATGTGGCTGAAATAGCTCAAATATGGTTGAAAATAACTCTTATTAACTCCAAAATTGTTATCAGTTGGCAGCGATCAACTAAAAGTGCAAGATAGTCGTGTTTTGGAATTAAGTTTTGTGTTTTAACGACAAAAATGTCCGCCACAGGACGAAAATTATGCTAATTTTGGCAGTCCCAAGCCTAATAGTTTTATTTCTCAAAAATGCTACATTGAATTCCCAAGCTGGAAACTTTCTAAACTGAAAGAGCAAACGTGAAGCTTTCCTGGGACATGGCGTTTTCTTCAAAATTGATGTACCAGATTCCTTTTTCGTATCTCAAACATTGCCTATATTTCAACGTTCCGTTCATGGCGCTCAGTATACCTTTTTAAAACCAAATTTGAAAAACAACTACAGAAGTTACAGAAAAATAAATTATCCAGTAGAAAAGACCAAGAAACGTTTATTCAGTGTACTGAATGTCATTGTTGTAGAGCTAGAGGTGAACATACACCGACTGTTCAAATTTGGCTTATTATTTAGCCGAAAATTTTCGGTCGACAGACGGGTTTTTAAAAACTGGAAATTTCTCCTAAAATAAAAATCGCTGGAACTTTTTAGTATTTTTCCCTAAAATAGGTCATCGAAAGGAATGATATGGTGAAAGAAAATTAAATTCGAATTTTTTGAGTTGAAGAATTAGTCTCGATCCTTACTGGCATCCACTCTTAAGCGGCCATTGGTCAATGTCTGAAAGAGTGCTTGAGCATTGTTTTAAACCTCTATTAAGCGGCCAACCTCTATTTAGCGGCCATTGGTCAATGTCTGAAAGAGTGCTTGAGCATTGTTTTACACCTCTATTAAGCGGCCAACCTCTATTTAGTGGCCATTGGTAAATGTCTGAAAGAGTGCTTGAGCATTGTTTTACACCTCTATTAAGCGGCCAACCTCTATTTAGTGGCCATTGGTAAATGTCTGAAAGAGTGCTTGAGCATTGTTTTACACCTCTATTTAGCGGCCAACCTCTATTAAGCGGCCATTGGTCAATGTCTGAAAGAGTGCTTGAGCATTGTTTTACACCTCTATTAAGCGGCCAACCTCTATTTAGTGGCCATTGGTAAATGTCTGAAAGAGTGCTTGAGCATTGTTTTACGCCTCTATTAAGCGGCCAACCTCTATTTAGCGGCCATTGGTCAATGTCTGAAAGAGTGCTTGAGCATTGTTTTACACCTCTATTAAGCGGCCAACCTCTATTTAGTGGCCATTGGTCAATGTCTGAAAGAGTGCTTGAGCATTGTTTTACACCTCTATTAAGCGGCCAACCTCTATTTAGCGGCCATTGGTAAATGTCTGAAAGAGTGCTTGAGCATTGTTTTACACCTCTATTAAGCGGCCAACCTCTATTTAGCGGCCATTGGTAAATGTCTGAAAGAGTGCTTGAGCATTGTTTTACGCCTCTATTAAGCGGCCAACCTCTATTTAGCGGCCATTGGTCAATGTCTGAAAGAGTGCTTGAGCATTGTTTTACACCTCTATTAAGCGGCCAACCTCTATTTAGCGGCCATTGGTCAATGTCTGAAAGAGTGCTTGAGCATTGTTTTACACCTCTATTAAGCGGCCAACCTCTATTTAGCGGCCATTGGTCAATGTCTGAAAGAGTGCTTGAGCATTGTTTTACGCCTCTATTAAGCGGCCAACCTCTATTTAGCGGCCATTGGTCAATGTCTGAAAGAGTGCTTTAGCATTGTTTTACGCCTCTATTAAGCGGCCAACCTCTATTTAGCGGCCATTGGTCAATGTCTGAAAGAGTGCTTGAGCATTGTTTTACACCTCTATTAAGCGGCCAACCTCTATTAAGAGTGGATGCCAGTAAGGATCGAGACTAATTCTTCAACTCAAAAAATTCGAATTTAATTTTATTTCGCCATATCATTCCTTTCGATGACCTATTTTAGGGAAAAATACTAAAAAGGTCCAGCGATTTTTATTTTAGGAGAAATTTCCAGTTTTTAAAAACCTGTCTGTCTACTTAATTGTTTTGGCTAAATTATAAGCCAACTTTGAACAGTCGGTGTGTGTTCACCTCTAGAACTACAACAATGACATTAAGTACACTTAATAAACGTGTCTTGGTCTTTTCTACTGTGTAATTTATTTTTCTGGAACTTCTGTAGTTATTTTACAAATTTGGTTTTAAAAAGGTGTACTGAGCGCCATGAACGGAACGTTGAAATATAGGCAATGTTTGAGGTACGAAAAAGGAATCTGGTACATACATTTTTGATGAAAACGCCATGCCCCAGGAAAGCTTCACGTTTGCTCTTTCAGTTTAGAAAGTTTCAAGCTTGGGAATTCAATGTAGCATTTTTGAGAAATAAAACTATTATGCTTGGGACTGCCAAAATTAGCATAATTTTCGTCCTGTGGCGGACATTTTTGTCGTTAAAACACAAAACCTAACGCCAAAACACGGCTATCTTGCATTTTTAGTTGATTGCTGCTGATGGAAAACAATGTTCGAGTCAATAGGAATGATTTTCAACAATGTTTGTGTTTCGATAGTCGTAAATAACTCTCGCAAAAGTTAAAATTAGCATAGATAGTCGATCAGATAACAGCAAAATACGAATTTTGTTTAAACAACGTTTATACGAAATTCCACCCATTCAAGCAAGTATGAATTCTGTTTAGTATTATATTTTATGATTAAAACTATTATTTCATGCCGCAAACATTTTATTCGAAGGGCAGTAGCGTGACTTGCAGCAGTTACATTGCGTTACATAATTGGCTTGTCAACAAAGTGGAGCATCGTGTCAAAGTATCCGAACTCTTCATGATAAAGCGCCAGTTTGAACTACAAATCAGTGCAATTGTTTGTAAATCTTATTTGGAGCAAACTCTAAGCATTTTAGAGTGAAGAACCACAATTTTCGGAAACGGTGTTTATATTTGATCAATGAATATGCTAATTGTCACTATTTTAGGAGCTTATGTGGCTGAAATAGCTCAAATATGGTTGAAAATAACTCTTATTAACTCCAAAATTGTTATCAGTTGGCAGCGATCAACTAAAAGTGCAAGATAGTCGTGTTTTGGAATTAAGTTTTGTGTTTTAACGACAAAAATGTCCGCCACAGGACGAAAATTATGCTAATTTTGGCAGTCCCAAGCCTAATAGTTTTATTTCTCAAAAATGCTACATTGAATTCCCAAGCTGGAAACTTTCTAAACTGAAAGAGCAAACGTGAAGCTTTCCTGGGACATGGCGTTTTCTTCAAAAATTGATGTACCAGATTCCTTTTTCGTATCTCAAACATTGCCTATATTTCAACGTTCCGTTCATGGCGCTCAGTATACCTTTTTAAAACCAAATTTGAAAAACAACTACAGAAGTTACAGAAAAATAAATTATCCAGTAGAAAAGACCAAGAAACGTTTATTCAGTGTACTGAATGTCATTGTTGTAGAGCTAGAGGTGAACATACACCGACTGTTCAAATTTGGCTTATTATTTAGCCGAAAATTTTCGGTCGACAGACGGGTTTTTAAAAACTGGAAATTTCTCCTAAAATAAAAATCGCTGGAACTTTTTAGTATTTTTCCCTAAAATAGGTCATCGAAAGGAATGATATGGTGAAAGAAAATTAAATTCGAATTTTTTGAGTTGAAGAATTAGTCTCGATCCTTACTGGCATCCACTCTTAAGCGGCCATTGGTCAATGTCTGAAAGAGTGCTTGAGCATTGTTTTAAACCTCTATTAAGCGGCCAACCTCTATTTAGCGGCCATTGGTCAAGTCTGAAAGAGTGCTTGAGCATTGTTTTACACCTCTATTAAGCGGCCAACCTCTATTTAGTGGCCATTGGTAAATGTCTGAAAGAGTGCTTGAGCATTGTTTTACACCTCTATTAAGCGGCCAACCTCTATTTAGTGGCCATTGGTAAATGTCTGAAAGAGTGCTTGAGCATTGTTTTACACCTCTATTTAGCGGCCAACCTCTATTAAGCGGCCATTGGTCAATGTCTGAAAGAGTGCTTGAGCATTGTTTTACACCTCTATTAAGCGGCCAACCTCTATTTAGTGGCCATTGGTAAATGTCTGAAAGAGTGCTTGAGCATTGTTTTACGCCTCTATTAAGCGGCCAACCTCTATTTAGCGGCCATTGGTCAATGTCTGAAAGAGTGCTTGAGCATTGTTTTACACCTCTATTAAGCGGCCAACCTCTATTTAGTGGCCATTGGTCAATGTCTGAAAGAGTGCTTGAGCATTGTTTTACACCTCTATTAAGCGGCCAACCTCTATTTAGCGGCCATTGGTAAATGTCTGAAAGAGTGCTTGAGCATTGTTTTACACCTCTATTAAGCGGCCAACCTCTATTTAGCGGCCATTGGTAAATGTCTGAAAGAGTGCTTGAGCATTGTTTTACGCCTCTATTAAGCGGCCAACCTCTATTTAGCGGCCATTGGTCAATGTCTGAAAGAGTGCTTGAGCATTGTTTTACACCTCTATTAAGCGGCCAACCTCTATTTAGCGGCCATTGGTCAATGTCTGAAAGAGTGCTTGAGCATTGTTTTACACCTCTATTAAGCGGCCAACCTCTATTTAGCGGCCATTGGTCAATGTCTGAAAGAGTGCTTGAGCATTGTTTTACGCCTCTATTAAGCGGCCAACCTCTATTTAGCGGCCATTGGTCAATGTCTGAAAGAGTGCTTTAGCATTGTTTTACGCCTCTATTAAGCGGCCAACCTCTATTTAGCGGCCATTGGTCAATGTCTGAAAGAGTGCTTGAGCATGGTTTTACACCTCTATTAAGTTTTACACCTCTATTAAGCGGCCAACCTCTATTTAGTGGCCATTGGTCAATGTCTGAAAGAGTGCTTGAGCATTGTTTTACACCTCTATTAAGCGGCCAACCTCTATTTAGTGGCCATTGGTCAATGTCTGAAAGAGTGCTTTAGCATTGTTTTACACCTCTATTAAGCGGCCAACCTCTATTTAGCGGCCATTGGTCAATGTCTGAAAGAGTGCTTGAGCATTGTTTTACACCTCTATTAAGCGGCCAACCTCTATTAAGCGGCCATTGGTCAATGTCTGAAAGAGTGCTTGAGCATTGTTTTACACCTCTATTAAGCGGCCAACCTCTATTTAGCGGCCATTGGTCAATGTCTGAAAGAGTGCTTGAGCATTGTTTTACACCTCTATTAAGCGGCCAACCTCTATTTAGCGGCCATTGGTCAATGTCTGAAAGAGTGCTTGAGCATTGTTTTACACCTCTATTAAGCGGCCAACCTCTATTTAGCGGCCATTGGTCAATGTCTGAAAGAGTGCTTGAGCATTGTTTTACACCTCTATTAAGCGGCCAACCTCTATTTAGCGGCCATTGGTCAATGTCTGAAAGAGTGCTTGAGCATTGTTTTACACCTCTATTAAGCGGCCAACCTCTATTTAGCGGCCATTGGTCAATGTCTGAAAGAGTGCTTGAGCATTGTTTTACACCTCTATTAAGCGGCCAACCTCTATTTAGCGGCCATTGGTCAATGTCTGAAAGAGTGCTTGAGCATTGTTTTACGCCTCTATTAAGCGGCCAACCTCTATTTAGCGGCCATTGGTCAATGTCTGAAAGAGTGCTTGAGCATTGTTTTACACCTCTATTAAGCGGCCAACCTCTATTTAGCGGCCATTGGTCAATGTCTGAAAGAGTGCTTGAGCATTGTTTTACACCTCTATTAAGCGGCCAACCTCTATTTAGCGGCCATTGGTCAATGTCTGAAAGAGTGCTTGAGCATTGTTTTACGCCTCTATTAAGCGGCAACCTCTATTTAGCGGCCATTGGTCAATGTCTGAAAGAGTGCTTGAGCATTGTTTTACACCTCTATTAAGCGGCCAACCTCTATTTAGCGGCCATTGGTCAATGTCTGAAAGAGTGCTTGAGCATTGTTTTACACCTCTATTAAGCGGCCAACCTCTATTTAGCGGCCATTGGTCAATGTCTGAAAGAGTGCTTGAGCATTGTTTTACACCTCTATTAAGCGGCCAACCTCTATTTAGCGGCCATTGGTCAATGTCTGAAAGAGTGCTTGAGCATTGTTTTACACCTCTATTAAGCGGCCAACCTCTATTTAGCGGCCATTGGTCAATGTCTGAAAGAGTGCTTGAGCATTGTTTTACACCTCTATTAAGCGGCCAACCTCTATTTAGCGGCCATTGGTCAATGTCTGAAAGAGTGCTTGAGCATTGTTTTACACCTCTATTAAGCGGCCAACCTCTATTTAGCGGCCATTGGTCAATGTCTGAAAGAGTGCTTGAGCATTGTTTTACACCTCTATTAAGCGGCCAACCTCTATTTAGCGGCCATTGGTCAATGTCTGAAAGAGTGCTTGAGCATTGTTTTACACCTCTATTAAGCGGCCAACCTCTATTTAGCGGCCATTGGTCAATGTCTGAAAGAGTGCTTGAGCATTGTTTTACACCTCTATTAAGCGGCCAACCTCTATTTAGCGGCCATTGGTCAATGTCTGAAAGAGTGCTTGAGCATTGTTTTACACCTCTATTAAGCGGCCAACCTCTATTTAGTGGCCATTGGTCAATGTCTGAAAGAGTGCTTGAGCATTGTTTTACGCCTCTATTAAGCGGCCAACCTCTATTTAGCGGCCATTGGTCAATGTCTGAAAGAATGCTTGAGCATTGTTTTACACCTCTATTAAAAGCGGTCAACCTCTATTTAGCAGCCACTTGCCAATTCCCAGAGGGTGGCCGCTTAATGAGGTTCAACTGTATATGACTTACATCAGTCCTTTAGACTTGTGAATGGCTTCAATCTGTTGCTCCACAGTGATACCAGCATGTGCTCTTCTTGACGTCGCAGCCATAGACCCTGTATGCCCATCCCATGTAACTTTTTCAGGCTTCCTTTCTTCCTCTTCGCCAATCTTTCTGCCAATTCCTGTCTCTTCATCACCAGCACCAAAGATATCTGTACGCCTCTCGGCAAGCTGTTTTAGACTGCTTCCAATAGCCATTCCTATATATCAATACATATAGTTAGATAATCAACTCTCTTTAGATGGACACCTAAGCCAGACAGCTTTGTCTGGTCCCTGCTGCACTGTTTTACTATAAATTATATCTCTCTAAGACAGACACCTTTGTCTGGTCCCTACTGCACTGTTTTACTATATATAAATTCACTCTCTCTAAGACAGACACCGAGCTCTAAGCCAGACAGCAAAAGGTAGTCCCAGTTGATTGTAGAATATTGATCACTGATGAAAATGTAACTTCTCCTTTGTGCTCTTTGAATTCTGGAGGAGAATTTGGATTTTGATGAGAATTGCTTGATTTCATTAGACGTCACTTCCGTTCTCGTTAGAAATTTTCATCAGCTGAATTGCATCTTTTCAATAGAATACTCTCTGCTTGATAGCACATGGAGGGCAGTGTTTGCCCATCATTGGAGGCAACTAATGAGATTCAAGGAGTTTTAACAGCTGATTGAAACCAAGGAATTCATTGATACTGGGGGGTTACATGTAAGTTGACTTGTTCAACATATTTCTCTGACTATGGCAACCCTCTAATGTTGCTATGGATACCTCAGGCTCCCCCTCTCTCTTCCCTTCCCCACCCCAACTAAACGTGAATGCTCCCTATGGTGGTGTGCATCAAGCATTTTACCTTCGGCAAACACCTCTTCCTGAGTCTTCTTGTCGTTCAAAGCTCTGTCTCTCTGCTCCTTCCAGCGAGGATCAAGCAAGTTGATCTTCATGTGTTCTGCCATTTGCGAAGCAGGCACACGCTCTCCAGTTATAGGGGAGATCAGGAACTTCTCGGGCACCATGGGGGGTGGGGCAGGTTTAGGTGCCTTGGGATCATAATCACGTCGAATCTGTGCATATGCTCCAGGGCCTGAGGGAGGGAGGGGAGGGGGTTTGACGAAGGGTGCCGAGTGCTTAGGAGGCTTTGGTCCATCAACATCCATGTCCTACAGGTATTCAAATTTACAAAGTTCAGATAAAATTATTTTGTTGTTGAAATTTTAGAAATTTTAGAAATTTAAACCCACAACTTCTGGATCTGATCACCGATGTTTCACATGTTACGAGCCGAGCTACAAATCATGGCCAGAGTAGGAGCATGCAGTGGGTAAGTATGTAATTGTGTATTTGTGTTAATGCCAGTGTAATGAAAAGTATAATAGTTATGTTACATTGAACATTTATTGAACATTTACAGCCAAAGGATCCCATAGGGGAGGGGATAGAGGTGGTTTGTTTGAGGGTTCATCTATACTTACATTTAAACGATCCCTTAGAGGAGGGGGTAGAGGTGGTTCGCTTGAGGGTTCATCAACTTCCATCTCAACATCCATGTTCATCTCATTATCTTCAGGCACACCATCCCCCTACCAAACAATAAATAAAACAAGCAAACCATTAGTAATTAGTGACATTAAAGACCTCATATCCTGGTAACATATACTGTAGTTAACAGTGCACGTAACTATTTGTACAAGTACAATGTAGATGGCCCATACTCCAGTTTCAAGTTGTTAACGCACCGCTGTACTCCTTGCCAAAAGACACATTTGCTCAGCCTTAGGCTCAATCCAGTGTAAATTATTCATAGATACTAACGAGAATATGAACAGATGTCAACATTGGACATTTAAAGAAACCTTATTTTAGTGTCTGAATTGAGGCTAAGGCTGAGTAAACACATCTTTTGTTAAGGAGCAGTGACTCCCAACTGTCATCAACTGTCACCAACCATCGCCAACAGTCCCCGACTGTCACTGACCATCACTGACTGTCACTGTTGCGATGGCAACCAGATTTTCATCTTGAGTGGTTGTGTGCACATAGAGGTACAAACAGTGGCAATGCCTGACCTTTATTTTGTCATAACGTTCTTGAGCCAGAATCCTAGCACCAAGTTGTTCCTGTGTAACAGGGGGAGGCAGGGACCCTGAGGAACATAATAGTATAGCATATTAGTAAATTTAAAAAAATTAGATTTGTTGTCATGTCTATCACTTAACCGAAATTCAAAATGCGATCTTTTTTTTTGGTGGTGCTAACAGTTGAGTGATTTTGGTAGTAAGATGTGTTGAACTCAAGGTGTGTCCTACATGTATATGTGGGTGCAGCAATGCATGTGTTTACAATATACTCCAGTTGTCATATCTTACCGCCTTCGTTTTCCTTGAATTCCACAGTTTCTACAACAACAAAGTCATGCCAATCGACAGATGCAAATGCAACTCTTTCTTTTTCTTTCTCGTCTTCCAGCTTTTGTTTCTCGCGTTCTTGCTGTTTTACCCATTCAACTCTGTACTTTACTCGGTCAAGAATCTATTGAAATGGAATGGGAGGGAAAGACCAACAATGTATTGAATATTTAAGAGCTTAGACAGTCTGATTCATTCATGCGGTCGGTCTGTCAGTCAGTCAATCAACCAGTCAGTCACTCAGTCAACCAGTCAGTCAACCAGCCAGTCGATCCAACAGTGAGCCAGTTAGTCATTTAATTAGTCAGCCAACCAGTCAGTCACTCAGTCAACCAATGAGTCAGTCAACCAGTCAGTCAAGCGGTCAGTCGACCAGCCAGTCAATCCAACAGTGAGCCAGTTAGTCATTTAATTAGTCAGCCAACCAGTCAGTCACTCAGTCAACCAATGAGTCAGTCAACCAGTCAGTCAAGCGGTCAGTCGACCAGCCAGTCAATCCAACAGTCAGTCAGTTAATCATCTAATTAGTCAGCCAACCAGTCAGTCAATCAGTCAGTCAGACAGTGAGTCAACCAGTCGGTCAGACAGTGAGTCAGTCACTCAATCCACCATTCAGTCTGTCAGTCAGTCATCTATTTAGTCAGTCAAGATAGTGATTCAGTCTGCCAGCTACTGTAGCTGGTCACTCAGCTAACTAGCCCATTAGTCAATCAGCCAGTCAGTCAGTCATCCAAGCTATTCAGTCTAATTGTTAGTCAGTCAGTCTTTGAGTCACATAGGCTGTACTAACATTCTTTTCTTACCAGATGGGGGTCATTAACATCTTGTCTAAGCTTGTGTCTGATGTTACCGGGAGGGATGAGTACCTACAAAATCAGTCAGAATGACATTCAAGTATTTAAAGCCAAATATAAACTACATGTAGTCGTTTCTAATAGAAAGTGAAGTGCTGCAAGTTGAATTACCCGTAAAGTTCCGAAAGTAGCGAGCCCCCGAAAGTAGCGAGCCCCCGAAAGTAGCGAGCCCCCGAAAGTAGCGAGCCCCCGAAAGTAGCGAGCCCCCGAAAGTAGCGACCCTCCGAAAGTAGCGAGCCCCCGAAAGTAGCGAGCCCCCGAAAGTAGCGACCCTCCGAAAGTAACAGTAAAAATTGATGCTTGCTAACAAATCCTGAAAGTAGCGATCCCCCTGAAAGTAGCGATCGTCCTCTATAGAGCGATGATTAGATTAGATGACGAACAGCACTAGCAAACAGCACGTAAAGAGCCAGAACATTTACTGCTACACTGAGCAGCAAATGTAACAAAAGCAATTGTCATAATAGACCCTGTAATATTTGTTGTTTGCTACTGAAATACTGTAGTACACAACATGACAAAAATCTTTGTGTATCTTTGTTTTTAAAGACCACCATTGCAGCAGGGACCAGACAAGAGTGTCGACCTGTCTTACAGGTGTCCAAATTACAGTAGAAGGGTGTTTGCGATGCGAGAGTTGATTGACAGGTGCTAAATGTATATAATCTGCTATAATTACTTTTTAAAATTTTATTTTATTACAGTACAATATAGAGTCGTTTTCGTATGAGTGGGAAAGTTACCGCACCGCGCCTTCCGTATTGAAAGAGTTTGATTGGATAAGATGCATATGTACGCTAAATTTTGATTGGTTCTAAAAGGAAGCCATTTGAGTGTCACGGTACCGTAGGTTTCCCACTCATACGAATGCAACTCTATATTTACAATGGTCAAGCTACTGTTTTATAATTACATACCTTGGTATATTGTTCTACAAGTTTGGTGAAGTAGTTGAACAGGCTGTGTTGAGGTCTCAAGAAATCAAACTGATAATTTCTCTGGGATAAAAAGAAAAGAAATCATGAGTAAATAAAGTAAATGAACAAACAGCACAGTTACTGAATACAGTGTCACATCAGACAAACCTGCTCTCTTGACACTAGGTTCGATAAAAACTGACGTCCATTCCTTGCGACAAACTGTGCTGTCAGTTTCACAATGTCACTACGGAAATGATGAAAAAATCATTTTAAAATGTCTTTCAAGTTACATACAGTTGTACATGTAAATGTATTGTAATGTACTGTCAATGTCTCAATAGGCCATTTTCATGATGGCGTCATATGACTACAAGTACCAGAATGCTTTGCCCATTTTCTTTTGTTAGATAATTAGCACCAGAAAGAAAATTTCCAAAGCATTCTGGTAGTTGTAGTCGTATGACGCCATCATGAAAATCACCTATTAGCCATCGTGGAGTTAATGTTTGCAAGGAATTGTGGGACTGTTTGAGGGGTTGGTTCATTTTTAATAAGGGTTTGAATAGTATTGTTATTAACATAAAGGTAAAGGTACAATATTTAACATCAGTATTGCCTTCAGTAGAAACTGATCTCCCAGGATGGTGCACCCTTTCACCCCCTCCCTCCATCAGTGCTCTGTCTTACGGGTAATAGAGAGATTTAGCAAACACGCGACGTGAAAAGGGATGGCATGCTCACTGACGAATAACTGTGAAAACGACCGTTGCCGTCCTCAACGTCATGAAGAGGACGTGAAAACAAGTGAAATGGCGTCGTGAACTTGACGTAGCAAAGTTGTCACGGTAGTCACACAATGGCCAAATGTGATATATTCGTCATCTAACGTCGCGTTCTTACCTCGCGTCGTGTTTACTAAATCTATCTAATTTTAATTAAAGCTGCACTGAGCTATATGGACCAGACTAAGTGAGGAAACTTACAGGTCCAATGCTGATATACTTGGAGGTTCAGCAACAAATTCAAAGTCTGGAGGCGGTTCTTTGGGTATCGCGGCTTCAGGTAATGTGATTTGTTGCTGCATCAGTGGTTTGGGCTGAAAACAGTTACAATGTAGGTAAAATATTAGATGAGTTTATATTTACAATTTTTTGATTTTCATAAAAAACTCTACATAACATGTACACTGTTCTTTCATGGAGACTTACAGCTGCAGAACTGTTACTTAAACTGCACCTACCTTTTGAAGAACAGGAAAAGGGGTAATAGAAGGTTCACCACCTAGATAAGATTACACAAAGGTATTATTCAATGCTAGCACTACATGCAGTCCATACATAAATATATGTACAGTGGAATCACTCCTCAATAGGGAACTTGCACTAAGTAAGAGATAAATACCGAGAACGGAGGCAATAAGCAATATAAATTTATAGGCTTATTTGCCGACGTTCGAGGTATTTATCAGACTTAGTTTACATTTGACAAGGTTTTCGCAAGAAGCAATCTGAGGCATTTTCTGGTATTTTTTGGAGTGTTATTTAGCATGAATACTATGAATAGCATAAATACTATGAGTAGAATTGAATAGCATTTGCTCATTATGAATTCACCGGGATGTATCCATATACAACCCAGGGCTGTATATGGATATATCCCGGTGAATTCATAATGAGCAATTCAATTATATTCTATTGTTCAACTGGTCAATACCGGAGATAAAGCCCTATGAATAACAAAGAAAACCGCGTCAAATGTAAACTAAGAGGTCACGTGACCCCACCTCCATTAAGTCAAGCAGCAGTGTTAAAATGAATTCCAGAAATGGCAAGCTCTTGCCATCCAATCAATAACAGTGCGAAGACTTCGACCAGGGCCACTTAGATAACGAGAATGCTGTCTCCTGATTGGCTGAAGTACACAAATTTTGAAATTGGCTTTGTTTTCGTCTGAATTGTGATTGGTTCTCGTTGTCTAAGTGGACCCGGTTACAGTAGTCGCACTGTAACTTTATTTAAACACAGTAAACGACTCAGTAAAACTGTTTTTCAGACATGCCATGTAATTGAATCTATTACATACATACACCTATTTCAAAAAACGTTGGCATCTGAAATCTGAATCTGAATCTGCAATCTGAGACCGAGAGGGATTGTAATGCACAAGAACTTTGTTATTATTGTGGGTATGAGTTGTGATCTATCTTGTAATTACTGGAAAATGCTTACACGACCTTTAGGCGAAGACCTGTGTTGGCGAAAAGTGTGGCTACGAGTGTTTTTAGGTCACAGATTCAGATTTCAGATTCAGATTTCAGATGCCAACGTTTTTTGAAACAGGTGTATATACATGTACAGTGGAATCTCTCCACAATTTATTCTCTTCAACCTTAGGTAAAAAGGTGCGCCTCTCTACCAGTGTTTATGGCAATTCCCATTCAATACTCACCTTTCCCAAGCTGTTCTTTAAACTCTTTGACTTTGTGCTGGAAATATGCGTTGTAAGGGTCTCCATTGTTCAAGAAATTAAACTTGGGATTGTTGATCTCATTTTGTCTGATTCTGGATTCAAACTCAGGTCCTGTATGTATGACATGTAGAAACCACTTAATCATTTTTACTCATTTACATGTACATCTATCCTTTATACACGTAGGCCATGGTTCCTTTACGAGGAAGCACCCATAGGCCACCATAGTAGATAGAATAAGATAGATATAAATAGATAGATATAGATCATTGTATGGATGGCTATAGATAGATATAAATAGATAGATACAAATGTATACAGTTGAACCCCAGTATCTCGAACTCGGTTATCTCGAACCCCCCGTTATCTCGAACACAAACCCATTTCCCTTGGGTCATTTTTTCAGTCAATTTTTTGAACCCCCGCTATCTCGAACAATTTATCGATTCCCATGGGAGTTCGAGATAACGGGGTTCTAGTCTGTGCATGTAAATAATGGATACTATAAGATGGATGGATAGATAGATAGATCGTCACAAACACTTACCATTTCTGGCCACAAAACTTGCCGTCTTGTCCACAATATCTGTTTACGTTGGTTAAGATCTAACATGTATTCTTAACGCATTGATCTCATAGAGCAGATTCCACATGACTGTGAAAAATCACAGAATCTGCTCTATAACATTACTATTACTATGGTTACACAGCAAGTAAACATGTTTTAAGAAGAGTATTCATTCACAAATCATGGATCTTCTGATTATATATAAACTAACATAGAAGGTAGTTTTGATGTCTCAACAGTATGGCTTACATAAAGTTTTACCATCGTTTGCATCACTACATCCACCGCCTTATAGACAAAAGTCGCGAGTTGTAGTTTCCTGGGCGATTTCTAGACTCTATCACAAAAGAAACGGCATCTTTTAATGCCTAACTGGGCCTCTGTGTCATACTGAACAGGCCTTACGGAGTAATATGATAGATGTAGATGTATGCAATGCACATGGTGACTAGTGGATACTTCTAACCTCGGGCGGAGGGTAAATAATGCCGATCGTAGGCTTAGAAACCTCCACGTCCTCTTTCTTCTCATTCTGCTCCAACATCACAGGAGGCATCTTGAATACTGTGTTAAAAATTTAACAGAAAAACCAATGGATCTTCCGATATTTAGATTTCAATTTCAGCAATTTTACGAAGAAAATCGTCCGACATTTTGTTTTATGAAAGTGAAGCATCATGGGTATTATTAGCCTCGTGTTCATGCTGATGATTAGCGCAAGGGATTGTGGTATACTATTGTGAATAAGCCAATCAGAATACAGAGAAATGGCGCCAAAAGTTGAAGTACGTTCGCGCGACCGTACGTGAAGGTGAAAAAAACTTTTGCAGCCATTTTGTTGTTGTTTCTTCTTCTGATCTCCATTGTATATGTACATGTAGCTCCCTTTATCCCATTCTTTGGACTTAAGATTATAGATTTTCGTTTGTATAATCATCAAACTTTTGTTTTACATCGAGATTTTAGCTTATGGAAATCTTTTTAGTGCCAAAATGGCCAAGGACGACAGTTGTCAGTGTTGTCAGTCGTGACCTTTTTTCATGTTTTATTTGGCAAATGAAATTAAAACGTTTTTTTTAACTTGGCAAGGCCTAAAAATTTTCAAGGGGGGGCAGTACGTAATTAACAGCAAAAAATAACTAAAAATAGAACAGTTCTCAGTATTTTTTGGTATCTTTTTCGCCTTGCTAGGGGGGGGGGGGGGGGCAACTGACCCCCCTGCCCCTGTGCTGTGTACGGCCCTGCTTTTAAACTGAGAATTGTCTGCTCATTTATCAATTATTCATTACATATTAACTGTAACATTGACCTTTCTTTAGTTTCAGTTTAATAACATTGGCGGCAGCAGATTCAATTTTAGGGTAAGCAAATTTAATGTTTTCATGTTTACACATGAGAAAGGTTCAAATTAGAAAACTATTGTTTTGTGAGCGGTTGACCTTTATAGTTGTCTGCTTTGTACCTTGGTTAAAAGATCCAGGGGGGGGGGGGGGGGGGGGGGTACTCCCATATATATATATGCTATATACAGTAGGTACAGTATGTGCCCCCGAATAGGGTATGGTTTTTGAACCTCCAGATCCTTAAATTGGGTACCATATTTTGCTTTTTCACCATAAAATAAAATATTCGATCATTAAATTGGATACACCTTTTTTATTTTGAGTAAATAATCCACTTAAGCATAACAGCCAGCGTATGTACTTCTGATATTTGCGATTTCCAAAGGAATAGTATTAACTTTTCCCTTAAATTGGGTCTATATTTCAGTGATAAATCCTTGGAAAGGGTACGAATTTTCCAATTTTTCATCCTTAAATAGGGTCAGGGTTTCGACATCCCAGCGGCACACCCCTATCCTAAATTTCCGGGAGTACACCCCCCCCCCCCCCCCCGGTTAAAAGGGCTCAAGTTTAAACACGACCGGTCCAAACATATACTAAGCATAGAAAACAATCAATGTAAAATAAATCAATCAATCAAATATTGAACCTCACGTACTCAAGGTACTTAAGGCCTGGTTCAAAAAGGCAACTTGGAAAATCACATTTCTTGTAATAACTCGCTGCTCTAATTTACTTAGGCACTCATATTTAGGCATAAGGTTATATACAAGATTTGAGACAATTTGGATCTAACAATTGTGACGTCATGTGGTCACGTGACCTTATGGAGGAAAATATAGTTTTTCTTAAATGCGGTCGCGAATTCAATTCACAATGAAATACCTTTTACGTAATAGCGTTAAGGATAACCAGTTAAACAAGATAGCGTTTAGAAAACCTCGGAATTATATATAGTTTAAGAGAAAACTACAGAAATATAATCTGATGAAATGGTCACGTGACCTCTTTTCCGAAATATTCTCCTTGCAAAAAGCGGGAGACAGGTTTTCTAAACGAGGGTTAATAGATGATCATAAACGTGATTATACACAACTATTTGCTTTCACTTTCCTCTTAAACTGGCGACCGCATTTTATATTTTGTTTTCAAAATTCTTTGTCACGTGGTTAACCACGTGATACGCTGTTTTGGATTTCATTCACTCAAATGAGTAGAGGATATAAAACTCTCAAGCTGTGCCAAGTTTTGTGATGTTTAGTCAAAATGATTAGACATTATAATTTTTTTCGTTTTTCTGCTATTTAAGGCTTGAACCAGGCCTTAAGTACCTTGAGTATGACACAGGGGGGTCTGGATTTCAACTCCCCCTGGATCCACCACTGTTACACTTGAGCATTTTACCAAGGTTCAAATCAGAAAACTATTGTTTTTTGAGCGGTTGACCTTAGTTTTCTGATTTGTACCTTGGTAAAGGCCCACGGGGGGTACTCAGGGGTATCAGTGACGGGGAGGTGCGAAGACCTTTTTTGGGTTTGAAATTCGCGGCTTGGGACTTTTTTGGGGTTATCAATTTTCTGGAGGACTTTTTTAGATATAAAGATTTTGGCAAGGACTTTTTTGGGGGTTGATGAAAATGATATCCTACCGTTCTCGATTTTATGTGGAGAAAAATTGGATTTTGGGCCGTTGGACTTTTTTGGGGTCTTGTTTTTGCGTAATGGACTTTTTTGGGTTAAAAGGTTTGGCCTCATTCGCACCTCCCCGTCACTGATACCCCTGAGTACCCCCCCCCTGGGGGTAAAGGGCTCCAGTGTAAACAGTACAGTACATACTAGTATTAGTTAGTAAATCAAGGCGAAGCGCATTGTCATGAATCCTTTTATTTAATTGAAGCATCATATTCTTAAAATTTATTTATTTAATTAATTAAGCCTTGTTTTCACTAGTGATGCAAAATAATACTTCTTGTGCTTGTACTTATGCTTGCGACACTAGTGAAAAATAAGCTTTATGCATTTAATATCTTGCAAGCTTGCAAACCTGTTTTACTTTACAACCAGCTTAAAGTGCTACTTGGACGAAAATCAGTCAAAATTTAAAATGAGCTGTAATTTTGCTGAAGTGATTTTGAACGACATATTAATATAACTGTTTGGCATTATGTTAAAATGTTGCTTTCATATTCCAATGAGAAGTACTGTTTTTCTTGACGTCATTTACTCAACCCAATCCATCCTTACATCGTAAGAAAAACAGTACTTCTCATTGGAAAATGAAAGCAACATTTTAACTTAATGCCATTATAGTTATTGATAGGTCGTTCAAAATTACTTCAGCAAAATTACAGCTCATTTTAAATTTTGACTGATTTTCGTCCAAGTAGCCCTTTAATTGTGCTGGTGCACTATAAATTCATTTACATTGCATAAAAGTATATAGAACTTAGTTCACAGAATAAGCAGTATATAAATACTAATAAATATAATTACATTTGAAAGCTATTTTACATAAACGCAGCACAAAATTACCTTTCTGTATGTACAATGATTTCATCATTTCTATTTACTATAAAAAGTGTTTCATTTAATGGAATAATACTTGCAGTCAGTATTATTACCTAACGACGTTGCAAACTGTTTTAAAATTCCCACTGTTTCTAAACATGGTATTAGCAACTGTAATCATTATCAACAATGCTCGAGTAACCAATTCAGGAAGATCATAGTTAAGATATTAGTCATAATAAGTAATTACTTAGGAGGACCAGATTGGAAAAAGCATTAGCTTTATCTGTACATAATAATAATAATAATAATAATAATAATAATAATAATAATAATAATAATAATAATTTCTTTTAAAAAAAAATGCATTAACCGAAGTCTCAATGCTGCATCCTCGTTAAATAAAGTGTTATTATTATTATATTAGTCATAGAGGGTGTGTTGTAAATGCTGATTAGAGGATACTTTTTTAATAGTTATAAATATTTATCTAATCGTTCTTGCTACAGTAGTCTTTAATTCTCAAAATCCTGTAAACTGCCACTTATAAGCCCCCTCCCCCTCCTCCAAGTATTAGGTCCATCTACCTGTAAAAAAAGATTTTCCAGATATAAGCTCCCCAGATATATAAGCTGTAAAAAAAGATTTTCCAGATATAAGCTCCCCAGATATAAGCCCCCTCTTAAATAAATAAAACTAATTAATAGATGTCAGATAAATGGAAAATCCTTTCAGAGCTGTAACCCCCCGCCGTTCCCTCCCAAAACCAAAACCAAAACCCCTTACAAAGTTGTATTAAAGCCCAGCACTTATAAGCAGCAGTTTACAGTAATGGATGACCAGCCTACAACTCCACAAATTCACTAATCCCAGTTTAGGTCATACCATGACCAATATCTGGTCACCCAAGGCTATCTAGATAACTGACGTCATTGAACTGTTCATTGGTGTCATTTTCAATGGGTACTTTAGAAACGAGTGGAGGACTGGGAATGAGTTTAAGAATTAATCTACCGTAATTAAAAAATGAACCCCATCACAAGAAAGAGCATATCAGAATTAGTAAGTTTTAGGAGTTTGATAAGGTTTGGACAAGTAGCAACTGAACTGCAGACATTTAAAAACTGCAAAAATTACAAAGAAATATATGGTTACTCGGGACAAGTGTCCCTACTAAACACACATTTCTTTGTAATTTTTCCGATTTTTGGAAAGCTGTTACTCGTTCAATATCTAACAAAGCCTTTTGAAACTTTGTAATAATGCTAATTGTGATATGCTCTTTCTTGCAATGGGATTCATTGTTTAATTAGATTAATTCTCAAAACTCGTTCCCAGTCCTTTACTAATTCTACAATGCCATTTTATTCTGTCAGAATGACAAATCTGTAACTTCAGTTTGTTGCAGTGTCCAATTTGGCCCATTGTAACCTTAAGTTACAACAGTGTATAATAGTATGTGTTTTACCCCTTTCTAACTACCATAGCTACAACCATATGATTAGAAGTCCTGTAGGTCTGGGTATAAATCAGATTAGCTAAATACCTTTCAGTAATTTCAAGTTGACATTATGGTATTCTAAAACTTACTCTGACTTTTCGCAGTGGTTTTCACTGTTTTTCAGTGCGTTTCACACAAGGGAAGGGAGGGGTGTGGATGCTCGTCCTGCCTTTACGGGTGAAAATGGTAGTTTGGTAGCTTAGGGTGTTTAAACCTAAACCAACCACCGTTAGTTATGCACCAGTCAATTCCAAGAGTGCCCATCCCCCCCCCCCCCCCCCCCCGGGCAAGAGTGCTCCCCCCCCCCCCCCCCCCCCCCGGGCATACCCCGGGCATTTGACCGTAGTTACGTTCCGCATAGTGGGGAATTTGACGCTGAATAAAGCCCCGGATGGCGGGCATTTGACTATTGACCAAATATTGGTCAGCGGTCCTCATCTAATTTGAATATTGCCGTAAAACAGGGCTAGAGGAGCTGAAAAAGCAAAGGCTACTAGGCAGAGAGAGAAAAAAAAGATGCGGTTTAATACATTTGATATAAATATGTGTTAATACTGTTTTGTTGGGCATTATAAATAAAAGAATGTCGACCTGTGTTGGCTCAGTTTAAAATTAGTACTTTTGAGTGCACTAGTTCCGAGATTTGCCAGGCCGGAGGGACGGGTATTTGACCGTAAATGGAGCCCGAATGGTGGGGCATTTGACCACGTTATTGGCTCGCACAGAGGGGAATTTGACCAATTTTTTTCCAAAAAGTCAAATGCCCCGAAGTATGCCCGGGGGGGGGGGGGGGGGGGGGGGGGGGGGGCACTCTTGGAATTGACTGGTGCATTATTCCTGGGTACCTTTTAGGGTATTTGCCCGTAAATAATGGACTACTTGTCAGGAAACTAATCTCAAGTAGTCAGTCTCTCCCTAAAGAAGTTTTGGATTTGATTCTTGAAGGAAATTCAGTTTCTTCATTGTACTTCAATTCCAACGAATTTCTGAATTCACGCGTGAAAGTTCAAGGCCCTTATGCGCCTTCGGGCGCGGCGAGATGAAGTTCATGGCGAACTTCGGAAATCCCGAACGTACTTCGGAAATCCCGAACGAACTTCGGAAATTCCGAACGAACTTCGGAAATCCCGAACGAACTTCGGAAATTCCGAACGAACTTCGGAAATCCCGAACGAACTTCGGAAATTCCGAACGAATTTCGGAACCCGCTCGCCAAAAGCCATGTGAAACGCACTCGTACACTGTTTCAATATCACAGTTTATCATCACTACCTGTTTTACTTGGATGCTCACTTGTAGTCCATAAGTAACAGTCTTAGCGCTAAAAATGTTAATAACAGCGCCTTACTGCAAGGTATTGAACCCATGGCTGCTCTATTTGCAACTTGCGCATTTGTGTTGTGATTGTCTGTATCCCATTCAGGCTCCTCATAGGGCGGACAGTCTTCAAACCAATCGTGCTCTTGCTCTTCTGGTCCACTGCGTGTTTTATTACTTGAAAAGGGTAAAACTCTTTTATAGTCACTCGAATTGCTGCTTATCTCCGAGTCTGACGATGAATTACTGGGCGTCGTCGACGTGGCTGATGCGTTGACCTGCCCGCGAGAAACAGTGAGAAAAATTGACTTTAGAAAGAATGTTTCGTTGCGTTTGAGGGCAACACTCTTACGCTCGTGGTGGATTGTAGTTTTTAACATAAGACGTTTGTGAAAGCTACTGTATGTGGGTGTTGGAAACAATGAATTCGGGTACCCTGTGTTTTTCTGTGTAATATGTAAACTACGATGATATTGTACTGTTGATCTCTTGGTCAAGCACCTCCCGGACCCCTCTCGGCCTCTGGTACCCAGGGTATTGGCCGAGTTGTCCTGGTTCCTCAAAATTGTCTCTTGTGTTGATGTTAGGTCTGAGGTAGCTTTGTCTATCGCATTCTCGTCAAAACGATGTTTTTTCGGTAGTCTAGTTACCGTTGTAGGATTTTGCAAAGATGTCTCAGGAGTCGACGTTTGTATGTTTCCTACACTAGAACTGATTATTATAGCATTCAAGCTGAATCTTGTTGTTATTGTCGTTGGACTTCTTTGTAGGAATGTCTTCCGACCATTTTGTTTAGTCGATTCGTCACATTCTGTCTTTCAGTCGTTTTTGGTAAGTGTGAATCTGGTGGCATAATCGTCAATGTTGGTGTCGCTCGTAAGGTATCTATGAAAGTCGTTTTCAGACGAGGTAATTTTGTGGATGTTATCACCAGCCTCGGTAAAGTCGTTTTTCGTTGCAATCTTTCGGCGATCGTGACGCTCTGTTCGTGTGTCCTTTTCGTTGGAGTCAGTCTTTTCGTGCCTTTCACGCTGTATGATGTTTCGTGACACACAGTGGTTTGTAAAGTTGTTGCAGCTGCTGTCGTCGTTGTTATTACTGATACTGTTGCTGTTTTTGCAATGTCATCAGAACTTGTTCTGTCCCTCGTATTTGAGAAATAACGTTTTAACTCTGTCATGTTTTCTTGCTTTTGCGGCGTTGCTGTTGTCGTTGTTGTTCCTGTTGCTCAGTGTTCTGCAATGTCATCAGAACTTGTTCTGTCTCGTATTTGAGAAATAACGTTTTATACTTTGTCATGTTTTCTTGCTTTTGCGTTGCTGTTGTCGTTGCTGTTGTCGTTGCTGTTGTCGTTGTTGTTGCTGTTGCTGTTGCTACAATGTCATCAGAACTTGTTCGGTCCCTCGTATTTGAGAAATAACGTTTTAACTTTGTCATGTTTTCTTGCTTTTGCGTTGCTGTTGTTTGTTGTTGCTGTTGCTGTTACTACAATGTCATCAGAAATTGTTCTGTCCCTCGTATTTGAGAAATAATGTTTTAACTTTGTCATGTTTTCTTGCTTTTGCGTTGCTGTTGTCGTTGTTGTTGCTGTTGCTGCAATGTCATGAGAACTTGTTCTGTCCCTCGTATTTGAGAAATAACGTTTTAACTCTCTAACGTTTTCTTGTGTTTGCGTTGGTGTTGTCGTTCTTGTTCCTGTTGCTGTTGCTGTTACTACAATGTCATCAGAACTTGTTCTGTCCCTCGTATTTGAGAAATAACGTTTTAACTCTGTAACGTTTTCTTGCGTTTGCGTTGCTGTTGTCGTTCTTGTTGCTGTTTTTGCAGTTGTTGTATTTGTTTCCGTTACCAGTCTTGTTTTCAAGTTCAATACACGTAACTGCACTGACGATGGAGAGTCGGCACTGCCATCTTTCGATTCCGTTCTTTTAGATCTCATAACCTCGTCAACTGTGCGCGAATGAAACAATGATGTCACATCAAATGTTATTTCATTAAACGAGTTAGATATTTTCAGTTCACGATTATAATGAACGGTTGTTAAAGACTGACGATGAAATGTTGCAGTACTGGATTTTAATGTCTGGTGTGAGTCATGGAACCTTAAAATTTCTTCTGAAGTCATTTTCAACGTTGTAACATTCGCTAAAACAGGAGTTGTCATAGAACCCTTATCAAGTGGTTCTCTCTTATCCTCTGTTGCACTGAAGACGCTTTTCTGAGGATGAACCGACGCACCTCTTGTTGTCCTATCAGGCGGATGAATAATTTCTTTACCCACAGGTGATTTTATTACCTCTTCTATCATACTTACTTTATTAGGCCAAAAGGTGTCATTGTAGGTTTCGTTGCCTCTCAAAAATTCCTCCATGTTTGACAAAGAACCGTTGTTCGGTAATGGATCTTCATCAAGTATATGACATAACAGTGAGTATATATCAATGGCTCGTGCAGTTGTTGGAGAGCTGTATCCTCTCTTAAACGCCGGACCTCGTGCATAGAATATTCCTGCAGAGTTCTCAGTTGGCGGCCAACTGTGGGAACCCTCCGTCCATTTTCCTTCTGCTACCGCGTTCCATTCAGGGCGCAAAAGCCAGCCTTCTTCAGCGACTAGATAGATCGGTGGAATACGACGGTTGTCATTGTAATGGAGTTCTTCCGGAATATCTTCCTTTTTGTAGACATTTAAGTGCGGGTTGTTGGCTGCTTTTAATTGGTTGTAGACCTCTTCGAAGCGCCCTGGCTTCGGCCATATGTGCTCGCGAGCAGCGATGTTATTAAAGTAGCTGTCAGCTTTAATGTAATCGTGGAGACGTATCTGGCGGGTGTGCTGTGTTTCGATCATTCCATAATCTGACACAACGATAGTATTGATGCTATCTATAAGATTGTGGTCTCGTAATTGTTCCAATAGATATCCTAACACATCTCTGTCGATTGCTTCGATTTCTTTGAGGTATTCCTTACTGTTTGGTCCATTTGAATGTCCCTTCAAATCAGGCTGCTCAAAATACAACAGCAATAATTCTGGTGGGTCATCCGAAACCAACCACTCAATAGCCGTGTCGATCCGCCTCTGAAAAGACTTCGCCCAGTTGAAAAAGCAATGCACTTTCAAATACAGCCTCAAATATTCCATCATCATTGGGCGCTTGTATTTCTCGCAGTCGATATGACAGAACGGTGGTGTGTAGAGCGAGGGTTTCTGGTCGTAACTTGTGCTTCCAGGCCAATAGTAGACACCTGTTCGTCTACCTCGTTTCTCCATCGTCATCCAAATGGGCTCAGATTCATTATAGAACTTGGTATCAAAGTTGGAGCAATCATATTCTAGAATAAATTTCTCCAAATATCGAGGATCCCAGAATTTGTTATCCACGATTCCGTGACTCTCAGGGTATAACCCAGTCAGGAAAGTCGTATGGACTGGATAAGTCTTGACTGGATGTACACCGATCAGGTTTTTAGCTTTAGCGCCAGTGTTGGCGATGAAGTCAAAATTTGGTGTATAGGTGAGGTTGCTCTCGATGAATTTCCATCCCAGTCCGTCGAACGATATTAATAACACCGATTGTTTCGAACGTCCATTTATCTTGGCTTTTGAAATGTCTGAGAAGAATAAAATCAAAATTACACTAATCGAAAGCAAAGATATCGCGCTGAAACCTCCCATGGCGCCGAGGGATGGAATGAACTGACGAATTCCGCGAGACATCACTTTATTTATATTGCAGCGACTCAAGTCTTGGGATATTAATGGCTACACTGTTGTTCGAAAATTCTTGATGTGACAGCCACCACAAAGGACTAGCGGGCGTTAAGACCCTACAGCGGCTACGGTACATTGGTAGCTTACTGGAAGGCTGATTGGTGGTCAATACTTGGTGTAGACATGAGTGGATGACTTGGGATAAACACTGAACATTTCCTAGTGTTTGTCAAATTCTATTAAAATCACTTGACTGCCGGAACGTGTATCATCACATTAGTGGCCAGTTAGTGATTACAAGGAGTTCTCAATGGTCCCCTGTGTCACCTGAACCGCATTTACCCCCAGTTGTATTGTTTCAAGTGTAGCCAATAATTGCACATTCTATTAGCATCTGAACTATAGTGTGGAAAAACATCAATTATGGCGATCCTTCGAACCAGAAATCAATTTTACTGATTAATTTATAATGAGCGGACAAGACAACTAATGAATTTCTACCATCATCGACCGACACGACGGAAATGAAAAAACTCTGCGTTTGCAGACTTCATTTTGTTTTACTAATTCCCATGCCGGCATTTGGTTGCTTTTTCCTTCATATCAAAATACGATGACTTCTAGTTCACGTGCAGAAAATATAACACTTGCGAGATGTAGTTAATAATTTAACCCGCGTTGGCTTATGTGTGTGTCGTACTGTACAACAAAGTACACATTTAGAATCTGATAATTAAAATCCGTACGAGGGGTGGTCTATTAGGTTTATATAACTCGGTACAGTCCTGACTTAAAATATTCGCCTTTCATCGGCTTAATATCATTCCCCTCACTAACTCAAGTCAGTGTTGGTCGCATTAACAAAGTCGCACAGTGTTGTTATTCTTTACATTAGTGCGGCGCACACACTGCCTGGTTCCCTGCTGACAGAGTTTCCTTTTCTCCCGAGGAAGAGAAGAGGAAGAAAAGAAGAGAATTTTACGGATGGGACAGAGTCTTCTTTTCTTCCTCTTCTCTTCCTCGGGAGAAAAGTAGACTCTGACAGCGAACACACTACCTGGACACTGCTTTCACAAATCTTAAACGACTTTGCTGATTTTTTATTAATGATGAAAATTTAGTAGTGAAAGTGTTTGGTTTAGTTTTTTTTAGTCACTTGCATGCAAACCTTCGAGACAATAGCGGTGAATTACAAGTAACTATATTGCACTGTAGTTGCCCAGCATACCATACAGCATAATCCAGTGGGTTTTTTTAGTTTTTTTTTAAGTCACTTGCATGCAAACCTTCGTGACAATAGCGGTGAGTTACAAGTAACTATATTGCACTGTAGTTGCCCAGCATACCGTACAGCATAATCCAAGGCAATTACAGTACCAGTGGGATTTCTCGCTAACAATGGTGATCTTGTGTATCTTCTAATTGATGTTAGTTTGGCACTGTTGGTCTTGTCCATCGGCAATGCCGTCTCCTTTTTACACGGAAGCTTAAATAATTGATACAGCGCTTTCTTGTACTCCGGGATCCTTAGCGTGTAGAAGAAGGTGTTCATAAAGGAGTTGCTAAATTGCAACAGCTTGAAAGTCAAAGTTACCGATGAAAATTCCTTGTAGAATGGCCAACGACAGATCTTACAGAAATGGATGACGATCAGCAAAACCTCAAACGGTAACCATGTCAACAGTGACACGCACGTGATCCTCATCAACGTCTGCGTCAGTTTTCGCTCCCTGTCGGCGACAGGCGTCTGTGGTCGCCAATTTCTGTTCCGAATCCTTTCCCTCACAAGTTCGTATGATACGACTATTATAATTAGAGCTGACGTAATGCTGACGACAGCGGTGATTGACAAGGCGTACGTGGGTATGACCAATAGGACGAACCCTAGTACATATAGTAGGGCTATTAGAATAGCTATCGCCCACGGCGTGACTATCGAAATGACATAAAAAGACGTTTTAGCGGAGCGGTGTCTCAGAGGCCAACGCACGGCGACAAGTCGTTCAATAGCTATCGCGGCGAGGGAGAGAATGGACGCAAATCCAGATACTATGTCGATGACCTCATGGATTGCACGATGAAACGTAACACCTGGATGTTCCATGGGATGCGTTAAATCCCAGAGATAAAGTGGGCTTGAAAGGCAACCCACTGTAAGGTCTGCGCATGTCAGGCTTATTAAGAGATAGTGGGTTCGTTTGCGCACGCGTTGTAATCTCGTCTTTACAAAGACGGTGAGAGTCAGGACATTGGAGATGATGATTGCGCATGTCACGATGGAGAAGGCAACTGTCCACCAGATGTCGACCCGTTGCACGGGCTTCTCTTCCGCTGAGGTGTCATTCATTATATCGCTTCGAACTGAAAAACAGTAAGAATAAAGTAGTAAATAAAATTTAAAGCTTTTAATTTTTGATTTTTGATTTTTTACACTCCTTATTCGTAATCTATAAACTATGGTATCAACAAGTCTTTTGCTGAGGTTGCTAATTCCAGAGTCTTGACCAAAAAGGACAAACAAGTTAGTAGACAATCGCTGCATGAGCTGTCGGGATCCAAACACAAGAAACTTTGTTTTGTCAGGATTGATGAGTAGTTTATTCTCACAACACCATCTAGCGACGTTTTATATTTTTATTTTTTATTTTTTTAAATTAATGATTTGTAAATTGAACCTGAGAAACCCTTTGGCGAGTCTTCAATAAAGTATATGTATGTAACATGAATATTTTTTATTAAACATACAAAAACTATAATAATGATCATAAACTACTTCTATTATTGCTGACGCAGCGAGCGAGCCTGAAGCGAGCGAGTATAAGGAAGCAATTCTAATTCATTCATGTAGGGAGAAAAAATCTCGATTTTTACCCGACATGCAGTTTCCAATAACCATCATGCTTTACGCTAGCATGTGAGCTGAACACATTCGGCATCGTTGGAAGTTGAAGTGAGTTGTTTTTCTATTCAAGCTTTCGCGTTTCTGATCGGTAAATGTCGTGCCAAAGATCTGTGGCCCTAATTAATTTGTACATGTGTATGTTTCTTTAGCCGGTATATCCTGACTCGTAAGCCCATCAGATACCATATCTTGTGCTTTTCGTGGGAATTGTGTAGTTGAGGATCGTATTTGTGTTACCCTCTTTAAATAAAGTTTCTATCTATCTATCTATCTATTTGAGATTGCTGACCGTGTGTCAGTTTCAAGTGTGAATTCGCATTGAAATCTCAATTATAAGTAATACATTAGTTATTCATAAGCTATCCAGTTTTTCAAATACAGTAATACTATTCAAAACAAAGAAAGGTAGACTCGCCTAATAATTTGCATACTTGTCACTTACATAAAACAAAACATTTCATAGCAACTACGGTATCGGCTCCGTAGCGCTCACCAAACCTTATCCACAACTACTAACAATTAATGTATTCACCGTCGGCATTCACTGCTGTTAGTAGCCTAGTATTAGTCGTTATTAGTAGTAGTAGTAGTATATATTTCTATATATATATATATATTTGGATTAACAGGGAAGGGAATAGGATTGAATGAACGAATAACTTTATTTAAACACGCCGGACAGGGTAGTGGATTTAAACCAATTAATTACAAATCCAATATTAGTTGTTTAACACCTTAAAAAAGATTTCTGACGTTTCGAGCCTTTATAGCCTTCCGTTACACCGACGCAGCCCATACTAGTGTACTCGCTAGTTTCCATTTATGTTTATGTCATAGTATACAAGCCGAGGTTCTATACCTCCATTTGATTCCTTTACGCACTTACGTTTTATTTATTTAGCGAAAACTTGTTTCGTTTTGACAACCTCCTCAGTTCGCTAAAGGATTCTAATGAAGGTATAGAACCTTGTATTATACTATGACATCAGTTTACAAAGTCCTTTGGGGTCTCAGCAAAAGAAATATCAGAGAAGACATGTATGTTTAGTTATTAGTTAATTAAGTGTCCTTTTAAAAGCCTGGTTTCCATATGATCGCTGCGATCGCACAAAACCATATTCAGCGAATCGCAGAGATCCTGCTATCTTTGCCAAGGGATTAGTATATATTCGCTGAACGTGGTTTTGGGCGATCGCAGCGATCATATGGAAACCAGGCTTTACTTAGTAGGAGATTGCTATATTTCTTGACACTGGAATAAAGAGTATTATTATGTGACGACCTGCTATTTAAGACGCGATTTGAATGGCTTTTCTATAATCCTAAAAATGCTGTCAGCAGCATAGCCATCACAAGTCACCGTCATTTCAAAAGGAATTACTTAATTGTTTTCAATAGCTTTGGAATGTGGACTAGAAATGGTGAAATATGAAATACAAATGGTGAAATATGAAATACAAATTATGAAATATGAAATACAAATTATGAAATACAAATTATGAAATATGAAATACAAATTGTGAAATATGAAATACAAATTATGAAATACAAATTGTGAAATATGAAATACAAATTGTGAAATATGAAATACAAATTGTGAAATATGAAATACAAATTATGAAATATGAAATACAAATTGTGAAATATGAAATACAAATTGTGAAATATGAAATACAAATTGTGAAATATGAAACACAAATTGTGAAATATGAAATACAAATTGTGAAATATGAAGAAAAATATAAGCCTTTATATACTAATAATCCAGCTAATCTGCTTCCGTTGTTATTGTCAGTACAATCTGTGAAAGCAAGGTTTCAATATAGATATATATACACAATATTAATAATAATTTAATACTAATAATAATTTAATACTTAAAATAGCGCAAATCATTTTTTTAAGATGTAAAAGGGTGCTGTAACTTTGTTGTTGTCTGTGGCTGATCTAGTAGGTGTTCGCCCTGTCCGAACCCCCTAAATGATAACTGACTCGGAATATTTTGTTATGCCTAGCCCACTCCCCCCCCCTCCTCCCCCCGGAACACCGAACACCCCCCCCCCCCCCCCCCCCCCCCCTCAGGGATCTTCCTCAGGTTATTGTTAGTACTTTTTAATAAAAATAAAATTAACCGTTCAATATCTTATTTTCCTTCATCTAGTCAGTGTTTACCCACCATGTCTGAACATTTGCCTATGGGCATACGCAGTGAAACATTCTTAGTAAGTATACATATTGAACTGATCAATTTATAGCTACATTTAGAATTACACTGGATTTCATAAAATGTGTCGGCCTTTTGAAACTCGAATATTCAGTAACATAAAACTAATTGTAACATTCAACTGGTCAGATAAATGAATTGATATCTAGCGACGCTAGTTATGTCTGAAGCTGAGATTAAATTTACTAACATATATCCATTCTCTCCTGATGATTATTTTCAATTTTAAGTTACGGGTCAAACTGTATTCGGTTATTTATTTATTTTTAAATTCTCTTCTTTCTTTTTTTTTGACTGGGACAACATACGCTCTGGCCAGTGTGTAAATCAGTGTCCAGACCATGTCAATCAGTTTAATTAAGTTTACACCAGCGAGAGCGAGCGCTTTTATGCGCAGTGTGAAAATAGTGTAAAGTCTGTGTAAACTTCGTTTATATTCTGTGTGTATTAAATTTGCATGAAATTTGGACATTTACACAGAATTTCAGAGATCGGCCTAGAGCGTGCGCTTCTAATAGTGGCTTCTTGGAATTTTTGAAGCAAAGATCATTATATTGTTTTTATTAAAAACCTGTTCTATACCTAACATTAATCAGAAATACTCTGAATAGAAAATCTCGTATATAATATATTTGAAGTTTAGAGTTCCTCTCTATTATTTGCACATGATATGAAACAATATCTTCATTTCTTTTCGATTCAAAATTTCAATCATAGCGAAAGGCGCACAGGACAACTTAGCCTTATCATAGTCTTATATACAGGGCCGATTCGCGCTAATATAACCCAGCTTTAAGAAAACCATTACTTTCATACACACAAAAAAAGAAAAGTAAAAAAGGGCTGTGTTCCTCAAAGGCTGATTCGCGCTAATATACGCCAACACACTTTCATACAAAAAGAAAAAAGAAAAAAATGGCTGTGTTGCTGAAAGGCTAATTCGCGCTAATATAACCCAGCATTAAGAAAACCATTACTTTCATACACACAAAAAAAAGAAAAAAAGGGCTGTGTTCCTCAAAGGCTGATTCGCGCTATTATACGCCAACACACTTTCATACAAAAAGAAAAAAGAAAAAAAGGGCTGTGTTCCTCAAAGGCTGATTCGCGCTATTATAACCCAGCATTAAGATAACCATTAAACCATCAGTTTCATACAAAAAAAAAGAAAATAAGGGCTGTGTTGCTGAAAGGCCGATTCACGCTAATATTACAACCCAGCATTAAATCTTAAGAAAACCATTAAACCTGATTTTGAGCTAATCAGCCATTGAGGAACCGGCGGACTACGGTAGCGTCGAATCTTCGATTTCAATATTAAAAAATTAATCACGAAACGTGAAAGACGCATAAACATTAGGCGATTGTCGCCCAGCCGTTAAATAGGACGATAGTTCTGTGTCCTTTCCTTGTGCGAATTCAATTCATTAAATTACAACAACAACAAATCACCAAAAATTAGACACAAATTTGGATCTTTGTACTCAACCCAAATATGTTGCTTCTGTTTTTCCTTCTGAGCTTTAAAACTTCAATCGCTAAACGGAAAGCAGCGCCCGAGTACAGTTGCTCTATATCAAAGCTGTGCGACATTGATCAAATGTAATCACAAAATGGAAGATATAGACGAGAACAGTGAAGTCTTAAGATGACTTCACTCCGTTAATTCTTCCGTTTCTTCTTCTCATTTCCTTCCACATGGAGTAAATATCATACCCAAAGCAAAGATCCCATCTAGTTCCATTTGGTGGAAAGAGAAGTCAAAATACTCAAATGTTTATAAAGCAATATTTCCCACTTACTTGAGTCATTCTTGTTATGTCTATTCCCGCTTAAACCTACTCTTAATATAAAGAGAATCCAAAGAGTCGGATCCAACGGCCTGTCTGCTACAGAGTCGCTGCTGTGTCAATACAAACTGTACTAGCGATGTTTATCAAGTTGTTTACCCACAGCTACAATATATGACAGCACAGTGATAAGCAGGCGTAATTGTCAGTAAATACGTTATACAAACACGTACGTACTCCATTGTCAAATCAGTTTGAGAGCTACCACAAGCAATCGTCATAGAGATTACTGATTGTGCGAGCGCACGGCCGAGTAATAATGATAATAATCTATTAATTTCTATAGCGCATTTTCCATGCCAAGATGACCATATGCGCTTTACAAGATAATGAAAGTCTAATAGTAGCAGCAGCAGCAGTAGCAGTAGCAGTAGCAGTAGCAGTAGCAGTAGCAGTAGCAGTAGCAGTAGCAGTAGCAGTAGCAGTAGCAGTAGCAGTAGCAGTAGCAGTAGTAGTAGTAGTAGTAGTAGTAGTAGTAGTAGTAGTAGTAGTAGTAGTAGCAGCAGCAGCAGCAGCAGCAGTAGTAGTAGTACTGAGTAGTAGTAGTAGTAGTAGTAGTAGTAGTAGTAGTAGTAGTAGTAGTAGTAGTAGTAGTAGTAGTAGTAGTAGCAGTAGCAGTAGCAGTAGCAGTAGCAGTAGCAGTAGCAGTACAGTAGTAGTAGTAGTAGTAGTAGTAGTAGTAGTAGTAGTAGTAGTAGTAGTAGTAGTAGTAGTAGCAGTAGCAGCAGCAGTAGCAGTAGTAGTAGTAGTAGTAGTAGTAGTAGTAGTAGTAGTAGTAGTAGTAGTAGTAGTAGTAGTAGTAGCAGTAGTAGTAGTAGTAGTAGTAGTAGTAGTAGCAGTAGTAGTAGCAGTAGTAGTAGTAGTAGTAGTAGTAGTAGTAGTAGTAGTAGTAGTAGTAGTAGCAGTAGTAGTAGTAGTAGTAGTAGTAGTAGTAGTAGTAGTAGTAGTAGTAGTAGTAGTAGTAGTAGTAGTAGTAGTAGTAGTAGTAGTAGTAGTAGTAGTAGTAGTAGTAGTAGTAGTAGTAGTAGTAGTAGTAGTAGTAGTAGTAGTAGTAGTAGTAGTAGTAGTAGTAGTAGTAGTAGTAGTAGTAGTAGTAGTAGTAGTAGTAGTAGTAGTAGTAGTAGTAGTAGTAGTAGTAGTAGTAGTAGTAGTAGTAGTAGTAGTAGTAGTAGTAGTAGTAGTAGTAGTAGTAGTAGTAGTAGTAGTAGTAGTAGTAGTAGTAGTAGTAGTAGTAGTAGTAGTAGTAGTAGTAGTAGTAGTAGTAACAATCTTAAAAATTATTACTATTATTATTATTATTATAGTATTATTATTATTATTATTATTATTATTATTATTATTATTATTATTATTATTATAAAAGTGCTCACCTTTTTTGCTTTACTAGGAATAATTGGTGAAACTTATGTGATCGATCGAAGATACTGAACTGCTAGGATTTCGATGCTGAAGCAGAGTGAGTGCAAATGGCTGATTTCCACGCCAAGTACGTTATTAGTTAAAGCAAGATAATCTTCCGTATTAGAAGAGACGATGCTAGAATTTAACGCTATTAAAATCTTTTAATATCCATTTTAAATTTTAATCCATCTTAAAAGAGAACAATTCTAGTAGAAACGTTTTCGATTAATTTCGTAAAAAATAGAATTCTTGACTGCTCGCCAAGTTTGTCAACCCTGCTGATATTAATGTAAATCGAGTTTATTTTATATACACTCATTTGCAGAAACGTTGTAGTATACATTTATACAAATATACAAATATCTAATGAGATGCAAAATGTTAGCAAAATAGTGCTGAAAATTAGTGTGTTGTCCTTGTTGGATGCGATACTAATCTAAAATTGATGTTTCAGATACACCTAATTGCAGAAAGGTTGTCCACCTCGGAAAAGCACATTTACACATTTGCACATTTACACATTTGCACTTTTACAAGCGCTGAAATACAACTATCCACCTTAAATCTATATATATATGTATACTACAACGTTTCTGCAATTGAGTGTATACACACAATATATATTATATATAATAAAAATTATAAAATAAAAAAAATAAAAAAGAGAAAAATAAACATATTAAAGTTTTAATATATTAATTTTATATACTTTTTTTGTTAGTTTCTCATTTTAGTTTCTATTTTCACAGATGTATATCTAATATAAGTAGAAATGCTGTGAATAAACCGTTATTATTATTAATGTTCTATTACTCGCCGGTTGGCAGTGAATTCGGATTTTGAATACGAATAGGAAACTGACAACTATATAATACCATGTCAATAAATTTCGTGACATTTCTCGGAATTGGATATCTGGTAGCTTACACATATGGTAGCGCCTGTAAAGAACAGAAATTGCCGGGCACAAAAACAGAAATTGGGCACCTCTTTTGCATCTCATTCATTGCACGTTTTCTAACTTTCTTTCTCTCACACACAATATACAGTGAAACGGAAGGGAAAAGGCAAGTCTCCTTTCGAAATCCAATATTAGAATCAAAGTCGTTTCCATCAAATTGTTTTTTTGTTTTTTTTTGGCTTTTTCGAATGAAAATACTATACTTCTAGCTGAGAAATACATTTCTGGCCAGGAAGTAAGCGTTCATTTAGTCGGCTGATTTGTAACAATGAAACTAGAGGTAAACAGTGTCGTCTGCGTCATCTTAAAACAGTACTTTTTTCAAATATATCAAATATATGAATCAGTTCGTTCGTTTTCACAGTGTCGTCGTTTTCATTGCTTTTTGAAAAAGCTCTTCATTTTTGTTCTCCAAGATCATGTAAAGGTTTTAAATATATATCAATGATGGTCTATTGAGCAGTTGATCGTGACGTCGGTGATATGAGCCCTTACTAGGATATTTGCGCTCCAGATTAAATGTATACATCCGCTAATAATTGCATTATCGATAATGAGGGTTTATCATGGAATTTCAAAACTCATAGGACAAAAAAAAATGATTACCATAGCTGGAAAGAGCTCGTTGAAATTAGTAAAAATGTAAAGTTTGGAAAATATCGCTTCACAAATTGCGAAGATATGAATTTAAAAAAATCGACATTTTGTATGAAAACCTTTGTTGCAGGTAGGCAAGAGTTGCCTCCAAGCCGTAATTTCCAAAGGTTTTCACATATATCGATGCTGTCGTATTTTTTTCCATTCAGTCCTTTTGGTCACACCTTTACAACGTTTCTTCAGCACACGAATTGAGAACTTTTACCATTCGGAAATGCGACTCCGCTGACGTTCAGTATGATTCTATTTCGTGTATTCATGTTAAAGGTGGCCAAACACAGTTCGTGCAAAAGGTAAACATGACGTCACGAATGACAATCTTTTGAGGGGAATTGTGATATAACTGTGTGTTTATTCCATATAGAGTCGGGCATCTATTCAACCAATCACATCGCGCAAAATCATTGCTCAATCAATCAGAATACTTAGACACGGAACGGTACCGTCACCGCACGGCACGAACCATACCGTAACTACTTCCCACAGCTGATCACACGAAAACGATTCTAACGCATGATCTCATTGGTTGATTTGTGGTTACGTGGTCACGAGTAAATCCAAATTTATCGCGGGAAACATAGAAACTTACCGCTGTTTCCTCGGGACCAGGCATTTTAAAAGTATATGTTGTTCAATTACCCATAATGCCCCGATATATTGATATACAGTATTAGATACTTGAGTTCCATAATGTTTGCAGCTGCTGTAACAAACCAATGATGCATTAATTGACAGCCATTTATTTACAGAGAGAATATAGAGTACTATGAAAGTTTCGTTTGCTTTACGGTCGTTTTCGTAAGAGTGGGAAGTATTTATGGTACGGTTCGTGACTGTGCCGTGTCCAAGCATTCTGATTGGTTGAGTGATGATTTTGTGCGCTCTGATTGGTCGAATAGATGTCTTTGAATCCGTACCGTGATCTTAACTCCGTACCGTAGGTTTCCCACTCATACGAAAACGACTCTATCACTACAGTTCATTTACAGTAACAATATTTCCGTACAGCGGGTACTTTACTCTCAATACACTGTGCTTGCATACCGTAAGGCTATAGTGTTGTACCCTATATCACTACAGTTCATTTACAGTAACAATATTTCCGTACAGCGGGTACTTTACTCTCAATACACTGTGCTTGCGTACCGTAAGGCTATAGTGTTGTACCCTATATCACTACAGTTCATTTACAGTAACAATATTTCCGTACAGCGGGTACTTTACTCTCAATACACTGTGCTTGCGTACCGTAAGGCTAGAGTGTTGTACCCTATATCACTACAGTTCATTTACAGTAACAATATTTCCGTACAGCGGGTACTTTACTCTCAATACACTGTGCTTGCGTACCGTAAGGCTATAGTGTTGTACCCTATATCACTACAGTTCATTTACAGTAACAATATTTCCGTACAGCGGGTACTTTACTCTCAATACACTGTGCTTGCGTACCGTAAGGCTATAGTGTTGTACCCTATCGGCACTACAGTTCATTTACAGTAACAATATTTCCGTACAGCGGGTACTTTACTCTCAATACACTGTGCTTGCGTACCGTAAGGCTAGTGTTGTACCCTCTATCACTACAGTTCATTTACAGTAACAATATTTCCGTACAGCGGGTACTTTACTCTCAATACACTGTGCTTGCGTACCGTAAGGCTAGTGTTGTACCCTATATCACTACAGTTCATTTACAGTAACAATATTTCCGTACAGCGGGTACTTTACTATCAATACACTGTGCTTGCGTACCGTAAGGCTATAGTGTTGTACCCTATATCACTACAGTCCATTTACAGTAACAATATTTCCGTACAGCGGGTACTTTACTCTCAATACACTGTGCTTGCGTACCGTAAGGCTAGTGTTGTACCCTATATCACTACAGTTCATTTACAGTAACAATATTTCCGTACAGCGGGTACTTTACTCTCAATACACTGTGCTTGCGTACCGTAAGGCTAGTGTTGTACCCTCTATCACTACAGTTCATTTACAGTAACAATATTTCCGTACAGCGGGTACTTTACTCTCAATACACTGTGCTTGCGTACCGTAAGGCTAGTGTTGTACCCTCTATCACTACAGTTCATTTACAGTAACAATATTTCCGTACAGCGGGTACTTTACTCTCAATACACTGTGCTTGCGTACCGTAAGGCTATAGTGTTGTACCCTCTATCACTACAGTTCATTTACAGTAACAATATTTCCGTACAGCGGGTACTTTACTCTCAATACACTGTGCTTGCGTACCGTAAGGCTATAGTGTGGTACCCTCTATCACTACAGTTCATTTACAGTAACAATATTTCCGTACAGCGGGTACTTTACTCTCAATACACTGTGCTTGCGTACCGTAAGGCTAGTGTTGTACCCTCTATCACTACAGTTCATTTACAGTAACAATATTTCCGTACAGCGGGTACTTTACTCTCAATACACTGTGCTTGCGTACCGTAAGGCTAGTGTTGTACCCTATATCACTACAGTTCATTTACAGTAACAATATTTCCGTACAGCGGATACTTTACTATCAATACACTGTGCTTGCGTACCGTAAGGCTATAGTGTTGTACCCTATATCACTACAGTCCATTTACAGTAACAATATTTCCGTACAGCGGGTACTTTACTCTCAATACACTGTGCTTGCGTACCGTAAGGCTAGTGTTGTACCCTATATCACTACAGTTCATTTACAGTAACAATATTTCCGTACAGCGGGTACTTTACTCTCAATACACTGTGCTTGCGTACCGTAAGGCTAGTGTTGTACCCTCTATCACTACAGTTCATTTACAGTAACAATATTTCCGTACAGCGGGTACTTTACTCTCAATACACTGTGCTTGCGTACCGTAAGGCTAGTGTTGTACCCTCTATCACTACAGTTCATTTACAGTAACAATATTTCCGTACAGCGGGTACTTTACTCTCAATACACTGTGCTTGCGTACCGTAAGGCTAGTGTTGTACCCTCTATCACTACAGTTCATTTACAGTAACAATATTTCCGTACAGCGGGTACTTTACTCTCAATACACTGTGCTTGCGTACCGTAAGGCTATAGTGTTGTACCCTCTATCACTACAGTTCATTTACAGTAACAATATTTCCGTACAGCGGGTACTTTACTCTCAATACACTGTGCTTGCGTACCGTAAGGCTATAGTGTGGTACCCTCTATCACTACAGTTCATTTACAGTAACAATATTTCCGTACAGCGGGTACTTTACTCTCAATACACTGTGCTTGCGTACCGTAAGGCTAGTGTTGTACCCTCTATCACTACAGTTCATTTACAGTAACAATATTTCCGTACAGCGGGTACTTTACTCTCAATACACTGTGCTTGCGTACCGTAAGGCTAGTGTTGTACCCTCTATCACTACAGTTCATTTACAGTAACAATATTTCCGTACAGCGGGTACTTTACTCTCAATACACTGTGCTTGCGTACCGTAAGGCTAGTGTTGTACCCTCTATCACTACAGTTCATTTACAGTAACAATATTTCCGTACAGCGGGTACTTAACTCTCAATACACTGTGCTTGCGTACCGTAAGGCTATGGTGTTGTACCCTATATCACTACAGTTCATTTACAGTAACAATATTTCCGAACAGCGGGTACTTTACTCTCAATACACTGTGCTTGCGTACCGTAAGGCTATAGTGTTGTACTCTATATCACAACAGTTCATTTACAGTAACAATATTTCCGTACAGCGGGTACTTTACTCTCAATACACTGTGCTTGCGTACCGTAAGGCTAATTCATTTACAGTAACAATATTTCCGTACAGCGGGTACTTTACTCTCAATACACTGTGCTTGCGTACCGTAAGGCTAGTGTTGTACCCTCTATCACTACAGTTCATTTACAGTAACAATATTTCCGTACAGCGGGTACTTTACTCTCAATACACTGTGCTTGCGTACCGTAAGGCTATAGTGTTGTACCCTATATCACTACAGTTAATTTACAGTAACAATATTTCCGTACAGCGGGTACTTTACTCTCAATACACTGTGCTTGCGTACCGTAAGGCTATAGTGTTGTACCCTATATCACTACAGTTCATTTACAGTAACAATATTTCCGTACAGCGGGTACTTTACTCTCAATACACTGTGCTTGCGTACCGTAAGGCTAGTTCATTTACAGTAACAATATTTCCGTACAGCAGGTACTTTACTCTCAATACACTGTGCTTGCGTACCGTAAGGCTAGTGTTGTACCCTCTATCACTACAGTTCATTTACAGTAACAATATTTCCGTACAGCGGGTACTTTACTCTCAATACACTGTGCTTGCGTACCGTAAGGCTATAGTGTTGTACCCTCTATCACTACAGTTCATTTACAGTAACAATATTTCCGTACAGCGGGTACTTTACTCTCAATACACTGTGCTTGCGTACCGTAAGGCTATAGTGTTGTACCCTATATCACTACAGTTCATTTACAGTAACAATATTTCCGTACAGCGGGTACTTTACTCTCAATACACTGTGCTTGCGTACCGTAAGGCTATAGTGTTGTACCCTATATCACTACAGTTCATTTACAGTAACAATATTTCCGTACAGCGGGTACTTTACTCTCAATACACTGTGCTTGCGTACCGTAAGGCTATAGTATTGTACCCTCTATCACTACAGTTCATTTACAGTAACAATATTTCCGTACAGCGGGTACTTTACTCTCAATACACTGTGCTTGCGTACCGTAAGGCTATAGTGTTGTACCCTCTATCACTACAGTTCATTTACAGTAACAATATTTCCGTACAGCGGGTACTTTACTCTCAATACACTGTGCTTGCGTACCGTAAGGCTATAGTGTTGTACCCTCTATCACTACAGTTCATTTACAGTAACAATATTTCCGTACAGCGGGTACTTTTACTCTCAATACACTGTGCTTGCGTACCGTAAGGCTATAGTGTTGTACCCTATATCACTACAGTTCATTTACAGTAACAATATTTCCGTACAGCGGGTACTTTACTCTCAATACACTGTGCTTGCGTACCGTAAGGCTAGTGTTGTACCCTATATCACTACAGTTCATTTACAGTAACAATATTTCCGTACAGCGGGTACTTTACTCTCAATACACTGTGCTTGCGTACCGTAAGGCTATAGTGTTGTACCCTATATCACTACAGTTCATTTACAGTAACAATATTTCCGTACAGCGGGTACTTTACTCTCAATACACTGTGCTTGCGTACCGTAAGGCTAGTTCAGTGTTGTACCCTATATCACTACAGTTCATTTACAGTAACAATATTTCCGTACAGCGGGTACAATTTTCCGTACTCTTTACTCTCATACACTGTGCTTGCGTACCGTAAGGCTATAGTGTTGTACCCTATATCACTACAGTTCATTTACAGTAACAATATTTCCGTACAGCGGGTACTTTACTCTCAATACACTGTGCTTGCGTACCGTAAGGCTATAGTGTTGTACCCTATATCACTACAGTTCATTTACAGTAACAATATTTCCGTACAGCGGGTACTTTACTCTCAATACACTGTGCTTGCGTACCGTAAGGCTAGAGTGTTGTACCCTATATCACTACAGTTCATTTACAGTAACAATATTTCCGTACAGCGGGTACTTTACTCTCAATACACTGTGCTTGCGTACCGTAAGGCTATAGTGTTGTACCCTATATCACTACAGTTCATTTACAGTAACAATATTTCCGTACAGCGGGTACTTTACTCTCAATACACTGTGCTTGCGTACCGTAAGGCTATAGTGTTGTACCCTCTATCACTACAGTTCATTTACAGTAACAATATTTCCGTACAGCGGGTACTTTACTCTCAATACACTGTGCTTGCGTACCGTAAGGCTAGTGTTGTACCCTCTATCACTACAGTTCATTTACAGTAACAATATTTCCGTACAGCGGGTACTTTACTCTCAATACACTGTGCTTGCGTACCGTAAGGCTAGTGTTGTACCCTATATCACTACAGTTCATTTACAGTAACAATATTTCCGTACAGCGGGTACTTTACTCTCAATACACTGTGCTTGCGTACCGTAAGGCTATAGTGTTGTACCCTATATCACTACAGTTCATTTACAGTAACAATATTTCCGTACAGCGGGTACTTTACTCTCAATACACTGTGCTTGCGTACCGTAAGGCTAGTGTTTGTACCCTATATCACTACAGTTCATTTACAGTAACAATATTTCCGTACAGCGGGTACTTTACTCTCAATACACTGTGCTTGCGTACCGTAAGGCTAGTGTTGTACCCTCTATCACTACAGTTCATTTACAGTAACAATATTTCCGTACAGCGGGTACTTTACTCTCAATACACTGTGCTTGCGTACCGTAAGGCTAGTGTTGTACCCTCTATCACTACAGTTCATTTACAGTAACAATATTTCCGTACAGCGGGTACTTTACTCTCAATACACTGTGCTTGCGTACCGTAAGGCTATAGTGTTGTACCCTCTATCACTACAGTTCATTTACAGTAACAATATTTCCGTACAGCGGGTACTTTACTCTCAATACACTGTGCTTGCGTACCGTAAGGCTATAGTGTGGTACCCTCTATCACTACAGTTCATTTACAGTAACAATATTTCCGTACAGCGGGTACTTTACTCTCAATACACTGTGCTTGCGTACCGTAAGGCTAGTGTTGTACCCTCTATCACTACAGTTCATTTACAGTAACAATATTTCCGTACAGCGGGTACTTTACTCTCAATACACTGTGCTTGCGTACCGTAAGGCTAGTGTTGTACCCTATATCACTACAGTTCATTTACAGTAACAATATCTCCGTACAGCGGATACTTTACTATCAATACACTGTGCTTGCGTACCGTAAGGCTATAGTGTTGTACCCTATATCACTACAGTCCATTTACAGTAACAATATTTCCGTACAGCGGGTACTTTACTCTCAATACACTGTGCTTGCGTACCGTAAGGCTAGTGTTGTACCCTATATCACTACAGTTCATTTACAGTAACAATATTTCCGTACAGCGGGTACTTTACTCTCAATACACTGTGCTTGCGTACCGTAAGGCTAGTGTTGTACCCTCTATCACTACAGTTCATTTACAGTAACAATATTTCCGTACAGCGGGTACTTTACTCTCAATACACTGTGCTTGCGTACCGTAAGGCTAGTGTTGTACCCTCTATCACTACAGTTCATTTACAGTAACAATATTTCCGTACAGCGGGTACTTTACTCTCAATACACTGTGCTTGCGTACCGTAAGGCTAGTGTTGTACCCTCTATCACTACAGTTCATTTACAGTAACAATATTTCCGTACAGCGGGTACTTTACTCTCAATACACTGTGCTTGCGTACCGTAAGGCTATAGTGTTGTACCCTCTATCACTACAGTTCATTTACAGTAACAATATTTCCGTACAGCGGGTACTTTACTCTCAATACACTGTGCTTGCGTACCGTAAGGCTATAGTGTGGTACCCTCTATCACTACAGTTCATTTACAGTAACAATATTTCCGTACAGCGGGTACTTTACTCTCAATACACTGTGCTTGCGTACCGTAAGGCTAGTGTTGTACCCTCTATCACTACAGTTCATTTACAGTAACAATATTTCCGTACAGCGGGTACTTTACTCTCAATACACTGTGCTTGCGTACCGTAAGGCTAGTGTTGTACCCTCTATCACTACAGTTCATTTACAGTAACAATATTTCCGTACAGCGGGTACTTTACTCTCAATACACTGTGCTTGCGTACCGTAAGGCTAGTGTTGTACCCTCTATCACTACAGTTCATTTACAGTAACAATATTTCCGTACAGCGGGTACTTTACTCTCAATACACTGTGCTTGCGTACCGTAAGGCTATGGTGTTGTACCCTATATCACTACAGTTCATTTACAGTAACAATATTTCCGTACAGCGGGTACTTTACTCTCAATACACTGTGCTTGCGTACCGTAAGGCTATAGTGTTGTACTCTATATCACTACAGTTCATTTACAGTAACAATATTTCCGTACAGCGGGTACTTTACTCTCAATACACTGTGCTTGCGTACCGTAAGGCTAATTCATTTACAGTAACAGTAACAATATTTCCGTACAGCGGGTACTTTACTCTCAATACACTGTGCTTGCGTACCGTAAGGCTAGTTCATTTACAGTAACAATATTTCCGTACAGCAGGTACTTTACTCTCAATACACTGTGCTTGCGTACCGTAAGGCTAGTGTTGTACCCTCTATCACTACAGTTCATTTACAGTAACAATATTTCCGTACAGCGGGTACTTTACTCTCAATACACTGTGCTTGCGTACCGTAAGGCTAGTGTTGTACCCTCTATCACTACAGTTCATTTACAGTAACAATATTTCCGTACAGCGGGTACTTTACTCTCAATACACTGTGCTTGCGTACCGTAAGGCTATAGTGTTGTACCCTCTATCACTACAGTTCATTTACAGTAACAATATTTCCGTACAGCGGGTACTTTACTCTCAATACACTGTGCTTGCGTACCGTAAGGCTATAGTGTTGTACCCTCTATCACTACAGTTCATTTACAGTAACAATATTTCCGTACAGCGGGTACTTTACTCTCAATACACTGTGCTTGCGTACCGTAAGGCTAGTGTTGTACCCTCTATCACTACAGTTCATTTACAGTAACAATATTTCCGTACAGCGGGTACTTTACTCTCAATACACTGTGCTTGCGTACCGTAAGGCTATAGTGTTGTACCCTATATCACTACAGTTCATTTACAGTAACAATATTTCCGTACAGCGGGTACTTTACTCTCAATACACTGTGCTTGCGTACCGTAAGGCTATAGTGTTGTACCCTATATCACTACAGTTCATTTACAGTAACAATATTTCCGTACAGCGGGGTTTACTCTCCAATACACTGTGCTTGCGTACCGTAAGGCTATAGTGTTGTACCCTATATCACTACAGTTCATTTACAGTAACAATATTTCCGTACAGCGGGTACTTTACTCTCAATACACTGTGCTTGCGTACCGTAAGGCTAGTTCATTTACAGTAACAATATTTCCGTACAGCAGGTACTTTACTCTCAATACACTGTGCTTGCGTACCGTAAGGCTAGTGTTGTACCCTCTATCACTACAGTTCATTTACAGTAACAATATTTCCGTACAGCGGGTACTTTACTCTCAATACACTGTGCTTGCGTACCGTAAGGCTATAGTGTTGTACCCTCTATCACTACAGTTCATTTACAGTAACAATATTTCCGTACAGCGGGTACTTTACTCTCAATACACTGTGCTTGCGTACCGTAAGGCTATAGTGTTGTACCCTATATCACTACAGTTCATTTACAGTAACAATATTTCCGTACAGCGGGTACTTTACTCTCAATACACTGTGCTTGCGTACCGTAAGGCTATAGTGTTGTACCCTATATCACTACAGTTCATTTACAGTAACAATATTTCCGTACAGCGGGTACTTTACTCTCAATACACTGTGCTTGCGTACCGTAAGGCTATAGTATTGTACCCTCTATCACTACAGTTCATTTACAGTAACAATATTTCCGTACAGCGGGTACTTTACTCTCAATACACTGTGCTTGCGTACCGTAAGGCTATAGTGTTGTACCCTATATCACTACAGTTCATTTACAGTAACAATATTTCCGTACAGCGGGTACTTTACTCTCAATACACTGTGCTTGCGTACCGTAAGGCTATAGTATTGTACCCTCTATCACTACAGTTCATTTACAGTAACAATATTTCCGTACAGCGGGTACTTTACTCTCAATACACTGTGCTTGCGTACCGTAAGGCTAGTGTTGTACCCTCTATCACTACAGTTCATTTACAGTAACAATATTTCCGTACAGCGGGTACTTTACTCTCAATACACTGTGCTTGCGTACCGTAAGGCTATAGTATTGTACCCTCTATCACTACAGTTCATTTACAGTAACAATATTTCCGTACAGCGGGTACTTTACTCTCAATACACTGTGCTTGCGTACCGTAAGGCTATAGTGTTGTACCCTCTATCACTACAGTTCATTTACAGTAACAATATTTCCGTACAGCGGGTACTTTACTCTCAATACACTGTGCTTGCGTACCGTAAGGCTATAGTGTTGTACCCTCTATCACTACAGTTCATTTACAGTAACAATATTTCCGTACAGCGGGTACTTTACTCTCAATACACTGTGCTTGCGTACCGTAAGGCTATAGTGTTGTACCCTATATCACTACAGTTCATTTACAGTAACAATATTTCCGTACAGCGGGTACTTTACTCTCAATACACTGTGCTTGCGTACCGTAAGGCTATAGTGTTGTACCCTATATCACTACAGTTCATTTACAGTAACAATATTTCCGTACAGCGGGTACTTTACTCTCAATACACTGTGCTTGCGTACCGTAAGGCTATAGTGTTGTACCCTATATCACTACAGTTCATTTACAGTAACAATATTTCCGTACAGCGGGTACTTTACTCTCAATACACTGTGCTTGCGTACCGTAAGGCTAGTGTTGTACCCTATATCACTACAGTTCATTTACAGTAACAATATTTCCGTACAGCGGGTACTTTACTCTCAATACACTGTGCTTGCGTACCGTAAGGCTATAGTGTTGTACCCTATATCACTACAGTTCATTTACAGTAACAATATTTCCGTACAGCGGGTACTTTACTCTCAATACACTGTGCTTGCGTACCGTAAGGCTAGTTCATTTACAGTAACAATATATCCGTACAGCGGGTACTTTACTTTCAATACACTGTGCTTGCGTACCGTAAGGCTAGTGTTGTACCCTCTATCACTACAGTTCATTTACAGTAACAATATTTCCGTACAGCGGGTACTTTACTCTCAATACACTGTGCTTGCGTACCCGTAAGGCTATAGTGTTGTACCCTATATCACTACAGTTCATTTACAGTAACAATATTTCCGTACAGCGGGTACTTTACTCTCAATACACTGTGCTTGCGTACCGTAAGGCTAGTGTTGTACCCTCTATCACTACAGTTCATTTACAGTAACAATATTTCCGTACAGCGGGTACTTTACTCTCAATACACTGTGCTTGCGTACCGTAAGGCTATAGTGTTGTACCCTCTATCACTACAGTTCATTTACAGTAACAATATTTCCGTACAGCGGGTACTTTACTCTCAATACACTGTGCTTGCGTACCGTAAGGCTAGTGTTGTACCCTCTATCACTACAGTTCATTTACAGTAACAATATTTCCGTACAGCGGGTACTTTACTCTCAATACACTGTGCTTGCGTACCGTAAGGCTAGTGTTGTACCCCTCTATCACTACAGTTCATTTACAGTAACAATATTTCCGTACAGCGGGTACTTTACTCTCAATACACTGTGCTTGCGTACCGTAAGGCTAGTGTTGTACCCTCTATCGCTACAGTTCATTTACAGTAACAATATTTCCGTACAGCGGGTACTTTACTCTCAAAACACTGTGCTTGCGTACCGTAAGGCTATAGTGTTGTACCCTATATCACTACAGTTCATTTACAGTAACAATATTTCCGTACAGCGGGTACTTTACTCTCAATACACTGTGCTTGCGTACCGTAAGGCTAGTGTTGTACCCTATATCACTACAGTTCATTTACAGTAACAATATTTCCGTACAGCGGGTACTTTACTCTCAATACACTGTGCTTGCGTACCGTAAGGCTATAGTGTTGTACCCTCTATCACTACAGTTCATTTACAGTAACAATATTTCCGTACAGCGGGTACTTTACTCTCAATACACTGTGCTTGCGTACCGTAAGGCTAGTTCATTTACAGTAACAATATATCCGTACAGCGGGTACTTTACTTTCAATACACTGTGCTTGCGTACCGTAAGGCTAGTGTTGTACCCTCTATCACTACAGTTCATTTACAGTAACAATATTTCCGTACAGCGGGTACTTTACTCTCAATACACTGTGCTTGCGTACCGTAAGGCTATAGTGTTGTACCCTATATCACTACAGTTCATTTACAGTAACAATATTTCCGTACAGCGGGTACTTTACTCTCAATACACTGTGTTTGCGTACCGTAAGGCTAGTGTTGTACCCTATATCACTACAGTTCATTTACAGTAACAATATTTCCGTACAGCGGGTACTTTACTCTCAATACACTGTGCTTGCGTACCGTAAGGCTATAGTGTTGTACCCTCTATCACTACAGTTCATTTACAGTAACAATATTTCCGTACAGCGGGTACTTTACTCTCAATACACTGTGCTTGCGTACCGTAAGGCTAGTGTTGTACCCTCTATCACTACAGTTCATTTACAGTAACAATATTTCCGTACAGCGGGTACTTTACTCTCAATACACTGTGCTTGCGTACCGTAAGGCTAGTGTTGTACCCTCTATCACTACAGTTCATTTACAGTAACAATATTTCCGTACAGCGGGTACTTTACTCTCAATACACTGTGCTTGCGTACCGTAAGGCTAGTGTTGTACCCTCTATCACTACAGTTCATTTACAGTAACAATATATCCGTACAGCGGGTACTTTACTTTCAATACACTGTGCTTGCGTACCGTAAGGCTAGTGTTGTACCCTCTATCACTACAGTTCATTTACAGTAACAATATTTCCGTACAGCGGGTACTTTACTCTCAATACACTGTGCTTGCGTACCGTAAGGCTATAGTGTTGTACCCTATATCACTACAGTTCATTTACAGTAACAATATTTCCGTACAGCGGGTACTTTACTCTCAATACACTGTGTTTGCGTACCGTAAGGCTAGTGTTGTACCCTATATCACTACAGTTCATTTACAGTAACAATATTTCCGTACAGCGGGTACTTTACTCTCAATACACTGTGCTTGCGTACCGTAAGGCTATAGTGTTGTACCCTCTATCACTACAGTTCATTTACAGTAACAATATTTCCGTACAGCGGGTACTTTACTCTCAATACACTGTGCTTGCGTACCGTAAGGCTAGTGTTGTACCCTCTATCACTACAGTTCATTTACAGTAACAATATTTCCGTACAGCGGGTACTTTACTCTCAATACACTGTGCTTGCGTACCGTAAGGCTAGTGTTGTACCCTCTATCACTACAGTTCATTTACAGTAACAATATTTCCGTACAGCGGGTACTTAACTCTCAATACACTGTGCTTGCGTACCGTAAGGCTAGTGTTGTACCCTCTATCACTACAGTTCATTTACAGTAACAATATTTCCGTACAGCGGGTACTTTACTCTCAATACACTGTGCTTGCGTACCGTAAGGCTATAGTGTTGTACCCTCTATCGCTACAGTTCATTTACAGTAACAATATTTCCGTACAGCGGGTACTTTACTCTCAAAACACTGTGCTTGCGTACCGTAAGGCTATAGTGTTGTACCCTATATCACTACAGTTCATTTACAGTAACAATATTTCCGTACAGCGGGTACTTTACTCTCAATACACTGTGCTTGCGTACCTTAAGGCTAGTGTTGTACCCTATATCACTACAGTTCATTTACAGTAACAATATTTCCGTACAGCGGGTACTTTACTCTCAATACACTGTGCTTGCGTACCGTAAGGCTATAGTGTTGTACCCTCTATCACTACAGTTCATTTACAGTAACAATATTTCCGTACAGCGGGTACTTTACTCTCAATACACTGTGCTTGCGTACCGTAAGGCTAGTGTTGTACCCTCTATCACTACAGTTCATTTACAGTAACAATATTTCCGTACAGCGGGTACTTTACTCTCAATACACTGTGCTTGCGTACCGTAAGGCTAGTGTTGTACCCTCTATCACTACAGTTCATTTACAGTAACAATATTTCCGTACAGCGGGTACTTTACTCTCAATACACTGTGCTTGCGTACCGTAAGGCTAGTGTTGTACCCTCTATCACTACAGTTCATTTACAGTAACAATATTTCCGTACAGCGGGTACTTAACTCTCAATACACTGTGCTTGCGTACCGTAAGGCTAGTGTTGTACCCTCTATCACTACAGTTCATTTACAGTAACAATATTTCCGTACAGCGGGTACTTTACTCTCAATACACTGTGCTTGCGTACCGTAAGGCTATAGTGTTGTACCCTCTATCGCTACAGTTCATTTACAGTAACAATATTTCCGTACAGCGGGTACTTTACTCTCAATACACTGTGCTTGCGTACCGTAAGGCTATAGTGTTGTACCCTCTATATCACTACAGTTCATTTACAGTAACAATATTTCCGTACAGCGGGTACTTTACTCTCAATACACTGTGCTTGCGTACCGTAAGGCTAGTGTTGTACCCTATATCACTACAGTTCATTTACAGTAACAATATTTCCGTACAGCGGGTACTTTACTCTCAATACACTGTGCTTGCGTACCGTAAGGCTATAGTGTTGTACCCTCTATCACTACAGTTCATTTACAGTAACAATATTTCCGTACAGCGGGTACTTTACTCTCAATACACTGTGCTTGCGTACCGTAAGGCTAGTGTTGTACCCTCTATCACTACAGTTCATTTACAGTAACAATATTTCCGTACAGCGGGTACTTTACTCTCAATACACTGTGCTTGCGTACCGTAGGCGTCTATCCTGCTGACGTCATATATCTTATATTCCCCAGTATTCATTATGTCAATCGTTACTTCAAATCTCGCGTCACCGGGTACAGTTTCCAGGTGTATATCATAGCTGCATCGATCGAACTTTTTACTCTTACTTTGATCGTGTTTTGGTACATTCTGAAAAGCATCTACTATTCTCTTTAATGTCAATTGTTTGCACAATGCCTTGGAAAGGTCATTACTTGCTAAATTTTCGTTCATCCACGATACTATTCTGTCAGCGGCGTCCTTTATGTACGCATGCGTGGGATCGAGATGGTGCCATTCCAGACACGGGCACCACTGGTCAGTAATCCCCGCATCTGAGCATGCGCGGTCGTCAGCAAGTTGTTCAAATAAACTGCAACCTCGGTTTTGTTTGGTGGAAAGGTTTGAGAACGCAAGAAGGTGTAAAAGCGTGGCATGAAGGTCATATGGGGAGGTGATGATTTCAGTGTTACGTCGGAAGTTGGTAACTCTTTGTGGGTATTTCTCCTCGAACCATGGCGGCAAAGTCACGGACAAAAAAGGCAGTCTTTCCTCTAGTTTTCCCTGATGAGTACCTCTTATCTCTCCAAACCGCGCTCCATGGTCGCCCATTATCATAAACATACTCTGATTCAATAAATTCTGCTCTTTCAACGAACGTAAAAATGAGACAAGCTCATGGTCAGCGGTGCTTATTAGGTTTAAATCACGATGGCAAAGATCCACCAATAGAGCTTGGCCAAACTTTCTACGTCCTGCATATGATTGCATGAAACTTTTAAGATAATCCAGTTGTAATTTGACTTGAAATTGTCCACCTAAGCACTGTCCGGTGGCAATTTGCCAAAGAGGCCGCGCGTAGTGGTCCGTAGGCTGTTGCTGGAATCCAGGAAGAGTCAGGGTGAAGCAACCTGGAATAAATGACATTGTTTAGTGGATCGATAGTGATAAAGAGAGCCCATTACTAAGAGCGTCTATCTGGTATGATTTTTCCACTATTTTTGGATTCGTTTTCCCGCGGAAAGAGTTGCTTTCGTGAATAGTAATACAGTCGAACCTCTATTTAGCGGCCTATGGTCAATGTCCGAAAGAGTGCTTTAGCATTGTTTTACGCCTCTATTAAGCGGCCAGTCTATGTAGTGTCCACTTGCCAATTCCCCGAGGGTGGCCGCTTAATAGAGGTTCCACTAAGATTATGATAAAGAAGAGACTAGGGATATCCTTGGCTATTTACCTCCGAGCAAAACAAGATGGTGTCACGTTTCGCGAGCGTGTCTTTTTCTTCTTGAAAATAAATTTCATATATTTGGCTGGCTATTCACTCGAGGACTCGCGGCTCGGTAAATATCCACCACTACTCACCTCCACTTCGGGGAATAATTGTTAAATATTCAACATTCAACACGTAGAGCATCGCTCTCTGATCCAAACACTTACCAATAAAAGCGTAATCCTCACTCCATAGAGTAGCAAATCCACTGTTCTTAAAATCTTTAAATAACAACGGCCAGTCATCTATAATCTCCATGCGTTTGTTCTCCTCGACTGTATTCCCACTCAACAACGCATTCACGTTTGGTAACGTCGCATCACCCACTGTAGCGTAACCCTTAAACATATACGACTTGAGATCATCCTTGAGAAATGCATATGACTTTGGGAGCATGCGTCTAAAGTGAGCCTCCGATGTCCCATCAAATGTAATAATGTACACATCCAGCGGTGCATCTTCGGAGGACTTGCGCAGTAGGACTTCAGGGTTCTCAACTACTGAGAGATGGTATGTCTTGAGCTGTGTGTTGTCTTTTAAGATGGTGGTGACTCTCCAGAGGTCGCTATTGATGCGGAAGCTTGAGTTTTGTAAAGTGAGTTCTCGAGGTTCACCCAGTTTATAGGAGTTGTCGCTAATTCCTCTCAGAATGGGCTCCGCCAAAGCGAAGAGAAAGTCAGAATCTAACGACAAATTGAAATATGAAATTTAGTATGACGTATCGTTTGTTTAACACGAAGTTCTGGTGTAAAAGGACACTGCCCAGTGGTACAACAATACATGTGTTTAAACACGAAGTTCTGGTATAAAAGGACACTGCCCAGGGGTACAACAATACATGTGTTTAAACACGAAGTTCTGGTACAAAAGGACACTGCCCAGGGGTACAACAATACATGTGTTTAAACACGAAGTTCTGGTGTAAAAGAACACTGCCCAGGGGTTCAACAATACATTTGTTTAAACACTAAGTTCTGGTATAAAAGGACACTGCCCAGGGGTACAACAATACATTTGTTTAAACACTAAGTTCTGGTATAAAAGGACACTGCCCAGGGGTACAACAATACATTTGTTTAAACACGAAGTTCTGGTATAAAAGGACACTGCCCAGGGGTACAACAATACATTTGTTTTTACACGAAGTTCTGGTATAAAAGGAGGCTACCCAGGGGTACCAGCGGTCATCTCTAAACAACGCGAAACTGGAGTATTCTACTTACTATTTCCTTTGTCGCGTAGACGTAAAACGTTGTTTTTTAATTCTGTATAAAGTTGGCTTTCGTTACACTTCCTCGGTGGTAGAGTAGGAACCAAGTACACGATGTCTTTAGCCCATGGATCCAGCACAGGAATGTTGCACCGTCGATCGTGTTTCACAGTCAGATTAGTCAGGGCGCATTTTAAGTTGACTGAAAGAACTTTGAAGTAAAATAAATGAGGAAATATACTGATTCCTGGCCTTATATTCGTCCCATTGTTTTGTTCTTATTCATGCATGATAGACCCTCACGTCTGATGAGTGTATTTTTTTCAATAAAGTATAAGTTATAATGGGACTGCAAGGCTCGTATTGGGATGCATTGCGCACGCTCTTCAAACATTGGAAATTCATCGGAAATTCATTGGAAATTCATCGGAAATTCATTGGAAATTCATCGGAAATTCATTGGAAATTCATTGGAAATTCATCGGAAATTCATCGGAAATCCATATTGGAAATTCATCAGAAATTCCTTGGAAATTCATCGGAAATTCATTGGAAATTCATCGGAAATTCCTTGGAAATTCATCGGAAATTCATCGGAAATCCATATTGGAAATTCAACGGAAATTCATTGGAAATTCATCGGAAATTCATTGGAAATCCATTGGAAATTAATCGGAAATCCATATTGGAAATTAATCGGAAATTCCTTGGAAATTTTTTGGAAATTCATCGGAAATTCCTTGGAAATTCATCGGAAATTCCTAGGAAATTCATCGGAAATTCATCGGAAATTCATCGGAAATTCCTTGGAAATTCATCGGAAATTCCTTGGAAATTCATCGGAAATTCCTTGGAAATTCCTTGGAAATTCCTTGAAAATTCATCGGAAATTCCTTGGAAATTCATCGGAAATTCATTGGAAATTCATCGGAAATTCATCAGAAATTCCTTGGAAATTCATCGGAAATTCCTTGGAAATTCATCGGAAATTCATCGGAAATTCCTTGGAAATTCATCGGAAATTTCCTTAGGAAATTCATCGGAAATTCCTTGGAAATTCCTTGGAAATTCCTTGGAAATTCATCGGAAATTCCTTGGAAATTCCTTGGAAATTCCTTGGAAATTCCTTGGAAATTCATCGGAAATTCATCGGAAATTCCTTGGAAATTCATCGGAAATTTCATCGGAAATTCATCGGAAATTCCTTGGAAATTCATCGGAAATTCATCGGAAATTCCTTGGAAATTCATCGGAAATTCATCGGAAATTCCTCGGAAATTCCTTGGAAAATGTTCAATTTCCAAGGTACGAAGAGCGCGCGTTTTTTTCAGTGATAAACTACGAGCGAGTCCCAGTACTTTTCTAGTTCTTTATCTTAAACACGAAGACGCACTATAAAAGGAGAGGTACCTAAGGTAAGTTCGTTGGATCTGTCAATCAAATCTACCGAGACGTCACAGAGAGAGGATCTCAAGAACTGCAAGCTCTATAAATCAATCAAATGAACAAGAAATTGGAAATAAGTACTAAAACGCACATGGATAATTTTTGTTGTACAATTCACTATCACTTTTCACTTTGGTAAAATAATTTTTTTATGGTAATTTGAACTGGAACCGTTATAGCCGTTTTGAAGTCGCACGGCTCTAGTATTCTGCTTATATCGTTTCTTTCGTAGGTTATCCTAAAATTACTCGCCAAGACATGGAAATGCCACTTGCGAATTAAATATACTCACAGCATAGATTTCGAAACCTTACCGGCCTTTACCATAAAAGTACAGAGATGTACAAATGCTCGACACTTTTACCTCGTACTAAACAAGACGCCTTCGCGGCGAACGACGTCGTTCGTCTTGTTATGGTGACGACGAAGACTTGTGTAATGAAAACAATACTCTTGTCGCTTTATGTAGAAATGACCGAACATAGTTTTATGCTTGGAAATGCTTATTACAGGCAAAGAGGATTTCGCTTCATGAATTTGTAGGGCGCCTGGATAAGAAGTACGGATGTTGATTGTTGTGATACATGGCGCGCGAAATTCAAAACATTCTTCGGTACGCGTGGCGCGACTGAAAATCGTATAGATAACTACCGAATACGAAAAATATTGACACGTCCGTCTATTATAACTGTTTTAGACCTAAATTTACAATTTCTTCATCGACTTTGCTGTTGAAATGTGACTTTATTAAGAAAATTATTTAACCCCGTTCAGCCATGTTCAACCATTGTCCGCCATATTCAAACTCATTATTATTCAAAAAATTGTGGGCGGAGCGATGCCCTTTTATAGTGCGTCTTCGTGTTTAAGTTCGCTAGTCGTATTATGAGCCGCCCTTTGGCCGAGTGGGTTGGTAACGAGTCAAAAATACACGCAGGGTAAGGCCGGTGACAGAAAAGGAGTCCCGGTATTTATTCGGACACTCCTTTCCTGTGACCCCTACCCTGGGTTTTTTGACTCGTTACCAACCTACTCGGTTTGCGTCTGGAATTTCGAAAGAATAAATAAGAACAATATTAATCCCCTTCACAGTTCCCGGCGCCATCTTGAAAGGTAGCCGCGCCTTTGCATCGAAGCGAGACCAACGGTGACCTTGCAATGATAGAGACGTGAATAATTGTCCAAGGTGTTAAAAAAGGTCTCTATCATTGCAAGGTCACCGTTGGTCTCGCTTCGATGCAAAGGCACTTCTACCTTTCAAGATGGCGCAGGGAACTGTGAAGGGGTCTATTGTTCACATACTTTTCAAATATGAGTCAAGAAACGTCTTCTTGATGTAGAAGTTGAAGGAGGACACTTGAGGAAGGCCAAACGATTGTTTAGTAAAAACATATCTTGGTGTCACATGGTTTGGATTGAAGGCAAACGCTTTGCACAACGATTTCTTTTCGTCGCATTGTTTCATAACAGCCGTGATGTCGTTTGCCGTTTTGTAGCTGTTGATGTCTCCGAAACCATCGCAGTCGGCATTGGGAACCTGTATGAAATAACCAAACGTACGTATTTATTGTTGACGCAGCGAGCCGAGTAAGGAAGGATACAGCTATTTCAAAAAAGGTTGGTTAAGGTTTTGTTGCATCTTGCATACCAAGCCCGAAATGTATTGTGGATCATATATAAATAATGTCAGCATGCACATACAGAAATAAATATGCCGACTCCATATTGCGAAGACAAAGTTTGGAAAAATTCCCAGAGTCCATATTGTTGTGATCTTTCGCTGATTTCATTCACATTGCCCATAGTGCATTTCGGGCTTGGGATGCAACAAAACCTTCACCAACCTTTTTCTCCAGCCAATCAGCGATAACTCTGTCGTCTTACTATCAGCCTTTGAGACTTTCTATTGTTTCATGTGCTTAAAGCTGCGGGGGCACTCCCGTTTATGACGTAATAGGTATGTACGAGACTACATTGTTTCACATCTATTCAACCAATCACAGCGAGCTAAATCATTGCTCAACCAATCAGAATGCACGGTTCACGCCACGTAGCGTAACTACTTCCCACTCATACGAAAACGACTCTAAGACTGAAGTAAAAATATTTGGTGAGTAATCTCTTACCCAGGCTATTCTCGTTCTCAAACGATGAGAAGAGCCTGGGTATGAGATTGAGGCATGACGTCATGAAGAACCTAAAAGCTGAACAAATCTAACACAACGAAAATAGTGATGTGTTTAAAGCAGAATAGTGTTACTTACCATTACATAATCTGAATTATTTGGTAAATTTAACGGCAGAAATATGTGCAACGATGTTGGAATTTGTTGATGCAACTCTGTGGGTTTATCCTGTGAAAAATAAAAGATGGTAATACACTGGTCCTTGAATCTCATTATCTGCCTTCAAATGACAGGCAAACACTGTCCTGTGAGTTTCAGGCCCCGTCCACACTTTTCGGTTTGGAAGCGCAGTGATGGACCCAGGGGGTTCTCATACCTGAGGTGCAAGTGATTGTTTTATCCTAGAATCTAGTTTTGCCACAGGTTTGAATGGTCCGTCCCTGAAGCGTACATGTACATCACTATTGGGCTCATTATTTATATTACCTAAGCCCTAAATTATCAAGGATTTAGAGGGCATAAATCACTCACAATTTCTATGTAGATTCTAAGAAAACCATTTGTAAAGTCAGGAAAACAGAGGGCCGAGGGCATTATAGGATATTTATGCCCGCAAGTGACGTCAATATAACATGCGCGCGAATGATGGTTTATGCAAATTTGCTTAATTTGCCGCAGGTACACGTGACGTTCCCATATTTCCTGCGTCAAAATGTAAATTAGCTACGTCAAAAGTAAAACAAGATGGCGGTAGGTGAAGGTGAATTGAGTCACTTCTCGATAGATTTAGACTTTCTTTTTAACTGAATAAACAATTAGCTTATTACACTTTATTTTCGCGACACTTTAATTTCGCGATTTTAAAAAATTCGCAAAATTAAAGTGTCGCGAAAAATAAGTGTCGCGAAAATTTGCATGCGCGAAAATTAAGTGACAATACATATACGCTTTAAGTAAATTATTAGCCTTTATTAATCTTTCTGAGTGCACTTATTCAATGTCTTCGTCGTCCTCATAATCAGTCTCCTCTGCACCAAGTTCTTGCAGTATTTCGCTCGTACAGTCGTTGAAATTGCCATTTACGGGCTCCTTATAATTGAGTTCAACCAATGCAGGTTTTTACCAACTGGTGTACCATGATTCATGTACGAGCATAAGAGAAATACGAATCAAATACAAAAATAAAATTTACATGTATTGTGGTTTATTTTCGTTTTTAAGTCAACTAGACGATCTTCTAGCGTGAAGTTTTGAACTAAATATAAATATCTTATAGTGCGATTAAAACAGATTTTGGTTGCTCGTCGTTGCGTGACTCGAGCTCGATAGAACAGGCCCGATAGAACATGCTTTCCTTGCAATTTCACAAACTCAGCGAATCATGAATGACAATGACATAGTTTATTTGTTACCATAAATATATCCATACAAATACAAATACCGTATACATAAACTAGACATCGCAGAGTGATTAAACAATGTTTGGATGAAGTGTAAATATGGGTTTACTATGGTGGCCCATTGTTCTCATAGCTATAATGAACAATAAATGGAGAAATGTACTGAAATAAAATAATTATTGCCTTTTTTATAATCAAAACATTTTTGTGATGAGAAAAAAAGAAAATAATAATAAATAAATAATAAAATAAACAAATATAAACAAATAAAGCAATAAATAGATAATAAAACAAACAAATAAAATAATAAATATAAATAAATAATGAAACAAACAAAAAAAATGAAAATTAATGAAATATATATATATATAAACACAGTTTGAAAATAAAATATAAATACAGAGTTTGAAAATAAACTAGTTTGAAAATAATAAAAAATTATATAGTTTGAAAATAGAATAGAGTTTGAAAATAAAATAGAGTTTGAAAATAAAATAGAGTTTGAAAATAAAAATAGAGTTTGAAAATAAAATAGAGTTTGAATATAAAAATAGAGTTTGAAAATAAAATAGAGTTTGAAAATAAAAAATAGAGTTTTTGAAAATAAAATAGAGTTTGAAAATAAAAATAGAGTTTGAAAATAAAATAGAGTTTGAAAATAAAATAGAGTTTGAAAATAACAATAGAGTTTGAAAATAAAATAGAGTTTGAATATAAAAATAGAGTTTGAAAATAAAATAGAGTTTGAAAATAAAAATAGAGTTTGAAAATAAAATAGAGTTTGAAAATAAAAATAGAGTTTGAAAATAAAATAGAGTTTGAAAATAAAAATAGAGTTTGAAAATAAAAATAGAGTTTGAAAATAAAATAGAGTTTGAAAATAAAATAGAGTTTGAAAAACATCAAATTCACCAAACGCGATCAATGATTTGCGATTTTACTATGAGAACGATGGGCCGACCCATGGCCTGTCGTTCTCATAAGAAATCTACGGTGGCTCGTAGGGGACATTGAGAAAACAAAATGGTGCAATTGATCCAAAGTTTTCGATCCAAACTCATAACCACGGATCCAAAGTCATAACTACGGATCCAAAATCTAATTTCGGATCCAAAGTCATTCCAAAGTCAGAAATATGCGCAGGCCATTTTTTACATCCTTGCCACTCTACGAAAGTTATAACTACGGTTTGTAGGCCACTAACCAAAGTCATAACCACGGATCCAAAGTTACAGTTAGGAGCCAGAGTACGTCAAAAATCATATTTATAACTACGGATTCCGCGAAATATGGCAAAGTTAAAATGGATCGAAGAAAAGTATAGAGTCCTACATCCAATGAGGATCCAATATAAGGATCTGTTGGTGATTTTTTTTCAGATGGCGACTTGGCCGAATTTTATTTTTTTACTGAGCTTGTTCTGTGGTCTCATGCAGTTGGCGCCAAATCGATTTCCACATACTGTGATAAGCGGCTGTTTGTGTGTGTCAACATATGGCGTACGGTGGAGATGAACGAGTACTTGCCCCCCCCCCCCCCCCCCCTGCGGGGGGAGAATGGGAAGAAATGAGGTGAGACCTTTTTTGGAAAGCGGATCTTGCAAATCGATGTGATGCAAAAACCTTTTTACTAGAAGAGAGATAGTGTATTATTTTTTTTTAGAAACGTGATTTCGTTTAACAATATGCGTGGGAGTTTGGGGAACTCTGCCGTAAATGTAGGAGGTTTTACGACTCTTTTCTCTTTTCAAACACATTTAAAATAATATTATTCTGTGTAACTCCTCAATTTAATTACATCAAATGTAAGCTTATGGCAACAGCGTTAACGACAATGACCTGAAAGAAACGCCCCACCCCTCCCCCAAGAGGAAACAAATCAGAGAAACGTTCCTGTTTCGTTTCGCAAATTACCGTGCGCAAAGAAGGATCCGTCCAGGCCAGCTTCTGGGATATAGAGCTTTCCGCAAAGGAAACTTTTGGATCGAAAACTTTGAGCACCATTTTGTTTTCTCAATGTCCCCTATGAGCCACCGTAGAAATCAACTCCGAAATGAAATTCAAAATCTACGTACGTGGCCCATCGTTCTCGTAGACCACCATGCTTTGCGCAGGCCATTTTTTCATCCTTGCCACTCCGATACGGTTTGTAGCATAACCTACAGCAGAGTGTTCCTCGTGCTCTAGTCTATGATGTGATGGCGACTTGGCCCAGCGTTCTCATAGTTGATCCGGCTGTTTGTGTGTGTCAAGGTCTGGAGATGAACGTCGAGGAAACGTTGGTCAGAAAAGGCGAAGAAGAGGAGCAAAACGGGCACATTTACCTCACAATATGCGTGGAGGGGCGTAGCGTGCTTTTTTACGACATTGACCTGAAAGAAGTAGCAAACAGTACGCACATGGCAACGAGCGCCGAAGGCGTGAGCTTCTAGGGGGGTGAGGGGAAGAAGAGGAGCATGCCCCCCCCGTGAAAATTTTCTAGGGGGGTGAGGGGGCAGAAAAAATCTAGAGCCTTGGAAATACCATTTTCTTCGTTTTCCAGCGGACTTTCTCGCTACATAAATACATAGTAAAATGCATTTATCACTCAGTTTTATGGGGGGATTTATGTAAAGGTTATATAAAGGAATCAGGAAAGGATTTATGTAAAGGTTGTGTAAATGATTTATGAGTATTGGTTAAAGGATTTATGTAAACAGGTTATATATACCGCTACCGTTATATATAGCGATATAATAACCCGAGGCGAAGCCAGTTTTTTGGTATTTATTTTGTTGAGACTGTACTAACTACAATCATCATTATATGCATGCCTACAATGACTGACTGAAAGGGGAAATGTATTGGGGGACACAATCTGACGAGCGGCGAAGGTGCGAGCTCGTAGGAGGATGCGGGGGTATGCTCCCCGAAACTTTTTTGAGGTAGGGTCTCCAAAATAGCATTTTCCTGCCTTCTGTGAGTAGTTTCCAGCAAGTAATCTGCCGTGAGCTGTTAAGATTTTGTCCTAGATTTCATTTTATTTTCAATATTTTTATGTTTTTTAGAATATATACATATATTAAGGATTTTAAATTGTACGCACGTGCGTACGGGCGTATATGCACGCTACGCCCCTGCTCACTGGTAAAACCTGAAAAACTACTACATGTACGTGCACTTGTAAAGCGTATTGATATTATTATATATGATTCTCAGTTATATGTTTCTGCAGGGTTCAAATCATACACATTCAGGTGATGGCCATGATAATAAATTAATGGGTTTTATGAAAGACACATTTCCATTGGCTGTATATGGAATACAAAATGTCTTCAGCAACTATATTGTATATTTAAAGCTATGGAATTCAAATTCGGACCCCAAGTTAATAGGGAGATGGTATCTGGAGAATCTGTACAAAATTAGAGGTAAAGTACGCAGAGAAACTCCACATTATTATCCATTACAGTCAAAGGACATGAAGCGTGCCCCTCTATACTGCAATATTCAATTCATTATTGGATTTTTGGTCGTTTCAATCTTCTGTTTACGAAAACAAAATTAAACTCAAATCACGAATTCTGACTGCACTCCGGGATTCAACCAAGTGAAGTGCCATCGTATATTTTTGCATGGTGATTTTAAAGAAAATGTGGTGTAGAGTCATAAAACACAAATTTTAACGATATGTACACGTGCATGATATACGCTGCCATCTGTCACGGTGCGAGTACATGGAATCAAACAATGTTTACGTGAATTTAGCGTAACTTTCTCTTCCCAGTAAACTGCGACATACTTGAGCTTTCTTTTCATAGCTTTCGAGGGAACGGTCCACTCTGATTGGTTGATGCACTGATGGTATTCCTGTGTAGTTTCTATATATGGAGTTAGAGTTCGTGATTTGAATTTACAGTATTTTTGTTTACATTACGGAAGAATGAACTGACGAGAACGACAAATAATGAATTTTAAGTCCAATAATGAATTTAATATTGCAGTCTAGGGGGGCACGCTTCATGTCCTTTGACTGTAATATAATTTTAGACTTGAATATAGAGTTTCGCTCGCTGTGATTGGTCGAGCGACCAGTGATTATGATACGATAATCACTGGTCATCAATCCCCAATGCGGAAGTACTAATAAAACAGGTTTTTTTTCTTGTCTTTTCTCTGATATCCAAGTCTAATATTATTCTAAAACAATTATTCGCCTCGGGCTCAGTGATTATGGTGAATATTCAATAATTGAAGGGTTGCCCATGAAAACAGCTTAATTATGTCTGAAGGCGAATTGATTATTGGTGAATATTCACCGAGACAAAATCGAAAAGACAAGAAAAAAAACCTGTTTTATTAGTACTTCCGCATTGGGGATTGCTGACCAGTGATTATCGTCTCATAATCACTGGTCGCTCGACCAATCACAGCGAGCGAAACTCTATATTCAAGTCTAAAATTATATTAATGGATATGGAGTTTCTCTGCGTACTTTACCTCTAATTACTCGGGCCCTTCCGAAGGAAGCCCGAGTTATAAAATGCGTTTTTCGGTAGTAGTAGTAGTAGTTTTGTTCGGCTAAAGAATGACGAAAGTATGCGACGTATTTAATCGTATCGAGTTTCAAGATTACTCAGCAGATAAGAAAAAAACACACACACACAGGACTAAAGTAGATTTGAATCTTAGTTTTGAAAGCAGCTGTAGATCTTCAAGCTATTAAAAGGTCAGGATTCTAGTTCATCGTTCAATGACTAGAAGTGGTAAAAGGACTAGAAGCTCGCTTAAAATATATTTAATAAAAACAAACGCGAGGGCGTTATCAGAACCATCTGACCTATGCAACCTCAAGACGTATCATGTTCGTACTCACCCGACTCATAGTCTCCCTCGTCACTCAACTGTCACTGATTGTCATGACGTCAGAGAAATGATATTGTATTGAAGAAGATGTCCTTGTTTTATTCGACGTTCGAACCGTAACTCGAACCCGAACTCGAACTCGATTCCAAACTCGACGTTTCGGGATCTGAAGCTAGAGAGGGGGCCTTTACACGAACTCATCAAAATCAAATCAATTGAACTCAAAGTCAAAAGGTAATCAAATGAACTCAAAGTCAAAGTCAAATCAAATGAACTCGACACATACATGTATATACATAGTCTCCCTCGTCACGCAACTGTCAGTCATTGTCAGGTCTCTCCTCACGCAACTGACATTGTCCTTGTCATAAGCCCGAGTGTACGCTCATTGAGCGTCTTGTTTTGTACAGATTCTCCAGATACCATCTCCCTATTAACTTGGGGTCCGAATTTGAATTCCATAGCTTTAAATATACAATATAGTTGCTGAAGACATCTTGTATTCCATATACAGCCAATGGAAATGTGTCTTTCATAAAACCCATTAATTTATTATCATGGCCATCACCTGAATGTGTATGATTTGAACCCTGCAGACCTTCGGTTGTCTGTTGTCTGTAAGCGACAACAGGTGGATTTTCAAAGATCACCCTGGTCAAAGGGTCGTTGGATAGTATGGTGAAGTTTTCCAAAAGAATACGTTTAATGTTGGTCGTCAAAGGATGGTACGTGAGGACTAGGGGGACTCCGGCTCTCTTGCGTTTCGTTGTTTACTGACTCCCTGGGAACCAGAGCATCCCGTCTATCGATTGACGTGATTCAGTTTCTGTAGTCATCATCTAAGGATGAGGACTGGTAACCACGGTGTACGAAGAAGGTCTTCATTTCATAGATCTTGCCAAGAAGTCGTTGTGAGAGCAGAGTCGGCCGGCGGAGGCGTATATAGAAACTGGCTGTACGGAATGCTGCGCTTTCAATGGCTAGGGTGTGAAGAGTTGTAGTGAAGGTAGTTGTGGGTGGCTGTTTCCTTGTAGAAGACTGAAGTTTGTAGCCTGTCATGGTCTACCAGTATGCGTAGAGTAACTCGCGTTCTGTTATGGTGTGCGTAAATTGAAGAACTGGGTTAAAGTTAAGAGACAAAGTCAATAAAACCTTCCAGCTCCTCTCGGTTACACGGATGCCGCTCCAACTATGTCGTCAATATATCGCCTGTATAGTTGGGATACAAATCCGGTATATTGACGAAATACTTGATATCTTGAAAGTATAGTCCACGTGAAGACATGCATAATTCGGTCCTTTACCCATGGCAACTCCTCCAGTCTGATGAAATATTTGACCATTGAATGAAAAGGCATTAAGGGTTAGAACAACTGAAGCTCTACCAGCCACATAAGGCCCCCTATATACCGGGTATGAGTGGGAAGTTCCTTCACTTCGTAAGTAATATCCTTGGCTATTCACCTCCGAGCAAAACACGATCGCGTTTCGCGAGCTTGTCTTTTTCTTCTTGTGAAAATACATTTTATATATTTGGCTGGCTATTCACTTGTATGGTATATACTAAAACAATTATTCCCCTCGATGTCGGTAAGTAGTGGTAGATATTTACCTCGCCGCTCGAAGACTCCAGCGCGGTAAATATCCACCTCCACTTAGGCCGGGAAGCACTAAGAGGTCACGTGACCCAAACTCCCTTAATCGAACAGCAGTGTCAAAATGAACTCCAGAAATGAAAAGAGCAGCTCGAAATTAGTAAAAGGGCGAAGTTTCAGCTCATAATGTCTGACACAGGAGAAATGACAGTAAAAATAAAATCGCAAATGTTATTAGGATTCGTCAAGCTCTTGCCATCCAATGCATTTTCCAAACAAAATCTTAGAAAACGTTCGATTTTATTTAAATGCCATTTCTCCTGTGTCAGACATTATGAGCTGAAACTTCGCCCTCTTACTAAGTTCGAGCTGCTCTTTTCATTTCTGGAGATCATTTTGACACTGCTGTTCGATTTAAGGGAGTTAGGGTCACGTGACCTCTTAGTGAAAGTGGCCTATTTTAAAAATAGCTCGATAATGGTGCTGAATATTTTAAAATTGTTCTGGTTCACAGTTCACCTTCACCATAGCAGTAAAGTAACGTGGATTAATGTTTGCAGTCTAGAGCAACTAACTGATTGAATTGCCGGGTCTAGTGTAACAACGAACAGATGAAAACAAAGCTTTTCGAATTTGCAGATTTCAAAATGGTTAGTGTATTTAAAGCAACTAATTAAACTAGCTGAATTGTAAAAACGAAAAAGGAAATTCAAGCCGTTCTCGAATTGAATGTTTGCCACGTCGAACATAAAGTGCTACTTGGACGAAAATCAGTCAAAATTTAAAATGAGCTGTAATTTTGCTGAAGTAATTTTGAACGACATATATATTAATAACTGTTTGGCATTAAGTTAGAATGTTGCTTTCATATTCGAACGAGAAGTACTGTTTTTCTTACGATTTAAGGATGGATTGGGTTGAGTAAATGACGTCATTTACTCAATGCATCCTTAAAGTCCTTAAATCGTAAGAAAAACAGTACTTCTCATTGGAATATGAAAGCAACATTCTAACTTAATGCCAAACAGTTATTAATATGTCGTTCAAAATCACTTCAGCAAAATTACAGCTCATTTTAAATTTTGACTGATTTTCTCCTCAACCGTACTTAAAATCACGGGGCCATCACATTACTATCCATGAGCCTATTTATAATAATAATACTGTAAGAATAAGAAATAAAGGTTTATTGGTTGTAGATAAAGTTTATTATCAATATTACTATCATTATTATTATTATTATTATTATTATTATTATTATTATTATTATTATTATTATTATTATTATTATTATTATTATTATTATTATTATTATTATTATTATAATCATATTCATTTTGAAATCACTAGTAAATCCTGCAATCTGATTGGCTAAAAATGGTGCGATTAAATCATTAATCATATTCATTTTGAAATCACTAGTAAATCCTGCAATCTGATTGGCTAAAAATGGCGCGATTAAATCATTAATTGCACTATTTTGGATCATTAATTGCACCAATTTTTTTTTTTTTTATTTTCGCACAGAAACTCTAATTTTATTAAATTCAAACGATTCTTCATAAAAAGTAATTTGTAATTTAGAATGAAAGAGTTGTATTTCAGGCATCAAAATTATTCTTATTATTGCAACTTACCACCTAAATATTACGAGTGTATTTGAAAAGATTTCAAAATGAATATGATTAATAGGTAATTGAACTTCGTGTCGTGCAATTTTGGTCTGAAATCATACTCGTGATAACAAATTGCACTCCCGCTACGCGGTCGTGCAATTTTGTAATCACTCGTATGATTTCAGACCAAATTGCACTCCACTCAGTTCTATTACCATTACTTATCATTATCAGTAGAGGTAATCATACGGTTTCGAGTTCAATTTGGAAATAATTTGCACGAGTGTGTTTTTCAAAGAGTATCAAAATTGTACGAGCCACGAGCCCGTAGGGCGAGTTCAATTTGAGCCGTCTTTGAAAAACACACGAGTGCAAATTATTCCAAATTGAACGAGAAATCGTATGATTACCAATTAATAATATTCATGAAAAAAAAAGTAATTTGCACTGCAGTGAAATTACTTTTCAACTGCACTACTCTAAGCCAATCAGAATCGAGTATTTTTTTCATGTATATTATTATTATTATTATTATTATTATTATTATTATTATTATTATTATTATTATTATTATTATTATTATTATTATTATTATTATTATTATTATTATTATTATTATTATTATTATTATTATTATTATTATTATTATTATTATATAACAGAAAGAGAGAAAAAGATGAAAGAAAATTTTCAGATTAGAATGCATTATTTTTAAGAGGAATTTTCTGTTAGCACGGTTTTCCTAGTTTTCGCCAATTTATGGCTCGTCTTGCATTCAGGAATCAAGATTAGGGATCATTGTTTAACCACTTATAACAATAAGTAATAAAGAAATGATTGATATTTAACAATTAGCCATGAGTTCGAGTTTTCTATGAGTCAATAGTCAACGAGGCGCGTAGCGTCGACTTGACTATTTGAACCATATCAAACTTATGTCCTGCATTGAACATTTGCTTCTGTTGGGATCCAGTATCACGCGGACAACGTTTTTGTTAATGCGCTTGCGCAAAATGATTGAATTTTGTTGACTATAAAAGCACGATTGAGGCCCGATTGATCCAGCAATTTGTTCTGTTGCCGCTAAATAAAGCAGATTCGCACGTGACTGGTTTATCATTTCTCAATTCACTTTTCCAGTTTGACAATGTGTAAATCAGGTATAGCTAAAATATAAAAGAGGATGGTAAGCTGCATATGTTTCTTCAACAGGGGAAAATATATCACAAATTAGAACTTACTTATTGATCTTGTGTGTAAATATTGGAAATTGCCTTCAAAAAACGTCCTTTCCGAGACATAATTTATTTGCGAATTCCCCTATATAGCTTCTACCGGTACCAAATAAAGAGTTTTAGATTTCATTTTGCCACAGCTTAATTAAGTTTAATATACATGTATTTTATATCAAAATGCGCGTAAAATTACAGAGCATTAGAATCTGGCGGTAGGTTTTTGATTGACACGATTCCCAAGCGATTCAGAGGGATTTTGTATGCAGCGTATGTCACGCTCTCGGCTATATCTCAGAGATTTCAGTTCGATCGATTTTGAAGAAACGAGAAACGGTCAAACATATTTATTTTTGCTTGAATTTCCAGCCCATTCATTCCTTACATATTCGTCTTTTATATTTCCGGATGATTGTTATCAGTTCGATCGATTTTGAAGAAACGAGAAACGGTCAAACATATTTATTTTTGCTGGTAGGTATTTGGTTTTTATTTTAACAATGCAGTAAAAAGCAAAAATGTACCAAAATCATGCTGTTTTTATTGATAGTCTGCCGTCGCCTCACCTCCATATGTGAAACAATGACCTTTTGTATAGCATACGTTTGCCGATATGCATAGAAAACTAGAATCTCTGAAGCTGGCTTGCTGTTTCAGTGTTATTTTCACACAGGGCCGTACAAAGCCCAAAATTCAAGGGTAAGTACGTATTTAACAGCAAAAAAATAAAAAGAGTACAGTTCTCAGTACTTTTTGGTATCATTTTCGCCTTGCTAGGAGGGCAACTGCCCCCTGTGCTGTGCACGGCCCTGTCACATAACACAGGTTTTGTACTTGCATCGCTCAGCGTAAGCACAATATATATTTAAGCACAAGGGGCGTCAATCCACTGCAAAACGGGCCTGACGCAAGCAATAGCTCAAAAACAACGGCATGACACATTTATATTATGATCATTGAGTTTGCTTTGGGCCCATTTTTCCATGCATGACACAGGTTCTTATATGCTAGTGGAGAGCAGGTTTTGGCGAACGTGAAAAAGGACAACGTTTGGGCAAGCATTAGTTGTGCCTCATGCAGGCCCAATGGCCCAATGGCCGGCTACTGATTTGTAGACTTACTAAGAATTACTACTGAAGAATATCTACCAACCTGTTTTACAGCTGTATCCGATGTCCGAAGAACACTGTACTTCATACTGTTAAGACTATGATAATCCCAGGCGATGTTGAAAATGGTAAATGCGGCCAAAGTAGTGAAGACGACAAATAAAGCGAACAATTTCGGCCTTAAAAGTGAAATCCTGAACGGAATGACATGGCGCTTGTAAGAAGCCGTCATCGTAGTTGTGGAACTAGGGACACAAACACTTCGAAAACAGTTCTACTTGGCGTGCGGTTGTGGAAGTGAAGTGGGAATTGTTTGACGATAAAATACATTCGCATGGCAACCACGGTCAATTTCTCAATTCTGATTGGATATATATGACGTAATTGATAGTGTAGTGGAAATTCATAGTAATATGCGGTGCAAGCTACATTTTCTTTCTTGGATAATATTTATGGCATGTAAGAGACACTCGATCAAATTAATAGTTCCAAATGTGTTCCTTTTTTGCTTCCTCCGTGTACAATAGAGATAGGTACTAGGTAGATCGATGGACAGACAGATAGATAGATCGTTTGTTTTCATTATAATAATAATAAAAATATAATAATAATGATGATGATAATAATAATAATGATAATAATATACATGAAAAAAATACTCGATTCTGATTGGCTTAGAGTAGTGCAGTTGAAAAGTAATTTCACTGCAGTGCAAATTACTTTTTTTTCATGAATATTATTAATTGGTAATCATACGATTTCTCGTTCAATTTGGAATAATTTGCACTCGTGTGTTTTTCAAAGAGCTCAAATTGCACTCGCCCTACGGGCTCGTGGCTCGTGCAATTTTGATACTCTTTGAAAAACACAGTCGTGCAAAATTATTTCCAAATTGAACTCGAAACCGTATGATTACCTCTACTAATAATAATAAATAATAATGATAATAATAATAATACATTTATATATCGCTTATACATTGCCGCGCAATTCACACTTTTTACTTTTTGAGCATTAAAATGCTCAAAAAGCTTTACAATCATTCTAACAATTAAAAAGAGAAAATCAACGTTTTAACAATTTAACGTTTTTACAATGAGATATTGTAAATAATTAAAGTGCATATGACATTAAAAAATTTATTGGCCTCAATTATGCAGATTATTGGTAGTATCAAAGAAAACATAATCAATTTTCTGTGAAATGATTGCTTTGAAAGATATTTTCGAAAAATACATCAGCTGTTATGACGTCACTTTGTTTGAAGAGCCTCAAAAATAACCAAAATAGTCATACTTTTTTCCGACCATAAGACAAAAACATAAACAGGTAAAGGCGCTGTTACACGGTGAAACTTTTTCGTGAAACTGTTTCGTGAAACGGTGCGAGACAGGTTTCACCAAGAGTTTCACCGTGTAACATGGTCGTTTTCAGGAAACTTTTTCGAATTTGCGTTGCGAGACAGTTTCATGAAAAGTAGAACTGCTTTCTACTTTTTCGTGAAACTCGAAGCAAAAAAGTTTCATAAAACCAGCCATTGCACCGTGTAACACACCTCGTGAAACTTGTGTTGATGTGCTTCAGTTCACAAAGCAATCAGAACCAATTACGTCACTAATATCCATCAATCCTAGCAGTTTGGGAGTTGTTTTAGTGTAATTTTCAAGTCATTTCGATAAATGGATCTATACAAAAGCTGTTGTTTATGTTTGTCACGCTGTTTTACTACGGAATTTTAGAGGTCTAAATAAGACCGCTTCCTACTTTAAATTGCAAAAATAGTTTAATTGCTATCCACGATCGTATACATGCAGTTAATGTGCTTTCTCAGTTCGAAAACTGGTTCAGTTTCGTCATCCTCAATAAAACGGCAAGAGCACGTCTTGTTCCATCGTCTCGCGCCATGTTTTATAAATTTTCGCGCGCCTGACCGGCTTCGATAAAGGGCATTGCACTAGAAATAATTATATCGAGGGAGGCTGGTGATCAGAATTTTACAACGAGTTTCAGAAAACATGTTACACGGTGAAACTGTCTCGCACCGTTTCACGAAATAGTTTCACGAAAACGTTTCACCGTGTAACAAGGCCTTAAAGCTTCTAACTTTTTTGGTGATTAAAGTATTATATCTGTACTTTTAATCTACTTCAAATTGTTTGTTGTTCTTTTCGTTTTCTAGTACAAAAAGCGATCGATATTTGCCATGATTTCAATGAAACCAGGGTGCTATCAAACAACGTGACGTCACACTTCGCGACATGTTTTTCACAAATATCTCAATAATTTAATCAAAAATTGTTTGTGATATTATTATTTCCGTCACTAATCTATGTTATAAAATGAAATTAAAAAATTTGTGTCATGCACTTTAAATAAATAGACGGCTTTATTTTACGGGGGCCGCACCTCAAAGTAATTGCGTTTAATCAAATAAAGTTATTGTTGTTGTTATTATTAAATAAATTTTCAATTGTTTAACATTTGAATACTCGGTATAACGTAATTTATAAGTTTTGAACTTTTGGCTCAGACTAGAGCCACGGCTCAAGGCCCGACTGAGGCTCTATATAAAATGCGCTGGTTTCACGGACAAGGATGCAAGGATAGCTACCTTATTCGTACTTAATTTCGCGAGGCTTAAGTTCGCGATTTTCGCGATTTTAAAATCGCGAAATTAAACAAAAAAAAGGCTCGCGGACATTAAACACGCGAAATATAATACCCAGAGAAAAAAATACATATCGAAACCTTTTAATCAACATGAACAATAAACGTTATTTAATACGAAATTGGTTTTTAAAACGATTTATTCAACAACATAATACTACCATTTGCAACTGAGCAACCGTATAGCGTAAACTTTTTTGTTTGTTTTTGCTACAAGTTTATAACGTCTAGTTAGTCTAGTTGACTGTCATCTTGTTCATTTTTCATTTTCTCTTATCGAAATCGCGAAAATAAAGCCTCGCGAAATGCTGTCTTAGCAAAATCGCGAAATTAAGTACGCGCGAAATTAAGTACGAATAAGGTAGATGGTTAGTGCGCGGCTTTCTTTTTACTTTTGACAACAATTGCGCATTACGACGTGTGAAAGTCTGACAGTCTCAAACCTCCTCTGTCAAGACATATATTCATAGACTGTCCTGATCACCATATTGACATAGAAACAATATGTGTATTGGATAGGGATCCACACTGGCTTAAACGTGGTGTTAGAGAAGCAATACAGATTAGAGTACACAATCCTGACCTGAATCGGGACAGTGGACGGTTTCAACTTAATTTTGCACGTTTCTTCAATAATAAAAACGCAGTGTACAACTGGGGTTAAACAAAATGTATTTCATAATTCACAGGTATAGATAAATCTACACAATATTATTATTATTATTATTATTATTATTATTATTATTATTATTATTATTATTATTATTATATTATTATTATTATTATTATTATTATTATTATTATTATTATTATTATTATTATTATTATTATTATTATTATTATACTATTTATTATTATTATTATTATTATTATTATTATTATTATTATTATTACTATATATTATTATTATTATTATTATTATTATTATTATTATTATTATTATTATTATTATTATTATTTTTATTTTTATTATTATTATTATTATTATTATTACTACTATTATTATTATTATTATTATATTATTATTATTACTACTATTATTATTATTATTATTATTATTATTATTATTATTATTATTATTATTATTATTATTATTATTATTACATTATTATTATTATTATTATTATTATTATTATTATTATTATTATTATTATTATTATTATTATTATTATTATTTATTACTATTATTAGTAGAGGTAATCATACGGTTTCGAGTTCAATTTGGAAATAATTTGCACGAGTGTGTTTTTTCAAAGAGTATCAAAATTGCACGAGCCACGAGCCCGTAGGGCGAGTGCAATTTGAGCTCTTTGAAAAACACACGAATGCAAATTATTCCAAATTGAACGAGAAATCATATGATTACCAATTAATCAGTATTCATGGAAAAAAAAGTAATTTGCACTGCAGTGCAAATTACTTTTCAACTGCACTGCTCTAAGCCAATCAGAATCGAGTATTTTTTTCATGTATATTATTACAGGAGCCCATTAGTAGGAGCGTCCATCTCCCATATAGGGTATGTGTCACAGCGTATTAGCAGATAAATCTATTTTTAGATCAGCAGTTCGCGCGAAAAAATACCTCGACCAATCAGAGCAGGGATAACTTAGCCAATCACAACTCTCTAAATCAGTCGCACAAGGACAGGCAGACAAGACAGAGAAGCGAGCTTTTCATCCAAACCTTTCGAGTTCAAATTTGAGCGAAGAGAGCGATTATACAAGTAAAGAACACAGTAGTCCACCTCAAAGTAAGCCTGATGAATCGATAAAGCGAGTAGCTTCTGCATGGTGCAAGGAAAGGAAATGCACAACTGTCACAAGCGACTCCAGCGCCGAAGACGGCAAATCTCTCAGCTCAGCTTTTCGAGAGAACTAGTTGAGGCGTAAAACTTTCACGAAAACATACAAAATTTGACCTACACAGAGCAGTTGAAGCCTCTTCAGTTTCATCGATCTTATTTGAAAGGTACAACGGCGAAAATAAGTTAGCCAGACAAATGTACAAATGATTGAGGAAAGCGAGACTCGTACATCTCTTTTGAGTTTTGTCGTTTTGGATCGGCGAACTGATCAAGATTCAAGACTGCAAAGTCAACAAAGAAATGTTTGCAAAATATACTGTTAGATACTTCACAGGCAGGTAAGAACTCAGGTAATTTAGTTCAAGCTCGTAATACTAGGTTTTGCCAAAAGATGTTTTGTATGAGAAAAAAACATTGTCAATGCAAGTTTTCAGATCGAAAAGGCGGCTTCTTCATGATGTGAGTTCATGCAGTTCTTGTGGAGTCCTTGTGGACCAAATTTGAAACCAGTTTGGTTATATTTAATTCACTGAATTTGTAAACCCACGTAAAATAAAGTTTGTAAGTATGATGTAATAACCGAGAGATTATCGAGGGGAAAATCAGATTTCAACCGGCAGGAAATCGAGTATACGAAATCAGTAAGTCTTATTAAGTTTAGTGTGATACACGAACTCGTTTACCTGACATAATTCACATGCACCATCAAATAAGATCGATGAAAGAAGAGGCATCAAAGGAGATTTCAGCTGAGCTAGTCATTTCCGACTGAATCAGAGCTCTGTGTAGGTCATATCTGTATGCCTCAACTGCCTCAAGTTCTCTCGAAAAGCTGAGCTGAGAGATTTGCCGTCTTCGGCGCTGGAGTCGCTTGTGACAGTTGTGCATTTCCTTTCCTTGCACCATGCAGAAGCTACTCGCTTTACCGATTCATCAGGCTTACTTTGAGGTGGACTACTGTGTTCCGCTTTACTTGTATAATCGCTCTCATCGCTCAAATTTGAACTCGAAAGGTTTGAATGAAAAGCTCGCTTCTCTTAGTTCTCTATCTTGTCTGCCTGCCTTGTGCGACTGATTTAGTGAGTTGTGATTGGCTAAATTATCCCTGCTCTGATTGGTCGAGGTGTTTTTTTTCCGCGCGAACTACTGATCTAAAAATAGATTTATCTGCTAATACGCTGTGACACATACCTATATTAGATGGAATTATTATTATTTATTTATTTATTTATTTATTTATTTATTTATTTATTTTTGTACATTATTACTATTATTATTACTATTATTATTATTATTATTATTATTATTATTATTATTATTATTATTATTATTATTATTATTATATTATTATTATTATTATTATTATTATTATTATTATTATTATTATTATTATTATTATTAATAATGATTTGTTTATACATAGACATCACTTCCGTGTACTTAAGAAGTGCAAAAACAAATTTGATTGTTTGATACACGAAATGCTTCTGATAAAACAATTAAGACCAAGTCTCAACATCCAATCAGACTCTATACGTGCCAAACTGTTACATAACAGTCATGAACCTTCTTATGTTAATTTGCTAACGTTTTAAGACTATTATTCATTGAATTTCTCGTCACTTCACCTTGATAATGGCGTCATGATGACTCCGAAACGTCGGTCTATATACATTTTGTCATATGTTTTTGCCTGTCTATATTATTATTATTATTATTTAATATTATTATTCAACAGACTATAAATAACAAAAAGACATTCACTTTCAGAATCTTAGTTTTGATTACTATATGTACAATCTTGTTTGACTCTACACGTTGCTATGCGACTAATTGGCTGAAGTGAACGTTTGTGTTTCGTAGAATTAAAGTCATGTTTACACTGTCATTTAAAGTTTCTAAGTGTGCTTAGCACGCAAGTAGATGAAAAGGATTTTTTATTTATTTTTGTGCCTGGGTCAGGCCCGTTTATGCAGTGAAACTCGATAGTGCCCCCAATAAGTAGACTTTTTTGTCGGGTATAGACCCTATGCATAATTCCGTGCCTTTAAAATAGACAATCTAAAACCTTTACAGTACAAATTGTTTCCTCCATCGGAAAGAGTACTTCAAAATACACAAAATTGGAAAGTTGGGTTGCTATAGACCTAATATTCAAGAAGTTATTACAGATCAAAAACAGGGAGTTTTGTATGTGTTTATCAACCGAGGCCTTTAGAGCCTCGTTTTCATGTTTTTTCACACAATAAAGTCCTCATAACTTCGCAGGAATTCAATATTTCAGCTTCAAACTCATAGACTAACTTTCTTGGAACATTTGCTATCATTTTGAACCTTTTTGCTACTTAAAACATAAATGTTCAACTATTATGCTAATTAGCAGCGGCCATTTTTGCATATAGGGTCTATATGTTTTACGTGGCATTGCCAGCGAAGAACCTCAGTTTGTTTATTTTAGATTCAAATGCTATGGTTGAGTTTCTAGGCCCTTGGGGAATATTGGCTGAACTTTTGATATATGCAAAACATATTTTGTTTGTGTACGGTTACGGTTGAAAAAAATGAACAAAAAAATATAGCACAATGAAGTAAAGTAACTTTATTTAATGTCGGTAACTCGTAACAGTAATTCAAATGACAAACCTGAGGCCGACGGTGCGCACTTTACTCCCCTCTTTCTATCAGTGCTCCGTTTTACAGGTATTTAAAATGCAACTATCCCCTATGAGATTGTTTTAAAAATCTATTCAATATAAGCTGAATAGTTGGTGGGTTCAGTATTTTGTGATTTGAACCTTGCGTTTATGAGCCAGTATAGAGGTTTGAAATCTCAATATGCAAACTTGATGACGTCTACTAAGGAATCATTTATTATACAAAAATGCCCTTGTGCTGATTATTGACATTTGAAAACTTACATAGCTATTTTCACAGTCTTTCTAAATGATTTTATTACTTTTTTGCCCATTTCAAAAAATAAGTTCTTCTTGAAAAAGTCTAAATAAGTTATGGCAAATTCCTTAGTAGACGTCATCAAATTTCAAACCTCTATAACTCATAAACGCAAGGTTCAAATCACAAAACACTGAACCCACCAACTATTCAGTTTATATTGAATAGACTTTTAAAACAATCTCACAGGGGTGATAGGCACTTTAAAGCTGGTGATGTTTGCTGGGTTTCTATTAACGATGGTCCTATTTCTTCAATTGATTAGAAGTTCAAACAAGGTGACATGCAGTAAGTAGTGCTTACTTTGCGGTAGAACAATATTGGACATAGTGCCCAACACCTACACTCGGTAGCCTAGCAATGTTATCCGTTCTATAAAACCTATCTTAAGAGGACATTCTCTGTTCAGCAGACAATCGACGAAATCCCCACATTTACTCGCTTATATTTACTGTCTCCCTTTAAGCGAAGAAATGCCGTTTGTCAAAAATCTGTAGTTATTTATTTATTTATTTATTTTATTTTAATTTTATTATTTTATTATTTTATGTTTTAAATTATATGCAATGTCACTGTGACACCGGTCATTATTATTTATCGCCTGGGGAAATCGGAAGAACTGGTGATATGAATGCTGACTCTCCTACTTCTCCCCCTCATCTTATGTTTACTCGTCCCCCTAACTTTACCACGCCTAAAACTATTGGGTCTCTAATGCTTACTCTTCCACTATCTCCCCTACCACACCCCAAACTACAGGGTCTCTAATGCTTACTCTCCCACTATCTCCCCCTATCATATCTTCTATCCCCCCCCCCCCCCCCCCCCCCCACATGACCACACCCCAAACTACAGGGTCTCTAATGCTTACTCTCCCACTATCTCCCCCTATCGTATCTTCTATCCTCCCCCCCCCCCCCCCCCCCCCCCCCCCCCCACCCAACATGACCACACCCAATTAAAACTACAGGATCTCGAATGCTTACTCTCCCACTATCTCCCCTACCACACTCCAAACTACAGCGGGGAGCAAATAACTCCAAAAAGTCACCACCAGAATCGGGGCATTGTGGGCGTGGCAGCAATTCAATTTTACTCTTAAAATAATAATTCTAAATGAAAATTAGTTTCCTGACAACTGGGTGATGATTTTATTTACAGGCAGATATCCTCAAAGGGATAAGTCTAGTCGTTTTAGGTTTGAACACCATAAGCTCGATTTTGATTTTGATCCCTAAAAGGTTCCCCTACCCCTTACCGAAGGGGAGTTGCCCTGAAAGATGTATATGTCTATCTTCAGAGAAGTGTCGATCTGACTTAAAGAAAAGTGGGGATTTATAATTAACAAAACAGTTTTATTAGTGTTTTGATTTGTATATTATCTCAATGTTGTAACTATATTGATATGTTTGTAACAACTCATTGTAAAAATTACAAAATAATTGAATAAAACTGGAAAAATAAAAATAAAAATAAACAAAACAGAGCCCCAACGACCAGAGAATAATATAATAACAACAAGACGCTCAATGAGCGTACACTCGGGATTATGAAAAGGACAATGTCAGTTGCGTGAGGAGAGACCTGACAATGACTGACAGTTGCGTGACGAGGGAGACTATATGTCTGCCAGATGAAGGGCTATACGATCTCGATTTACGAACTATTGACCTTGCTTTCCTTAAATGCTTTGATGTAGTTTTGAAGTACGATTTTTACGATTCCTTTTCCTTCTGAATTTTTCAAACGTGGAATAAAATAAACATCCATCATGAGTTACTGAAAATAACTCGACTGGCTCGACTGTTTGCATGACTTCTGTACATATAGCTTTCTGTCAATAGATGGAGTTATACATGACCGTTGTACGGCGTTGGTCGTGAGTTTAATTATAACAAGACGCTCAATGAGCGTTCACTCGGGCATTGTGAAAAGGAAAATGTCAGTTGTTCGAGGAAGTACTTGAAAATGAATGCCAGTTGGTTGAAGAACAAGGACAATGTCAGTTGCGCGAGGAGAGACCTGACAATGACTGACAGTTGCGTGACGAGGGAGACTATGTATATACATGTATGTGTCGAGTTCATTTGATTTGCCTTTGAGTTCATTTGATTACCTTTTGACTTTGAGTTCCATTGATTTGATTTTGATGAGTTTGTGTAAAGGCCCCCTCTCTAGCTTCAGATCCCGAAACGTCGAGTTTGGAATCGAGTTCGGGTTCGAGTTACGGTTCGAACGTCGAATAAAACAAGGACATCTTCTTCAATACAATATAATTTCTCTGACGTCATGACAATCAGTGACAGTTGAGTGACGAGGGAGACTATTAGTCCGGTGAGTACGAACATGATACGTCTTGAGGTTGCATAGGTCAGATGGTTCCGATAACGGCCTCGCGTTTGTTTTAAAATATATATATTTTAAGCGAGCTTCTAGTCCTTTTACCACTTCTAGTCATTGAACAATGAACTAGAATCCTGACCTTTTAATAGCTTGAAGATCTACAGCTGCTTTCAAAACTAAGATTCATAATCTACTTGAGTCCTGTGTCTCCTTTATCTTTTCAAATCTGCGGAGTAATCTTGAAACTCCGGATACGATTAAATACGTCGCATACTTTCGTCATTCTTGAGCCTAAAAAAACTACTACCGAAAAACGCATTTTCTAACTCGGGCGGCCTGCGGCCTGGGCCCGAGTAACAAGAGTCCGCGGAGATCTTTATCTATGAGTCAGACACAAGTCTCCCTCGTCATTGAGCGTCTTCTTCTGTAATAGATCCCTAAAATCTAAGGACGTTTTGATTTCGATTGTATTTTTGCCGTTCACTGACCTGTTTTGAGCGTGGAAATTCGGTTTTAAATCAACGGTTCTAAAATTAGGTCGCGTAATAGATGTATGACTCAGATAAGGATCACTTTACAACTGTCATCTTACTGAAAAGAACACGGATTTTCGAACATTGACCTTGCTCGATCGCCTTTGTCTCAATTCATTTTTGGATATGAGTTCGAGTTCGTGGAAAGGCGTTATAGAACAGCCGATAAAACACGGGCTTTAAACAGGCTCATTTCACAGACAAAAGCATACGGCTATTCGTGTGGGCCCACTCTGAAAGATGTCGTTTCATTTATAACAAAAGCAAACGCGCCTTAGCTTCATCGTGGAATGATCAACTACAATCCTGAAGATCTATGATGAGAAATCTTGAAACTCGATAGGATCAAATACATCGCATTCTTCGCATTTTTTCTTCATTCCATCACCTGAAAAAAAAAAAAAAAAAAAAAAAAGAAAGTGTATTTTCTAACTCGGGCTTCCTTCGGAAGGGCCCGAGTAATAATCATCATCATCTTTATTTAATGTGGGTTACAAATACAGCAAGAAGGGCTGGTTTCCAATTTGGCCCACAACTAGAATCTGTCAGGAGCTCTGGCTAGAGGTAGAGTTGATAGTGATCCGCAACTGAATCAAAAAAGTTCGTTTTTCCATTTATGGTGCGCGGTATCATAGTATACAAGGTTCTATACCTTCATTTTACTCCTTTACGCACTTACGTTTTATTTATTTAGTGAAAACTAGTTTCGTTTCACAACCTCCTCAGTTCGCTAAAGATCTAATGCGTTGAGCTTTAGCGAACTGGGGAGGTTGTAAAAACGAAACTAGTTTTCACTAAATAAATAAAACGCAAGTGCGTAAAGGAATCAAATGAAGGTATAGAACCGTGTATACTATGACATTTACAAAGTCCTTTGGGTCTCATCAAAAGTAATATCAGAGCGGTGCGCGCATTGTGTCTTTTTTATTTGTTTTACTCGTGCGTCGCGCTTACATTTAGTCTCTCAGTCGTTTCCTGTATATGTTTATATATAAATCACTGTGGTAGAATTGGCGGGACTTGGGGTCGTATTGGGGTCAACAGGCGTGGGTGCGCATACTGGTATAACTACCTATATCGATAACGGCAGGGAAAGGGGGAGGGGAAGGTTGCCAGTCGATTAAATCCAATAAACCGTTATTATTATTATTATTATTATTATTATTATTATTATTATTATTATTATTATTATTATTATTATTATTATTATTATTATTATTATTATTATTATTATTATTTCTCACTAAAGTCTTTCTCCAGTTTTCTGTTTCTTAGCTTATGATTGTATCAACCACCAGTAGCGAAACCCTCAAGGTAACGTAGGATCTTCGTCTGCCGGTGCTCGACTGCACATTACGTCATAGTCGCCATGTTGGTTCCCGATGACAGTGCATCCCTTATCATTATACACCGACGCAGCCCATATACCAGTGTACTCCTTAGTTTCCATTTGCTTAGAGTCGTTTTCGTATGAGTGGGAAAGCTACGGTACCGTGCTTTGCCGTATTGAAAGAGTTTGATTGGATGAGATGCATCAGCACGCTTTTTGATTGGTTTAGAAAGGAAGCCCTTTGAGTGTCACGGTACCGTGTCGTATTGAAAGAGTTTGATTGGATGAGATGCATCAGCACGCTTTTTGATTGGTTTAGAAAGGAAGCCATTTGAGTGTCATGGTACCACAGGGTTCCCACTCATACGAAAACGACTCTATTCGACGAGTGGGTTACCTGTGGTACCACTAACCACAGGTAACCCACTCATACGAAAACGACTCTAGTATTGAGTTGTTGACAGTGCGGTTACAGTCTACAAGTGGTTAGGATAACTGAAGTGGTTTCACAGCGTCAACAATGGTAAGAATTCGTTGATGCAGGTTCGCATCATGTTTATTCCCACGCGGTCACTAGTTCATATCACCACAGCTATGTCAACTATATGAGTAACGATGATACGGTGGTCAACCGTGAATCCCTCTGAGTTGTTTTACGATCTGCTAGATGTATAACGCGGGAGATACTCGATAGGGTTGGGTTTATGAGCCGCTGAATACTTGGGTCCAATGTTAACAAATAAATATAAAAAATAAATAATTAAATTTTAAAAATATCCGACCCCTAAATACACATTTTGTCGCGTTTTCACCGCTTTTTACAGGCACCCTCTCTTATCTCCGGGGGACACTCCCGTATAAAAGTATCGGGCATGCTCGTATTTCAAAAATACCCTTAAAAGATACCGGAAGTGTTTTTGTAATGGGCGTGGCGCGTAGTCAGTTCAGTTATAACCCCTGAAAGATACCATACATAAACTTACACACTGTGTGCGGGTTTAGTATTCGATTTTTCCTGGTTACCTGACTATTATCTATATTTAATATACATGGATAGTTTTCTTTTTCGACACTCTAAATGATACCAAAGTAAGAGGGAGGTTCAGGATTTTCATTTCATACCCTAAAAGATACCTAATCGCTTATTTTAACCACTAAAAGATACGACAAGCATCCCCGGTATAAGTCCCCCCAACCCGAGCTCTTATCCCGTCCGTGCCCGTATTAACGGGGTTCTACTCTTCCGAACCAGCGCATTCAGTGCCATGTCATCCTCGAGGAATGTATTTTAGTGAAAGATGTACTGCAGGTATTGATCTGTGTGGGCGTACAGCCAGCGTCCTAAGGTTAGATTAGTTCAGTTATCAGAATCCCTTCTTGCACTAAGGGGAGATCTTGTTTGCGTAGCTTGCAGTCTTTAAGGGTGACGTTACTCACGTGTCTAACAGGAACAACGTTCCAACGAGGTCACTGAACCTAAATAACTCGACTACAACATCATCGTCACGAGTTGTGGGGGAGGATGAAATTGATCACAGATCAGATATTCTGGAATTTGTTTGATCATTGCAGTTAATTCGATCAGATGTTCTGGAATCTTTGATCATTGAAGTTAATTCGATCAGATTTTCTGGAATCTTTGATCATTGAAGTTAATTCGATCAGATGTTCTGGAATCTTTGATCATTGAAGTTAACTCGATCAGATATTCTGGAATCTTTGATCATAAAATGATTTGAGAGTAATTTTAGAACTATAAACGAAGATTACCAGGGGGACTCCCATGTTGTAATTGGTGGGGATGCGCACGTCGTACCTTTTAGGGATTTAAAAAAATCATAGTTTGGCACCGCTTAGGGTGTTTAAACCTAAAACGACCACCGTGGAGTTATCCCGGTACCTTTGAGGATATCTGCCTGTAAATAAAATCATCACCCACTAGTTGTCAGGAAACTATTTTAATTATTATTTTAAGGGTAAAATTTAATTGCTGCCACGCCCACAAGGCCCCGATTCAAGTTGGTGACTTTTAGGGGTTACTTCTACGTCCAAGCATTCTGATTGGTTGAGCAACAATTTTACGCGCTGCGATTGGATAAATAGAAGTCTCCGTGACTGTAACTCCGTGCCGTAGGTTTCCCACTCATACGAAAACGATCGACTCTACCGGTATTCTAAATTTCGTAAAGTCACTAATATCGCTATATACAAGCATCAAGAGTTCCAGACTTTCGGCACGCACGCAATGCATTATGAGATTATTACAAAAGAAAAGTGAGCACCAATTCTAGACACAGGGAGCCCAAGCTATGTCTTTCCTCACTGCTCACTTTTCCTTTGTAATAATCTCACAATGCATTGCGCGCGTACCGGAAGTCTGGAACTCTTGATGCTTGTATAGTAACCAGAGACAAGCACTAAGCTTGGGCTACCTGTGTTACCATGCGAAAACTGCGTCTACCACCCACCTACCCACACACTGGTAACCTGTTGAGTTAATTCAATTCCCAGGCGCAAACACTAATTCTCTATTTCCGACAATACTAAAATAAAACATTAACATCCGGTCAGTCACTTCCCAAAAATCACCGACAGTATTCAAGGAACACGTCCTCTCAATAACTCCTCTTCACGGGAAAGGAAATACCTCATTAGAGATAGATTGCATGGGTTTGCCACTCGAGTTTGATTAACTTTTGGGGTCAAAACACAGGAAATAAGAAGTGCTTAACACCAGTAATACGGAATGAAATACAATTCTCAAGTTAGCGTTTTTAATTCCTTGGATGTTTTGAGAATAAATTCACTTGCATTTTAAATGGTTTTGAATCACGCCAAATCCAGAAAAAGTTAGCTTTGTTCAGTGATGCAGGGAGCAAAAAGCTGGTATTTTGTCCATGATTACATGTAAATGTAATTAATCGTTTCCAAGATTTTGTCGAGAAAAAATAGACCGTCATGTTACGTATCTATAAGAGTGAATGTGATCTTCCAAACTATTTCTTATATAGTTGGTGTATTTGTTAAAGGAGATAGTTGAGAAGTAGCGTACTGTCGGAAGGTAAATATTCTGTATAGTGTGGCCATTTTAGCAATTAACGCTACATTCATGCGTGACATGTTTGTTATCCTTAATTCTGTTCTCTTTTCTTCCTTCCTTCCGTTTTCGTTTCTTACGTATTTTCTTCAGTTTTATTTCTCGCTTGTCGTCAGTTTCTCTCCTCAGTCTCCTCTCCTCTCCTCTCCTCTCCTCTCCTCTCCTCTCCTCTCCTCTCCTCTCCTCTCCTCTCCTCTCCTCTCCTCTCCTCTCCTCTCCTCCTCCTCTCCTCTCCTCTCCTCTCCTCCTCCTCTCCTCTCCTCTCCTCTCCTCTCCTCTCCTCTCCTCTCTCCTCTCCTCCTCTCCTCTCCTCTCCTCTCCTCTCCTCTCCTCTCCTCTCCTCTCCTCTCCTCTCCTCTCCTCTCCTCTCCTCTCCTCTCTCCTCTCCTCTCCTCTCCTCTCCTCTCCTCTCCTCTCCTCTCCTCTCCTCTCCTTTATTTTCTGTTCTCATCTCAGTCTTCTTTCCCTTCTCTCATTCTATTTGGCGCGATTCAGGGCCATTTATGATGCAAGTAAATTTCTTCTCAAAACATCGAAGGAACGATCCTAACTTGAGAACTGTATTGATACTGTTCAATACACTGACAACTTTGTCAAAATGCTTCTTCAAAAAGACTTTCGTTCCACTTAATATCAATCAAGTTAAGAACACGTGAGAGCGCATTCACGAAGCCGAACGATCAGTAAGGCCTGCTCACAAATTGACAATCAATTATATTTTTTGAAAACTGTCATGATAAATTACCGGAGCAAACGCTTGCTACGAAAAGAATTCATAACACATGCTGGACTCGGCAGTGATTGCAAACACTTACGTTATACAGCAGTAAATGGCGTACACCTGCAACCCGTTCTATTTCTGTCCATTGCCCTTCGGTATTATAATAAAAAGCGTTAAGATTTATGGGTATATTTCTTTGTAATGCAATTTGAAATGCAGACTCTTGCATTCGAATAATTGCTAGCTAGAATTAGAGTGCTCAAATCAGTACACTGACAAAGGCGACCTGGACAACGATGAGCAAAAAATTGAAAACAAGAGGCAAACCAGACGAAAATATTTGACACTTTCAAGCGTAAATATTAAAGTTCATTGAAAATGAAATGAACTTGCATTGAAAAGTCGAAGGTCTTTATTTATTTTTTGAAAGGCAAATTCCATATTTTATATTTTATATGTTTTCCAAAGGCTTCATCTGAAGCATTGATCCTCGATGCTATATTCGATCGTCATTATGCTTTAAATACATAGCTAAACTTCGAGCGGCCAAAACTCTAGCGGTATAAATCGAATAGTTCAGTACTGCTCTTTACTGATCTGTTTGTATATGCCATGCCGCGTAAATATACCATTGAAGAAATATTTGCAATAGATAAACTGGAAATGTGCTACGAAGCCGAAAACAAAATTTATATTTTTCAAATCAAACCATGAAACACATATAGCTAACACAATTACATATTTTGTAAACGACAATTTGTTTACTACTAACGCTAATTTTCTCGCTATAATTTGATCGCTCAAGCGAAGAAAAGGACTTATTCTAGCACGTTGCAAGCAGAACATTTCTTTGCCGATAGTAAACGTTAATTTTCATGCCATAATCATCACTTAGAGAAGAAAAGGACTTATTCTAGCACGTTGCAAACAGAAACTTTCTTTGCCAATTTTCTTGACATTTATTAACACTTAAGCGAAGAAAAGGGCATTTTGGCTAATGCCAAACACATTGTAAACATACAAGGTATTTTTCACCCATTTTGCGTATGTCACTGCACAGATTTCGCGAACAATGCGCAAGCACTATCCCTTTTCTTTGGACACCTGGAAGATAGAGCAGTCTGCATTGGAGCGTCATCTTCGAAACCAATTAAGTGTTTGTTATTAATCTTAGCAATTGCTTGCGTTCACCCGTTAGCTGGTAGCTGGTAGTTCATTTGTTTGCCATGCCGTTATTATTATGCAAATTGCAGGGGCATAATTGCATTGAGTGGCATTTAGCCGTGAAGTGTTTACACATGAGGTTCAGCATGGTGGTGAACAATAATACGAGACCTCTCGACTAACGAGAAAAACACGCTCGAAGAAAAACCGTTTATAAAAGTGATCTAGATCTACTTTTGCTGTCAGCTCGTAAATTCCAGTTCCTTTTGTCATTCAGTTCGCTATTTCTCTGACTCCTTGCACTCTTTCTTCGTTAGCAGATGTCACCGACATTCTCTTTCGATCATTTTCTCATCACCATAAAATCTATTGACATAACATAATTGTATAGTAAGTACTAAATTGATTTTTGCTTGTTTCTTTGTCGTCGATAATTAACCGAAAAACTCAAATTTCGTTTGACAACCAATGGACTCTAACTTGTTTAATTCGCGTTCAAATTGGCAACAGAACAGACCTTAATTAGAGTCAGATAATTTGTGTTATAGTCATTGTAAGACTCAGGAACTTCTGTTGAATCATTTGTTGGCAAAGTAATCTGTTGATTCGTAAGAATTTATGTACAAATGCACTCCATTTACGAGCTAAAGTAATGTAATCACAAATGAGCACAATATTATTGTTGTTTAATATAAAGTAAGCGACAAGAAAAGCAAAAATCGGTAGTCTTGACTTTATATATTTTTTCGTAAAAGAAAGTTACTTTTTTACTTTTACTATTTTCTATCGCACACTTCGGAACTTGTGTTCGGGAACTCCATTTCAAAGCCAACAAAACTGGAATACCGAACCGAAGCTTACAAGAAAATCAGTGCTCAGTTTAACGTTCATTTCCATTGATCTTCAATGATAGAATTATTATGATACGATTTTGAAAATCGAATCTTGAAAATAATCCTTTAGCTAAACTTGTTTGAGTCTGAAATTCATTGACCGGCGACTCAAGCAAGAGGGATTGTAAGATAATATAATATAAGAAACTTTAATTATTGCAGTGCCTATTTAAACGGCTCGTTTCACGCCTTAGCTTAGTCGGCAACGATCCGCCGTTCGATGCTTCAAAACAAAACATTTCCAACTAAGCCACGGCTTAGCTAAGCTTATGGGTTTGAGCTCGTCTAACTTAAGCCACGGCTTTAGGTGGTTTTATCCGTCGCTCATTTATACTAGACTTATTTTCTCTCGTTTCAATGGGCCTATTATATTTTGTCACTGTGAAAACGAGCCCGACGCAAACAGAGCTGGCATATATCAGGATCAAAATTTTCATTGCTGGTGCTTGCGCTTATGCTTGCGTCGGGTCCGTTTTCACATGACACAAGTTCTTGTGCTTGCGCTTATGCTTGCGTCGGGCCTGTTTTCACATGACACAAGTTCTTATACTTGCGCTTATGCTTGCCTCGGGCCCGTTTTCACATGACACAAGTTCTTGTGCTTGCGCTTATGCTTGCGTCGGGTCCGTTTTCACATGATACAAGTTCTTGTGCTTGCGCTTATGCTTGCCCCTGGTTCGTTTTCACATGACACAAGTTCTTGTGCTTATGCTTATGCTTGCGTCTTGTTCGTTTTCACATGACACAAGTTCTTGTGCTTGCGCTTATGCTTGCGTCGGGTCCGTTTTCACATGACACAAGTTCTTGTGCTTGCGCTTATGCTTGCGTCGGGCCTGTTTTCACATGACACAAGTTCTTGTGCTTGCGCTTATGGTGCGTCGGGTTTTTCACATGACACAAGTTCTTGTGCTTGCGCTTATGCTTGCCCCTGCTTTTCTTGCACAAGTTCTTGTGCTTATGTTTTTGCACATGACATGACACAAGTTCTTGTGCTTGCGCTTATGCTTGCGTCGGGTCCGTTTTCACATGACACAAGTTCTTGTGCTTGCGCTTATGCTTGCGTCGGGCCTGTTTTCACATGACACAAGTTCTTGTGCTTGCGCTTATGCTTGCGTCTTGTTCGTTTTCACATGACACAAGTTCTTGTGCTTGCGCTTATGCTTGCGTCTTGTTCGTTTTCACATGACATAAGTTCTTGTGCTTGCGCTTATGCTTGCGTCTTGTTCGTTTTCACATGACACAAGTTCTTGTGCTTGCGCTTATGCTTGCGTCTTTTTCGTCTTCACATGACACAAGTTCTTGTGCTTGCGCTTATGCTTGCGTCGGTGTTGAAAACCAGCTGGCTTTATCAACCAACCCTCGCGGTACATTGTTCAAATGCATCGCAGTTATTTCTGTTTGGGCCAATTACTACTGGAAGTTAAGCGCTTAAAAAGGTCTTAACTGAATTTCTCTAAAAGCTCCGAATGATAAGTACTTGTTTTTCAAATTATTTTTTCTAACACTATAATTTTGAATTAGAAACCGGGATTTCGCCATGCAATTCTCGAGGTAAATATAATCACAATAGATCGGCATGTTGATCGGCAATGCTTGGATCACAGAGCAGGTAGTAATCGTCTCGCCGGGTCACAGTGATCAAAGACAGAATTACTGAGAATTCCTTCTGCAGCGAGAGACCGGCTCTGGAAGCATTGTAAATTGAAAATCGACTCATCTAGAATCTCGAAAGTGAAAGCAGATACTCAGAACCGTGACTCGCCACACGCAATGCCGGATTCGTAGTTTCGAAATATAGTGATCACGAGATAAGATTCTTCTCTGGGAAAGGGGGACAAAGCTTGGACCACGAGGCTAATCATTTACCGTATATCATAAACAAGTATAAAATTAGCAAGGCGGGTTATATGGAAATCACCCTGGCATGGAATAACATCCAATATAATAAACACACAAGAGGTGACCCTTAAGTGTGCATTTCTATTCCCGGCATTCTACGTTCCAATTTAGATCATGGAAAAAGCGCTTAAAAATGTCACTTATCGACTCAGTTAGCGTAGAGTTAATTCTGTCGCTTAAAAGTAGCTATTTTCGCGGTTTTAGATCCTTAGAGAGTATATTTTGCTGTGTTGTTTTTCTACGCGAAAACACATCCACCTGGCCCAATATTCACACGTGTATCTTATTGTTGTTTCACGACCTAAGTAGTTGCTTAGGTACAGTACTTTAGAACTTTGGCATTTCGTCTTTACAAAGACATCGCACTTATGCCAATAAAAGATAATCTAGGAACAACTGCATTTGCACAATAGGCTTTTCTGAGTGTAAATATATCAGTTGTAATCGAGGTAGCGTTGTGTTAATTGGAATGAGTAAACTAGTAGAAATCTTCCTTTCAGACAGGTATATCTAATAACACCCCATAAGGCTATAAATGTATTATTATATGCCGAAATTTTCCTTCTTTTACATAATATATATATTCAAAGGTTAAAGGAAATCTATAAAACCGTGAAAAAATCGAGCACTTAGTAAAGTTAAGTACTCTTTTTTACAGTGTTATAGATTTCCCTTAACCTTTGAATTTATCATTATACACCGACGCAGCCCATACCAGTGTACTCGCTAGTTTCCATGTAAGTTAGTACTCTTTTACACGGGTGTTATAGATTTCCTTTAACCTTTGAATTTATCATTATACACACCGACGCAGCTAGACATACTAGTTTCCATTTATATAATTTACCATGTTTACTACCAATCGAGGTAGCCGGATCCTGGTCCCCGGCATACTTGGTCCCCGTTCACTTTGCGGAGTTATTTGTCAACTTTTGTTAAATCAATGTCTCTTTAAGATTAGAATGTTTTAATAACAATGTTTAAGAACATGTTTTCTTTTGTAGATCAAGTTTTTAGGTGGGGCCATATAGCTTACCACTAAACAGGAAAGCACGGAACAATGCGAATATTAAAACCTCGTGGACACCAGTCTGAAAGTCTAGAGTGACCGTGCAAAATCACGTCTGTCCCCTCCCCATCTAAAAACAAAAACAAGCTGGTGCTAATATGTACCCGATTTGTACATTAGGGGAAAATAGAATCACCAAATCTGACATTGAAAGATTCCTAATATTGAAAGAATTCTTAAAACATGACTTGTCATGCTTGTCGATTGAGTCTTCTAATTAGCCGGGTTAACATACAAAAGCCATTTAGATGCCATAAAAAGCCAGTAAAATGCCGTAAGGAAATAACATACAAAGACAATTTCCGAACAAGGAATGTATGAGTCATTGATCAACGTGCGTGAGACGACCTCGACAGGTTCGAAAGGTTTCGCCGCGGAACGAAAACATATCAGGTATCTCCTAGGGAAGCCAATGCAATGTCCAATCAACTCACTAAATGGCTTTTTTTGTATCGTATGGAGAAGCCCTTTCAGTGCAAAACAATAAACATATGAAGTAAACAAGGTTAAAGTTAAGTTTATCATGTAAATTCAAAAAGCCAGTTCATGCTGCATTTGAATGGGTTCTTCGGCAGGCGCGCGCTCTAAGTTTCACAAGTTCTATATCAGTATCATCGCTAAGCATACGTAAAGCCAATTTTATCAATATGATGCTGATACTAACCCAGCTATTAAAGGGCTTTTCGCGAGTCGCCAGTCAGTCTTAAATCTTAATCATCCGACCATGGAATGGCTTTCTTGAATCTTTTCTAAAATGAAGTTTATGTCAAAAGCCAGTTAAATGCTGTCAACAAAATTCCTCTTGACTTTGAAATGGCTTTTTTGAGATTTTCAATGGTTTTCTTAGGAAGACAATACGAAAACCGGGTTATTTTGGGTGCAGTTCAAACTCTCTCCATACAATAAAGGTACCCGAAATCCAATCAATTAACCTTGACTTTTAAGGGAGAATTGAGTCTGTTCGCTCCCATTTTTGACAACGACAAAATCTCAAGAAACCGTTTTGTTAAAGTCAAAAGCTCCCTACAGCGGTGACCCTATGTAACGCCGTTGATAGATTCACCGTAAATGCGCTCATGTGATGTCAATCGGGGAGACAGTCCTATATAGATAAGGAAAGGTCATTTCCTTCTTCCTCCGATGCGCGCACATGTACACGCTTTAGGAGAGGATTTAATAATCAGGACAGAGCGACACCAAAAGGCTACTAGTGTTTCAGTAGATTTTCAATAACGAAGAAAGGATAACTGAGCCCAAGCAGACGAGGCATTATGTCACTGCGAAAACGGACCTAACTCCAGAATATAAACACAAGCCGATAATTAAGCACAACAATTAAGGAGCAACAGTTTTTCCTCTTCTTGTAATGAGTAGATGCTTGCGTCAGGCACGTAGATGCTTGCGTCAGGCACGTAGATGCTTGCGTCAGGCACGTAGATGCTTGCGTCAGGCACGTAGATGCTTGCGTCAGGCACGTTGATGCTTGCGTCAGGCACGTAGATGCTTGCGTCAGGCACGTTGATGCTTGCGTCAGGCACGTTGATGCTTGCGTCAGGCACGTAGATGCTTGCGTCAGGCACGTTGATGCTTGCGTCAGGCACGTAGATGCTTGCGTCAGGCACGTAGATGCTTGCGTCAGGCACGTAGATGCTTGCGTCAGGCACGTAGATGCTTGCGTCAGGCACGTAGATGCTTGCGTCAGGCACGTAGATGCTTGCGTCAGGCACGTAGATGCTTGCGTCAGGCACGTTGATGCTTGCGTCAGGCACGTAGATGCTTGCGTCAGGCACGTTGATGCTTGCGTCAGGCACGTAGATGCTTGCGTCGGGCACGTTGATGCTTGCGTCAGGCACGTAGATGCTTGCGTCGGGCACGTAGATGCTTGCGTCAGGCACGTAGATGCTTGCGTCAGGCACGTAGATGCTTGCGTCAGGCACGTTGATGCTTGCGTCAGGCACGTTGATGCTTGCGTCAGGCACGTAGATGCTTGCGTCGGGCACGTAGATGCTTGCGTCAGGTACGTTGATGCTTGCGTCGGGCACGTTGATGCTTGCGTCGGGCTCGTTTCCCCATGAGCTATGCCATGCACGACACAAGCTTCTTATGTTTGAGTCGCTAGTGAAAATCAGACTGAAATTGGAGAATCGATCAGGTTGTGGTCGGTATAGAGAGCTGGTCGTTGTAGAAAGGTTCTATATATTCTGTTTTCCCCGGATACGTGCTTACTCGAATAAACGATGACTGTACAGACGGACCCCCCGATGGTAAACAATAATAACTTTTGGCCACTTGACCTCAGATTAGATTAATTAATACTTTACGATACCGCGTATTTCCGTGGAGGCGGCCAGCATGCATACCCACGTGCAGAAGAAACCGGAAATAATAATAAAATCAGGGATAATTGTGCGAGGGTACTGAACTACGGTCTTTTTAATTGAACAAAATAAAAATAAATTACTTTTTAACGTGTCAATGTATTTAGCAGGACTGCTAATTGGGGACACGACTCTCACACTCACTTCTAACTACATTCTGTCAGTCTAGATCTGTACACCAAACACTCATCTCACTCACCTCTCTTCAGATTAACCCCTCAACTCTTTTCATGTTTCCAATCTCTCTGTCACAGAGTAGAGTCGTTTTCGTATGAGTGGGAAACCTACGGTACCGTGACACTCAAATGGCTTCCTTTCTGAACCAATCAGAAAGCGTGCAGATGCATCTCATCCGATCAAACTTTTTCAATACGGCGAGGCGCGATGCGGTGACGGTGCGGTAACTTTCTCACTCATACGAAAACGACTCTATCTTTCTCTACAGAGACGTTTTGAGCTCGAAGCGTCGAGCGAGCTTCACAAGATATATTCACCGTGCGTAGTATAGAGAGTTCTGGGAGTCAGGGTATACGTGATCGTACGTAAAGCGCTTCGACACAGGGTTGATAATGGACTATGAACCACATCATCACCATGCACCACCATCATCATCATCATTATCATCATGCACCACCACCACCATCATCATCATCATTATCATCATCATCATGCACCATCATCATCATCATCATCACAATGATCATCATCATCATCACCACATGCACCACCATCATCATCATCATCATCATCACCATGCACCACCATCATCACCATGCACCACCATCATCATCATCATCATCATGCACCACCATCATCATCATCATCATCATCATCATGCACCACCATCATCATCATCATCATCATCATCATCATCATCATCACCATGCACCACCATCATCATTATTATCATCATAATCATGCACCACCACCACCACCATCGTCATTATCATCATCACAATGATCATCATCATCATCAGTGTTGAGGGGGTAAACCTCTATGGATATCAAGTAAAAACTACATCACCATGTGCACCACCACTGACTATATCGCTATCGTTATCATCGTTACATTATCAGTCATGGTTGGTGTGAAGACAAACTGACTATATACGAATGCAAAGCAACATTGCATGGAATACGAGGAAGGGTAACACCACGTAGATATATGCTGACGGGCAGTTTGCTGAAGAATATAACAAAATTGTGCTGTGTAAAAATTCTGAATTCATTTTGCAAAAGGAAGTTGTAATAATCCACCAGCTAGTTTGCTCCTTAAACCTTTGATAGATGATTTCTATCTGACAATGACGACGATCAGACAAGTGATTTCACTGATCTTCATTTAACGATGGCACGTGACAATATTGAAGCTGATAAACTTGATGATGATGGCGAAGTATTGAGGGTCATATGAAGATGATGTATATGATGATGATATGGTGGTTATGCCTTTTGACTATCGACAATAACAACAACGATGGTGATCTTATCAATTATCCTCCACATGCCAAAAAATACCTAAACTACGTGTCGTGTTATCGTCGAAACTCCTCCACATATGATGATGATATTGAATGATTAATGATCGTATTCTATAAATATTCGGTGTTAAACTGTTATTTCCATACAGGTAAAGTTGTTGACAGCGCAAAGCACTCTCAGAGGCGTTTTCGTATGAGTGGGAAAGTTACGGTACCGTGCTGTGCCGTATTGAAATTAAGAGTTTGATTAGATTGGTTTAGAAAAGAAGCCATTTGAGTGTCACGGTACCGGTAGGTTTCCCACTCATACGAAAACAGCTCTATGCACGTATCGTTTAATCAAGCCATTCGCATGTGACCCTCCCACGCTACAAGTATCTAAAACACGTCTACAACGGAAAGATTTCCTCCCTAAACTTCGTCTACTTCTATATGGAGTTCCTTCTCGTTGGACTATTAAGACTTGAAATTGTCCTTCGCTATATCTGCCATTGAAGCTACAGCTTAAAGTTACACCTTTAATTGCTATTTAAAGAATTTCTTATTTAGCATAAATTAAAGTGCAATACATAAAATTTGAATAAATCAATAATGCATTTATATTATATCACATATCATACTGTAAACCCTTTATCGATTTGGAAATGATTGGAAAAAACTATTTCTTAATAAAACTGGTCTAACTTTGGAGAGTTTAATTTGACTCTTCGTGTTTGTACGTATTGTAGTTTTTGGACCAACTGCTTAAGCATGGCCCAAGGCTACATGGCCATTGTGACTTCAATGAAGTCAATAGCTCGTAAATTAGAATTTCATCAAGTATAATTGGTTTTCGCTATAGCTTAAATCACAATTTGTGGCCGACAAGGTCATAAGGAACTGAACGTACAATGGTTGGAAAAACGTGGTGCATTAGTTTCAAAAGTTTTTAAACTTAAATTAGTCTAGTTTCGAAATGGTTCAAATTTAGCTTATGAGAAGCATAATAATAATGAGGCCATGTCTTTATATTAAACTCATCACTGGCATTTTCAATTTCTTAGTATACAATGCTTCATTTCTTGGCACATGGTACTTAAAAATAATGCATAGAGTGCAAACCATATGTCCGTGAAACAGTACTATTACTAAATAGTACTAAATAGTGTTATCTCCATTGTTTTCTATTGTTTCATCAGTGCTATTTAGTACTAATTAGTTAGTACTGTTTCACGGACATATGGTTTGTACTCTAGTCCATCAAAACAAGTAGAGAAATTATATATATTTATAAAATTTATCATTTGTCGCTTGAATGCATATCAATAGCATCGTAATGGATTTTTATAATTTATCACACGATAAACACATCCAAGCAGTTCGAACCACTTTCACAATCATTGTTTAAATTAAATATCGAAAATTTTTAAAAAAATCTCTGATAATTTAAAAAAAAATATCTGTAAAAATATATAAAAGGTACTAGTCCTGAATAGAATACACTACGAATGAATGATATTCTAATTTAATTGAAACAGAATCATAAAGGAATCATTGTAGTGCAAAGTTTATATTCGATGGTCAGTTGTTTGTTTTGAGCTTATCATGTTCAAAATCATTCCCACGATCGATGTTTTATTACAAAATTTGCGATTGTAAAATTTGAATTTGTGAGTTTGAACGGATCGTGTTTTTGAAGCGAAAAGTGTTAATTCTATGGGGATAAAAAACAAATCTAGAAGAAATCCCAAACCTAATCCATCGGTGTCGATCCATGGAACTAATTTCACGAAGCAATTTTCCGAGTATTCCTTCGTCTACTTTCCTATTCGGCTTTGCGATTATAAAAGCTGAAAATATGTTTTTGTAACTGATACAGAGAAACTGAGAGAGTCTGTTCGAACTTTCTACAGTTGTTATTTTAATAACACATCTCTGTCAAAGCGTAGCGTGGAACTAACCGTGCGGATAAAACACCACTGAGTAAGTGCAACTCAACTGGAAAAAGTGTGTGAAAATCAGACCAGCAAAACTGTGGCGCGAAAACAACTTCCAAACCAACTAAGAAAACACACAAATACATTTTAAGTACAGGAATTATATACTATAACTGGTGTTTGAGGGTTGTATGTGCCGAATTCGAATAATCCTACAAAAGTTTATTACCCGTTCAGGACTTAGTCGCTTCTGTGCACGATATCTCGGGCCGAGTTCTAGCACGGAATAGTTTGGCTGTACCCTAGACCGATATATCAGTCTGTTATAAAGATGTACAGCCTCTTACGCAGAGAGGCTGAAACTTTCACATAGTAAAGTTATGTTTTTGAGAGTTTATTGCAGAGTATTTGAATAGTATTTCAATTCTATGTACTTGATGCATGACTGAAGATTCAAGCGAAACAATTTATTCAAAATTGCGAAAAAGTTGTTTTGCACAAGTTTGAATAGACCGGTCATGACCCCTAGAGAAGTTACGTTCAGTATGACTGCTGCTTACTGTAGAAGAATGGAAAACGCTTTAGAGTCTCTCAGTATATAACGTCTTCTTCGTTGATTTAAATGTAATTTGAAGAAAAAAATAGCTTAATAGTAATGCTTCTAATTTGTATTCATTGGTATAGTTCAGTTCGGGTCAGATCATTCAGTTGCACTTTTGAAATGCATGGCGTGTAAAAATGTACTTGTTTATAGTTGTAGTTTCGATTATCGATTAATTTATTTTCGCTTTGAGAAAGAGATGCCGTTCAAAATGTGACTGCTAAATCTCTGCAAGGATTTGAGTAATTAAATATCAATATTGAAGTTCAATTATTAGCTGTCCATGTAATCTCTAACTTTGAAATAATAGTTTATAGTGCGTGAAATATAAAATTGATCACCGACTTCGCGGCTCGAATACCTCACATTGAGAACGTTTCTTTTATTCAATATTTAGAATATACAATATTATAAAACTAAACAACTGTACAGGAGCGTACAGACAGAGGCGTTTAAGACGATTGAGACAACTCAGTCTTATAGCAACCCCTCCCAGTTTATCTCTAAATACTTATTCATGAGAGCCGTGTCTCGATGACAAAGCCGAACTCACAGACGAAATTACAATAAAAGCACATTTTAAAGTGGTTTTAATGATAATTTTTTATTTTACAATACACTTATCTGAAAGAACAACTGATGCACATTATAATGTCATTAGAAATCGTGTTATTTACAAACAAATAATTCTCCAAGCAACCGCCTTTGAATTGTTAACAATGGCGTACTAGTGAGGTATTTTCGATAGTACAAAATTTTCAGCTGTTTTGAATGATGCCGGTTTGAGACTTTCAAAGACTTAGTCATGTTTTTAAGGTTCGAGTCTGGAAAGCCTGAGGCTAGGAAAGCCGAGATTTAACTGCTAAATTAATTCAATGAAGTCGAGCTTGCGTTAAACTTGCGTTACGTCACGTAACGACACTTACGTAGACTTGCGTTTGCCAACTGCCACGACGTGTCTGAAGAATTTGCGCGCAATTTTTTTACACTACAAAAATCGAACAGAAATCGGTCCCAGAAATCATCGTTCCTGGCATCGGACTCTGTTTTACTATGGCTGAAGGGGAACGTAAAAACACAGCGTTATTTCTGTACTTGTACAACTGCAATTAGTAGTACTACGCTTGACCAAACAGAAGATATACTAACGTTGGTAAATAGGCTAAAATAGCCGACATTTACTCCGCTTCAAAACTTTTTTCTCGAGTCCCAAATCCACCTGGCAAGTTACCTGAAATATACGCATATTCAAAACTGAGCATAAAATTTCCTTTTTAATGCCGAAACTCTTAAAATGACTTAAAAATAAGATTAACGGTTCTTCGATCAAAGATGATCATTTCAGTAGTTTTTCACGGTTGGCGGATACATTCAAATCAAACTTCAATGACATTGAAAAGAAATTCTAATTTCGTCCAGTAACGATGAAAACGATAGCAAAATTGTATGGAGTATTAAATTCCCTTCAACTGTGCATTTTCTGAATTATATTTTACGAAGGTTTAGTACTAAAGTGGAAATGTGTCATCATCGTTAAAACCAAAAGGTGTGACAATTCACTTTGGCGCAGTAAGAATTCATTGTTACTCAAGATCGACGTGAAAGTTAACTTATTCAAGTCTAGATCTTGGTGATGTAACTGGTGATGTTATTCTTTTCTTTATATGCTGGAAATAATTGTCTTCTAATAATAAAAGGATTTACTAAAGAATTAGCCTAGTGCAGCTTAAGCGAGGTCGGCAACTTCTCCTAACTCACTCAGAACACTTTTTTGTCCAAATTATTATTATTTGGTTCAAATTAGAGCCGTGTACAGAAATGGAAGCTTAGTCATCGACAGAGGAATTTTTGGTAAAAGTCATGTCTTTACGAAGGCGAAAACACTACGTCAATTCAACCTACCGTTACCTAATTAACAGCAGTTCATAAAGTAGAGTTAATTGTCTACGAACGGAAAGTCAATCTAGCTATTGTTCGCAATACCGTAGCACATTCCTACACAGGATTCAAATGGGATTGACGCAAATGTCTAAAACTAGCACTTTTAGGTTCACGGTAAGGGGAGTACACTTCATATGACTATCCTCCCACAAAGTAGTTCAGAAAGTTTCGAAAGGAGACGGATATCAACAAGGATCGAAATTGTCATCGCTTGCTTCATGTACCGTTCTTTCATATGCAAATATTGGTTAGATACAGAGCCTTTCGGCGAGAGAATTTGTACGCTTCAATAACCTCTACTGATTCTAATTAGTTAACTGAACTTTCCCACACAGTTATCGCTTCAAAACAATCCGTACAAAACTAGCTTATGTTTGGCTATTGAAAATGAAGCTTTTAAAACGAAGAGTTCGAGGATTTTGGGGGATTTTGAAAGCTCGAAGGGAGATGTTTGCTCGATCTTTGCAAAGCGGAAAAAACTTTGAGGACAGTAAAGCCTCAGGAGGCGTGGCTTTAGGTCAAAGGGCCGGTTGGACATAAGTCAATACACTGACTGTCACCAAGGAAATTTCAATGACCATTTATACTAGACTTTCTGAAAAATTGCTTTCCGAGGTCCCAACCTCTTAGCCCTAGAATAGGACTTATATAGAAGCGATTTTAAACTCTAAAGTTAATATCAAACCCCCACGGTCGAATATTGAATCTGATAACTCGTTCAGTTCGACACACCTCGCTGGGCCTGGGGTGATTAGTCAGAGTCAAGTTAAACTTATTTGCGACTGGGAAACTCTATTTTACCGAGGAAAACATTACCTGAGATGTAGCTAAGGTTAAACTCGATCATACAAACGAGAGCTGTGCGAATTCGACAGTCTCTAAAAGAATGGGGTCGTTACGTGCGGCAATCGAGGTCTGTATTGTTCTTTTTTTTATGCTTCAGTAAGAAATCTCGGCGTTCAATTTGAATGCTAATAAGTGAAGCTAGATTTTATACGCGTGGTTGAGCCGCGGTGATCAAAACAACTTGCGAAGAAATGTCACCAAGCGACTCTTCATTGTAAAATTCACCAAAGTCTTCCCCGAAAAATTCAACTTATTTCCTTTGCAGCATCCTTTAGAACCTCTTTGAAAACCATTTTAAAACTCAAAGTGGATTCCACTTAGTTTCGAAATGAAAATAATACTGCGATATTGATCTCCACTGAGATGTGCAGTTGCGAAAGTAAAGGATCCTTAGTCGAGAATTTGTCTTGCTTGCTAAATTAGGGTGTCAAAAAGCGCCTATAGTTTCTAAGCGAATCCAAGGTCTCTAAGTGGCCATTCTCATTACATTTCATTACGGGACCAGATTGGAAAAAAGCATAGCTTTATCTGTAAATTCCTCGTTAAATAAAGTGTTATTATTATTTCCCCAAGTTCACCAAGTTGTTCATGAGTACGAATCTCATCTTTTATGCATTAGGTTTAAGAATAGATTCTTTAAACGGTTGATACTGCTGGCCGAAATTGCAACAAGAAACCTTGTCCACGTTCGATTGCCATTTTTGAACTCGAAAACAAGGTAATTTAAGGTTCATTTCTCGAAGTTAAAAGTTTGAAAGAAATCTATAGTCACGAAGTGGTCAATTCGATTTTACGCGCAACTCGTTCGCTCTAACAAAGGCGACTTTCAACCCCACTCTGGTAAACAGTGAACTCTGCTCGTCTCCATCAATTTCCCCTGAACACTAGAAAAGGATTCCCAGCACGCTAAGGAAGACTCAAAAAGGCTAAAATCTACGAGTTTATATCCTCATCCTTTCTTTAACTGTCAAATTAATAGGCCCATGTAAACTGGCATTGGAAGTTTGGCGAAGTTTTGAGTCTCTCACCATGGCATCTACAGAGTCATGTTTTACATTCTCCGACATGACTTCAGGTCACGTCATCGAGTTGATTGATAGAAAGTCAAGGCACTGAAATGGCTTTTTCATTCAATAAATTGAATTCACGAACTTAAAGAAATCCCATCGAAGTATCTAGTCTTCTGAGTAAACTCCAATATGCAAATAAGAGAGCTTTCCGAGTTGCCAAATATCGCGGCAAAGTTATTTCTAGCTGAAGATTCCACTGAGCAAGAAATGGGAGGTTTTTGGGTCAATATATTGTAAGATGAAACCTAGTTATTCAGCGTATGATTCAATACTTGAAAAGGGGTGAATTTGTCAAATTGGATCTTCTTCGCTTGAAAGGAGATCAGATAATCCAGCCACCTCACCACGTGGTTGTATACTTAATCTATTTACCGCAAACTTCATCCCCAAAATACATCAAATAGCTCTCAGAGAATTGAATTCAAATGTTAATTTCTCGAAATCAACTCAAACAAACGTACATTCCATGGTTAGCGAGAATCCAAGTCCAACGCAAGGTTTTGAAGTTGTGAACCGTTCGTAAACAGCTAACTTCCGGCGAAAGGTGATCAATTATCACCCTGCATTTTTCAAAGATGTTCTTTTTGCGCCGGGTATGAAATCAAACCCAGATAGATTGGAATCTTGACCGGGGGAAATTGTCCAAGTTTGTAGGGATTGATTTTCATGGGGAGGCGGGGAGTTACACACTCACGAAAATTACATCAAGGTGACGTCACCAAAGGAATTCTCCCGTTGAATGGTCACCAGTGCTAAATAGAGCGACTTGCAAATATAGGAATGCGCTGTGTTGGTCGAGGCGCATTTGGAGAGTTCGCGCGGCAGTGTCAGAAGTACAGAGGTGTGTTGGAAAGATTTATTTTGAGATTTACCGTACAAGCCCAGGGATGCCCCGAGCGTTTCTAATCAAGAGCAGGACAGCTTTTCCTGCGACCAAGAAGGAAAATGCTAGTGTTGAGAATAATATGAGCGACGAAAATGAACAAGAGACAGAAGTTTCGACGAATTTCACTCGAGGTAAACTTTGTGAATTTCTAACAATTTGTAGGATTTACCCAGACAGAAAGTCACCAGACTTACTTATTTTTACTTGCTTTATGTTAGAAAATAGAACATAACTCAATTAGTTTGAGTTTCTGGAAGTTTAATGCTTCGTATTTTCTTAGGAAATTCGTTTAGAACTCTTGATAACAAAGTTTACTCCAACTACGCATAATTATTGTCGAGTTAAGTTGCTTGAATTCCCTTCGCAATACTACTAAGCATGCCTTGTAATGAGTACCGTTTGTAATTCCTTTGGAATCGGGGAGGAAATATTTTTGCTTTATAAGTCACCTGATTTTCTAAAGGTTTTTGAAGTTTCCTGGTGCTAAAACGATCCGGCTAATTAGCGCGCGCTCGTATTGATACTTTCTCTTGAAGATTGCCTTAGAATTTCGATGTAATTTACCGCTTATTCAACTGCAATTTCTTAGATATTCCTATAGTTTTGAGTAAATTATGTTACTTTGAATTTATTGATCACTGCGAGTTTTTTATCCTCTAACGGCATTTCTATTTTTATCGCCAGATTCCCCAACTGTTGACAGTGTGACTCCAACAAGTTATCCAGCTCAGATTTCACCCGCTAACGTCGATGCCAAGAAGTTATACCCTCTCCATGTGCGTGGCGTACAAAAATATGGCAACAAATTCGAAGAGCAAGAACCCGTTCGCTCTTCAACCGAGTTACCGAAGTATTCAGTGCATGGCACAAGAGTTGCTCCAAGAGTCAGGAAGAGAGCTAAGCGAAGTTATCAACAACAGACCGAGGAATTCGAGCAAGCTCAAAAGAAAGTGCGCAAGGGTCAACCGAAGAAGACCGTGGTGTATCGCAACACGTTTCGGGAGAACGACAAATCGAGCGAGAAAAACACTGATCATAAATCGCCCGTCTCTAAAGATGAGTCAAGATTTCAGAAGAATTACACGGTCGAGAAGAGACATTACGCAAATGAACGCATACGTTTCCACAGCGCCGAACATGTCAGCCAATCTCATGGGACGTCAAGCGATAAATTCTATTCACAACCTCACAGCAAACAAACCAAGTCATTTGCAATGCAGAACAACGGCGAAGCACTCGAGCGAGGAAAAACCTCATCCACACGAAGACAATGTGCGAACAATGAACTTCCTGATAAAAATGCAGGATTAGAAAATGTCATGATTGTGGAGTATCATTCTATGAGAGGAAATCGCGAGAACAGCTATCGTAACGAAAGAAAACCGCGACCCGTTGTAACGCAACGCTCCTCGCAAGGTTACTACCCACCGCCACACTCTTCTCCTGTTGTCACGGCAAGTTATGTACCTTCACCTCCTGTCACAACAACTGCCGTTCCTCTACAGCTGAATCCTCAGACAACAAGAATTCCTGTGCAGCCAATGCAAACACCAGAGAATGTCAATAGCGAGCCTGAGCCAAAAGTCGTCTACGTTCCAGTCTACCCAGTGTCACAAGGTCCTAATGGTGTTATTTATGAACCAATTCCTAACGCAACTCCAATCATGGCTAAAGACACAGTGAAAGTACAGAAAGTACAACAACCACGACCAATGCCTCCAATGGTCCAAGCAGTACCACAGAGGCAGGAAGTTGTCATGAGAAGCCCTCCACTGGCTGAACAGAAACCAAGACTGATGGAGTACAGAGCTTATGAACCTCAAATGCCCCAGCAGCTAACAGCAGCACCAGCTCCACAGGTCTATCAGCCACACCCTCAAGGGCATGTCATCATGCAGCCGCAGTCAACTGAGGGCTTGAGACAAGCTACCCCTACTACATATGCTGTAGCTCAAGTACCACAGTATGTAGTCAGGCCACCTCCACCTCCATCTCATCAGTACCAGCCACAGCATCCTCATCCACCACCACCACAGCAGCACAGCTACCCACCACATCAGCCACCAGTATCAGCACCACAACCTGTCACCAGAGGACCTGATGGGTTAGTACACACCTACAGACCCCCTGCACCTGTGCCTCAGACCTACCAAGAACAACCTCAGCACTACTACCCAAGACAGCCTCAACCAGCAATGCATCCACAAGGCTACCAAGAAAGAGTACTTGTCCAAGCTGTCCACCCACCTCGTGGCCCACCTCCAGTACCCATGCAGCAGCCAATGTATCAGCGTCAGGAGATAGTCAACCATGGTCAGCCACCCAGACCACCACCACTACCATCACAGCCTCAACACGCAGAGAAACCAGCACTTCCTTCACCGTCGTACCCTCAAGAGAGCGCGAACAGACTACTCACACCACGCTACACCCCTGATGGTGTGAAACACGAGCAAAAGTTTGTCTACGCACCACCACCTGCTGACTTCATGCACAGTCCTGTCTACAGAGTACCAAACAACGAAGAGAATGTACCATTCTTCCAGCACGAGAGAGTAGAACGTAATATCCACAAAACTGGCTCAAGAAAGCGCAAATCTTCTTTCCCAGCTCATGCTTTGCTGCATGGCAAAGCAGAACAACAAGAAAGTCTTTCAACCCCCTCGCAAAGCAACTCTAGAACGCCCAGCCCTAAAGAAACAGACCTGAGATGCAACGAAAGACTTGTCAAATCACCAAATCAGCCTTCGTCTCTGAACAAGTCAAGTCTCATCATAACTCCTCCACTGTCCCCTACTGACAGAGCAGAAAATGCAGAGACTGTTACAGTTGAAGTCAGAGATCAAGGAATCCAAGCGAGCCCAAGAGACGAGCGTGGGGCGAGAGTTCTGGAACACACTTGCTTTAGAAAGTCCACAGGTCATGTGCGCAGCAACAGTTACCAGTCTGAGAGCTCAGAAGAGGAGTATGTTGATGATGACAGTTCTGGTAAGAGAAGTGGAAGTGAGGAAGAACAGCGCAGTTACAGGAGAGATGATGATGATGATGATGATGATGATGATGATGATGATGATGATGAATTGTACACTGAGGATGGGACTGTAGTTGTGCGCATTCCTTGTCCTGATCCTAACAACAACAACACTAACAACAACCACAAGAAACGACACAGGAAAAGCAACTACAGATTCATGTGCAAATTCTGCAGCAAAGGATTTCAGTGGCATTCTCATCTCGAGTCCCACGAGCGCACGCACACTGGGGAAAAGCCATTCAAGTGTCCCGAGTGCGATCGCGCATTCTGCAGAGCGGATGGACTACAATGTCATATGCTGGTCCACAACAAGAAAAGACCATACAAGTGCCCTCACTGTGGGAAGGGATTCACGGATAAAATAGTTCTGGAGAAGCATATTTATTCACATACAGGAGTAAAGCCATTCAAGTGTGAGTACTGTGGACGCGCGTTCAGTGATTCTCTCTCAATCGAGAAACATTTACTTGTTCATACAGGTACAAAGCCTTACAAGTGTCCTTACTGCGTGCGTTCTTTCAACGATTCTCAAATGCTTGTCAGACATATTCGAAGCCACACTGGCGAGAAGCCATTCAAGTGCAAGCACTGTCCAATGGCCTTCAGTAAGCAGAGTGCTCTAATCATCCACACCAGGGTACACACGGGAGAAAAGCCATACCAATGTCCGAACTGCATCAAGTCGTTCTCAATCTCTGGAAATCTTCAAAGGCACATTCTGATTCATACAGGAGAGAGACCTTACAAGTGCAGTAAATGTCCCAAAGCGTTCAACAATCCAAGCCATCTCTCAAGACACATCAGCAAACTACACGCTCCTCAAAATGGAACTGTGAAGGACCACGTTAAATACGAACAATTTCAACACGATTCAGACGCTTATTATCAATCTCAGGAAGTAATGTGAGCAATGTTAGAACCAAAATATTTGCTTCTTTTACAAGAATTTTCTATGTTTTTGTTTTCATTGATTGATTGTTTATATATTTCTGTCCGAAGAAAACATTATGTTTTTTCTTCAAATAACTCCAAATATTTTACTACAGAGTATAGTTTTATAACTTTAGGATAAGCAGACGATTTCAGATACTAAGTATTAAGGTAAAAGGTTGTATTTTACAGTGTGTTTCTGTGAGCAGAAAGCAGAATCAATGCACGTGTACATTCAGTGTTACATGCAAATCGCTTAGGTTGATTTCCCGCCATTTTGGTGGTCATTATGATGTTAAATAGCACCTGGTTTGTACTACAACGTGGTGAACGAAAATGTTTTGGTGCTGTGGTTTGAAGTCTGTTAAAAAATTTCACCTCAAAAGTGATATTCCGTTACAATGTAGCATGGTTTTATACATGAATTTATATTCTCTATTTATAAGTATTTATATGTCCAAATAACTAGCCCAAGACAGACTTCATTCATGAACAATCTTTGTAGCCTTGAATGATGGTACCATTACTATTTCTAAGGGGCTTTGCAAGTTATTTCAATTGCAAATTAATCGTGGGGTTAATTCAAAGCCAAATGTAAATAGTGTGAAAGCTGAACAAAGTTACAGTAGATAACATATTTATATATCGGAAAAAGATAGTTATATAGTTTGTAAATAGTTTTGTTGCATGAACATTGAGTGAGATATAGAATTCAAGTGAGCAACTGTTGCACTGTACAGAAGTGATATTTGAGATGAAAAAATAAAAAGTTTGAAGAAAATTCAGTTGTAATTCTTTGTGTCAAATCTTCTTTCTATAATTTCAAACTCTATTTCTGTCTTCTTACTTCTAAAGCTCTGAAACTCTTAATAACAGCACTGCACGCTTAGGAAATAATTCAATTCAAATCATGCGCAATAATAATAATAATAATAATAATAATAATAATGCGCAACTGTTTAACTATGCAAAAGTCAGTACTTTTCTGCCGAAATTGAAAGTGTCATTTTACTGAAATCTAACCAGAATGATTTATTTATGAACTGGCTCGCTACACGCGACCAGCGATTTAATACTAGTAGTAGTGATCATACACACTTTTAACACGGGATAAAGCACGTTTCTCTCAACTCTGGCTTTGTACAATTATAATCTTCGATCAAAACAAAGATAGGAAAGATCGAGAGTGTTTGGTTTGTATATCGAAATTCGGGGGGAAAATTTATATTCAGCCCGGCCAAAAAAACACTCAGTGCGAATGTTTGAGTAGACAAATAAATATCCCCGGTTTTAAGAGTTTTATTAGGTTTTCAATGGAGATCAAGAAAAGCATTGAAAATAAAGTTCGCTCGTCTTTTATGACGTTTACTTGTAAAACAATGGAGAGACAACTTTGGCGGGAAACTTGAGCTTTGTTTTGTTATGGAGTATGAAAGAAAGACAACTCTGAAAACCCATTAAAAAGGCTTTGATTCTGGTTTCGAATTCAGGATATTTTTATTGAAAAAAGCGAGAAAAATCGTCGCAAATGGTTTGACATGTTTCGAGTGGTGTCTGACAAACTTTTGACAACTGTGGAGGGCATCGCTCGAGGCCAAGTTGGTGAACTTATAATTGATTTTGAAAATTTTATGGCATTCCAGTCAATACATAAAACAAACCAAAATATTGGCTTTCATGTTTTTTTTTTCTCTTCATACTCTGAAAGCCTTGTGTCACAAGCTTGGCCAGTTGCTCTTCCCTTTGTCTTTACATGCTTATTCAGTTACAAGATAATAGCCAACATATTCAGTGGATTTACGGCAGATATTCTCACTGAATTTCACTGAACTCATAACATAGATTGAACGCAGAAGTACTGACGCAGGTAAAGAAAGAAAGGAACCTGCTTTTTCATTTACCTTTTGCCACTGTTTTGTCCTTATTAATTGTTAAAAGCATCGAGACTATCTGATGATGCGTTCTCAAGAACTTATTTATTATTATTATTATTATTACATGAAGAAGAAAAAGCTAGACAAATTGGGTCATCCTAAGTAAATCTTCACCACTATAAATATCATCATTTGCGCTTTGGAAATTATAGTTGAGCAATTGTACAGTGTACAAGAAGGAAAACTGAAAAGCTAGACAAATAGGTATTAAGAATAAATCCATAAACCCATCATTTACACCGCTTGAAATTATTTTTGAGCAATTTGCAGTCGAGAAAGTTCGCCAATCATACCAAATTTGTAAGATGCTCCAAAACCGCTCACTAACGGGAGAAGAGTTACTTTCTGTTCAGAAACTATCAGTTTCACTTATACATTTGGAGCAGAAAGCTTCATGCTTTCTACTCTGATGAAGTTAATTGACTTCCTATATCCAATCCAAGGCTGATTGACAGTGTGTCTGATCTTATGGCACAGGAATTTCGCTTCAATTCACGGCCATGCATCGCTGCAATTGAGCTAAACAAAAAATAGGCCGCCTAGCTTGACAAACCGCTCAGAGTCTACCGATAAGAGCGTTGAAACTGCGCGCAAAAAAATATCGTGCGATTTCTCGCCACATAAACAACCGTGTAAAACAGAGAACGCATCGGGATAACAGGCTAACAATGAAAGGATAATCTTGTATTTCCCGCCACTGTTATGGACGGCTGTGTTATTGAAGTGAAGCTGTCAAACGCGCTTTGCTATTGAGAAAGCTACCACATTGCATTTCCCGCTATTTTATAAAATGTTGAATGAACGGAATTATTTGGCTTTGTTCATTCATCCACCTAACGCGCTTTGCTATTGAGAAAGCTACCACATTGCATTTCCCGCTATTTTATAAAATGTTGAATGAACGGAATTAATTGGCTTTGTTCATTCATCTAGCTAACGCGCTTTGCTATTGAGAAAGCTACCACATTGCATTTCCCGCTATTTTACAAAATGTTGAATGAACGGAATTAATTGGCTTTGTTCATTCCAGTCTACTGCTAACGCGCTTTGCTATTAATTGAGAAAGCTACCACATTGCATTCCCCGCTATTTTATAAAATGTTGAATGAACGGAATTAATTGGCTTTGTTCATTCATCCACCTAACGCGCTTTGCTATTGAGAAAGCTACCACATTGCATTTCCCGCTATTTTATAAAATGTTGAATGAACGGAATTAATTGGCTTTGTTCGATCATTCATCTAGCTAACGCGCTTTGCTATTGAGAAAGCTACCACATTGCATTTCCCGCTATTTTACAAAATGTTGAATGAACGGAATTAATTGGCATTGTTCATTCCAGTCTACTGCTAACGCGCTTTGCTATTAATTGAGAAAGCTACCACATTGCATTTCCCGCTATTTTACAAAATGTTGAATGAACGGAATTAATTGGCTTTGTTCATTCATCCACCTAACGCGCTTTGCTATTGAGAAAGCCACCACATTGCATTTCCCGCTATTTTACAAAATGTTGAATGAACGAAATGATTAAATGGCTTTGTTCATTCAATGCTTTGAGCGCAGATGGTAAGCGCGTTTTGTCATTCAGAGAGTAAATTTTGTAATTCCCGCCAAATTCTGTGCCTTTGTTCATTCAGTCATTCAGTGTTTGAAGTGACGATAGCAAACGCGTGTCGTATTGAAGTTCCCGCCAAATTACGAAATGATGAATGGACAAAATACAGGCTTTGTTCATTCATGGCTTTCTTTGAGTGCAGATGAGTAAACGCGCTTTGCATTGAATAACATTTTCCCCGCCATTTTACAAAATGCTGAATGGAAACAATGTCTTCCAGTGCTTTGAGTGTAGATGGTAAACGCGCGCGCTTTGCGATCGAAGAAAGGGTTACTTGAAATTCCCGCCAAATTTTGTGCCTTTGTTCATTCAGTCATTCAGTGTTTGAAGTGACGATAGCAAACGCGTGTCGCATTGAAGTTCCCGCCAAATTACAAAATGATGAATGGACGAAATACAGGCTTTGTTCATTCATGGCTTTCTATGAGCGCAGATGAGCAAACGCGCTTTGCCATTGAACAGTATATTTCCCGCCATTTTACAAAATGCTGAATGGAATTGAAACAATGTCTTTCAGTGCTCTGAGTGCAGATGGCAAATAATAAGGAATAATATTCATCCTTAATACACAGTTTATATAATATAATCATTTTCCCAATGTATTTTAGTCTGCCAGTAACTGGTATGACTACGATTTTGGCACAATAAAGTTATTATTATTATTATTATTATTAAACGCGCGCGCTTTGCTATCGAAAGAAAAGCTATCTTGAAATTCCTGCCAAATTTTGTGCCTTTGTTCATTCAGTCATTCAGCAGGCGTTCTCCAGAAGTGACGATAGCAAACGCGTGTCGCATTGAAGTTCCCGCCAAATTACAAAATGATGAATGGACAAAATACAGGCTTTGTTCATTCAGAGCTTTGAGTAAACGCGCTTTGCTATTTGAACAGTATTTTTCCCGCCATTTTACAAAATGCTGAATGGAAACAATGTCTTTCAGATGGCAAACTTTGCTTTGCTATTGAGAAAGCTACCACTTTGCCGGAAGGAAGAGTTATCATGAAATTCCCGCCAAATTTACAATGGACGAAATGGCTTTGCAAATTCTTTGTTTTAATGAAGATATGGCACTTAGCCATGGAACAGTGAATTTCCGCCAGATTTACAAAATAATAAATTAGAATATATTCAGTGCTTTGAAAATATCACCCTAAATTTCCTGCAGCTATAACTTTGAAAATAAAATCTCTTTGTTTATTCAGTCAGCATGATGGATAAAAAGCGAACAAAGGTTCAACTGGTTGTAACACTCCATGGCTTTATTCATCAGTTTTAGTGCTCTGAGCACGGGTTTGTGTACGCTCTTTGCTCAAAGATGAAAAGCCATCGGTTGAATCCTGCAAAAATTTGCGAGAACCAAAAAATAAATTAAGCTTTCAACAAAGACCCTACACATAAAACAAGTGTAACTTGTTTCTAGATAATGACCAAATTATTGAAGAAAATATGTGTTATTTTAATATATAACGCAAAGAAAACAATCATTTGCCGGAACGTGTAATATGAAATAAGGTTTCATTCTACACAGTGTTGAGCTTGTAGTGACTGCTTCTCAGCCGGTATTTTGTCTCAGTAAAGTCTAGTTATGCAATCTCTCCATTGAAACAGGAGAAAAACCATCTGTCGCTGTTCAAAGAGTTAAATTGAGCATCGACCTGTATCGAGTGGCTATGAGCTACTCATTCAACTAACAATGTAATCTTCTCACAATAATGTCCCAATAACTCTTAACAAAAGGGTGGTTCGCGGTATTGTGTATTGTGCTTAGGGCAGTTGCTGACCTTTCTATGCAAATTTGCGCGCCAAAAAATAAAATTTGCAAATGTCGAGGATATTCAACTATGAAGTCTCTCCACACACGTGTCTGGCTCTTTTCTTCGTGGCGTAATTTTGAACTGAATATTGAAACTGCATGAATCTGATCATGACCTTCATTGCTGGTACCAGAAAGACATTCAGTTACCTGCTCAAAACATGCTTATGAAAAGACAATAAGCATAGCTGTATATTTTACTCAGTACACGATATACGATATTGTAAGACAAACATCCCAGACATCCCAGTATCATTTTGTAGCTTGTAACTCCCAAAAAATCTTTGCGGATTCAAGCGGCAAACTCGCATGTCTTACAAGTCGTTCAATTCATGTCAAGACTACGATTTATACGATACGTGGCTTCAAAGAGTTAATTTCTACGACCCCTAAGGGGGTAATAAAGCCTTTTGAGGGAAGTCCTTTGTTAATAACAAGAGAACAAAGAGTTCTTCAAAACAAGTGTCCATTTGCGTGACCCGCCTTTCAATGAATCAAAAATTCGCGCGCCAAAAGTTTGATGTGCAAATTTATTTCAAAAGCGTTCAACACTGTACTGAACCGCACATGCCCAGCTAATTGTGATCTTTCGATTCTCTCTCCTTGAAATTGCCTTCCTTCTGTTGCTCAGAAGAGGAACTTGCTGTCATAAAAAAACGCTGCTCGAGCTCGAGCAGAAAGTTACCAAGCACTGAGCTGCATTGCCATAAAGCATTTTTGAGCATAAAGCGGCAAGCGATATAGGCTAGGCTTGAGCATCGGAGTAAAAGTCCCATTCAATAGAACAATATTACACTGGAGAGTCTTTCTATAGAAACGTGTTTGTAATAGCCATGTTTATGAATACTCTTCTGCTTTGTTAGCCTTCGGAAGAAAAGCACAAAAGTCATTCAAGTGAATTGATTGCCAGCCCGTGACGCCTGTAATTATAGCTGAATTGACGCTCACGCGTGCCAAAAACAAATTTATGCCAATCCTTATTATCCCAAAACCTTTTCCTTAAATAATCATTAATCTTTAGTTGTCCCCAAGAGCGAGCAACCACTAGAATGCGAATATAGGCATTAAAATGTTCATTCTATGCGACTGAGTTTGTTCAGTTAAGTTTCAAGTATTCGGAGGACATTTCCCCGATAAGCATTGAAACTGGGTTCGTTCTGCTAGCTCTGACCGATCAGTTTCAGTTGACTCATTTTCGACTGAAATTATAGTTCACTTCAATCGTTAGTCATAATTTGAGCTTTGCATTTTTGTGCCGAAAACTTTGTCACTTAGAATTTCTTTCCATGTTTTATTATGTAACGGGCCTAAAATGAAGGCGAACAATCCAGAAAATTCATTTAATTATGGCAGACACATCAGTCTGAATTACTTGAGTATTCCACTTAAATTCATTGAGACATACAACTCAAATAAACCTCTATGATCCATACAAAGAAAAATTGAAGTTTAACAAAAGGTAGCTAAGTTTTGCTAGCATAATAATGAAATCAAATTCCGATATTTTCGACATTTTGTAGTGAGATTTTGGCGCCAAAAAGCGCGCGCTCGCGTATGCACATATAATTTCATTTCCCGCCAAATTTCAGTGCAATTCCTTTTAGGGGCTCGTCGTTCCACTAGACTAGGAAAGCGGATCATTACAATTAACAGCTTCTCCTGGTATTATAATGTAGCTTATAGCATACAAACAAAAGAGAAAAAAAGCCTTTTTAGACAATAGAAAATATTCTTTTAAACTCGGCTCAAAGTCGTTTGAAATACAATAAAAATAACTAACTATCTAAACGCCGAAGGAGGAGTTGTCGTCTGCACGTATAGTTAATTAAGTTCTCGCCAATCTCATTAAGCTTTCACTAACTATCTAAAGCACAAGAGGCCCTCAACTCTTTTTCTGGTTCCAATCTATCTGCCAGTAGAGTCGTTTTCGTATGAGTGGGAAACCTACGGTACCGTGACACTCAAATGGCTTCCTTTCTGAATCAATCAAACAGCGTGCAGATGCATCTCATCAAATCAAACTCTTTCAATACGACACGGTATGCACTATGCGCGTAGCTTTCCGCAAGCATCAACACCCGGCATTTTGGCATTTTTTGGTAAGGGTGCGTGTCACCATGACCCAAAAAATCTTACTCTATCCCAGACTTGAAACGGCAATTTTCCGTACCCTCCCCAGGCCTAAGCTTGATCATGAAAATCAATATATAGCCCTATCCCAGACCGTATAGCTCGAAATCGGCAATACCCCTAGACCTTAGCTGCAAGATAAAAGTAGACACGTACTCTTTCAGGGGTATTTTCGTTAAAAACGCTCTAATGGCATGGCGCTGAAACTCGCTGTCACAACATCGAAAGTAGTAAGAAAAACACATTAGTGAGAAAAGGTTTTATTATTTACGAAAAATCTTGAAATACGGAGGGATGATTTAAAGCCACATACATTTACTCAGGAGCCCATAAGTAGGAGCCTCCATCTGGGATGTATTCGTGAGACGACCTGTGACCGGATCAGGCTATTTTTAGAACACCAGTTTTCCCGCGAAATTTTAACACCAGAGATTTTTTTCCCCGATAAGCTTTGTTACGGAGTTTCTAGCTTTTGGCTTGGTAGGTTTACTATTTGATGTTTTTTTTAGTTCCTTGAGAAACAGAACATGAACTTGAAGACTCTTGGTCACTTTCCGATGAAGTACTAAACTCTGCAAAAGAGTCACTGTAACTATCAGTATCATTTTCGCTCTCTTCACTTTCAGTTTCTTCAATTTCGTCAATTTCTTCGTCCGCCACTTTGTTCATATATCACAAATAAACACAAATCATCTACCTCATTGATGCTGATGTGGCTCTGTTTAATTCCCATGGGGGATTCCTATTGATTGATGATTAGTTCGCGGGAAAAGGTGTTCTAAAAATAGCCTGATCCGGTCACAGGTCGTCTCACAAACCCAGTACGGTAGATGGAGGCTCCTACTTATGGGCTCCTGATTTACTGTAAATATGCAAATTAAACGGTCTTCACAGATAATGAGCTTGGGCTCCCTGTGGCGTGATCAGCCAAAAAAATATACCCTATCCCAGACCAAAAGGACAATTGGATACCCTATCCCAGACCTCTGGACCTTGAAAACCATACCCTATAGGGCGGCACATACCCGTATATTATACCTTACATATGGGAGTACCCTCGAATTACCCTTGTGGGATCGCTCAGATTCGGGATTCGAGTTCTGGGCATGCGCAAGGGAGACAAGACAGGAGAGGGGAAAGGCAAAAAGAAGAAGTTTTTTCCAACAATTCTGTTCCCTCATTACTATAAATACCATGATCTCCGGTAGGATCCTGGACAGTGTACAACTCAATTGACGTTGGGGAGGTGAGGCGTAGGTAGTAGCCAGCCAAAAACCGATACAACGCACCTTTTCCTAGTTTCCCAGAATTCCTAAGGATTCTGCGCGCGCAAGCGAGGTCAGGGTACAAAATAGATAGAAAACATGATAGATAGAATTCATGAAGAAATTCAGTAGAAAACTTGGGCTTCTTTAAAAACGTCGGGCCAAAAAGGCCCCGAAATCGGCACCAATCATTCAACTTCTACAGTTTTAATCCAATCAAAATGAAACTTGGCTACATGACAGTACATGGCAAGGCAATAAATCGTATCTTTTTTGTTTTTCAATTTTAATGATTTTTGGCGGGAAAATGACGTCATTAACAAACCCACAAATTTTGAAATTCACAAATATACTAATTTGATCATCGCATTCAAAAGAACATGTAAAATGAGAGATATAATCGAAACAATATCTCAGTTATCGTTATTCTATCCAAAGATATGAATTTTTGAAATTTCAATTTCCGCCATTTTGTTACTAAAAATAGCACAAAATGGCGGATTTTTGAAATTTCAAAAATTCATATCTTTAAATAGAATAGCAATAACTGAGATATTGTTTCGGTTATATCTTTCATTTTACATGTTCTTTCGAATGCGATGATCAAATTAGTATATTTGTGAATTTCAAAATTTGTGGGTTTGTTCATGACGTCATTTTCCCGCCAAAAATCATTAAAATTGAAAAACAAAAAAGATACGATTTGTTGCCTTGCCATGTACTGTCATGTTGCCAAGTTTCGTTTTGATTGGATTAAAACTGTAGAAGTTGAATGATTGGTGCCGATTTCGGGGCCTTTTTGGCCCGACGTGAAAAGTTAAGAAGAATTACAAAGATAGATGCAAATTCTCAAGCAAAGAAAACAGTTTTTTCCTGTTCTTGATTAGTTACAGACAGTACTCATATTTTCCTCAATACACGATCAATAGCTGATATTGAAGTTACACTCCAATGACTCTGAACAACGGTTCCAAGTCGAGGCTATCGGGTCAAGTTTTTGTTTTGACCCGATATCCTCGACTTGAAACCGTTGTTCAGTCATTGGCGTGTAACTTCAATATCAGCTATTCTAAATATTTTTATCCCGACCTCGCTTGCATGTGCAGAATCATAAAGAATTATGGGTAACTCTGGGAAGGTCTATATAAATCTGGGAATAATATTGCTGGGAAGTGGGAATATACTTATGGTGGTAGTCACTACTGATAAAAAAATAAAAAAATAAAAAAAACATAAAAAAATAATAAAAAAATACTGAAATAAAACATACAAACTGCTTGATTTGTAGATATTGTACTGGTCAAAGAAGGATTAAATGCATTGACACAAGATAAACATTGAATCCAGCTGAGTAAACACTACTATTTTACCCTTTAAGAACAAAGACAGGGTTTATTCAGCTGTGTGCAAACTATTCAATGGGTTAAAATTTAAATGCAGTTGTTGAACAATATCTTTTGTGATTCTAAATTTCAGTAGTCAATCTACTATTATACATAATACAGTCAAACTGGACAATATAGCTCCTAAAATATAGAACTCAATCCCTGATCGTTTTAAGACAGCAGAAACAATAAGTACATTTAAATCGAAACTAAAGACCTTTCTTTTTATGAATTATTTTTCATTGTATTTCAATTGTATTTTTTCTTTGATCTTTTTTTTTTTATTTTTTTAATTTAGCAAGTTGACTATTATTTGTAAATGCATATAGAGATTTTAATATGCATACAGAACCTCATTATTATTATTACTATTAATAGGAAGAACATTTCGGCATTGTCATGGCACCATTATCAAATGAAATGCTAAGAAAACCTTCACAACTTAGTCTAATTTTAAGTGAAATTTTGAAGGTTTTCTTAGGATTTCAATAATGGTGTCATGACAACGCCAAAACATTGTTTGTTATTATTTATTGTTATCGTTAAGTTTCACTGTACTATGTATAACCAAATCTTTACTCATAGCGTTTGTGTTCATATCACAGGTAGCCCAAGCTCACTGTTTGTGGCTATTTACTAGAGATATATGTGACTAAACGAAACATGGAATAAAATCGTTGAATCTTATTAAAATCCAATAAGACTTACATGGTGTCTTCTTTATATACTTGGTTATCCTCCTGCTGAGTTACATTGGATTTTAATAAGATTCAACGATTTTATTCCATGTTTCGTTTAGTCACATATATCTCTAGTAAATAGCCACAAACAGTGAGCTTGGGCTACCTGTGTTCATATAAGTGGGAAACCTACGGCTAAGAGTTATGGTCATGGAATCTTAGACATTCTATTCAACCAATCACAGCATGCAAAATCATTGCTCAACCTATCAGAATACTTGGACATGGCATGGTCAACGCACGGCATGACCCGTACCATAACTACTTCCCACTCATACAAAATACTGTATTGACCTATAAAGAGTTGAAATTCCCTAAGCACAATCAGAATTTACTCAGCTGAAAATATGATTCAAGACAATCCAATAATATATAATTTAACACTTTTTACAGATAACATAGCAATCTCATTCCCAGGTTCTTCTCCTCCTCAAGAAGAGCCTGGGAACTAGCACTCTTCAAATGTGAATCTTATCACAATTTCGTTTGAGCAAAATGTAATCTACACTAAAGGCCCATTACGCAATGAAACTTTCCCAAGGACTTTTGCTTGCAATTCCGTTTGAGTAACTTTCTCAAGGCATTTTGCGCGTGCAATGGAGTTGCAAGACTGTGATTCCAGCAAACAATGTCGGCCTGTGTAGGTTATACAAATAAAGTCATTTTCGTATGAGTGGGAAACCTACGGCACGGAGCTATGGTTGCGGTACAGAATTGAAGACATCTATTCAACAAATCAGTGTGCAAAATCATTGCTCAACCAATCAGATTTGGACAATGGCACGGTCACGACATGGCATGGCACGGTCACCGCACAGCACAAACCGTCCCGTAACTACTCGCCATTCATCCGACAATGACTCTAAAGAGTTGCTGTTGTTGTTGTAACATGGTCAACTGTTTGAAGATGTTTTTGAATTTCTGACATGAGACAGTTTCATGAAAAGTAGACTTGTGTTCTCTCAATCTTGCATCCAATAGTGTTACTTTCTTTGTGAACTTCAAAGTTTAAAAAAATATTGTTTATTAGTAATAAATTGTCTTAAAAGTTTTACTCGTCAACTACTATCTCTTCATCCTCTTCATCCACTGGGACATAATCTTCCTCGTTAATTTCCTCCTCTGGTGTCGCTTCCTCTTTAACTTCTTCTTGGGTCTTTGGTGGTTCTTTGCTTTTGGTTTCTTCCTTTGTGGTATTCTCTCTCTTATCTTCCTGCATCGTGGCTTCCTTCTCGTCAGGTTTGTCTTGCACTGTTTCGGCTTCAATTGGTGTGATTCTGAACACCTCAAGAATAACGGGCCTAACAAAGCGCCTCTGCTTCTCAAGCCCTGACTTCAACTTCTTCAGATCATTTGGAAACGTCACAACTTTTCCAGTTAAAATCACATCATTTTTATCCTTAAGGACTTGTTGCAGTTTTTTCACCTTGAGTGGGATTCGCGCAAGTATGTATAAAGCATGATACTTCCCTTTCACCTTCCGCCACGACGGCAGTAGCAATAGCTTTGCAACCTTGACTACCTTTCCTCCCGTCCGAATTGATGTCGTCAAGTTTAGGTCAACGAGTTGACGGTTATAGACTCTTATTGCTACCCGCGGGGTGAATAATGACAGCTGATATGCAGAAGGAATTTTTGAAGGATTCAAACAATGCTCTATGCAGCTATCTTTCAGGAATTTATCAGCAGTTGCTTGTAGACTATGCTTGGTGCCAAGATCTTCGTTTTTAAGGTAAATGGGTGAACACAGGTACACCTGGATTGAAGGGAATATAAGGACTGCAATTGCTACTGGGAGGACTCCCTTCAACATCAAACCACGTAGTTTCTTGGACTTGGAGTATATCGAGATCAAGATTGGCACAATAACTGGAGACGAGATTAAGAGACCGTTGGCGATGCTACCAAAGACTCCGCCAATGTTATTAAACGTATCGCCAGCCACACTGATAATCCATGCAAGCGAAGGGAACAAAAATATAAACAAGAAAAAATAGTATTTGTAGTTGGTTCCACTGCTTGTACTTTCCTTGGGTAGTTTGTCTGCATTTCTCTCTTCCTTGCTTTTCTTGCCCATTTTGACGAAGATTGTTGTGGATTTTTGACGAATGAAACACGTATAAGACAAAGATGTGAGTAAACTCCCCGTAAAAACTCAGATCGTGTTAAAAAGCGTATTTTTCCAAAGCTGTTTGATCTTTCACATCTGTTTCCTTCCCTTCAGTTATGCAAACGTGGCAGACGAATCATACGTTTAGGGAGGGGAGGGTAAGGAGTCCAAAACTACCCATTTTATAAAAGCCACGAAGTCTATTTAAAATCATTAATTTTGAAGTAAAGCAGAACTTAAAGTTGTTAAAAATAGAGTATACTGATATCAGTCAAAGATTGATAAAATATGGATTTTTTTATTGTCTTTAAATATATTGTCACTAGCTATACCCCCCTAAAGTTTGTATCGCATACAACTCTAACGGCCATGAGGACTGGTACCATTATTGCAATCGATAATCGATTAGTTTACTGTGTTTTTTGAACTCTTCTTTTATCCACAGGTTGAATGTGTTCAAACTGTAATTAAATCAAAAAGTTAACGTCATAAAAAAACTCAAAAGAAACCACAAACATCACCATATTAAAATATATATATTTTCCAATAAAAAATTAAACGTTTCTCGAAATCATAAATTGGGATCCCTGTGGTAACAGCCAAAAAAAGGCGCGAAGTTCGATTCAAGATGGCGTCGTCGTTGGTCGAATCGACTCTAGAAGCTTGTAGCCTCTTAAATCTCAACAGTATCCCTAGCGAATGGACCCGGCAAGTATGGAATGATGATTTCTACGAGTCTCACGGTCTACCTGAAGTTCTTGAAGCAAACGCGGCCGAAAAGCAGTTCTACAAAGAAGAACTTCACATGCTTTTGTTGTGTTGTCGAAGATGGACGACATCTACACAAGACAGCAGTGCTGAAGGTAAAGAACGTATTGCGAGCTATGCGAGGGTGTGGTGGGTTTTAGAGGTTGTAATGTAACGTTCATGGAAGATCGAGCCAAAAGAAACTAACTTTTACGATAAAAATGAAACGTTTTGTCATGGCATTCCCAATATTTTTGAACAAAAGTTTTTAAATAATAATGTAATAGTAAGCTTATTTATGTTTATACATGTATGTACATGTACATGTACCAACAACACACCACCATGCCATGGTCGCTGTACATCTTTCCATCTTGTATATCCAGGGATTGAAATATAAATGAGAGAGGGAGCGGTTATAATAGAGGGGTACTTATCACCCGACGTAGTCAATCGATATCGATACAAATCGATAAAAATCACGTGATGGTTATCGATTTTTAACGGAAATCGGTAAAAATCGATGAAGAAAAAAAGTGTGATATCGATTTTTATCGATTTTTATCGATTTTTAACGGTTTGCTGTTTTCGCGTAATAATGTGTTGAATATCATCTGATTGACCCTAGAGTTCAATTACCGAGACGCATAAACCAAACTACTATTGACAACTGCAACTTCTTTTATTCTGAAATCAATATATATATATTTATTGTTATTATCTTTTTATTTATTAACGATACTACCGACGTAACAAGATGTAGATGTTTTTAGGTCACAGTATGGTTTCAAAACCATCGCAACCGTGAGAAGAACGGCTCTTACAAACCTGGTCATTATCAACTAGCGTCTATACCTCTACTGTGTAAACATCATGCAATTCTTAGTCCTCGTAACAAAGATTGTGCACGCGGTCAGGACCCGCGGTCCAGACTATCTACAAACTGAGAATAAAAAAGCCTTCCCTAACCAGTACTAGTCCCCTCTAGTAACTATGATACAACTATTGTGAATCGATATTATTTCATTACTTCTTTTTTAACTCGCCGAACAATAGCCATTAGATAAGTAAACGTTTGCTAGAAAAGTATCCTTGTCTTGTCATTATATAATAAACTTTTGAAATGAATACGGCAAAATCGATAAATGACGTAAATCGATAAAAAACGATAAATCACGTCAATCGATAAAAATCGATATTAAAGAAAAAAAGTGTGATATCGATTTTTACCGATTGATCGATACAAATCGATACCAATCAATTCAAGGATATCGATTTTTACCGATTTATCGATTGGCAAATCGATATCGATTTTTATCGATTGACTACGTCGGGTTATCACAAAATCAATAGAGAAGAAGCGCTTATTTTAGAGCTGGCACTATTAAATTACATACATACATACAGTATGTGGTTCTAATAGTGAACGGTTCTAATTGTGAACACTGTTCAGTTAATGTGTACCTGGTTACCAGATGCATGCTATTATTTTTTCTCTCTTGAGCCGTAGGCGCTCTCGTAGAGTTTAGAGAGAGATAAAAGCTCTGTTATTGTCTGTATTTGTCAGTAATCCGAAACCCGAACGACATCTGGTTTTATTTATGACGTCAGCGAAAGCCCCGACTACCTAAGGTAGTCTTCTTACATGTTAGGTAGTCGGGGCTTTCGCTGACGTCATAAATAAAACCAGATGTCGGGGTTCGGATTACTGTTGGGGGTTCGGATATCTAAAGGTCATCAGAGACAAATACAGACAATAACAGAGCTTCGGACAGCTTATAACCGATATGCAAAATACAAATATTACCCAAAATACTGACTCTACGTGACCTGTTGCCCGTGGTTGAACCTCCAGTTGCAACCACTCTTGTAAGTGACCAGTTTTCCAAAAGTTCAGTTCCAAGTCAAATCACTATAGTTGGAACCTCTCATAAACGACCACAAAGCTTGGCATTTTGAGTGGTCACTTACAGGAGGTTCGACTGAATAACAAAAACTGGTTTCCAATTTGGCCCACAATTAATGTAACTAATATTTAAATAATTTTACAAAGACAAAACTACATAAAAAATAGATAATAGATAATTACTAGAGCATTAATTGTTACTGTATTCAATGTATTTCTAGGGTTTTGGAAGGTGTTGTCAGACAATGAGATTCCACTTCGTTCACTGATTGCTGTGCTACATGCTATGATTGAATCTAGTAAGAGACAATCCCGTCCTGGACCCAAACTAGAAAGCTGTGTATTGTCTGCCAATATCTACATGGTGCTCCTCCAGATTCCAGGTACCAAACCTCTTCTGAGTGACCACCCCACAGTAATATCAACTAACTTACAGGGGAGGGGGATATTTCCATACAATAATAATAATTTATTTCTTGCGCATTACATAGAGGATATTACATGGCTGCGCGGGGATACGAAATGTATCTTCGAATCTCACAAGTGAGTGTAACGAACAAGTTAAATAAGTTAAATTGTTATTGTTTTGTTGTATTCTTGATGCAGGTAGTGGTGCGTACAATGTGTACCATCATTTGCTGTTACAGAAAGCCATTGACGTTCTAAAACATTGGCCTTCAAAAGGTATTTAGGATTTATTTAAGATTTGCCTAATTACAAGAAATACAGATGATCGTACTTTGTTAGGCTTTCGCGCGAGTTAGACATTCTGAAGAAGGCTGCCACCAGTGCAGTCGAAACGTCAACCATCATTTCATACATTGCACGTGAAAACCGTAAAACTCTTATCATGATGAAGATGATCATTGTTGTTTATGATGTACATTATTGGTCTTTTAAAATGATGATGATGATGATGATAATAGTAATATATATTGTTATTTACATTTACATATTTATTTTATTTACATATTTACATTTATTTGAGGGCCACAAGTTTATTAGTACTGTCTATTATATGTGTCACCCTCTTTAATAAAAACTTTATTATTATTATTATTATTATTATTATTATTATCAGTAAAGTTATTATGATAAAACATTTGACTAGGTCATGATGACTCCGAAACGTCGGTCTATATACATTTTGTCATATGTTTTTGCCTGTCTAAATATTATTATTATTATTATTATTATTATTATTATTATTATTATTATTATCATTGTTGTTGTTATTATTATTATTATATTATTATTATTATTATTATTATCATTATTGTTGTTATTGTTATTATTATTATTATTATTATTATTATTATTATTATTGTTGTTGTTGTTATTATTATTATTATTATTATTATTATTATTATTATTATTATTATTATTATTATGTGATTTCCTTTATTAGGAAACTCAAAAAGAAAGAGGCCCAATGCTGCACAAGAAAAAGACAAGCAATCTGGAGCTGGACGCAGAGCTAAATCTAGACGTACTGCCAAAGACACTCAACTTTGTGGTACAGTAAACACCCGCATAAAAGAACAAGTGGATTAAGAACCTTCAGGCTGAAATTTGGTCAATAAAGCACCATATATAATGTTGTAGTTCAAAATGATCCCTTGGTTCAATTTAAATTAAACCAGTTCAATTTAAATTAAACCGGTTCAATTTAAATTGAACTGGTTTAATTTGGAATTTTAGGGTGTGGGGGGGGGGGGGGGGGGGGGGGGGGGGGAGTCCTAAAAAGAACTAAATAATTTTCTTTCCTTCTCTCTCTATCTTCTCCCCTCTCATCTACCTAACTGTCTGTCTGTCTAACTATCTAGAACTAATATCTAATTAGCTTTTTTTTCATAGTAAATATCCTACCTGACTGGGACTAATGAACCCCTTACCTTTGGCTTGCTATCCCAAGACCTTAACCACTTGACCATCCAAGATTTCGTTGGCAGTAATGCATTGCACATTATTAATAAACCTAAGATAAAGTCTCCCCTAATACTAACCCTAAACCTAACCCCAAGGTACTTAATATAAAGCCTTCCCTGATACTAACCCTAAACCTAACCCCAAGGTACTTGATATAAAGCCTTCCTTCAAAATGATTTGAACCAGTTCAAAACAAATTGAACCAGTTCAAAATAATTTGAACCAGTTCAAAATAAATTAAACCGGTTCAAAATAATTTGAACCAAAAATCATTTTGAACCACAACATATATAAGAACCAATTCAGCCTGACAAATGAAACATGTTCTTTTGTAAAAAAAAAAAGGGTATCAAAAATAAGAAAACAGTGGGGCTGATGTAAGTATGTGTGCTGGACCATTACAAACACACAGTATTTCGCAGAAGGGATTGGAGTTGCTAGAGTAAATTTGACTTCATTTTGTTGAGAGTAGCCTAATTTTCTTTAGTGTTTTTGGCTCAATTTCATTTAATAAAACAGTGATTGCATATTAATTAAACCTCTCAGTAATCTTGATCACTGTACCTCATTTCCAGAAACAAAAGAACCTCTTAAGAACATCTTCCAGCCTGATTTCTCACTAAGCACCCGATATATAAGAAACGCATCAGCCTGAACCCCAAAATCACTTGTTCTTTTATGCGAGTGTTTACTGTATGCAACATTGTTTCACCTGTGCACACAAGGGTTTTCATCGGCTACGAAAATCACAATTGATTTGCGTTCTTTATGGTTTTGTAGACGATGATGACGATTCCAGAGATGATGATGATGATAACAGCAATGATGATGACTTTGATACAGTAGTGTCTTTAGAAGCAGTAGTTACTGCAGTTAAGAACAGATTGGTTGAACTCCTTCAGGTATACATTCAACGATTGACCTGAAGCTCTCCATATGTGATTAATATGGGACTAATGCACTAAGAGGTCACGTGACCCCTAATAATAATAATAATAATACATTTTATATGTAACCTAACCCCCTTAAATCGATCAGCTGTGTCAAAATGAACTCCAGAAATGAAAAGAGCAGCTCCATAAATATTACCATTAGTAAAAATGTGAATTTTCAGCTCATACTGTATGGAAAATGAATTGGATGACAAGAGCTTGCTATCCAGCATATTTCCCCATATATAATAATTATTATTGAATCACAAAATGTTTGATTTATTTTTAATGCAATTTCTCCTGTGTCAGACATTATGGGCTGGAACTCTGCCCTTTCACTAATTTCGAGATGCTCTTTTCATTTCGGTGACACATCCAGAGATTTTGCATAGGGAGGTGCATTCAGGTTGGACATGTAAACAAATTGGGGGGGGGGGGGGGGGGCAAAAAAGGTATTCAAATTTCCAAAGGAGGGTAGGGGATCGGCGTGCGCCTCCTTCACCCCACCCTAAATCTGCCACTGGTGACCTCTTATGCAAGTCCCCTATTCTCTTGTTAAGGGGTACAGCTGTGTCTTTAGAGAAACCTTTCTAAACTGGAGTATTGCACTTTTTGTTTTCAGGACATGGTTTTGTTGCTGAGTATATTTTCATTGAAAGGCTCTGAGCAAACCTGTGTGCACATAATGCAACGACTCACTGATATGGTCAAGATGAATAGCTGCAGCACAATGCCAACATCCTTTGCAATCCCTGAAAGGTACGTCGTACACTGTAACTTCCCAATGCAAGATAGATAGATAGATACATGTAGATAGATACTGTAGATAGTTTAGATAGTTTATTGAGGTTCGTTGAATTCCATTGGAAAATTTGGATTCTGATCTCAAGTTAGTGTTACTTAAGTAGACTCTCTTGTATACAAAAAGACGTTGACAACGTGCAATCTGAAATGGATGATCTGAGATCAAGATGAATTATGGGAAACTGAGGGTCTTTAGTTAGTAACATGTGAAATTCATGAATTCATTTGACAATATATTATACGATGGTAACTGGGTTTTGTGTCTTGAACTACAGGTCAGTGTTGCAGAAGATCAAATCAGTTGTACAGCTGGGATACACAGTAAGTAACCGTGCTTGTAACATTTCATCATCATCATCAACAACAGCAGCATCATCAACTTCATTTTTCCTCATTGTTTCTAACACCATTCATTATTTGATTATTATCATCATTATAATCATTATCATCATCATCACCACCAGCTTCATCATCATCATCACTGTAATCATGACCACCACTACCAACATCATCATCATCACCACTACTGTAGTCATTACCACCATTATCATCATCATCACCATCTCATCACCCTATATCACCACCATCACTGCAATCATTACCACCACATTCATCATCATCACCACCACATTCATCATCACCACTACCAACATCATCATCATCACCACTACTGTAGTCATCACCACAATTATCATCATCATCACCATCTCATCATCCTATATCAATCACCACCATCACTGCAATCATTACCACCACATTCACCATCATCACCACCACATTCATCATCACCACTACCAACATCATCATCATCACCACTACTGTAGTCATCACCACCATTATCATCATCATCACCATCTCATCATCCTATATCACCACCATCACTGCAATCATTACCACCACATTCATCATCACCCTACATCATCACTGCCATCACCACCATAAAGATCACCAGCACTATATCATTATTGTCATTGTCATTGCCATACATGGGTGGATACAGGATTTTCTCAAAGAGGTGGTTGTGAAGTTTCGGGAGAGATAGACAGACAGACAGTATCAGCAAATAAGGGGATGGTTAACCCTCTGGAACCACCCTTGAGTAGTCATTGTTTCCATAGATATAGAAGATACCTAGCCTTACAGATTACTCTGTGTTGTCTTGTTTAGGCTCTTGGCCTTATGTGTACATCGCTGCATGGAGATGTTGGATCAAGTACACGTAATGTAAGTACATGTACATGTATTGCTGCTCAGTGGGTAGTGAGAGGGAGTGAAATGATAACTATGATTGACTCACTGATTGACTCACTGACTGACTGACCGACTGACTGACTGACCAACTGACTGACCAACTGACTGACCGACTGACTGACTGACCAACTGACTGACCAACTGATTGACTGACTGACCAACTGACTGACCAACTGACTGACCAACTGACTGACCAACTGACTGACCAACTGACTGACCAACTGACTGACCAACTGACTGACCGACTGATTGACTGACTGACCAACTGACTGATTGACTGACTGATTGACTGACTGACTGACTGACCAACTGACTGACCAACTGACTGATTGACTGACTGATTGACTTACTGACTGACTGACCAATTGACTGACTGACTGACCGACTGACTGACTGATTGACTGACTGACTGATTGATTGATTGACTGACTGACTGACTGACTGACTAACTGACTGACTGACCAACTGACTGACTAACCGACTTATCAACTGACTGAGTAATCAGACTGACTGACAGGATTGATGGAAGGAGGGAGCATAGTTACATGTTTGTCCTTATGAATAACCTTGTGTTTTATTTTCTCCTTCAAGGTCTTCAAGAACCTCGTACCGCTCTTTCTTATGGCGGACGGGGGTTCAACCTTGCATAAAGATGTTCAAGTAACCAAAGATTATGCCATAGCATTTGCATGGTGAGCAAGAAGGGAAGTTTTTAAGGTCGTTAGCTAAATTTGTGTAGCAGGGAATGATCCAGTTTTACATCGTGTTTAGAACTCACATATATACATTTATTAAATGACCGAGTATCTCAAAGCCTGGTATCTAGCAAATCAAGCAATTTGATTGGTTAGATTCTTTCTCGGACCGGTCTAGATTCTCCCGTAATAACCGGTCCGCACATGCATCTTAAAATCTGTAAACATTGTTTCAATTCTTTCACAATTTCATATAAACAAAGAAACTTAAAAATTGAACTATTACCAATTGCTCAGGAAACATGGACGAAGAGGAATTTTACTATTTTGACGAATTGACAGATGACTTAGACTTAGCAAATGCAGCAAAAACCTATGAAGAACAAATGACCGGCAAGGAGAAAGACGACGAAGACGATGAAATGATAAACAGCTTTTCACAAGCACAAAAATCCAGAAATACCAAGTACAAAACAAAAAGCGACATGAAGACTTGGAAAAGATTTTGTCAGTCCAATGAAGAAGAAAGAAAAAAAATGGAAGACATACCTTCAGAAGAGCTCAACAAACTTTTCTGCAAATTTTTCATCTCCGTCCGTAAACAAGATGGCGGCGAGTACGAGCCTGGCACACTGAGTGGTTTTCAACGAAGTTTCCAACGTTACCTCCAGGAGAAAGGATCCTCATACAATATTCTCAAGGATAACGAGTTTTCCAAGTCAAGAAACGTTATTGCTGCCAAGAGAAAGAACCTCACCCACCAAGGTAAAGGAAATCGTCCAAACGCAACGAGAGAGCTTACTAAAGCTGAAGAAGATACACTCTTTGAGAGCGGGCAGTTGAGTATTGAAGAACCAAAGGCTTTGCAAAAGGCTTTGTGGTGGTTTCTATCCCTTCATTTTGGTTGGAGAGCCAGAGATGAAAGTCGAAAGTTGAGCTGGGAAGATGTCAGCCTTGAAAATGATCCAGAAACTGGAGACGAGTGTCTAATATGGAAAACAGAAAAAGGTAGCAAGACTCGCACAGGCCAAGAAGGTGGACACCAAAGAGCTTTTGAACCAAAAGCCTATGCCATTACAAACAAATCAAGATGTCCTGTTGAATTTTACAAGGTTTTTCGCAGTCATCGACCACAATCCATGCTAGCACCTGATTCTCCTTTCTATTTGGCCATTAACCACAGGCGAAAACCAGAAGATGAAGTTTGGTATTTAGACAGACCTCTGGGTAAAAATGAAATTGGCAAGTTCTTGAAAGAATCAGCGGAAGCCGCACGGCTAAACAAGAATCAGCCACAAGGCCACGAGAGGAAACTCACCAACCATTCTGTCCGTAAAACAAGCATTGGGAGACTCCTTGATGCCAATGTTGAAGCCAATTACGTGGCACAATTAAGCGGTCACAAAAATCTTAAAAGCCTCGACAGTTATAAGTCCGCTTCCCTCAAGAATCAAAGATCAATGTCAGCTATTTTGAGTAATAACACGCCCTCATTTAGTAGAGATGCAGCCACGTCGATTCCTTCATCTACAGTCACTGTAATGAACCAAAGTGCATCCAGTTGTTCCTATACACAGAATCCTCCACAAGCCATTTTTTCAGGAGCAACCATTGACAAGATTGAAGGTTGTTCTTTCAATGTGAACGTTATTTACCAACAGTCAACACCTCAAAATCCCTTGTAAACTTGGTTTTTCATCATTTTAAATGAACATTGAACAGCTATTGAAAACTATTATTCATCAGATTGTCTTTTCTGTGGGATCGAGGTGACAGAAAGCCGTTTTTGAATAATATTTTAGGTCTTAAAATACCTGTAAGTTCCTTCGATTATCTTACCACGCTTACCCGCTTCATGCTTTCTTGTGAAACCGGTTTTCAAACTAGTTTTGTAGTAAAACTACTGGGAAGCCATTCTAGTGTAACGCGCACTTGTAAGATGCAAATTAAAGATTTAATTTTTAGTTTACTAAAATGGTCATATAATAAAACTCTTATTAACCGAGCTTGCTCGGTCTGTACAGGAAAATCTTGACCTCGGTCGCTGCGCTCGGTCTGTACATTCACGACCTCGGTCAAGATTTTCCTGTACAGACCTCCCGCTCGGTTAATAAGACCTAAGTAACAATATGTTATATACTTTTAATCCTAAACTTTTTGTCTTATTTATCTTACAGTTATATTGCATCAAAGAACTGCAGCAAGTCCCAAAACTCTGTCAGGGTTCTTGTTCAGCATCTTTGTACAAAGTGTCCTGATAAGGCAGACTACAGGGTTGCAGTAGCGAAGGTGATGATACATTGTCATCCATCCATTCATTCATTCATTCATTTATCCATTCATCCATCCATCCACTCATCCATCCATTCATTCATCCATCCATCCATCCATTCATCCACCCACCTATCCATTCATTCGTCCATCCTTTCATCCTTCCATTCATCCATCCATTCTTTCATCCATCCATCCATCCATCCTTTCATCTACCCATTCATTCATTCATCCACCCATTCATCCGTCCAAAAATAAAAAAAATAAAAAATATAAAAAATAATTCATCCATCCATCCATTCATCCATCCTTTCATCCATCCACCCATCCATTCATCCATCTATTCATTCATCCATTCATCCATCCATTCATCCATTTATCCATTCATCCACCCATCCATTCATCCATCTATTCATCCATCTATTCATCCATCCATTCTTCCATCCATCCTTTCATCCATCCATCCACCCATCCATTCATCCATCTATTCATTCATTCATCCATGCATGCATTCATCCATTCATTCATTATTATCCACTCATCCACCCATCCACCCATCCATTCATCCATCTATTCATTCATCCATCCCTGATCCATCCATCCATCCATCCATCCATTTATTCATTCATCCATCCTTTCATCCATCCATCCACCCATCTATTCATTCATCCATCCATCCATTCATTCATCCACTCATCCACTCATCCATTCATCCATCCACCCATTCATCCATTCATTTATCCAGATAATACATTACCCAAACCACTTATTCATTCATTCAAAATTTAATAAGCTATGTTCCTCAGTGTTATAACTTGTATCTGCCGTAGGCTGCTGCTAATATTCTCAAGTGTTTACCCGACACATGCTACAGTAGTCTTATGGAATGGCTTCTAAAATACAGCAAGAATGCCAAGGTACAAGACACAGTCAGCTCTCTCTTTAGACTGTCATCTGCCTGTGGTGTACATACAGCTTATTTGATGGTTTGACAGATAATACACACAGATATTTTATGAGTTGCGTAGTATTTTTCTGAGCCCGTAGGGCGAGCATACGAGCAATGAGTAAAATGCCTGCAACCATCAAACAAGGGGTTAATTATTCCACAATTGATTTTGTTTCTTTGTTTCCTGAAGTTTTTGAGCCAAGACTTGTCTAATTGGCCCTATTAAGTCATAATAATATATAATTCTTAATATGCACCTAACGGGAGTCTCAATGCTTTTACAATTCATTGTATTCATCCTTTAGACTGGTTACAGAATGTTTTCGTTGGACTTAGTGGCTGAACTACTCACACAGCCTGTCAGACCCATCAATGAAGAAGGTAAGACCAGAGGAATGAGGGAGAAGGGCTAGATACGCGGTGAGAATATCAGACTCTCGATGACACAAAGACAACCACACAGGAATTGAAGGTTAGGACACAGGTTGGATGGAAACATTTCCTTTCCATTTGATGGTGTCCCACTACCTAAAGCTTTTCAAACCCTATTTTGTTACAAATGTAAAAGCACACATTCTACAGTGAAACCTGCAATAATTGGACACATTGGAGATCAAGCGTACATATGTACATTTATTATATAGCACAGATACTATGCGCGCTCTTGGTCAATTAGTGGGCCGTAACTTCCCTTTAGCCCGCTGAAAACAGAAAAGCAAGGAAAAGCTATATAATAAATATCTTATTAACCTCGCTTGCTCGGTCCGTACGGGAAGTTATGGATCCTTGTTTTTCCCACTTTTTATGGCCCACGCGCTACGTGGTCCATAACTTTCCATACGGACCTCGTGCTCGGTTAATAAGAGGTATGTAGGTGTCCACTTTTGGGAAGTTACAAAAGTAGTTTTTAGTGGGGAAAGAAAATATTCAGGACCTTTGGGAGGTGTCCACTTACCAGAGGTGTGTTAGTGCAGGGCCATACACAGCACAGGCAGGGGGGCAGTTGCCCCCCCCCCCCCCCCCCCCCCCCCCCCCCCCCCCCCCCCCCCCCCCCCCCCCCCCCCCCCCCCCCCCAGCAAGGCGAAAAAGATACCAAAAAGTACTGAGAACAGAGCTTAGAACCGATTTGTATAAGCGCTTTATAAGTTATTATTATTATTATTATTATTAGACCTGTACTTAGTACTATTTTTATTTATTTATTTCTGTTAAATACGCACTGTTCCCCCCACCCCTTGAATTTTGGTTTATGTGCATGTACGGCCCTGTAGTGGAGGTTCTATTGTAGTTAAATTATACTTCCAGTGAATGCTGATGAAGATAACCAGATTGTGATGGGTAAGAAGTACCTTCTGCAGATCATTGTAGGGAGGAGCTCAGACCGAGCACCAACGTAAGTAGCTTGTCTACATTCAGGCTTTTCACTAGAATTTGCCTACAAAATAGTTGCCATTACAATAATAATAATAATAGTAATAAATAAATAATAGTAATAGTAATAAATGATAATAATAATAATAATAATAATAATAATAATAATAATAATAATAATAATAATAATAATAATAAATAATAATAAAATAATAATAATAAATAATAATAATAATAATAAAATAAATAATAATAATAAATAAATCATAATAATAATATTAATACCAATTTTTTATTTTTTTTATAATAATAAATAATAAATAATAAATAATAGTAATCATATTCATTTTGAAATCACTAGTAAATCCTGCAATCTGATTGGCTAAAAATGGTGCGATTAAATCATTAATCATATTCATTTTGAAATCACTAGTAAATCCTGCAATCTGATTGGCTAAAAATGGTGCGATTAAATCATTAATTGCACTATTTTGGATCATTAATTGCACCAATTTTTTTTTTTTTTTTATATTTTCGCACAGAAACTCTAATTTTATTAAATTCAAACGATTCTTCATAAAAAGTAATTTGTAATTTAGAATGAAAGAGTTGTATTTTAGGCATCAAAATTATTCTTATTATTGCAACTTACCACCTAAATATAACGAGTGTATTTGAAAAGATTTCAAAATGAATATGATTAATAGGTAATAGAACTGAGTGGAGTGCAATTTTGGTCTGAAATCATACTCGTGATAACAAATTGCACTCCCGCTACGCGGTCGTGCAATTTTGTAATCACTCGTATGATTTCAGACCAAATTGCACTCCACTCAGTTCTATTACCATTACTAATAAATAATAATAATAAATAAATAATATATTGTTGTATTATTATTAATAGTTAGTGAATTATTATTATTATTATAATCATATTCATTTTGAAATCACTAGTAAATCCTGCAATCTGATTGGCTAAAAATGGTGCGATTAAATCATTAATCATATTCATTTTGAAATCACTAGTAAATCCTGCAATCTGATTGGCTAAAAATGGTGCGATTAAATCATTAATTGCACTATTTTGGATCATTAATTGCACCAATTTTTTATTTTTTTTTATTTTCGCACAGAAACTCTAATTTTATTAAATTCAAACGATTCTTCATAAAAAGTAATTTGTAATTTAGAATGAAAGAGTTGTATTTTAGGCATCAAAATTATTCTTATTATTGCAAATTACCACCTAAATATAACGAGTGTATTTGAAAAGATTTCAAAATGAATATGATTAATAGGTAATTGAACTTCGTGTCGTGCAATTTTGGTCTGAAATCATACTGTCTCGTGATAACAAATTGCACTCCCGCTACGCGGTCGTGCAATTTTGTAATCACTCGTATGATTTCAGACCAAATTGCACTCCACTCAGCTCAATTACCATTACTTATTGTATTATTATTATTATTATTATTGTATTATTATTATTGTATTGTTATTAGAGTTCGAGCCAAAGCTCTACAGTACTTCTCCCAGTGTGCAACATCTAGTGACCCAGACCTTGTAGACCTTGTCAAACAAACTCTTAAAGAACCACTCGAGAAATCTGTCAACAGTAACGAGCACAACAACGTTGGATCCATGATAAGAAAGAGAACTCGCGATGAGAAAGTTGGAGTCAGAAAGGCAGCTCTGCAGGTGAGTGTAACTTTGTCGGTCAACCAAAAGAGCGACATGCTTGCTCTGTAAGTACGACGCCATGTCACCCTGCAATAGCCTGGGGTGCCCTGCAACATGGCACACGACCGTTGGCCAGCACACGCAGCTTTCACACTTGAGTAGATCTGCATGTTCAGCAATACAAGTGCCACATGACCCTGAGACAGTACAACTCATCCTTGAGTAAATCCACACATTCCACAATACGGGTGAACAACCCTGCATTTAAATTTGCATTTTGCTGAAATTATTTCCATATTGCAGATGTTTTTAGAATTTAACAGGTCTGCTCATTCAAAAAGGACAATTTCATTATTTGGAGTTTAATTTCCATCACGTACAAATGTTCAAAATTACTGTTTTGTAGTTTTTCATTTATTCAATCTTGCAAACAAATAGCACATTTTTTGCTATATATCTCAGGGCACATAAATTTATGTGTTTTAGCCTACACATATAGTACATTTATATCTCAGGACACATAAATTTATGTGTTTTAGCCTATAAATGTATGTGTTTTAGCCTATAAACAAAAACTTGAATGGTCCTTTTCAGTAGAAAGATATGCATAAATTCTTACTTATGAACAGATTTTGCACAAAAATAATAATATGCAAAAATGCAAATTTAAATGCAGGGTTGTTGTGCCACATGACCCTGAGACTGCACGACCAAGCGCTTGCCTGTGTGCCTTGATTTTAACTTAGCCTAAGTATAAACTGTATTCATTTAGCCACATTTACTGACAGTACCCCTGTTACTCCTCATTAGTTGCACTCATTCCCCCAATTGAAGGGCTCCCTGCAAGAATGGAGTAAGTGACTTGTGATCTAAACCCCAATTCTCCTTTGGAATTCAAAGAATCTTGAGGAGAAATTAGATTTTGATCACAAGTCACTTGGTACTCTGTTTTTGCAGGGAGCCCTTCGATATATGCCATAAATATGATACGTAAATATGGGTTGGCTTTTAAGTTCTGTCAGAAGTATATAATGTGTTATTACATTTTATTTCAGGCACTCGAGAGTGTCATCCATCTTGACCTAACTTCCCTGCACAAACCAGTGAGTATGAGAACAACCTTGATTCACTAGTTAGTGATAGTGTCTGAAGTTTGGCATTTTTATTTCTATTGTAGGATTTAGTAATGCTTCATGATAGGTGCATGGACCCCGCCCTGTCTGTCAGACGGCAGGCGATGGTGTCATAACAGCACTGCTACAGGAGCAACCAGCGAACACTGATCTACAGAGGTACGCTGTTGTATACTTCTATCACGTCAGCTAATTATGACCAGACATTAGACCCAATTAAGCACATTCACATATTTTAATTCTGTCTCAAAGATGAAACAATAGTCCCCTTAAACAAGAGAAAATAGGCCACATCTTTACTAAGTCATGGCTTTGCTAAACTGCAGGTGCTCCATTTAAAAAGTCCTCCATCGGTTTGTAAAGCGCATTGAGACAATGTGGAATGCACTATATAAGAACTGACTTATTATAATATTATTATTTACATGTTCAAAACAGCAAATTTTCAACTAATCCGTGGCTTAGCAAAGTCTAAAGGTTCAAGCTTATCTAACCATGTCTTAGTGAAGATGCAGCCTATTTTCGGGAGAAGAGATGCAATCGTGAAGATGCATGTGGCCTATTTTCGGGAGAAGAGGTGCAATCGTGAAGATGCAGCCTATTTTCGGGAGAAGAGATGCAACCGTGAAGATGCGGCCTATTTTCGGGAGAAGGGGTGTAGTCGAGATGGGGGCTCATTTCAAATCTCCACAATAAAGTGGAAAAGTCTGTTTGCACATTTGAAACTCAACAGTATTTTAAATTTTAATACAATCGTACTGCAGTCCAGGTTCTAGTTCTATTAATGGGAAATTATGGTGTTAACATTTGCTTGGAACTGTAGTAAAGAGGTAGCACATGCGGCCTTTGCTGGCTGATTATTCCATAAGGGAATACAATACAATCATGACAAAAAAAAGAATATTCATTTGATATGCATTGACATTACATGGAAGAAAATTGATACTACTATTGATACTACTATACTTTGTGTTTTTTTTTAATGTCAAGAATAAAATATCTTAAGGGGAGGAAAGGCGAGTTGGGGCTTTACAGATAGGGGGACTTATTAATTTCTGCATCTACAAAGGGGGTGGGGGGTCAGGGAATGTCTCACATTAGCCATATAAAACAGGATATGACTCCAGTACTTGTAATACCATTTGCTAGTCTTTTTAACTGCAATATTATTTGTGTTTAGCCTGTGGTTGGATGGTATTCTTCCGCTGGTGCTAGACCGTGAGACTACTGCACAAGAGAAGTGCTACGGTATAATGGAAGATGTCATCCTTAGTAAGATGGTCCCACTGCACAGATCCATTGCCGAAACGCATATCTTAACATGGAATCTACTGCAAATAGTGTCAAGTGCTGATGGACAAGAAGTGAGGTAAAGACTTTCTCAAATTCTCTTTGTCATGCAGGAAAAACACTAATAATAATTGAATAATGCAATACTGTCTTATATAGAGCAAGTCTCTATATAATGTGCTTTAATGAATCTTGAAATAGAAAACTTGTCTGCTGTGCTCTATCAAGTTTTAGTAGAAACCAACTAGCATACTATCACGAATCCTGCAATCTGATTGGCTAACGTACTCACTATCTATTGAGTGATAGATAGTGAGTAGCGAAAAAGCCGGCGTTTTGAACAAAAACAAAGCGAAAAATCAATAAATATTGGTATAAATTCGAAGGTAGTATGCTAGTTGGTTTCTACTAAAACAATTAGACTACTCGTTCTCGTTTTCTATGAGTTCAAATAATCAACTCGCGCTACGCGCCTCGTTGACTATTGACTCAGAAAACTCGAATTCGTAGTCTAATCGTTAAATACAAGCACGCAGGAATTGGAAGAAGACGAGAGAAGTGTTACTCCAAGTACTTCTCGCACTTCTCGAGTCTTCTTTCAATTCCCAAGTGCCTCTATAACTTGATAGAGCACAGCGGACAAGTTTTCTATTTCTTTTATAAAATACAATATTATGATTTTAAGGCAAGTTTTCAATTTTGTTCGTTACAAAAATGTTTGAATATCTGAGCGCACGCGCTGTGTGCTCTCATAAAGCACGCGGAATACGCGTACTCATCCTTTGGCCAATCAGAGCAAGCGTTGTATCACAGTTATTTTATAAAGTAAAAATATAAGTGAAATAGTAATGAATGAATGTGTATCCCAAAGAATAAAACTGTCCTACAGAAATACAGGCCAGATATGTGCCATGTTATAGAGATTAATAATACATAATTCAATTATTATTATTAAATAAAGGCATTGTTTTGATGGTAAAAAAAGACATTGAAAGGTTTCTGTATTATATTTACCAGGCGATACCTACAAAACGCATGTCAATACTGGTCCAAACAAGGCAAACTAAATAACACCCTGATCAAGAGTCTTACAACACACATAGACAGTGATCATAACAAGGTAATACAGCCTATGTAGTAGTAGTAATACAAACAACACCCTGATTAAGAGTCTAGCAACACACATAGACAGTGATCATAACAAGGTAATGTAGCCTATGTAGTAGTAGTAATACAAAACAACACCCTGATTAAGAGTCTAGCAACACACATATACAGTGATCATAACAAGGTAATGTAGCCTATGTAGTAGTAGTAATACAAACCACCCTGATTAAGAGTCTAGCAACACACATAGACAGTGATCATAACAAGGTAATGTAGCCTATGTAGTAGTAGTAATACAAACAACACCCTGATTAAGAGTCTAGCAACACACATAGACAGTGATCATAACAAGGTAATGTAGCCTATGTAGTAGTAGTAATACAAACAACACCCTGATTAAGAGTCTAGCAACACACATAGACAGTGATCATAACAAGGTAATGTAGCCTATGTAGTAGTAGTAATACAAACAACACCCTGATTAAGAGTCTTACAACACACATAGACAGTGATCATAACAAGGTAATGTAGCCTATGTAGTAGTAGTAATACACACAACACACCCTGATTAAGAGTCTTACAACACACATAGACAGTGATCATAACAAGGTAATGTAGCCTATGTAGTAGTAGTAATACAAACAACACCCTGATTAAGAGTCTAGCAACACACATAGACAGTGATCATAACAAGGTAATGTAGCCTATGTAGTAGTATGTAGCCTATGTAGTAGTAGTAATACAAACAACACCCCTGATTAAGAGTCTAGCAACACACATAGACAGTGATCATAACAAGGTAATGTAGCCTATGTAGTAGTAGTAATACAAACAACACCCTGATTAAGAGTCTAGCAACACACACAGTGATAGGTAATGTAGCCTATGTAGTAGATAATACAAACAACACCCTGATAATACAACACACATAGCTCATAACAAGGTAATGTAGCCTATGCAGTAGTAGTAATACAAACAACACCCTGATTTGCAGTCTTGCAACACACAATGTTGCATGACAAGTTATCAATGGGTAGTTCAAGGTCATCACCATTCTCTGCCATTTCTCTTGTCTTTCTAGTTAGTAATACCCTCTTCTTTGCAGTGATTAAGTTATTGTCTCAAATGGCCAATGCTTCAATTAAGATTGATCATAATGTAGTGCTCAAAAGTTGGAATGATTATGCAGCGAAGCAAGGTTTGTTGAAGCAATGATTATTTAAAGGGTACTACACGTGTCTATTCAAAACCTAGGGCTATCAAATCATCAAGGAGAGTGATCATAACAAGGTAATGTTTTGCTATCCTGTAGTAGCAATTTCACCAATTTCCCTGATTTCAAAGTCTAGATGGCTTTTTGCGAAAGACAGTGAGATCATAACAAGGTAATACGAGCCTTTGACTTTTTGCGGGGACCATTCGACGCAAAATTTGACAACACCCTGATTAAGAGTCTAGCAACACACATAGACAGTGATGTGTAGAATGCGATGAAGAAACTCTGTGTTGGGTGCTGTCGGTGATAGGAAGCGTAAGCGACAAACTACCGGAAGAAATGGTCACTTCCCTGACAGGTTAGTAGCTAGACAATTGTACAAGTGTTATACAAGGGATGTTTTGCTTGCACTGAAACAAAAGACCCTTTGAAGACTTCATGTAAGTGGCCATTGTCAAGCTCCATGAAGTGCAAACTGGAGTATCAGCTCTCCCGATACGAAGGAAACTAGAAAGTGTTGAAGAAGTAAGCCACCTTTATCGTGGCAAAGCAGAGAAAAAACGTTTTGCTTGCAATGAAATAATCTTTTATCTCATCAACTGTGAGCAAACAGTCATTTGTGTAGCTACAGCTTCGTATTGGATATATATGAATCCTACAATAGCGTACAATGTATACTGTCTTTCAGAGGATTTGCAGCGCAAGTTAAGTGGTTTGGGTAACACACCAGATGTTATTGCAGCCATCATTGGTACTCTGTGTAAGGTGTGTATCATCATCATCATCATTGCCAGTATCATCACCACTGACAGTAATATCGCCATAGTTAGACATTGATTATAACAAGGTAATACAGTACATCAACACCCTGATTAAGAGTCATCATGACACATCAGACATCATAACAAATATCATCATCATAGTCAAATCAAGGTAATGTCAGCCTATATAGTCATATCATCATAGTCATCATCATCATAGTCAACATCTGGCAGTAAGATCATCATAGTCATCATTATCATAGTACATGTAATCATCAAATCATCATTAATCATCATCAGCATAGTCATCAGTCTATTTATTGTCAATTATTGCCAGTACTATCGTCATTGTCATCATTATCTTAGTACATGTAAGCATCAAATCATCATTAGTCATCATCAGCATAGTCATCAGTCTAATTATTGTCAATTATTGCCAGTACTATCGTCATTGTCATGTTTCTTAATCAATTTTAATACAATATGTTTCTTGTTTATACCTCTACAGCTTTGCAGATCACAGCCCCAAGCAAAGGTAAAAGCCATTCATTGTACATGAGATCATCCATTAATCAAAGTTAGAATGGAGGGGGGGGGGGGGGGGGGGGGGGGGGTAGTAGTTATGCAAACAGTTATTGCAGATTGCTAGGCAAAGGATACATAGACAGTGATTAAGTGCCAGAGGTAATATTCAGCCTAGGTAGATGCTTATTAGAAGAGAGGCGCTTAATAGAGGGGACAACTTAACATAGACAGTGATTCATAAGAAGGTAATACAGCCTATGTAGTAGTAGTAGTATACAAACAACACCCTGATTAAGAGTCTTACAACACACATAGACAGTGATCATAACAAGGTAATACAGCCTATAGTAGTAGTAATACAAACAACACCCTGATTAAGAGTCTAGCAAGACACACTTTCAATAGCTAATTTTGATCATTGTATATTAATATTACTTAGCAATGATTGACAACTAGTGTGCATCAATAGCAAATTTTGATACATTGTCTAGCAATATTACTTAGACAATGATTGATCATGGTGTGCAAGGTGCTACAGCTGCTGCCGAGACCCTATCAATTGTGGTGCTTGACGAAAACAAGGTAAACACTGCTTGATGTAGTATTTGCTGTAGAACTCTAACAGGATATATAGAGTTCATTACTGACCTTACACATTATAAGCCTAGTGAGATGATAGAGCATCGTAGTCCTGTACGGCAAGTCATTGGTTGAATGCCATTGAAGTCTCTCGCTAAGTTCATTTTACCAAGAGACTGGTGCTGTCATTTGCAGCGAGCTATGTGGCCTGGGATTTGCCATTTTATTGTGTCAGATATGGCTCTAAGGTCCAATTACGTGATCACATCATAATTTATTCTTTCAGAAGTCTAGAATTATTATGCAGCGAATTGCAAGAATTTGTTTACTGTTGGGGAGATTGCAGTGTATTTTCGAACTTAATATCAGGGTTTCTCTTGAAAATCATGACATATGAAGTGAATAGTGGGATGTTCTATTCAAAACCTAGGGCTATCATTTGAATAGTGGAGATCATCAAGGAGAATTCAGCTTCAGGTCATTTGCAAGTTTGAAATCGTGATATGCTATTCGGTGACAATTCATTTGTTCATTCATTCATTTGTTCATTCATTCATTTGTTCATTCGTTCATTTGTTCATTCATTCATTTGTTCATTCATTCATTTGTTCATTCCATTTGTTCATTCATTTTTGTTCATTTTCATTTGTTCATTCATTCATTGAGATGGCATTCATTTGTTCATTCATTCATTTGTTCATTCATTCTTCATTCATTTGTTCATTCATTCATTTGCATTCATTCATTTGTTCATTCATTAATTTTGCGATTCATTTGACATTTTTTTTTACTTTTCAGCTTGCTCCAGGACGAACCACCGACCGCCTGTTCATGCTTGTTGAGTCAATGCTAATCACTCAACCCAGTCCTAATACCCCTGGTAGTCCACCTCTACAGAAGTGTCAACTGTCTAGTACAGTCAAGGCACACTCCCTTGTTACTTTAGGTATAGAATCATATTAACAATGATTGCTCTAATGGTATAGAATCATATTAACAATGATTGCTCTAATGGTATAGAATCATATTAACAATGATTGCTCTCATGTACCAGTGGCCATTAGACAACACTCAGAAGTGTAAACTGGTTAGTATCAGCTTTGTATAGAATCCGTGTAGCTTTGTGCAGCTTAAATACCTGTAGGGAGGGGGCAGAGAGTGTAACGTTCCCCCTGGAAGAGCAGTTTCGTCTGAAGGTGTCCCCCCTGGGAAGAGCAGTTTTGGCCTTAGGCCTAGTCCCCTGGAAGAGCAATTTTCAGCTGAAGTCCTCCCCCTGGAAGAGCAGTTTCGGTTGAAGGCCTCCCTCCTTGGATGAGCAGTTTCCGCTGAAGACATCCCCTTGGAAGAGCAGTTTTGGCTGAAGGCCTCCCCCCCTGGAAGAGCAATTTTCTGCTGAAGGGGCACTGACATTAAATATTCTACCATTACTTTTTCTCGCCATTAATAGGCAAACTGTGTCTTCAGAATGAACACTTGGCCAAGAAATGTACCGCAGCATTGGCTCGTGAATTGGAAGTGTCAGATGACGCTGCCGTCAGGAACAATGTTATAGTGGTGTTGTGTGACCTTTGTGTGCGCTACACTAGTCTGGTGGACCGTTTTATACCTAATATTGCTACTTGTATGAGGGACAGTGCACCCTTGGTCCGTCGACAGACATTGACGTTACTCACACATCTATTGCAGGTTAGTGACTGAGACATCATTGCGATCATCATCACTACATTCTGATCATCATCATCATCACCACTACCACCATCATCATCACTACCATCACCATCATCATCACTACCACCATCATCATCATCACTACCATCATCATCATCATCACTACCACCATCATCATCACTACCACCATCATCATCACTACCATCATCATCATCACTACCATCATTCTGATCATCATCATCATCACCACTACCACCATCATCATCACTACCATCATCATCATCATCATTACCATGATTCTGATCATCATCACTACCATCATCATCACTACTATTGTCACCATCAGTAGTAGGAGAAATAAAATATAATTCAAGTAATCATAATCAATTACTCTTTTCACGTTCATATGTTGTTGCACAACATTTTTGCGTTCGTAGGAAGATTACATAAAGTGGAAGGGATCACTGTTCTACCACTTTATTACTGCACTGGTCGATGAAGACAAGAGCATCAGGAAATTCGGTAAGACAATATAATAGTAGTAGAATAGTAGTAGAATAGTAGTAGAATAGTAGTAGAATAGTAGTAGAATAGTAGTAGAATGCACTTTACAAACAGACAAATCAGTGCAAGGCCAGCAGTAAACACTTCAAGGTATATTCTAATTGTATTCCAAAGTACTCTGAGCACTTGCTTTACCATATAGTGAGCGCTTGGAGAAAAAGGCGACAAAGAACTTCAAACCCTCAACTAAGAATGATGATCGAATCGATTTCTGGGTTCAAGTGGATCCAAGGGAATAACAATACATGTATCTATCTTCTTTACGCCCATACGAGGTGCATAAGGCCTCAATATCCCTTTTCCATTTGGTGCTATTCCTGGCTGCGAGTCGTACTTCATCCCATAGTAATACCAAGCAAGAAAAATGTTTGTTTCATGTGCTTCTGTCAGAGAAACGATTCAAATTCAACATAACTCAAAAGGCAGATTTTCATATCAGCACTCAGGGAACCCAACTATTGCTTCTGATGCTACTGTTAGAATAAAAAGATATTACTGTGCTCGTCTGTTTTTGTGGGTTACCTGTGGTAGAACTGGTTGGGCTGCCTGTGGTAGAAAGCATGGGATTGGTTGGGCTGCCTGTGGTAGAAAGCATGGGATTGGTTGGGCTGCCTGTGGTAGAAAGCATGGGATTGGTTGGGCTGCCTGTGGTAGAAAGCATGGGATTGGTTGGGCTGCCTGTGGTAGAAAGCGTGGTAATGGTTGGGCTGCCTGTGGTAGAAAGCATGGTAATGGTTGGGCTGCCTGTGGTAGAAAGTGTGGTAATGGTTGGGCTGCCTGTGGTAGAAAGCATGGGATTGGTTGGGCTGCCTGTGGTAGAAAGCGTGGAATTGGTTGGGCTGCCTGTGGTAGAAAGCGTGGAATTGGTTTGGCTGCCTGTGGTAGAAAGCATGGTAATGGTTGGGCTGCCTGTGGTAGAAAGCATGGTAATGTTTGGGCTGCCTGTGGTAGAAAGCATGGTAATGGTTGGGCTGCCTGTGGTAAAGTATTGTGTGTTTTTTTCCCTCAGCTGATTTCTGTTTGGTTCATCTGCTGCTCACAAGGCATCCTGGGATGTTTTACCAACATTTTGTAGAGTGTATATTCCACTTTAACTCCTACCATAAGCACAAAGGTATGTTTGGTCGCACACTGGTTTGGGTTCTGAAGTAATGTTGACATCATTTGTGCCCGGCTGTATTTCCTACAACGGAAGCATATGTACTTGTGTCCTGTTAACTTGTCGAGCAGAGGGGTGGGATGTAGGTGCCTTCACTACAGCAGAATTCCCGGCAATAAGCAACAAGCCAATAAGGAGGTAACCATGGCAACCTAGCCACAGGTCACCCCCTTCATGGGCACCTTGTCACACTGATTTCTCAGTGGAAAACTTGTTATACTTACCACTCCTTCTTCTATCAATGGCGGCTGGGTGGGTGGGGCAACAGCAAAAACCCACAAGCTAACCAGCAATGGCAGAGCAAAGCAACGAGCAATGGCGGAGCAAGCGGCATGCGAGCAACGTGGCGAGCAACTGAGCCAGGCGCATGCGCAGTACCAATGATACCGCTGACCTGGCATCTCTCCTAGTTAACTTTGCTTACTAGTAACCACATTTAACTTGTCGAGCAGAGGGGTGGGATGTAGGTGCCTTCACTACAGCAGAATTCCCGGCAATAAGCAACAAGCCAATAAGGAGGTAACCATGGCAACCTAGCCACAGGTCACCCCCCAAGATATCCAATTCCAAGCAACTGAAGTGCTTGGAGAAGGTGGACCGTGGCGAGGCCATGGTTATGTCCACCATCCCCAAAACAGAACTCCAAGCACACCATCCCTCAATCGCGCTATTATCATCATAAGACCCAGAAGTAGACAAACTTACCCAATCATGCCAGTTTTTTAGAAGAATTTATAATCACGTCACAAGGGGTCTGAATGTACTGTTTATATGCGTCACTTCTCCAACGGCCCATAACTTGGATGAGATGATCTGGGATGCCCACTTTTGCTGCCATGGTTGCAGCACCAATCCGGAAACTATGACTGGAATAGTTTCCTTTACAGCCCGAAGCTTGCAAAATGAATCTCAATCGTTCTGTAACCAATTGACGAGATAACGGCTGTCCGTTCGCCATTAGAAACAGGGGGCCAGAATTGTTACCCCGGCGTGTCAAATAGTCTAGAACTGCATGGACTGCACAGATAGAATGAAACTTCCTTGGCGAAAAGGATCAGTTTTAGAAGCTTTTATGTTTAAACGCAAGCATGTAGGTAATGTAGCAGAGTCCACAGTCACATCCTCGGCCGATAAGTGAAACTTGGAGTCGAATGCAGAAAGACTTGGTACTGTAAATTCGGCAGATCTTAGAAACCCGAAATAAGCCATGGTACATGCTGCCCAGAACATGCAGTCATTGTAGGCAGTTACATCCAGACTTGACCGTATCAATCTCAAGACTTCACAAGTCACTGGCAATCTCATATTTGTTCTAGCTACTCCTTGCATACGTTTGATACCTCTAACCACCCGCTGCAGTCGTAAACAATTTTGCAATGGATCTGCAAAACCTTGGTCAATATGTAAAGAGCGAACAGCAGACAAATATACTTTAATTGAAGAGTGTCGCAATGATTCTGCCAACATTGTTGCAAATAAACAAAGTGTCCATTCATCAGCTGGGCATGGAGAGCCAGATGATGAGAGGTGACCACTTGTATAACAGAAATCAATAAACTTTTTCTGTGCACTAGAATAGCTCCTATGTGTAGACTGGGCTAAACCCTGATGCATGAATGTTAAACAGCGACCTTCTAAGGAGTTTGAGACAAAAGCGCCAACAGCTGCTGCGGAACTGGTGTCGGAGATTTCTTTGCCAAAGGGGCCAATTGGCGGAAAACCTGCCAATTGAAACGAGATAAAGCATCAGCTATGCCATTATGAACTCCTGGTACGTGAACAGCAGAAAACGTAAAACCCCACTGTGCTGCAGCAAGCAGCAAATTTCTCATCAGATGCATTATATTGGGCTCTTTCGATGTTCTAGCATTCAAAATATACACTACTGACTCATTGTCCACCCTAAAAAGTACTCGCTGGCGGCACCATCGATCCCCCCAAACATGAGCTGCAACCACCACTGGGAACAGTTCCTTGTATGCGATGGAAAGACCAAACTGGTCAGGAGACCACTGCCCATTAAACCATTCGGACTCCACGAAAGCTCCAAAGCCAATGGTACCTGAAGAGTCTGAGCCAACACACACGTTGGGCGGATTCTCCAAGCCGGGAAACAAAAAGAAACTTATTCCATTCCACTGGCCAAAGAAATCGAGCCACCATTTCAAGTCTTTTTTGAACTCTGAATTCAGACGAATTGGATGGTTGTCGTTACGGAAGCAACACATATCAGGTCAATCATACGGCGAAGGAAAGCGCGACCAGGCCATACGACCTTGCATGCGTGGTGGAGCAGACCTATCAACGATTGCAATTCTTTCTTGCGACACCATTTATATCCTGACCAAGCTAATAGCAAATCATATATAGCAGAAAATTTTTCATCAGGAAGACGCGCTGTCTCAGCTACTGTATCCAATTCGATACCAAGAACCACCATGCATGATGCTGGGCCCACACATTTTTGAGGGTGCAACGGGAGGCCTAGATCCTTAATCACCGAGGTAGCAATTGACAGATGATTAGCGCATATGGGTGAATTTGCAGGACCAGCAATAACAAAGTCATCTAAGTAATGCAGGATATCCTCGATTGAATAATTGGATTTCAAAATCCATTCTGCTGCCTCTGCCACAGAATTAAAGATGCTAGGGGCAGATCGCAAGCCAAAGGGTAGCACAAGATCAATATAGAACTTTGACCGCCATCTCATTCCGAGCAAATGGCGATCAGCAGGGTGTACTGGAATATTCCTATAAGCAGTTTCAATGTCAAATTTTGCCAAAAGAGCTCCCTTCCCAAATTTTGTAAGCATGCTGATAATATCATCAATTTTAATGTATTGAAGAGACCACGCCTCCGCATCAATTCCATCATTTACGCTGTGGCCTGAAGGAGACGATAAATCAATAATCAGGCGCCACTTCCCAGGTTGGCCCTTTTTCGGAATCACGCCAAAAACTGCTAATCTGGAGAGGATGAATTGGGCTAGAATCAAAGGGGCCAGCTACCCGTCCTAGCTTAACCTCATTACCAAGGTACGCATCAATAACTGCAGCATGCTGATAGGCAGATGGTTTGTTCTTTTTTGCTGCTTTTAAGGAAACAGAGGCATCAAAACCTAGATTGAATCCTTCTTTAATACCTTGCAAAACTTGTGCAACCATTGCTCTATCTGGGTGATTTTGTAATTCATGCGAAAACTTTGCATAGTTCAATGGTGAAATGTTTGCTACTGCCGGAAGGGCTGCACACGATCCTAAAAGAGAACCAATATATTACAAATTGCCTATAGCGTTAACTAGTTTAACTACACATCGCAAATGAGAACTGTAACAATGAACAATAGGAAGGTTAATTTTTATATAAGTCTAGTTTGTGCTTTTGTTTTCTTTATCTCTTCCTTCGCTTCACATCTGAATGCTCCTCATGACGGCTATGCTCTGATTTGGACGATCTTGAGTAGCAAGAGACACTGCGGTGCTCACCAGAACAGGTGCTACAGGCGTGACGGAAGCGGCACTGCGTAGAGGGGGCAATGCAACGCCCTGCATTCCACGAATGGCAGATGACTTTGGAGAATTTAGAGCCCTCTGCCTCTTGACCCGATGTAACCGTACTTGAGGCAGACACCCTCGGGCGTACCTGGGCCCCAGCTGTATGGAAGTTATAGAGCTGAACACTCATCGTAGACCAGTTGATTTGCCTCTCAGCCGCTGCTTGCTCCCTGAACTCTTTGTCATAGTTTAGCCATGCACTGCCGCTAAACTGGCGATAAGTACGTAAAATGAGCAGCTTATACTTTATCAAGTCCACCCAGCGGTTTGGGAAATAAGACCCCAAGATAAGTGAGAAGATTGTAAAGGCCTCCAACCATGTGACAATATCGTTTATCTGGCGTTTGTTCTTTTTAGGGGTAGGAGAGAACACCAAACGTCCTTCGAACATCAACTGCGGTTCTGGCTCGTTAAAGGAGATGTTCTCGGGTAATAGATCTTCAAAATTTACGTACTTGCCAAGTATTATTTGAGATACAACTTTGTATGGCACGGGGGAATAACCCGGGCCGATTACGAAGGGCTGCTGAAAGGTTGGAGCCAATCCGGGCGACTGTATAACGCTTTCGAGTGTAGAACTTCCCGCGGCGCTATTTAGAGCCGCCGATTGATGTGAAGCGAACGGTGACACAAATGACGGCACAACAAGGGTATTGAACGTACCTGAACTGGCTGAAGAAGACGACGCAGGAATGCCGGTTGCCGAACCCATAGGCATAGTAGCGGCCACATGTGTAGGATTTGGTGCGATATTTGTCGCTGATGGCCATGGTAAGGTTGTTCCTGCTTGACCAAGAAGGGCCGCCTGTTCGGCGATGGAATTTGTCCTTGTAGTTGTAGCCAAAGGTCCAGCCAACGGCAAAGGGGTGCTGGTCGCCACAATGCTTGGTACCGGCAGCGATGGCGCGATTCCCGCCGAAAGTAATGCCGAGTTTACCATCGAGGACAACGGGGCCTTCATCGCTTCAATTAACGAGGCGATTAATTCCGAAGATGCCACGGTACCCGAAGGCGAAGCAGGAGTGACCGTGGGCGAAGCCGCCACCAAAGAAGTACAAGTGGTAGTGGTAGTGGTAGGTGAATCGGTCGATGAACTTGAAGACGACGGGATGAAACTGTCCCTGCTGTTTCTCGTCTCTCGAGGCATGATTCCTATTAAACCAAATACTCCCCAAAGATAACTTCTCTTTTAAAAGGCAGAGTAGTTGTACAGGCAATCACTTTGCAGAAATTCGGAACCAACCAGGCGAAAGCAACAGCAAAAACCCACAAGCTAACCAGCAATGGCAGAGCAAAGCAACGAGCAATGGCGGAGCAAGCGGCATGCGAGCAACGTGGCGAGCAACTGAGCCAGGCGCATGCGCAGTACCAATGATACCGCTGACCTGGCATCTCTCCTAGTTAACTTTGCTTACTAGTAACCACATTGAAAACGAGCCCAACGCAAGCATAAGCGCAAGCACAAGAACTTGTGTCATGTGAAAACAGGCCCAATGCAAGCATAAACACAAGAATTTGTGTCCTGTGAAAACAGGCCCAACGCAAGCACAAGAATTTGTGTCCTGTGAAAACAGGCCCAACGCAAGCATAAGCGCAAGCACAAGAACTTGTGTCATGTGAAAACCGGCTCGACGCAAGCATAAGCGCAAGCACAAGAACTTGTGTCATGTGAAAACGGGCCAGACGCAAGCATAAGCGCAAGCACAAGAACTTGTGTCATGTGGAAATGGGCTGAACTGTGATTGAACTATGTTGGTTTTCAGTGTATAACAAGTTTTCGCAGACAGAACGAGAGAAGAGTGTTTTCTCCCTCAAAGGTGATGCCAACGCAAGGTAATTAATGAGGACGCAAAAGAACCACTGAGGACGTAACAAACCCTGACAGTGACCACCCAGTGCCTGCAATGAGGTTGGCTTGCAGGATTAGAGCCTAAGGCCTACGGCAAACGTCGAACTAACCATGAACTTAATTCAGTCGAACCTATTAATTTTGTGGATACACTGCATTAAACCTTTATTATTTTTATCATTATTGTTAAATAGGCTGATGGATAGTAATAATATGATGGTCCCGTGATTATAATTTGCTGAGAAGGCTTATTTTTAATGGGATTGGCGCGACTTAAGTTCGACGTTTACATTAGGCCTAAGCTACTCCAGCCCTTTTATATCTCGGTTGTTTCCATAGCGACTAAGCCACTAGTAGTATAGCTTCCCATCTTGGATGGGATGGGTTTTCGTGATTCCAGCCTTCCAGAACTGAAACAGGGCAAAACATTTGATAATTTGCACTATAACAGGGTAATGGTTGAGAGGTCCAGGCGACACATGGGGTATATAGGTCCAGGCGACACATGGGGTATATAGGTCCAGGCGACACATGGGGTATATAGGTCCAGGCGACACATGGGGTATATAGGTCCAGGCGACACATGGGGTATATAGGTCCAGGCGACACATGGGGTATATAGGTCCAGGCGACACATGGGGTATATAGGTCCAGGCGACACATGGGGTATATAGGTCCAGGCGGCACATGGGGTATATAGGTCCAGGCGGCACATGGGGTATATAGGTCCAGGCGGCACATGGGGTATATAGGTCCAGGCGGCACATGGGGTATATAGGTCCAGGCGGCACATGGGGTATATAGGCACACAAGTAACTCATATTTTAATCTTGTATTTCAGGAAGCGTGCTGTCATCTATCAGTTCCTGTTGTCTCACATGAGCGATGAGGACCGATTTAATTTGACTGGTAAACTTTGCCAAGAGGTATGCATGGTATTTTGAATACCCTAGCTATGGCTTTTCATTACATTAAACACAGGCAGATAACTCGAGCTCGCAGATAAGCTGCACTCATGGCTCATGGATAAGCTGCACTCGCAGATAAGGCACAACCTTCTTTTTATTCTCTTTTTCTTAGGTTCTTGGCGGCGTTGCTGATGGAGTCATCTCTCTTGATAGTGAGTCTGGTGTCTTAGTGAAGGATACACTGAGCGTGCTATGCAGCAAGGTGACTAGTTGATAGTTTATCATTATAGGATAATTGGGTTGGTGATGATGATTTGTGATTGACGAAGTTGATCACATTTTTGACAATGGTGAATATGATATTATTCAGTGATGATTATGATGATGATGATAACCATGATGATGATGATGATGATGATAACCATGATGATGATGATAGTGATGATGATGATGATAGCAGTGTGATTTATAGAGATACAAGGATAAAACTTGTGTGACTCTGTGTGTTATTTCGAAGGGTATCAAGCTGTCATCAATGCGAACCAAGGCAGCTGAAGACATGGCAGACGAAGGCGACGCCGCAGGCGCTGCTCTGGTTCAAGCAAGAACCAAGTTTCTCACTCAAGTAAGTGTTGTACAAAGATACAATGACCTGTATGACGTTCCATGTTTAATTATTATTCTTTCTGTTCAGGTGTTGAAGAAGAACATGGTTGAAAATATCATACCAATTATTATTGAATTGAAACACATGGTAAGTATGGTCAGTCCTTCCTTCCTTCCTTCCTTCCTTCCTTCCTTCCTTCCTTCCTTCCTTCCTTCCTTCCTTCCTTCCTTCCTTCCTTCCTTCCTTCCTTCCTTCCTTCCTTCCTTCCTTCCTTCCTTCCTTCCTTCCTTCCCTCCTTCCTTCCTTCCTTCCCTCCTTCCTTCCTTCCCTCCTTCCTTTCTTTCTTCCATTCTTCCTTTCTTTCTTCCATTCTTCCTTTCTTTCTTCCATTCTTCCTTCCTTCCTGCCTTCCTTCCTGCCTTCCTTCCTGCCTTCCTTCCTGCCTTCCTTCCTGCCTTCCTTCCTGCCTTCCTTCCTGCCTTCCTTCCTGCCTTCCTTCCTGCCTTCCTTCCTGCCTTCCTTCCTGCCTTCCTTCCTGCCTTCCTTCCTGCCTTCCTTCCTGCCTTCCTGCCTTACTAATACTATTTCCATCTTAGTTTGAGAAGGAGCGATCACCTCTGCTTAAAGACCTGCTAAGTTACCTCAAAGAAGTGATGAAAGACTACCGTAATGAAGTGAAGGGTATGTAAACTCATAGTGCAGGGATGACGGGAATGAGGTCACCGCACACTTGAATAAACCGATAGGAACTTAAGTGGTTAAAACTACAGTTGAACTTCCATTTGCGACCACTCTTGTAAGCGACCACCTCACCTAAGAGACCAGTTTTCAAAAACATCAAAAGTTGAACAGTTCCAAGTCAAATCACAATAATTAGAACCTTTCGTAAGCGACCACAAAGCTTGACATTTCAGATGGTTTGACTGTAGTTGAAACTTAAAATAGTTATTGTTCAACTTGTTCAACTAATTAAACTTGGTTTTCTGTAGATGTTTTGTCTGTAGATAAGCAGCTTGCAAACGAAATTGAGTTTGATTTGCGCAAGTTTGACGAGGAACAGAAAGAACTCCAGGAACAAAAGAAGCGCAAGCAACAAGAAAGTATTGTGGTACGATATAACAGAAATAAATAAAACACAGTCATTTCATACGAGTGGGAAACCTATGGTACCGGCCGTGACACTCAAATGGCTTCCTTTCTGAACCAATCAAAAAGCGTGCAGATGCATCTCATCCAATCAAACTCTTTCAATACGGCGCGGTACCGTAACTTTCCCACTCATACGAAAAGGACTATATTTGTTTATGATGATGACAATCAACTGAGCTGAAATAGATGGCAGCTTTTCTTTACTCGCAATCACGTGACATTTTTTATCCATTTCTTTTGAGGCTAATTATAATAAATTAAAAGATATTGTATGCGCGCATCTTTTTTGATGGGTTTCCTGTGGTAGAGTGCACAGAGTACGTCTTATGTTCTTTTTATTCCGTGCGCAAGAATACAAGAAGCCCAATACTATACTTACCTGTATGCTCTACCACAGGAAACCCATCAGGAAAGATGCGCACATACAATTTAATGTATTACCAATAGGCTGTTTGCATGATGGCGTCATATACTACAAGTAACAATTTTAATTTTTAATTTTATTTATTTTTATTTTTTTTTTTTCCAAGTAAATTTTTTGTTTGTTTTCTTTCATGACCAAGTAACAATGCTTTGCACATTTTCTTTTGTTAGAAAATTAACACCAATTGTCTTGCTATTCCCATGAGGGAATACAAATCTGAATAAGAAAGAAAATTCCCAAAGCATTCTGGTACTTGTAGTAAAACAACGTCTTCATGCAAGTCGCCTATTAGCCTCAGAAGCAATCATTGGGCTACCTGTGTGTGTTGTCATTATTTTACCTTCTGTTTCTATTCACCAGTCCCCACAAACCACTCCCAGCTATCAAAGTCCGAGTAGGAATCAGTCGTCCAACTTTATCACTCCACCTTTGAGGTCTGCAAAGTCATCTGCAAACACTCGTAAGTATCTGAATATCATATATTTATTATTAATTAATTAATTAATTATTATTATTATTTTTTATATACATTAATTGTAAAGCGCTATTGGACCATTTCCACTATTGGAAATAGCGCTATATATAAATAAATACATATTATTATTATTATTATTATCATGCGGCGTAATAGACCTTATCAGCCCCACCCTCACGGGGGAAATGCATCAATCAATGACCATTCAGACCCCGTCCACACGTTTACGATTTTCTTTGTAAATGATTTTCTTCTTCTTCTTCGTTTTTGCTTTCCGTTTCCACATAAGCGATTTGGAAACAGAGTTTTTCGAAAACGCAGTCGCAAGCACATTTGAAGTTAGAAGCTATCTACTGATAGATAATGATGAAAAAATTATGATATTTGATATTCTTCAGACAAAACAACATTACCACCTTCATCTTGTCCGCGAACAAACCGTACAGCAGAGATTCCCAAAACCCCCATCCAAACCAGACGCCACACTTTGGCCACAGCCGCTCTGCTCAACTCTGCTCGTAAGGCCATGAGCCAAGCAAGTAAGATTACTGAAGAAAAGCGAAGGTGTTCGTCGAATAAGGAGTCTGACACCACCTCTTCCAAGACCGTATCTAGGTCAGGGAACACACCGAAGGCTCTGGGAAAGACGAAACCACGTACGCCCCTAGGAGCACACAACCAAAAGAGCACTGAAGACGATGAGGTAATGATTGTATCCTCTGTTGCGCGTCTCTTACAAGGTCGCTTACAAGTATTTCAACACAATCAAGTAATAGTGATAATATAAAGTGAAACCTCTCGAAAGCGACCATGCTGATAGTCCGACCGGCGACTGGGTGGTCGTGTTCGGAGAGTAGTGATCACTACATATGCACAATGCAACGTGGTGTGTGTTTTTCTTGTACTGTACATCTTAAACTCCATTCAAAACCATGGCCCTAATGTCTTTGTATTCCTGGTCCAGGTTTTTGACAGTGACAAGGACACTATTCAGACTCCAGTCAAGAAGACACAGGGTACCCGTGCGGCCAGTACACCTGGAGGCAACATTAGTCACATGTCGAGAATCTCGTTCTGCATCAACGTTAGCGCCATTCCCCCATCACCTATCCCTACGTCACTTCCTATTAGGATCTATCCTAAAGGCAAAGGTATGTCATGGTTATGATGATGATTGTAATGATGGTGGTGGTGTTGATGATGACAATGCTGGGACAGGGTGTGGTCGAATAGTATCGAAATTGTCATTGTGAAAATTACTTCATGATGATGATAGCTGGTGGTTATGATGATGATGATGATAATTATTTCAGACGCTCAGCCTGGGTGGATCTCCAAGAAGGGCATTGATGAAGATGGAGAAGAGCACCAACAAGAAGTCATCTGTTTACCTTCTCCTGAACAGAAGTAAGTCGTAAATGTCCAGCATTGAACGTACAGTATAATAGTCATTAGTCTTGCTTACTTGCCATTCAGCGATGCACCAACGGCGGTGAGATGCGCACCACACGTTCTATCACGTGTTACACGGATGGTTCTAATGTGTTTGTTTCATCACAGGCTTCCCAAACCACAGCAATGGAACGTCCAATCACCTGTAAGTTGTTCTCTGAGGGTGTGTAGTACTACTATTGAGCAGTCTATATCTCTAGCTCTGTGAGCTTTGTAAAGCGCATTTGATTAAACTGCGTCACTATTGAGCAGTCTGTATCTCTCTAGCTCTGTGAGCTTTGTAAAGCGCATTTGATTATACTGCGTTACTATTGAGCAGTCTGTATCTCTTGCTCTGTGAGCTTTGTAAAGCGCATTTGATTAAACTGCGTTACTATTGAGCAGTCTGCATCTCTCTAGCTCTGTGAGCTTTGTAAAGCGCATTTGATTAAACTGCGTCACTATTGAGCAGACTGCATCTCTCTAGCTCTGTGAGCTTTGTAAAGCGCATTTGATTATACTGCGTCACTATTGAGCAGTCTGTATCTCTCTAGCTCTGTGAGCTTTGTAAAGCGCATTTGATTATACTGCGTCACTATTGAGCAGTCTGTATCTCTCTAGCTCTGTGAGCTTTGTAAAGCGCATTTGATTATACTGCGTTACTATTGAGCAGTATGTATCTCTCTAGCTCTGTGAGCTTTGTAAAGCGCATTTGATTAAACTGCGTTACTATTGAGCAGTCTGTATCTCTCTAGCTCTGTGAGCTTTGTGAAGCGCATTTGATTAAACTGCGTCACTATTGAGCAATCTGTATCTCTCTAGCTCTGTTAGCTTTGTAAAGCGCATTTGATTATACTGCGTTACTATTGAGCAGTATGTATCTCTCTAGCTCTGTGAGCTTTGTAAAGCGCATTTGATTATACTGCGTCACTATTGAGCAGTCTGTATCTCTAGCTCTGTGAGCTTTGTAAAGCGCATTTGATTATACTGCGTCACTATTGAGCAGTCTGTATCTCTAGCTCTGTGAGCTTTGTAAAGCGCATTTGATTATACTGCGTCACTATTGAGCAGTCTATATCTCTAGCTCTGTGAGCTTTGTCCAGCACATTATGTCCTATGGACTCGTGCAATTTTAATACTCTTTGAAAAATCACACTCGTGATTGCAATTATTTCCAAATTGAACTTGAAACCGTATGATTACCACTACTAATCTTTGATAAAAAATATTGTTTGTTTGTTATAGGATAGAAGCACCACTACTACCCAATCAAGAGCTAAAGTAACGAGTCAAAACATATCTGTTTCTCAGCGTACAAGGTCAAAGAGACCCACAAAATAGTCAACAGCCCTGGAAAGGATTCATAAGGCGATCTTTTATTACAATTCCAAAGCCAAGTATATAATACCAGTGTCTTACAAAGGTCTCCATAAATGATAAGTTTAAGATGCAAGACAGTGTCTTAAGCCTTGGTCAAACGTGAATGCAAGTCCATGCAAGTTTGACCGCTAACTCGCAGGGACTTGCATCGACATGCATTGACTTACAGCAAGTTTGAACATGCTCAAATTCGAGTGCAAGTCGCTGTAAGTTTTTCACCATTTGACTGGCAAATGCAAGCCAATCAGATTTGCATAAATATATTGACAAAATGGTGGTCAAAACTTGCATGGACTTGCATTCACGTTTGGCCAGGCTTTACAATAGTTTGCATAATTACTTTGACGGACAGTCTAGTGTGATAGTCGTGAGAAATAAGAAATAAATTCTCAGAACTGAAATCCAAATTATTTAATTTTTTTTGTATGAGAAGATATTTGCATCAACATCATTCAAATGACAAGTAAAATAACCCCCACAAAATCTACCCCTTGACTTCGTGAATGAGAGATGCACGTTGTATCGAGTGTAAAATTGCAAGTAAATTATATGTACTTATTGACTGAGTGGGAGGGCCGGACGGGAAAATATTTGGCTCGAGGTCATGGACCGCGAGGTCCGTACAGAATGACCGAGAGCCAAATATTTTCCCGTCCGGCCCGACCTAACTCAGTCAATAAGCATTTTATCATATGACCCTTTCATATGGACCATTTTGGTCCTAAATAAATTCACAGCCAAGGAAAAGTGAAACACAAATGCGCGATTACTCCTGATAAGAACCAATTTTTTTTTTCAAATTTTTTTTTTCACTTTTCAAGTCGTCCACATTTAAAAAATAAACTTTTGCAAAAAAATTTTTTGTATAAAAAATTTTTGACAACAATCGGGGCCGGGGCCGGATACGGCTTTGTACGGACCAGCTCCAAAAATCCGTATCTGCCCAATCACGTGACTTTCTCCGAAGGTTTTATTAAGAGCGCGCGCACGGGGAAATACGGGTCATATGATAATACCTCTTATTAACCAATCGCATGGGCCGTACGGGAAGTATGATTGGACCAAGTTTTTTTTCCGCATGGCCCAAGCGCGTAGGCCATAAAAAGTGTGATACAAGATACAAGAAGCTTTATTTGTGAAAAAATAAGGATCCATAACTTCCCATATGGACTGAGTAAGCAGATATATATTATATAGCTTTTCCTTACATTTCCATTTTTCAGCGCTATTTGACCAATAAGAGTGTGCATAGTATCTGCGCTATATAATGATGAAATTTAATGTGTATTATATGTTACTACTGAATAAAGGTATTATGGATGCCTATCTCACATGACTGATATACTCAGAACATGGTAGAAGATGTATTTTTCACAACCCTAAACCCACAAGCTAAACAAGCCAACGAACAATGGCGGAGCAAGTGACAAGCAAGCAACGTGACAAGCAACTGAGCCAGGCACATGCACAGAGCTAGCAATGCCGCTGACCTAGCATCTCTCCTCGCTTACTAGTAAAAAAAATTCTAATATTTATACTTTATTATTTATTCTCCCCCATAAGGCTTCAGTGACCACATATAATAGTATTACCCTATTTATAGACTGCAAAACTTTTAAAAACTATTAAAACAGTCCCTACTGTTTTTGTGAAACTCCAGCGAGAAGAGTTGAAGTTTCAACCAGTCAGAAGTTTGAGCCACTGGAGAAAGAGACGAGAAAGATGTGAGGTTATTTCCACTTGCGTCTTTCTCATTGTGCCTCGTTCTCCCACACCTTGAACTAGTCCTCTAGTTTTGTAGTCTAGAACTGTTTCAACATCACCAGTAGCGCTTTCTCCCAAGTAACAGAAGCCCAGCCACGACAGCAATATGTCTTGTAGCTAACTGTATCTGTGTCCAGTGGTCAACACGGTCATGAGCCTTGTACCAGAACTTAGTGTCAAAGTCGGTCAGAAGTGTGACTACAAGCAACTGCCATGATGCAAGCTTCCCAAAATAGCCTGCCTCGTAACCGCCATAAATACAAAGACCACAAAGCACGTAGATAACTACTATGACAACTAGCATTATCATGCCACCAGGGATATGCTTAACTAATGCGATTCTATCCTCTTTGTTGATCCATAACATATATGCCAGGTAGAAAAGGTAGAGCGATAAAAGTTGTCGGCCAATTTCCAGAAATTTGGATACTTTAGCATGACCACGAGTGCTGTCAGTAAGACCCCCAGCAACAAATAGATAACTTCCAACGGCAGCAATTGCTCTTGCTACAACTTTGACCTTGAAGGAAAAAAAATCATACTAGTAAATCAGTATGGTTGGTCCAGTTTCCACCGGACCAATTTTCGAATCAAACAGTTTCAATTTATTTACATTTTTAATTATTCGGATATTTTTATGAAAAACAAAGTTTGAAAACCGGACCACTCAATAACTGACCGGACCACTCAAAAGTTGGTGGCTACGGCCCTGTAAATGAACACAGTCTTGTGCTGGTGTCGTAGTTCAACGTATGGAGAATTGTGGTGACAATTTAGCCTGATGATAGTGATGACTGAACTCAGTGATGATGGTGATGACAAAAGTGATGATTGTGATTACAATGTGTAATTATGATAGCAATAATGGTGTGATAATTTTATAGTGATGACTGAAATCAGTGATGACTGTGATTACAATCATCAGATGATAGCAATAATGATGATATGATTTATTTATGTGATCATTTTATAGGGATGATTATTTTGATCATTTTTTGTCGATGATGATTACAAATTCTAACAATTTTATATACATATGTGCAAGATAAAAAAGGGTGTCGACCGGGAGACCTGAATCCCCATTGTAAATGAGGGTTTATCAGGTAATTTCAAAACTCATATGACATAGCTGGAAAGAGCTTGTTGAAATTAGTAAAACTGTGAAGATTGGAAAAGATCGCTCCACAAATTGCGAAGATATGAATTTTCAAAAATCGAAATTTTGTATGAAAACCTTTGGAAATTACGCTTGGAGGCAACTCTTGCATCCAACAAAGGTTTTCATACAAAATTTCGATTTTTGAAAATTCATATTTTCGCAATTTGTGGAGTGATCTTTTCCAAACTTCACATTTTTACTAATTTCAACGAGCTCTTTCCAGCTATGATAATCATTTGTTAATCCTATGAGTTTTTAAATTATGTGATAAACCCTCATTAACCCTCCTATAATATATACTACATACAATAATAATAGTTAATAATAATGATCACTATGTAAATACATGTATTATAATATTTGTAATACTATTATGATGATGATGATACATTTGTAATCATCACCGATGGAATCATTAACAAATAAAAAAATTATAGAAAGAAACATTAATATATTTAAACACGTCAAAAATTCTGTAACGGTTTAAAATAAATTTTAGCTGATTATACTGTTACTATAAATAGTATTTTGGTTGATTGATTTATTAGGTAATTTCCCAGATATAAGCTTACAAAAGGCCAAAGCCGGCTTATGGCAGGAGCAGAACTCACCATCATAAATTCTGACCACTGCTTATGCTCAAAGCAAGTAAGTATCGCAGTACAAACTATGTGAAACGCTGCAAAAAGACCACAACCTCTTCTCTTCATGTCCATAGTCATTCCCGTAGCACAGACGAAGAAAAGCGCTCCATTTACGAACAACTCTAGGTTTTGCTTCACCGTGGCCATTGTCACCCCCAATCGGCCACCAGAAGAGTCAAAGGATCCTTCATTGTGTGTATCAGCCATGTTCCCATGCCTCATTAGAATACAGAACAGATCGACGTACGGGTAGCGAGTGATGATGAAAAGACCGACCATGTCTGCTAGAAGAACAAATTTCTCGAAGAATCCCATCTTGAAAGTGAATCGTGGACTCAAAGCTTTGAAAAGACTGTAAAGTGAAAGGCGTTCCTCGCTCAGCTTTTGGATAAAAAAGTCTTTCTATGGAGGGGTGGATAGCTTACTTTGTCCTCTTCAAAAATTCCATAATTTTAAGAAATTCATTGTTAATTTATAATTTAATGTGTGGTTTAACGTTTTAAAAATGCTATAAAATAAAGTTTCTTTTTAGAAAGTATAAGGTTATATATTTTTCTTCTTATTTTATATACTTTCTTCTCCCCACCCTACTAAGTTTTATTCGTTAATATTTTATATGTCTAGGGGAGGGGTAAAGTCTTTGTATTAATAAAACATAAGGAATCATAAGCATTTCAAGAGGTCACAGCAAGAATTATTGAATCTGAATCTTCATTCTTTAATTTCACAAAATTTTATAAACATTTAGAACATAAAACAATAAAAAATATTTATAACCGGAGTCAACAAATAAACTACCCCTCCCCCTATAGGGTATCTTTGTCGTCCTTGGTAACTTGTTTTGCTCGTATCCGTTGTAAACTAATCCGTTGTGTTATCTCTTTTGAAACCAAAACCACTTGGATAACAAGAATCAGAGCTTATCACTGGATGCTTGTGATATCTGCCGAGATCGTGTGCTTTAGATTGTAAAAATTCCACGAATATCTGAGGAGAATTTGATGAAGGAGAATCAACTCATGTAAAGTTGCATCAATGTGGACGTGAAAAGGATTTAAAAGCAGTTGTTTCTCGACCTTTTGGAATCCCAAGAAAGCTTAGATTAAAGGTTTGTATGTTTAAACACAGCCTTCGTTTCCTCTTTATTCACGAGAAAAAGCTACACAGCGATCTAGAAATTTTTTAACTGAATTTTTTCGTTCATCGTGACGTCGTTTCTTCAAAAACGACGCCAAACTGCAGCAAAATGTCAGCTTTTTACGATATTTTGCTTCGTTTATGAACTCGTTAAGTTGTTAAAGTAGAGTATTTGCAGGTTTCTGTAATTTGGAGATTACAGTGTAGGTGTTTGTATGATGATTAAAACAGTTATTTAATTTTAAGTGCTGAGCAAATCGACACCAAAGTTCAAACCATCGAGGAAAAACAAAGCGGTTTTTCACTGTCATTAAAATGAATGACAAAAGTGTGCAGTTCATTGCTTTGTTTACGCAAACGAGCTACTTTGAAAGGCTACTCGCATATCCGTGAAACAAAACAAAAAAACATCGAGTAGGTTTTAAATTGTTTATGTTCCTAATAAACAACTGCAAACCACTCAACTGGGATTACCATAATCTAGTTTAATCTAGACTAAAGTTTGTTCAAAGTGAAATCCATCTCTTCTTGTTCTTTGTACACAGGTGATCATAATATGGTTACGAGTGCAATTTGGGATTACTTTGAATGAGTACATTGTTGTCTTCAAAATGTCCGAAACGGGTGAACAAAATGTTTTTTTTTTGGAAAGCCACACAAGTTCAAATTTTAAATCCCACAATATTGCACACGAAAACCATATGTCGTATGACTACCGAATAACAAATTACAAATCAACTGCACTGCTCTTAGCCAATGAGCATCAATAAGTTAGTACATAGAGCCGATATCATATCGGAAACAATGTTTTACTGTATTTGGGAGTCGGCCTTGAAAATACAGTTTAATAATAGAGATGTACAAGTTGCTTTTGATTTACTCTCTTGTTATGTCTGCATTCATAGACTATATATTTAACAATAAATAGAGATTATTAGTCGGCTAAGCATCTAATACGGCTGTACATGATGAGTAAAAATTCACAGCAGTATTAGATGCTTAGCCGACTAATAAGTTGTTTATTATATTTTTTGTCAAAGAAACTAGCTATTTTGGTGAAAGAAAAACAACAAATTACAGTGAAAACTTAGAAATCTCTGTACGAGCGCGCTAGCCAAAACTGTAGAATTCTCGCACGCTAATTGGTTAATTTTCATCACATGATTCTGAATGAATGATTGGAAAGCCAGTTTGAAGTAACTACCCAAAATACGGTCCCATATTTCGCATGTTCTAAGTGCATATTTCGTGCATTCTTTGACAAAATATATATAATAACAGTATTAAATTATTACTGTATCTCCTAACAAAGAGAAATTGTATATCAATAAGCATTTTTATTCCAGTGTACAATACATGATCAATGTAATATTAGTTTATCTAACATTCTATTACTTATACCAACAAAAGTACAAGATGGCTAACTTATTTGTACAATTGTTCAGTTTCAGAATGTCCATTCCTGCACGACCAAACCCCCCAGTTGTCGGCAAAGTCACCCACAACTCCATCGAACTCTACTGGAACCTCCCTGAGCAGGCCCCTTCTCATAAAGGTGATGATCGTCCACGTTACTGCATCCAGGAAGAAGAAATTGGAAGCCGTAGCAAAGGGTTTGGAAATGTGTACGCTGGTTATGCCAACTCCTATGTTTTTTCAGGCTTAGAGCCGAGGACGCAGTATCGATACAGGTTGCGGTGTATAAACAATCATGGTAATAGCGCATGGAGTGTTATTGTTACTGTAACTACAACTAGAAAGCCAAAGACTAGTGAAGACCTGGCGAAAGCAGTGGCCAAGAGGGACTTGGAAACAGTTGCCAATATTCTTCCTGGTAATTATGTTATTATTGTTTCTCACTGCGCCATGTTGCATATGGCTTGTAACACTCCTCTTCCATGCCAGTCTGTGTTTCGTTACTGGTCATTGCACTTGTCCAACCAAATATACTCATCATCATCATTTCTCACTGTGCCAGGATCCTTTTTACTGACGTTTCGGAGCCTTAGCCCTTCATCAGGGAGGCTAAGGTTGGAAATGACAGTGAAGTTAAGATCAATTCACCGTGTTATAGATTTCCTTTACCTTTGAATTTATCATTATACACCGATGCAGCCCATACTTAAGTGTACTCGCTAGTCTCCATATACAAACATAAAGTATTGATTGTTTTATTTATCAGAGTTAAGTTGGCAAGCAGTAGATTCGCCTGACAAATTTGGGATATCACCTCTTATGGTTGCCGGTAAGTATGTCAAAACATCTTTCCTGGGTTCCCTGTGGTGCTGCAGAAAGAGGGGGATTGGGAGAAATGAAAATAGAGGGGGGGGTCAAGTACGTTGTATTTCAAAGTCTGATCTATTATATTGTTTGCAGCTCAGAAAGGATATGTAGACATAGCTCAAACACTGCTAGACAACAAAGCTGATGTGCACTTTCAAAACAGTAGTGGAAAAACAGCGCTGGTGATGGCATGCTTCTCAGGTCTGTACACACCTATCTTCGTAACCTTGTTTGCTCGGTCCATACCATATATGTGTAGCCTGTGTTGATAAATATTTGATGCAAATCTGCACATAATTTTCAAAGCAAACCATCGGATGTAACAAACGAGAGTAAGCTCTCCAGTTTGCAATGCTTAACAACACTCAGGCTAATACATGCAGAAGTTAAGGTATCAGGGGACCTTCGAGACCGCTCTTCACAGCAATAGCACGCAAGTGGTCGTTAAAAAGCATACATTTAAAAAAGCTGAATAAACATAGAATCCTGTTCAGTAAAAACCTTTTTAATTTCTTCAGCCGTTTTTTTATTATTGGGATTTTTACGAAAATTGACTGTACCTCACGTCTGAAGTTCGGTAAATATTTGACCTCGAAGTTGATACACTTGTTTTTTACTACAAACAACCAGAAACCAGGTTATATCTCTTAAACTAGGAAACAAATCAAAAAACTGAGACACTGTTTTGAAGAGCAACATGTGGTCTTTAAGCTGCTGCTTTCCTGTTAAAGAATGGTTTAATCCTGAGGGACTTGGAACTTCAGACGTGAGACACAGTCAATTTTCCAAATTGTCGTAAAAATCGCAAGTGATCTCTGATCAAAATCTAAATTCTCCTTGAGATTCTTTGAACTTCAAAGGAGAATTTGGGTTCAGATCACAAGTCACTTACTCCGTTCTTGCAGGGACCCCTTCAAGACTTGTTCAATATTTACAAAAATCTTTCTTCATCACAATTTCAGGTCAGCTTGAAGTAGTTAAACTACTGCGAGCTCATGGAGGATCATGGGATACTGTAGACAAGACTGGGTCCATTGCATTACACTGGGCAGTTGATGGTGCTAACTTAGATGTCTTACGATGGATGATGAGTGACGGGTGTAAAGTTGATGTCAAAGACAATACTTCAGGTGAGTGAATGGTGTTTAGTATTGTCACGGGGAATCACTTAAACCATAGTTTTAAATAGAAAGGAATGGTTTTATTTTATGGGAAAGTGCCCTAAAAGGTGCCAGGATAACTCCAATGGTGGCTGTGTGTGCTTATCACGCTGCAATATTGCACACAATATTGCCAGCGATTGCACAATTTCAGTGTTTGATCGCCTCATTGCATGCAATATTGCAGAAGTAGGATCGCATGTGCTTCAAGAAATAATAGTGGTTTACAGTAATAATATTGCAGGGGTAGACACACGCTGCAATCATACTGCACAGTTACACTGTGTGTCCGTCCGCACCTTTATTTTATATTCAACTGAGAAAAGTGGCGTTGATTATGTCATGTTTACATTGTAAAATGTCAAATGACCACTGTGAGTGGTGATTAAAGTTTATTAATAGTATTATTTTGTTTTATTTATTATTATTTTATTTTATTTATTATTTTTAAAAAGGTTTTATTTTTTTATTATTATTATTTTTATTTTATTTTTTATTATTATTTTCATTTATTATTATTTATTTTTGTTTTTTGATTTTTATTTATTATTATTATTTTTATTTATTTTATTATTTTTTTTTTTATTATTATTTTTTTATTTTATTATTTTATTTATTTTATATTTTTTTATTTTATTTTATTTTTTATTATTATTTTTTATTATTATTATTTATTTTTATTTTTATTTTATTTATTATTATTATTTTAATTTATTTTTTATTATTATTATTTTAATTTATTTATTATTATTATTATTTTATTTATTATTATTATTATTTACCTTCATTTTGTCATTACAGGATGGACACCTCTGATGCGAGTAGCCGCAACAAGTGGCAATGCCAATGTCGCAAAGATTCTGATTCACCATGGAGCAAATGTGAACAGTATGGACCGAGACCGCAAGACTGTCCTCATGAATGCAGCCCTCATTGGCTCTGAGCCTCTGGTCAAGTTACTCGTCAAGAGAGGTGCCTCTATCAACCAAAAAAGTGACCACGGTAGAACAGCGCTGGATTTTGCCAGGACCTTTGAGCACGAACATGTAGTCAAGTTTCTGCAGGAACAGGTGGATATGTGGAAGAATGCCGAGAAACAGAGAAAGCTGGAAGAAGCGATGTCAGAGTTAAAGAAGCAGGACAACAAAGGAAAGAAAGTCCAAGAAGAGAAAGGAAAGGAAAATATCAGCATGAATGGCCATCTATAGCATGTGTTCTGTATATCATCCATTGAATATTTTTATCAGAGACTTTGCATTTATTATTGGGGTTTTGCAGTGGTTGTGAGAATGAATAGCTGTATCCTTTAAAGATGAACACTTATACAGTGGATCAATACACTACGGTTCTTTTCAGTTAAACATGAACAATGGTTCTAAGTCCAGGTCGACGACTTAACTGTGTAATTGTATAACTTTATGTTATATACGTGTACGTGACGCTAATGACATGGAAAACTTGTTACAAAAATGTACGTGTATAGCTAAATATACTAAAGCCGAATCTACACGAGCAGATTTTCCTTGACAAGTTTTCCTTGACGAGGAAAACTTGCTCGTGTAGACGACAAAAACATCGCCAATTTTTCCTTGTCAAGGAAAACTTGCTCGTGTAGATGACAAAAAATAATTGTCAGTTTTTCCTTGTCAAGGAAAACTTGTTTGTGTAGATGCGGCTTTTATACTTACGTATTGCTCTTCACTCCCAGGAGAGCACAAAGCTGCAATTTTACTCCGTCATAAGGACCCTGTTTATAGATACAGCCTGGGCTTTGACTCGTGAAAGTATATATCTAATATATCGATCTCTAATAAAAACTTGACCATTTTTTGTCATCTACACGAGCAAGTTTTCCTTGACAAGGAAAAATTGGCGATGTTTTTGTCGTCTACACGAGCAAGTCTTCCTTGTCAAGGAAAACTTGTCAAGGAAAATTTGCTCGTGATGCGGCTTTAGTTGTATTGTCAAGCAGAGTGCGTATTAATCTCTCAATATGATTGGCTCTATGCCATGATCAAGAGTTCAGACAGAACCAGCGAGCGCTTGAAACAATTTTTCTTTCAAACGTTTTCCTAGTTTTTGGATGATTTATTGACTAAAGCTGACAATTAGTTACCAAAGAAAGGCAGGTTGTTCAATTTTGGGAAATTTAAAGGTACACCTGAAGCTCAAAGAATTATAGCTACAAATGTACTTTACAATAATTTACAACATTACGCCGTAATTTGTTATGATTATTATTGTTAATTTATGTATTGAGATCTCTGTATCCTTATAGCATTTTATTGGCGGTGGACTTTTTGTGAGCATTGAACACGTTATTATTGAATTGAATATTGTCTATTTTAAAATGATCAACTTCCAGTCAACTCTCCGCTAACGGACACTCTCGTACATTATTTTAAAACACTGTCGTAGCGGACGCGGACACTTTTGAAAATGAAAATTGGATTTTTCTTTTATTTACGCTCTCTCGTAAGCGGACACACCATATAATCTCAAAATTTGTCTTTATGCATAAATAACATGAAAAATATGACCTTTTGCATGGGGATAAAATTCCATTGCAGACAAGATGTAAGTTGAATTTTTCTCTACCGATTATTACCGATTTTCTTGGGATGGTATTTACATAAGACAGCTACTAACGGACACTTTTTTCAATTCCCGAGGGTGTTCGCTTACGAGTGAGTTGACTGTACTTTCATATAATTATTGCAGACTTAAGTTGAATAAACCTGCTTGGGATGGTATTTACTGATAACACAAGGTGTTTGAGTAACAGCCTATGGTGGGAGGGGGGAAGAAGCCTAACGAGTTACAATTTCCTGTTATTCCCTTAGTCCTAGACCGTCCTATACACTCGTGTTGATAGCGAATAGAAAAATGTAAAATTACTGACTTATCGATCATGCACCAGACACAGTATATATTAAACGAAGGGAGGTACAGTGACGCCCCTCGTTACACGGCCACGTTGCGCTGATAAAACATATTTTCCTCTCCAGACAAGGTAGTAAGACACGATATCAATAAAGTTTCAATTTTAGTTCTTATGGAAAAGTGTTCCGTGTAAAGCCATCGATCTTCAGCCAATGTGCCCTATTTTTGAAGGAAGTTCAATCGTACATATTCTAGCAGTATACTGATTAATTTAATCATAACCGACTTTATTTTACGAGGGATAGCAACTGATGACCCTGTGGTCCTCCAACTATCGCTTACACACACTTCTTACTATACATGCTAATAGTTCTATACCGGCACCCAACACTTATCTCATAGGTGGAGACATGTACGACTCAGGCTCTCACACACTTCTTACTATACATGCTAATAGTTCTATACAGGCACCCAACACTTATCTCATAGGTGGAGACATGTACGACTCAGGCTCTCACACACTTCTTACTATACATGCTAATAGTTCTATACAGGCACCCAACACTTATCTCATAGGTGGAGACATGTACGACTCAGGCTCTCACACACTTCTTACTATACATGCTAATAGTTCTATACCGGCACCCAACACTTATCTCATAGATGGAGACATGTACGACTCAGGCTCTCACACACTTCTTACTATACATGCTAATAGTTCTATACCGGCACCCAACACTTATCTCATAGGTGGAGACATGTACGTCGACTCAGGCTCTCACACACTTCTTACTATACATGCTAATAGTTCTATACAGGCACCCAACACTTATCTCATAGGTGGAGACATGTACGTCGACTCAGGCTCTCACACACTTCTTACTATACATGCTAATAGTTCTATACCGGCACCCAACGCTCATCTCACTATACGGTAGTTCATTTTTCAGTGATGATGGAGCAAAACCCTCGAAGCAAGGAAGACGGAATGAACTGACAAACTGTACTCAAATATTGAATCACACTTTTAGTATCCTATATGTTACCTATCTTCTTCGCACCTACACGAAGCTATACGAGGTGACAAACTCTACTCAAATATTAAATCACACTTTTAGTATCCTATATGTTACCTATCTTCTTCGCGCCTACACGAAGCTATACGAGGTGACAAACTCTACTCAAATATTAAATCACACTTTTAGTATCCTATATGTTACCTATCTTCTTCGCGCCTATACGAAGCAATACGAGGTGCGTATAAGGCCTTTGCTTCTTACATAGTCCGACAAGTAATTGGTATCCTAGCATTTCTATACACGCAATGGCACACGGTGGGGAAAAACACATCAAACATAGGGCACGTTGCATGGTTGGCTATAACATAGCTTTACAACTGAACACTTCGCCATAAGATCTAAATTTGAAACTTTTGATATCGTGTCTTACTACCTTGTCTGGAGAGGAAAATATGTTTATCAGCGCAACGTTGCCGTGTAACGAGGGGCGTCAGTACCTCCCTTCGTTTAATATATACTACTGTGTCTGGTGCATGATCGATACGTCAGTATTCTTTGGAAGGCAAGCAAGAAGGATTGTTGATACTTTAATCAAGTAAGTAAGTTATTTAACTAACTAGTGGTTTACGTAGGTTTTTCTATTTCCTATCAACACGAGTGTATAGGACTAGGGCAGTAACAGGAAATGGTACTAACTAAATAATATTCAATTCCTCAAGCAGTGGAATAATTTCGACCGTCGAAACTGAATATACTAAAACATATATATATGGTATGTATATTTAGTGTGTATTTATTGTTCACTTAGTTTAGGTCTTGTGGAAGAGCCCGGCATGTAATGGTACACTGTTGAATAAACCGTTCTACTTCGTTCTTTTTCTCTAAACATGAATTGAACTCAAAATATACTTAGATCAGTCGTGACGTCTGCGTTCCCAAAAGCTCGTCCAATACAAGAAACTAAAACGAGCGGGGCAGTTTTGACATTATCCGTTGATCAGTGATGAACATCGAAGGGTTTTCCATGAACGCAAGGCGAAACGCACTCCTAAAACTCCATACACATTAATATAGTCTAATAGTGTGGATGGCGTCTACCGAGCAACAGATTCAGATATGATGGTGCAATACAGACTGGAGTGAGTACATTCCAGTTGTGAGTTGGTTAAAGCTACCCAAGAGAAATTTCAAGCGTATAGTTACGTTGTTTTGGCGTCAACCTCTAATTTGAATTCTCTCTTTAAACTTAATTCAGACGATAGAAAACAGCACCCAGGAAGAGCAATATGAAGACCATTGTGATTGGATTCACCCTACTGGTGGCTCTTGGCATTAGTTCAGCCAACGCCGTCACCAACGGTATTATCATATCAGTAATACTATTAGTATTCAAATCTAGTCTTGACTAACAATTGTAAGTCAGTATAGAATTCAATCAGTATGAGGGTTTTGATTCAGATCCAGACAAGTAATTTGAAGATTGATTATTCATGAAAACCTTGTCTGTTCTTTCTTTCTTTCTTAACATGTCTTTTTACTTGATTCATCTTTCCTCGTATTTTTCGCCTTCTCTTTGCTTCCCTTCTTTTCTATCTAGCTTTCTCTTTGTTTCCCTTCTTTTCTATCTAGCTTTCTCTTTGTTTCCCTTCTTTTCTATCTAGCTTTCTCTTTGTTTCCCTTCTTTTCTATCTAGCTTTCTCTTTGTTTCCCTTCTTTTCTATCTAGCTTTCTCTTTGTTTCCCTTCTTTTCTATCTAGCTTTCTCTTTGTTTCCCTTCTTTTCTATCTAGCCTTCTCTTTGTTTCCCTTCTTTTCTATCTAGCTTTCTCTTTGTCTCCCTTCTTTTCTATCTAGCCTTCTCTTTGTTTCCCTTCTTTTCTATCTAGCTTTCTCTTTGTTTCCCTTCTTTTCTATCTAGCTTTCTCTTTGTTTCCCTTCTTTTCTATCTAGCTTTCTCTTTGTTTCCCTTCTTTTCTATCTAGCTTTCTCTTTGCTTCCCTTCTTTTCTATCTAGCTTTCTCTTTGTTTCCCTTCTTTTCTATCTAGCTTTCTCTTTGTTTCCCTTCTTTTCTATCTAGCTTTCTCTTTGTTTCCCTTCTTTTCTATCTAGCTTTCTCTTTGTTTCCCTTCTTTTCTATCTAGCTTTCTCTTTGTTTCCCTTCTTTTCTATCTAGCTTTCTCTTTGTTTCCCTTCTTTTCTATCTAGCTTTCTCTTTGTTTCCCTTCTTTTCTATATCTAGCTTTCTCTTTGTTTCCCTTCTTTTCTATCTAGCTTTCTCTTTGTTTCCCTTCTTTTCTATCTAGCCTTCTCTTTGTTTCCCTTCTTTTCTATCTAGCTTTCTCTTTGTCTCCCTTCTTTTCTATCTAGCCTTCTCTTTGTTTCCCTTCTTTTCTATCTAGCTTTCTCTTTGTTTCCCTTCTTTTCTATCTAGCTTTCTCTTTGTTTCCCTTCTTTTCTATCTAGCTTTCTCTTTGTTTCCCTTCTTTTCTATCTAGCTTTCTCTTTGTTTCCCTTCTTTTCTATCTAGCTTTCTCTTTGTTTCCCTTCTTTTCTATCTAGCTTTCTCTTTGTTTCCCTTCTTTTCTATCTAGCTTTCTCTTTGTTTCCCTTCTTTTCTATCTAGCTTTCTCTTTGTTTCCCTTCTTTTCTATCTAGCTTTCTCTTTGTTTCCCTTCTTTTCTATCTAGCTTTCTCTTTGTTTCCCTTCTTTTCTATCTAGCTTTCTCTTTGTTTCCCTTCTTTTCTATCTAGCTTTCTCTTTGTTTCCCTTCTTTTCTATCTAGCTTTCTCTTTGTTTCCCTTCTTTTCTATCTAGCTTTCTCTTTGTTTCCCTTCTTTTCTATCTAGCTTTCTCTTTGTTTCCCTTCTTTTCTATCTAGCTTTCTCTTTGTTTCCCTTCTTTTCTATCTAGCTTTCTCTTTGTTTCCCTTCTTTTCTATCTAGCTTTCTCTTTGTTTCCCTTCTTTTCTATCTAGCTTTCTCTTTGTTTCCCTTCTTTTCTATCTAGCTTTCTCTTTGTTTCCCTTCTTTTCTATCTAGCTTTCTCTTTGTTTCCCTTCTTTTCTATCTAGCTTTCTCTTTGTTTCCCTTCTTTTCTATCTAGCTTTCTCTTTGTTTCCCTTCTTTTCTATCTAGCTTTCTCTTTGTTTCCCTTCTTTTCTATCTAGCTTTCTCTTTGTTTCCCTTCTTTTCTATCTAGCTTTCTCTTTGTTTCCCTTCTTTTCTATCTAGCTCTTTGTTTCCCTTCTTTTCTATCTAGCTTTCTCTTTGTTCCCTTCTTTTCTATCTAGCTTTCTCTTTGTTTCCCTTCTTTTCTATCTAGCTTTCTCTTTGTTTCCCTTCTTTTCTATCTAGCTTTCTCTTTGTTTCCCTTCTTTTCTATCTAGCTTTCTCTTTGTTTCCCTTCTTTTCTATCTAGCTTTCTCTTTGTTTCCCTTCTTTTCTATCTAGCTTTCTCTTTGTTTCCCTTCTTTTCTATCTAGCTTTCTCTTTGTTTCCCTTCTTTTCTATCTAGCTTTCTCTTTGTTTCCCTTCTTTTCTATCTAGCTTTCTCTTTGTTTCCCTTCTTTTCTATCTAGCTTTCTCTTTGTTTCCCTTCTTTTCTATCTAGCTTTCTCTTTGTTTCCCTTCTTTTCTATCTAGCTTTCTCTTTGTTTCCCTTCTTTTCTATCTAGCTTTCTCTTTGTTTCCCTTCTTTTCTATCTAGCTTTCTCTTTGTTTCCCTTCTTTTCTATCTAGCTTTCTCTTTGTTTCCCTTCTTTTCTATCTAGCTTTCTCTTTGTTTCCCTTCTTTTCTATCTAGCTTTCTCTTTGTTTCCCTTCTTTTCTATCTAGCTTTCTCTTTGTTTCCCTTCTTTTCTATCTAGCTTTCTCTTTGTTTCCCTTCTTTTCTATCTAGCTTTCTCTTTGTTTCCCTTCTTTTCTATCTAGCTTTCTCTTTGTTTCCCTTCTTTTCTATCTAGCTTTCTCTTTCTTTCCCTTCTTTTCTATCTAGCTTTCTCTTTCTTTCCCTTCTTTTCTATCTAGCTTTCTCTTTCTTTCCCTTCTTTTCTATCTAGCTTTCTCTTTGTTTCCCTTCTTTTCTATCTAGCTTTCTCTTTGTTTCCCTTCTTTTCTATCTAGCTTTCTCTTTGTTTCCCTTCTTTTCTATCTAGCTTTCTCTTTGTTTCCCTTCTTTTCTATCTAGCTTTCTCTTTGTTTCCCTTCTTTTCTATCTAGCTTTCTCTTTGTTCCCTTTCTTCTTTCTATCTAGCTTTCTCTTTGTTTTCCCTTCTTTTCTATCTAGCTTTCTCTTTGTTTCCCTTCTTTTCTATCTAGCTTTCTCTTTGTTTCCCTTCTTTTCTATCTAGCTTTCTCTTTGTTTCCCTTCTTTTCTATCTAGCTTTCTCTTTGTTTCCCTTCTTTTCTATCTAGCTTTCTCTTTGTTTCCCTTCTTTTCTATCTAGCTTTCTCTTTGTTTCCCTTCTTTTCTATCTAGCTTTCTCTTTGTTTCCCTTCTTTTCTATCTAGCTTTCTCTTTGTTTCCCTTCTTTTCTATCTAGCTTTCTCTTTGTTTCCCTTCTTTTCTATCTAGCTTTCTCTTTGTTTCCCTTCTTTTCTATCTAGCTTTCTCTTTGTTTCCCTTCTTTTCTATCTAGCTTTCTCTTTGTTTCCCTTCTTTTCTATCTAGCTTTCTCTTTGTTTCCCTTCTTTTCTATCTAGCTTTCTCTTTGTTTCCCTTCTTTTCTATCTAGCTTTCTCTTTGTTTCCCTTCTTTTCTATATCTAGCTTTCTCTTTGTTTCCCTTCTTTTCTATCTAGCTTTCTCTTTGTTTCCCTTCTTTTCTATCTAGCTTTCTCTTTGTTTCCCTTCTTTTCTATCTAGCTTTCTCTTTGTTTCCCTTCTTTTCTATCTAGCTTTCTCTTTGTTTCCCTTCTTTTCTATCTAGCTTTCTCTTTGTTTCCCTTCTTTTCTATCTAGCTTTCTCTTTGTTTCCCTTCTTTTCTATCTAGCTTTCTCTTTGTTTCCCTTCTTTTCTATCTAGCTTTCTCTTTGTTTCCCTTCTTTTCTATCTAGCTTTCTCTTACGGATGTTTCTTTTCTTTTCATTCATTCATTCTTTCCCTCTTGTTCTAAGATGACACTGAATTGCTGATAAGGAATTAATAGGAATTAATTGTATTTTTTTATGCAAAAGACGTTCTCAGTCACGAAAGCTGTCGTTACCTCAGGCTAAACCGTTACTGTGATCACGCGTTTATCAACGACGATCTTTGTCACGCAACATGTCGTAAGTATTCATGTGTTTGTTAGTCTACAACTCGGGGGAGAGGGGGGTATTCGATCATCATAATTTAGGGTGGGGTGTGCCGCGCGGACCTCTGCATGAATGTCGATTTACATATCCTGATTATTTACTAGCGTATCCCCTTGTTTCAGTACAAATTTGTTACCCTGTTTCAATATGTTGGAAGGCTCGGAAAAAAAAACATCATCCCCATACCACTTATATATTGGACAAACTCTAGAAAAATATATTTGTAATTGTATTTTGAACTTCTATATTAAGAGCATTCTCGAAATGGTAACTTAAAGTTGTTCAACTGTGTGTCTCTTTTCAGGATGTCAAGATCTTCTGTCAGAGAAAAGTTGTAAAATCCTGAAAGAACATGAAAAATGTGACACAACTGAAGTGTCTAATGACTGTAGTTTGACTTGTGACAAGTGTCCATCACAAGGTTAGTGTGTGGTAGAATGACTGACTGACTGATTGACTGATTAGCTGCATGACTGATTGACTGATTACATGACTGACTGACTAACTGACTGATTACGTATACACCTAATTGCATTAAGGTTGTCCACCTCGGAAAAGCACATTTGCACATTTACACATTTGCACATTCGCAACATCACGTGTATATTTGTTTTGCGCAAGTGGAACCCAGAGTCAATAGATTCAGTAGAAGTATACTGCCATAAGAATGCCGCGGCCTTATACAGAAGATTTCAGGTGGATAGTTGTATTGCAGCGCTTGTAAAAGTGCAAATGTGTAAATGTGCAAATGTGTAAATGTGCTTTTCCGAGGTGGACAACCTTTCTGCAATTGAGTGTATATACATGACTGACTGACTGATTACATCTAGCGATATTCTCCAAAGCCTTCATTGGGATAACCTAGAAACCAGACGGGTTAATCAGAAAATGACAACCATGTATAAAATTATGAACTGTGAAATGCCGAATTATTTTTCCGATCCGGCAGTCACGAATATAATCTCCGTGGATGTCACTTGAACCTGATACTCCCCCAACCGAAAACAATTTTTTTTAAACAAAGTTTCTGTTACAGTGGAGCAGCTGCCTGGAATTCTCTGCCACTAATTAAGCGAGAATCCCCTAGCCTTGCTAGTTTTAAAAGTTCTTTATAGATTAATAGTATTCATTATATATTTAATATTACAATGTAACACGGCTCTCAGGAAGAGCATATTTTAATGATGTAGACACCGTGTGAAAATAAAGTTTTATTATTATTATTATTACATGACTGACTGACTGACTGACTGCATGATTACATGACTGACTAACTGATTGATTACATGACTGACTAACTGACTGATTACATGACTGACTGACTGATTACATGACTGACTGACTGACTGACTGATTACATGACTGACTGACTGATTACATGACTGACTGATTACATGACTGACTGACTGACTGATTACATGACTAACTGACTGATTACATGACCGACTGACTGACTGATTTCATGACTGACTGACTGACTGATTACATGACTGACTGACTGACTGACTGACTGACTGACTGATTACATGACTGACTGACTGCATGGCTGACTGATTACATGACTGCATGGCTGACTGACTGATTACATGACTGACTGATTACATGACTGACTGACTGACTGACTGATTACATGACTGACTGACTGCATGGCTGACTGATTACATGACTGCATGGCTGACTGACTGATTACATGACTGACTGATTACATGACTGACTGACTGACTGACTGACTGACTGACTGACTGATTACATGACTGACTGACTGACTAACTGACTGCATGACTGACTGCATGACTGACTGACTGATTACATGACTGACTGATTACATGACTGACTGATTACATGACTGACTGACTGACTGACTGATTACATGACTGACTGACTGACTAACTGACTGCATGACTGACTGACTGACTGACTGACTGATTACATGACTGACTGCATGACTGACTGACTGCATGGCTGACTGATTACATGACTGCATGGCTGACTGACTGACTGATTACATGACTGGCTGACTGACTGACTGATTACATGACTGCATGGCTGACTGACTGACTGATTACATGACTGACTGACTGCATGACTGACTACATGGCTGACTGACTGACTAGCTGCATGATTGACTGACGGTCTAACTGAGTGATCGACAGACCGACACAATGATCTATGACCGACCGATTGGCTGTAAGGACGATTAATAAAATGCTTAATAAATCATGTATATTAACTAAGCCCTAAATTATCAAGGATTTAGAGGGCATAAATCACTCACAATTTCTATGTAGATTCTAAGAAAACCATTTGTAAAGTCAGGAAAGCAGAGGGCCGAGGGCATTATAGGATATTTATGCCCGCAAGTGACGTCAACATAAGCTGAATTTGCCGCAGGTTTACGTGACGTCATAATTCTGCGTCAAAATGTAAATTAGCTGCTTCAAAATTAAAACAAGATGGCCGAAGGTGAAGTTGAGTTGAGTCACTTCTCGATAGATTTAGACTTTCTTTTTCTTCTCGAATTTTGAAAACAAAGGAAATCAGTGAAAAAGCGTCTCAGGCTCGCAAAAATATGCCTGTCTCGGAGTCTCGCAAAGTCTCGCCTTGACCAATTCGATACCCCTATAATGGTTTATTTAGGCCCATGAAGTTCATTTATGCCCTCGCTGCGCAAGCTTAAGGGCATAAACTACCTTCATTGGGCCAAACCACTATGCCCTCAAAAGATCACATTAATGTTATATTCACTGCCGACGTTGAAAAACATTTCTATACAGAAGTGTTACGGAACGAAAAATATAACTGCGTGTCTATTTTTGTTATGTCTGCTCAATCTTGGGGTGTATATAGCTTAGCCGGGTAGTGATAACTCACTCAGCGTGGAAGTTACAATTACCCTGATATCTGCGTGCCAATTCTCTTTGTTATGCCAATTTACTGAAAATAACTTGAATAATTTGCCTAGCAAATTCTTCTTATTTTCTCCCAGCTCCAGCTCCAGCTCCAGCTCCAGCTCCAGCTCCAGCTCCAGCTCCAGAACCAGCCCCAGCTCCAGCCCCAGAACCAGCCCCAGAACCATGCGTCGGTAAAGCACTTGGAATGGAAAGTAGAGCAATTCCTGATGCAAGCATAACAAGCTCCAGCCATTATGTCGAATCGACCAGTGCTGCACATGCTCGACTTAATGTTGGTAAAGGTTGGGCTCCTAAAACAAAAGACTCAAATCAGTGGCTTCAAGTAGATCTGGGAAAGCCTACTGAGGTAAATGTATGACACGATAGCCTTTCTTGCATGATCTTCTGCTGATGCTAAAGTCTCCTTTCTCGGCGTTGGGTGGGTAAAGGGGAAGGCAACGTTGAGGGTAAATGTATCATTAATTGGAGGATGTCTTAGTAGAAATGATTTCATATTAGGGCTCCCATTGATATCAGTACGCTTTGTTACTGAAGGGACTACCCTGCTTAATAAAGGTTTTCATTCATTCATTCATTCATTCATTCATTCATTCATCCATTCATTCATTCATTCATTCATTCATTCATTATTAGGTAACTGGCATTGCTACTCAAGGCCGTGCATTAGTTAGTCAGTTTGTGAAATCGTATCAAGTGGAATACAGCGATGACGGCACTACATTTACGAAATACTCTGATGGTAAAGTGTTTTCTGCAAACACTGACTATGAGAGTGTTGTAGAGAATGAGTTTGGACGACCTTTCAAGGCCAGGTATGTCAGGGTGATACCTGTTACCTGGAGTCGTTGGATCGCCATGAGGATAGAATTGTACGGCTGCCCACTGTAAGGTAAACAATACAAGTGTAGACTCTATTGACAGAGAGTAACAGTCCTTCCTTGCTCCTATATTAACAAAACAACCATCTTACCGAGATTCCATGGTAACTATTTCTACCAATTTTCTATCTCTCATTGTCTTTTCCCCACTCTTATCTTTGCCTATCCCCCCCCCCCCCCCCCCCCTCTCTCTCTCTCTCTCTCTCTCTCTCCACTATCTCTCTCTCTCTCCACTATATCTTCCTCCTCATTCTACTCCCGCTGCTCCTTTTTGTCTCCCAGCTTCTTTCCCCTTCCCGAAACATCTCTTCCCTCTCTCCACAACCTGTTCCGTTTGACTCACACAACTCTCATACTCTTAGAATAAACATTCTCAATCTAAAAACATGATACAACATCTTAGCTAATGTCTCTTTAACCACCTAATAAAACTAAAAGGCGTCTGTCCAGACTACTTGCATATTTATTAATCTATAAATTTCGGCTCTTTTTCAGGCTCAAGACGATGTCATCCACATTACAAAAAGAGAGATAAAGTTTAAGATAAAGATAAAGAGAGTCTCGAATTAAACAAGCATCGCAACACAATTACTAAGCTGCCATTTGTGACGATGAATATAAATAAAGTAGAAAGAAATAAAGAAGATGAAACGTTTTTATTGTCGATAAAAATGCTTTACAAATGATTTTAGTTGAAGTGCGCGCGCTACTGACGCCATCATCACGCCATCGAGCGCGCGCTGTTTTTTTTTCGTTTTTGGAGGAGAAAGTCATTTTTTAGGTTTTTGTTTCCGGACCCCCCTCTTAAATGCAAAAGAAATTCTGAAGACCCCCTTTTGAAATTGGTCAAAATTTCAAGACCCCCCTTCAATTCTGTGCCCATTCATTTGAAAAACACTCAGATCAGGTTCTAGCTATCTGTTATAGACCGAATTCATAATTGGCTGCTTCTAATTTGCATAAAAGCCAAAAAATATTATCATCATAATAATAATATCATTTTGGGAAAAGTAAATATTTGATAGAATATTTATGTGATCATCTAAATACCATGTGTGTGTTTTGAAACCAAATAATAAATCCTTGAGAAGATATCAACATTTGAAATTGTGAAATTGCACCAAAACAACGCTGGTGAGGACTCACTTGAAAAATACATACAAAACTCTCTATTCATGATCTGTCATAACTCCGATGATATTTTGTCTACAGCAAAGTGTTTATTTCTAAAGGTACTATTTTAGATGACAGTGATCATTTGTACCAGAAACGTATATTGTCGCACAGGTACTTTTTCTATCGGTTCAAGCAAGAGTTTTTTTGGTCCACCACAAGGACCTACGCCCAAGCCGAAAACAAATCCTAACTGTCAAAAAGATATTTTGTGGATGTGAATGATATCTGTGTAGGGATTTATAATCTGTATTTTGAGTTAATTAGTTATTCGATTTTTTAACTATAGTAGTGAATTTTTAAAAGGACAAAAATACTGAAAATAACATTATACAAGAGAATATGACCTAATGAATAGGGGCGAATCTAGGATTTTACAAAGGGGGGTGGATAATCATAAAGCTCTTTCAAGGTATATATTCTCCATCAGAGAGTCGACTGCCCGGTGTTTATTGACGCCAGGAGCGTGGCTAGCCTTTTTGTTGCTGGTCCACAAAAGTGAACCAGGGCCGTAGGAAAGGCCAAGCGGTGGGAGAGACGCGTAGCGAGCGCCGTAGGCGTGAGCCGGTAGGGGGAATGGGGGCATGCTCCCCCAGAAAAAATTGAAATCTAGAGGCTCGGAATGCTATTTCCAGCGTTCTCCAAGAGTTATTTGTGATCTACGCGTATCGCTAATTACTTCCTACACTGTCTCAGCAAACCAATGCTGATAACACTTGAGAATTTCGATGGCTGAATCAATTCGGACAATCCTTTAATTCACGAAAGTCCGTAAGAACGCGCTATGAATCGTGCTCTGCTCTGACGGCCAAGGCTGGTTTACAACCGCGGTTTCTCCTAAACCGTGTAATAACGCGAAACATGAATTCAAAGGGAGTGTTAGAACACTTACAATACTTCTAATTCATATTTTCTATCAGTTAAACCTCTAGAGGGGAGTGGCTAGCCACCCAATCCACCCCCGCCTGTATCCGTCCCTGAATATGACCTCATATTCTCTTGCATAATATTGTTGCAGGAGCCCATAAGTATGAGCATCCATGTAGCATTAAAATCTGTCACAGCGTTTGAACAAGTTTGGCTATTTCAGTTAGAACACGAAATTGACCAATCACTGTTGCTGCAAATTAACAAGTTGTGGCAAATTAATAAAACGAGTTGCTGCATGCAAATAAAACGAGTTGCAACAAATAAAACGAGTTGCTGCAAATAAAACGAGTTCCAGCAAATAAAACGAGTTGCTGCAAATAAAACGAGTTGCAACAAATAAAACGAGTTGCTGCAAATAAAACGAGTTGCTGCAAATAAAACCGGAAGTGCACAGTAATTGGTCACTATGATTTCGAGAAATCGTGTTCTAAAAATAGCAAGTGACATAGACCCAATATGTAGCATGGATGCTCCTACTTATGGGCTTCTGATTATTGCCAGTAAATGATACAACTATACTAGCAAAAATGAGAGACTTTTAGTATTTCTTGGACTATTTATAAAAAGGGATGTATCAGGAAATTGTTATCAGTGAATTAAAACATTTGAACCAGTTAAAAATTGAACCTTCACGGTATTTCTTTATAGATTTAACTGACGGTTTGCTGTTGTCAGCTTTAATCATTTATTAGACAAATAATTTCTCCCTCTTTTTCTGTCTGTACGCTCTCAGAAAATTCGAAGCCCCCCCCTTTTTATCACTTTTTTCTTTGGGACCCCCCCTCACAGTAGTAAAAAAATCCAAGACCCCCCCACTTTCTCCTCCAGCCCCCCCTCCCCCCCCCCCCCCTCCCGATATTTAATGACCGGTCCCTTAGAGGTATTTTATTATTACAACGAGCATCCCCGGTACTTTTGTATGGACCTTTTCGTAGTTTCCCAGAATGATTCATGATTCTGCGAGCGGGGCAAGCGAGGTCAGGGTACAAAATGGATCGCCGAAAACCGATGAAGAGAGATTCAGAATGAAGAAATTCAGTAGAAAACTTAGACTTTTACGTGAAGAATTACAAAGATAGATGCAAATTCTCAAGCAAAGAAAGTAGTCTTTTTCTGTTCTTGATTAGATACAGTACTCATATTTTCCTCAATACACGATCGATTCTAAATATTTTTTCTCCCTGGCCTCGCTTGCGCGAGCAGAATCATGAAGCATTCTGGGAAACTAAATATCCCCACTACCACCCGGCCTGTGTCATTTTACAGCTCGCCCCTCCCCCCCTCAGCAGTAACGCTCCCAGAAAGACTGGGTCGAGCATGATATCCAATATGGCGGACGAGAGCAAAGAAGACGAAATAAACCCGTTAAAACGGCCTTTAGTCGAAGATTATAGCGACGGCGAAGAAGAGGAAGAAAAACGGAGAATCTTAGGTAATAGGAAATACGTTTAACAAGCTAAAACCATAGTTAGACTGTTTATACTGCATAGTTTACGTTGATCGATAACATTTGTCTGAGAGTAAGAGTGAGAAGACTCAAGCTTAACTTTGATTTTAATTTGCTGTTCGCACAGAAAAAAGTAATTACCAGAGCAGACATTGCCCGTACTTAGACACCATCAACAGGTATGTTAACGTTAAAATCATTCATGACAGTAATAAGCTTCTTAATCTACAGTTGCATGATACACCTCTCGTAAGCGACCACATGTGTTGCAAAGCCAAGTGGTCGATTATGGGAGGTGATGACTTACAAGAGGTAATAGTTCAGTATTTGATTGATAAATTAAGAAAACAGGATTTACTTTATGTGTTGCTGGTCAGCTACAGTACAGAGTGTATTGTACAAATTATGTCAAAAGATGTTTATTCCCAAATCCATAAACCACGTGACCAGGTTTTCACTATAGATATACAAGCATTAACACAAGCACAAGAGTGAACTTATGTCAATGTGAATACAGATTGGATGCTATCATAAGGATCAAAATATTTCCATTTCTTACATATCCTTATGTCTAGCGAGTTTTAATATGACACAAGTTCTTATCGATGTGCGCTTACAGTTGTGTGCTTGTATTACTAGTGAATGCCATGCTGTTGTGAAATGTTAAAATTATAGATTAAACCATACAAGCATCAAGAGTTCCAGACTTCCGGTACGCACGCAATGCATTGTGAGATTATTACAAAGGAAAAGTGAGCACCAATTCTAGACACAGGGAGCCCAAGCTATGTTTTTGCTCACTTGGTGCTCACTTTTCCTTTGTAATAATCTCACAATGCATTGCGCGCGTACCGGAAGTCTGGAACTCTTGATGCTTGTATTGTTGTTGTTGTGAACTACAAACAACAACTTTATTTGGAAAATATTGAACGTTAGTCTTTTTCTAAATCAAATTCAGGTGCTAAATAAAAAATTGTTGTTGTTGTTGTATATGTACATGTATGTCAAAAGTTACAAAGTGTTACCAAGAGACCATAATACTAAGAGAGCGTATCGTGTGGAATGATGTTTGGGATATGCTCGTGGCGCTAAATCTATTTTTAGTAACTGAGCACACTTGTTGTGTTTTTGAATAAAATTGTAGTCGTGCGCACGCTACTGACGCCACTCATGTCATCGATTGAGCGTGAGCTGCAAAAACGGTGTTGCTAAATATAGATTTAGTGCCACGAGCATCGACCACACATCAGTACGAGATTCACTCTCTTAGTATTATGGTCTCTTGGTGTTACAAGTTACAAATAACTTTTGTTTGTTATATTTCAGACATGTTCTTGATTTTGACTTTGAAAAGCTGTGTTCAATCTCACTGTCCCATATCAATGCTTATGCTTGTCTGATCTGTGGCAAGTACTTCCAAGGTAGGTGATGGGTTCCCTGTGGTAGGTGGTGGGTTCCCTGTGGTAGGTGGTGGGTTCCATGTGGTGTATAGGTGGTGGGTTCCCTGTGGTAGGTGGTGGGTTCCATGTGGTATATGGGTGGTGGGTTCCCTGTGGTATATGGGTGATGGGTTCCATGTGGTGTATAGGTGGTGGGTTCCCTGTGGTAGGTGGTGGGTTCCCTGTGGTATATGGGTGATGGGTTCCCTGTGGTATATGGGTGATGGGTTCCCTGTGGTGGTGGTGGGTTCCCTGTGGTGGGTGATGGGTTCCCTGTATGTTGGGTGTGTAGTGTGATGGGTTCCCTGTGGTATATGGGTGATGGGTTCCCTGTGGTATATGGGTAATGGGTTCCCTGTGGTATATGGGTGATGGGTTCCCTGCATGTTGTGTGTAGGTGATGGGTTCCCTGTGGTATATGGGTGATGGATTCACTGTGGTATATGGGTGATGGGTTCCCTGCATGTATATGGGGTGATGGGTTCACTGTGGTATATGGGTGATGGGTTCACTGTGGTATATGGGTGATGGGTTCACTGTGGTATATGGGTGATGGGTTCACTGTGGTATATGGGTGATGGGTTCACTGTGGTATATGGGTGATGGGTTCACTGTGGTATATGGGTGATGGGTTCTTCTAATAGAATTGAAATAGGACTTTCTTGCATGTTTTGTTACTGGTATGAATTTGTCTTTCAGGTCGTGGTCGTCACTCCCATGCTTATACTCACAGCGTCTCTGTAGCCCACCATGTCTTCCTTAACCTACATACTCTCAAGGTACATGTATGCCTGTGCTATAACAACAGTACTAAGATTAGCCATACACATGCCTTTAGAATAACATAGTCAACAAATAGATCCCGTTCTGCTGTGTTAGATGCACAGAAGACTTCAAAATGTGGTGAGAGCACAAAAACGTACCAATAGTTGAGTTGTTCTCACCACATTTTGACGGCTTTTGTACATCTATAAGAGTACAGACACATGGCAAAATGGAACTGGCTATTGGTTTTATATCATATGTTTTATGTTTTTGATTTTGTGATGTCATCTGTGTGCCTGTACTCTAATAACACACGACCCTGGACCAATCAACCTGCTCGTAATAAGCTTGCAGTTCAGAGTTTAAGAATAAGGTTCAGTGCGCATGCGATTTTATCCCGATTATATCACCTTCTTTTGTTATTTAAAAATATAAACACAAACATTAACAAAAGAAGGTGATAAATTCAGGGTAAAATCGCATGCGCACTGAACCTTATTCTTAAACTCCGAACTGGCTTATATACACATTATTTATATAATGATATTTTGCTTTTGTATTTTAGTTTTACTGTTTGCCTGATAACTATGAAGTCATTGACTCATCTTTAGATGATATTAAGGTACTGTAAATGTGTTAATTACAGTATTCATCAACCAATGGAATTCCTCCCTATCTCAAAACGAAAGTTGATTGATTTGTTGTTTGTATTTACAGTATGTTCTAAACCCAACTTTCACCAAAGAAGACATCAAACTGATGGACACCTCAGCTAAGATGTCTAGAGCCTTTGATGGCACAACATATCTACCTGGTAATAATAAACCCTGTGACTGTGAGACATACGGTCGTTTTTGTATGAGTGGGAAGTAGTTACAGTACAGCAGAGTCAGTGGCGGATACCTCTGATATCAAAAGGAGCCCTGTGACTGACACATATATAATAAACAATAAATTATTAAATTATTAAATTAGCTTAAAATGTCTATTAAATTTGATTAAATTATTAAATATTAAATTATAAATTATTAAATTATGAAATTGAGAATTACGGTCGTTTTTAAATATTAAATATATAAAATATTAAAAGTATTAAAATATTCAGTGGCGGATACCTTAAATATCAAAAGGAGCCCTTATGACTTACAATATAAATATTAAGTTATTAAATTATTAATTATTAAATATTAAATTATTAAATTATTAAATTATTAAATATTAAATTATTAAATTACTAAGTCTATTTTTGTTGATGAGTCATGTGTTGTATGTGTTGTGTTTCAGGTGTAGTAGGTTTGAATAATATTAAAGCTAATGACTACCTGAATGTCATATTACAGGTAAGAATGGATAGCACTTAATGCCCTGGTTGCACGAAAGGTGGTTAAGTCATATATCCAATGCGGGATAGAATGTATTGGATAACTGTATCAGTTTTATCAGGTGGATAGGACTTATCTGGTGGATAGCGCTAACCACCTTTCGTGCAACCGGGACCTGGCAAACAACTTCAACATTCATTCAATATCTTTTTCCGAGATGCTTTTTCCTCCCTGATTAATTGCACATGTATTCCCATTTCTGATTGGCCAATGTCTTCCAGTTAATTTTTCATAATAAGCTATTAAGGCGTGGCCAAATGGTCAGGTCTTCGTGTAGCTACACAAAAGTCCTGGCTATTGTTCTATTGTCATTATTGCTGGTTGTTACTATGGTGTAGTTTCTTGAAAGAAGAAAGGTAAAATAAAAATCACAACATTTGTTTTTTTCATTTCAGGCTTTTGCATTTGTTCCTCCAATTCGCAACTTCTTCTTGAGGGAAGAAAATTACAAAAACATCAAGCGACCGTCTGGCGACATTATGTTTCCTCTTGGTAAGTCTGTAGCATTGTATATTAATATATACATGTTTGTATATTTTAATGAACACAATTCCACTTCACAAAACAATCACTTGTGCTTCATTTGTAAATATATTATATATTTATGGAGAAATTTGAAATAAATAAATTATCATTGACGTACGACCCTGAAAATGTAAATTGCACCTCCTTCAGAAAAACTCAAGTATGGACGGCCGTCAATCAAACTTCAGTAGCTTTGTTATGATTGGCTAAAGATCTAGACATGCCCATGATTATTGATTGACGGCCAGCTATTTTCCAACCAGACAAATTGTTTTGAATGTTGCACTTCATGTATTGTACGGTACATGCATGTGGACACTGGCTCTTTATATTGATGGTATTACTTGAATCACTGTCTGTCTGTCTATCAGTCTTTATCTGGCTGTCTACTGTTTCTCTATCTGTCTACCAATGATTCTTCACAGTGTGTCTATGTGTGCGTCCATTTCTCTGTGTCTGTTCTGTTTGTGTGTCTACAAGTTTGATTATTGATTTGATGCTTACTTACTTCTATTGCCTTCAGTTCAAAGATATGGTGAGCTGATCAGAAAGATTTGGAACCCAAGAAACTTTAAGGCTCACGTTAGTCCCCATGAAATGCTCCAGGTAAATGTGTAGACTTAGAATATTATGGATTCTCTAAAAACTTAACCATAGCTGGTGCGTTAGCAGGAGAATTTACTTATTGGTAAAACTATATATTACAACCATGGCGGCTAATAAGTGTGACATTTCTTTTTTCCATTCTTTCATTCATTCACCAATTTCCTTGGCCACTACATATATTCTCCTTTCCATTCATTCATTCATCCATCCATCCATTTATCTATCCATCCATCCATCCATCCTGTCCATCTGTCCTCCCATCCATCCCTACAATCATCCATTCACACTTCCATCTGTCTGTCTGTCCTCCCATCCATCCCTACAATCATCCATTCACCCTTCCATCTGTCTGTCTGTCCTCCCATCCATCCCTACAATCATCCATTCACCCTTCCATCTGTCTGTCTGTCCTCCCATCCATCCCTACAATCATCCATTCACCCTTCCATCTGTCTGTCTGTCCTCCCATCCATCCCTACAATCATCCATTCACCCTTCCATCTGTCTGTCCTCCCATCCATCCATCTGTCTGTCTGTTCTCCCAACCACCTGTCTGTCTGTCTGCCCTCCCAACCATCTGTCTGTCTGCCTGCCCTCCCAACCATCTGTCTGTCTTTCTGTCTCCTCCCAACCATCTGTCTGTCTGCCTGCCTGCCCTCCCAACCATCTGTCTGTCTGTCCTCCCATCCATCTGTCTGTCTGCCTGCCCTCCCCACCATCTGTCTGTCTGCCCTCTGTCCATCTGTCTGTCTGTTCTCCCAACCACCTGTCTGTCTGTCTGCCCTCCCAACCATCTGTCTGTCTGCCTGCCCTCCCAACCATCTGTCTGTCTGCCTGCTCCCAACCATCTGTCTGTCTTTCTGTCTCCCCCAACCATCTGTCTGTCTTTCTGTCCCCAACCATCTGTCTGTCTGCCTGCCCTCCCAACCATCTGTCTGTCTGTCTGCCCTCCCATCCATCTGTCTGTCTGTTCTCCCAACCACCTGTCTGTCTGTCTGCCCTCCCAACCATCTGTCTGTCTGCCTGCCCTCCCAACCATCTGTTTGTCTTTCTGTCTCCTCCCAACCATCTGTCTGTCTGCCTGCCCTTCCAACCATCTGTCTGTCTGTCTGCCCTCCCATCCATCTGTCTGTCTGTCTGTTCTCCCAACCATCTGTCTGTCTGTCTGCCCTCCCATCCATCTGTCTGTCTGTCTTTCTGTCTCCTCCCAACCATCTGTCTATCTGTCTGTCTGTCAGTCTCTCCTCCCATCCATTCACCTCTACATTCATCCATTTACCCACCTGTCTGTCTGTCCACCCACCCATCCATCCATTTTTGCCCTCAGGGCCTGGTTGTTCAAAAGCGGGTTAACTCTAATCCAGGGTTAAATATAGCCTCTCATCCAATCAAATAGCCAGAATAGCTATTTTTAACCCTTGGGTTAGCGTTAATCCGCTTTCGAACAACCGGGCCCAGATTTCAGCAATTTGATGTCCACCCATGACTCCATAAGTAATACACATGTAACTTTCTTTCCAACCAGGCTGTTGTTTTATGCAGCAAGAAAAGATTTCAGTTTACAAAACAAGGTGAACCTGTAGATTTCCTGTCCTGGTTCCTTAACGCACTTCATACGACACTTGGAGGATCTATGAAGAAAGCCAACAGTATGTAGTTACTCCATACAGCTTATTTGATGGTTTGACAGATAATATACGAGCATATTTTACGAGTGGCGTACGGGCGAGGAAAAATACGAGCAATGAGTAAAATGTCCGCAAGTATTATCTGTCAAACCATCAAGTAATGGGATTATTATTCCACAATTGATTTTGTTTCTTTGTTTCCTGAAGTTTTTAAGCTATTTTTGCTATGTTTTTCGTGCGTGTGTGAGCTACTGTGTAATACGCTGGCATATTTTGCGTGTTCTCTTGCCCTTATATGGTAAAATGACGCACGAGTGGAATAATAAATTACATAATATACAGATGTTTATACAATATAATTTGGCATATTATGCACACTTTGTCAAGCGCCGTGTGTTGAGTTCAAACACGCAGAAATGCCACACAATTAAACAACATACAAATTCTATACAAATAGATTCCATTTTGGACTATAATCAAATGAAAGTAATAATTTATTAACCTCAGCATTCGGCATTGTACAGGTATTATTTTCAAGTCATTCCAGGGTAGAATGAAGATAATGTCAAGAAAAGTTCCACAAACTGAGGTAAGATACAAAATTGTTATCTCTAAAGTTTCCAAATTTTTCTGACTTTATAATTTGTACAGGGGTGCATTTGGGACCTAAAATAGCAGTAGAGAAGCCATTTCTTGGCATCCTCTGGAACCCAGGGGTATATTCTGTCACTCGTTACTCGCTCCCAGAGAAATACCCCTGGGAACGGAGTCTGTTGGAACTTCTGGAAGTCAACATTCAATATGGCAGCTGTCCTATACAAACCAGAATATACTTGATACTGATTGGTTGACCTTCCTAGATCGACCAATCAGAAACGAGAGTAATTTTGACTTCCGGAAGAAGTTCCAAGAGAATTCGTTCCCAGGGGTATTTCTCTGGGAGCGAGTAACAAGCGACAGAATATACCCCTGGGTTCCCGAGGTTGGCATGTAATAATACTTTTGAGCCGAATATCCAGGAAACACATTGAAATAGTGGAGAAGTGGAGTGTAAACTCTTAACTAGAACCCTGCATCAGCACAAGTTACATTTTGTAACCATTATTTGTACAGAATGAAGAAGAGAAAATGAAAAAAATGAATGAAGAGGAATTCCAAGGTAAAGAAAGAAGTAAAACTTTATTTAGTGTGGTAACAATAATTCAGTTCCTCCTCTCCTCTCCTCTCCTCTCCTCCTAATTTGCTCTTCTTCTTTTGTTTCTTTCTCTCCTCTCTCTTCATTTCCATCTTTCCATTCTGTATTTCTTTTCCTTTTAAACAATTGATATTTATTTCCACTCTCATACTTTGTAGAAAAGGTTTCAGAATCTCCATTCCTCTTTCTTAACTTGGACATCCCAGCATCTCCCTTGTTCAAGGTATATGTCATTCTCATTCTTGTACTTCCATTCATCTATTCCCATTATTATCTTTATGTTTGTTTGTCCTAGCTCACCCTTAATATTGATGGTGTCCTTGCAACTTGAACCTGCAGTTGTAGTCCAAATCTGAATTCTCCTATAAGACTTTAAGAAGAGTAGTCAACTTTACTGATGTTTTGAGCCCTAGTCCTTCGTCGGTGTTCAGTATAGATTTCCTTTGCCATTGAATTTATCATTATACACCAACACAGTCCATACTAGTGTACTCGCTAGTTTGAATTTATCATGATTATACACTGACGCAGCCCATACTAGTGTACTCGCTATTTATTAAAGGTGAATTGATCATGTGTGAAGTCATAGTTGTTTTTGAGTACTGATCAATTGAGCTTCCTGTTTTATAAGTAATAGATACAACATGAGCAAATATGTCAAATCAGACTTATCATATCCACACTCAGATGAATAAAATCTTTGTTCTACTATAATTTTCAAGATACCAGTAAGTTTGGCCGAGAAAATCCAACTTTAAAGTTGACGTAAATGAGGACGATTTTGTATCAGATTAAATAAGATATACAAGCTCTGCCACAGTTGTGATTTCTATTGTGTTTTCCTCATGAATTATTAATGATATGATAAGCAGTTGCACATGAATCAGTGTCAACAAACTTTTATGACTCACAGTGTTATTGTTTGTGCACAGGATGAACTTCAACAGAACATCATTCCACAGGTTTGTTTACAAGAATATTAAAGAATAATTAAATTGTGGTTACATGAAATTTAAGCAAAGTTAAACTCTAGCCAACAGTCTGCTGCATACAATGGTCGCTAGCATTCTCAAGCAATTGCCACTGGCCAGTGGTCTTGCTAGCTTAGCCTCGCCTGGATGTCAGCTAGTTGTTCACGTGGCAAGTGCATGTCAGCCTCACTGGATGTTGGGCAGGCAGTTGTGCATGTTAGCTGTTCACATGTAAACCATGTGACATCATGCCAGGCAGTTGTGCATGTTAGTTGGTTGTTCACATGACAAGTACATGTCAGCCTGACTGGATGTTGGGCAGGCAGTTGTTCACATGTAAACCATGTGACATCATGTTGTGCAGTTTAGTTGGTTGTTCACATGACAAGTACATGTCAGCCTGACTGGATGTTGGGCAGGCAGTTGTGCACATGTTAGTTGGTTGTTCACATGTAAACCATGTGACATCATGCCAGGCAGTTGTGCATGTTAGTTGGTTGTTCACATGACAAGTACATGTCAGCCTGACTGGATGTTGGGCAGGCAGTTGTGCACATGTTAGTTGGTTGTTCACATGACAAGTGCATGTCAGCCTCACTGGATGTTGGGCAGGCAGTTGTGCAGGCAGTTGTTTAGTTGGTTGTTCACATGACAAGTGCATACATGTCAGGATGTTGACTGGTGCATGTTTCACATGCAAACCATGGCAGTTGTTGTGCATGTTAGTTGGTTGTGACAAGTACATGTCACCTGACAATGTTGGGCAGGCAGTTGTGCAGCCTGACTGTTCACATGACAAGTACATGTCAGCCTGTGGATGTTGGCAGGCAGTTGTGCACATGTTAGTTGGTTGTTTCACATGACAAGTACATGTACTGGATGTTGGGCAGCAGTTGTGCACATGTTAGTTGGTTGTTCACATGGCAGTGTCAGCCTGACTGGATGTTGGGCAGGCAGTTGTGCATGTTAGTTGGTGTTCACATGACAAGTACATGTCAGCCTGACTGGATGTTGGGCAGGCAGTTGTGCACATGTTAGTTGGTTGTTCACATGACAAGTACATGTCAGCCTGACTGGATGTTGGGCAGGCAGGCAGTTGTGTTGTTCACACATGTACATGTCAGTTGGTTGTTCACATGACAAGTACATGTCAAGCAGCCTGACTGGATGTTGGGCAGTGCAGTGCAGTTGTGCACATGACAAGTACATGTCAGCCTGAGTTTGGTTGTGCACATGTTAGTTGGTTGTTCACATGACAAGTACATGTCAGCCTGACTGGATGTTGGGCAGGCAGTTGTGCACATGTTAGTTGGTTGTTCACATGACAAGTACATGTCAGCCTGACTGGATGTTGGGCAGGCAGTTGTGCACATGTTAGTTGGTTGTTCACATGACAAGTACATGTCAGCCTGTTTGGGCAGCTTCACTGGATGTTGGGCAGGCAGTTGTGCACATGTTGCACATGTTAGTTGTTGTTCACATGACAAGTACATGTCAGCCTGACTGGATGTTGGGCAGGCAGTTGTGCACATGTTAGTTGGTTGTTCACATGGCAAGTACATGTCAGCCTGACTGGATGTTGGGCAGGCAGTTGTGCACATGTTAGTTGGTTGTTCACATGACAAGTTGTCAGCCTGACTGGACAGGCAGTGGCAAGTTGGTTGTTCACATGCAAGTACATGTCAGCTTCACTGGATGTTGGGCAGTGCATGTTAGCTGTTCATGTGCCAAGCGAACCATGTGACATCACGCCAGGTAGTCATGCCTCACGCTTCACTAGTCATTTTAACACACGTTGTTTTGTAGATATCCTTATTCTCGCTTCTCTCCAAGTTTGATGGGACGACTGAAAAGGTAACTGAATTGTTGTGCCAAGAGAATAAATAAATAAATACACTTTATTTTAATGTCGGTAGCCCATTTACAGAACAAACTCACAAACTCTACTCACATAAAGCACCCAGGTTGGGAATTAGGTACAGCCACAGTGGTGAGATGCGAGAGGCACCACTCCACTATTCAAGATGTTTAGGATGCACTATATAAATGCTCATGATGATGATGATGATGATGATGATGACGATGATGATTGATGATGATGATGACAATGATGATGATGATTGGAGATGATGATTGATGATGACAATGATGATGATGACAATGAAGATGATATATACTGTTGATGTGACAGAAGTAGATGCTTATTTACTAGGCTTTTTCAATACTGGCCTTCTGTTGGTAATACTCCAGTTTCAAGTCCATTCTGATTAACAATGTCTCTCTGTTTGGTCTTTTAACAGGAATATAAGACCTACAAAGAATTATTTATTAAGAAATTTGAGCTGACAAAATTACCGCCATATCTCATGACATGCTTCAGGGTAGGGATTTTTGAAGTATAATGTCCCTTCAATCACAAGGTCACTTTTATCATAAGGTCCCTTTTATCATAAGGTCCCTTTTATCATATTGTAAGGTCCCTTTTATTATAAACTATAAGGTCCCTTTTATCTACCCTGGTTCCAGAGGCTTTGTTAAGCTCTATAATACGATGTATCCCGCGAGCTGCAAAGCAGCGAGAAAGAAAATCAAAGCCTCTGGTCGCGGCCGTTACGAATCTCACTTTCATGCAGACACCTAATCAATGACAGTCGAAATACAATCGACCAATCAGCGAAGGGGGATCGTCTTACAAAAGTACTGATTGGTCGATTGTATTTGACATGTTTGACGGCTGTCATTGATTAGGTGTCTGCATGAAAGTGAGATTCGTAACGGCCACGACCAGAGGCTTTGTTTTTCTTTCTCGCTGCTTCGCAGCTCGTACATCGTATTATAGAGCTTAACAAAGCCTTTGGAACCAGGGTACCTTTTATCATATTGTAAGGTCCCTTTTATTGTAAACTATAAGGTCCCTTTTATCATATTGTAAGGTCCCTTTTATTATAAACTATAAGGTCCCTTTTATCATAAGGTCCCTTTTATCATATTGTAAGGTCCCTTTTATTATAAACTATAAGGTCCCTTTTATCATAAGGTCCCTTTTATCATAAGTCCCTTTTATTATAAACTATAAGGTCCCTTTTATCATAAGGTCCCTTTTAATTTATCATAAGGTCCCTTTTATCATATTGTAAGGTCCCTTTTATTATAAACTATAAGGTCACTTTTATGATAAGGTCCCTTTTATTATAAGGTCTCTTTTCTCATGAGGTACCTTTTAAAAACCCGCATAAAAGAACCCCTGTTTTTCCAAGTCAGGCTGAAATGGTTCTTATATATTGGGTGTCTAGTGAGAAATCAGGCTGAATAGGTTCTTAACAGGTTCTTATTTACAGGGCAAAAACAATAATATTGTTCCTTACAGTATGGCGTATTTCCTTACAATTTATTTGTTTTGCCCAGATAATATGTGGCATTGCATTTTATTGATCATTTATTATTATTTCCAAAATTATTCATCAACGTTTTTTTCTTTCACAGAGATTTGCCAAAAATACCTTCTTCACAGAGAAAAATGCAACTGTCGTAAACTTCCCTGTTAAGTAAGCATGGTAGCACCAGAGACTCGTCATTATTAATTACACCCATTAATAACTACAGTCTAACCTCTCCACAATGGCCTGCACCTCAGGACAATATTTTGTGGTCATTGTGTAGAGGTTGGGTGTTGTGGGGAGGATTCCAGAACAATAAAATAATAATATTTAAGCTGCTAGTGGCCATGGCCATTGTGGGGAGGTTTCAATAGCAATAACTGTATGGACTGGTTAGTGGCCAGGACATAAAACCCTGGTCGTTACAGAGAGGTGGCCGGTGTGGGGAGGCTTCAATAGCAATAACTGTATGGACTGGTTAGTGGTCAGGACATAATTAATAAAACCCTGGTCGTTACAGAGAGGTGGCCATTGTGGGGAGGTTGGCTAATAGTAGTGGTTCAGCATACTTATTTTATATTTGTCATTCAAGGGCCATCGACATGGCTGAGTATCTATCCACGGATCCTAAAGTCCAAGATGCACACCCACATACAACTTATGACCTCATCGCTAACATCTGTCATGAAGGAGATCCAGGTATATATTAGTTGTGACCTCCTTTACACTATTATAAAGTATACCCTATCCCAGACCTAAGTTCGGAAAACTATACCCTATAGATATGTTGTGGCACATCCCAAGTAGCTTTGAGCTAATATGGGGGAGTGTCCTCAGGGGTAGATCCAGCGATTTTGTAAAGGGGGGTGCATTCAGGTTGGACATTGGTTTCAGCCAAATTTTATGAAAATTATTTTTTTGGCAAAAAAAAGTATTTGAATTCAAAAGGGGGGAGGGTGTGCTCCTCCTTTGCCCCACCCTAAATCTGTCCCTGGTCCTACCTCATGGGAAGTGACATACACAGTTCAAGATAGCAGTAGCACTGTACTCTCTCATTGATACATTGGGAGGTTTGAGATAACCAAGGTCAAGATTATTATTATTATTATTATTGTTATTATTATTATTATCAGTTATTCTGATTTATTAATGTGACTGCATGATGCAGTTAAGCCATTAATGTACTTTACTAATATGACTACTGTGACTGCATGATGCGGTTCGTACGTCATTACAGAAGCAATTCCCAGTTCCGTGAGGCCTGGGAGCAAATGTTCGGTTAAAATCAGCGTCTTTGAGCTAATTTGAACTCCACGCCACTGTAGTTGCCTCGGTAGCTCGGTGGGTAGAGCACCTGTCATGAAATCGGGGTGTCGTGGGTTCGAATCCCGCTCGAGGTGTCTGATTTTTTCCAAACATTTGTTCTGTATATACTCATCATACTAGTTTCTTTATCATTATCATTATTATTATTATTAAGATCATTATTATTAAATAGTAGGGTTCTACTGCAGTTCATTGATAGAATAAAGTGTAATTATTATCATCATTTGCTTCTGCAAAGAACATGTGTGATAAGGCGTCATATTAGGCTCGAACAGGCCCAATATGATGCTGTATCAGGCTAGTAACATTCAATTGGCTTTCCCTGTTATATTTTTAAATAAAATTTTAGTTGTAGTGCGAGTGCTACTGACGTCATCATCACGCCATCAAGCGAGTGCTGTTTTTTCTTCTTCAGAATAAGCAGAAGTAAATGATAAAAACGGCTCCCCCAAATACTCCATGTCTCGTAAAAATACACAGCTGTATCAGATACCAACTACTAACCTATATTTATTATTAAATTGATGATGATGATTTATAGTAGTTGTATTATTTTATGTTTACCTTTGTATACCTTGATTTAATGTTTGTATTTCTACAGAGGGTGGAACGTACAGACTGTATGTGTTACATAAAGTGAGTATGGTATATATAACACATCATATACACCTATTCCAAATATCGTTGTCCGGGCCGAACGCAACAAGCAAGAAGCTGATGACCGCAAAGAACTTTGGGAATCTCCTAATTAATTAATTAATCTGTGGTATGAGCATTGACTATAGCAATCATTTGAAACTATTCGGCCATTTGAAAATTTATTTATTTATTTATGTTGTCATGCATGTTGTCAAAGTGTTGACGGATGAATAAATGAATTTATAAGGAGAAAGTCCCAATGCCTGTTGCAGTCATCAGCTTCTTGCTTGTTGCTTTCGGAGGGGACAATGATTTTTTTTTTGATTTTTTTTTTTGATTTTTTTTTTTTTTTACTGTCCATAATGAGAACCAGGTTTGGGTACTACCCACTACAAGGAGCTACGGATGTGCTTTCAGCTAATATGGTCTGGAAGTTGGGCCTATTGTACTGGTCATTATTCACAGTCATATGAAATTTGTTCTATAACAAAATGCAAGTAGAGTGCAAACCATAGAGTGCAATTTAGAAAAGTGTGAAATAGTACTAATTTTAAATAGAACTAAATAGTGCTATTTCTATTGTTTTCTATTGTTTCATTAGTGCTATTTAGTACTAATTAGTTATTTAGTTTTCAAGCTTTTCTAAATTGCACTCTATGTCCGTGAAATAGTACTATTACTAAATAGTACTAAATAGAGTTATCTCCATTGTTTTCTATTGTTTCATCAGCGCTGTTTAGTACTAATTACATGTAGTTAGTACTGTTTCATGGACATATGGTTTGCACTCTAAATGTTGCCCAAATGTGTTATCTAAATGTGATAGAATAGATGTTGTATGACTGATAAACCATGACACACAGCACCTCCTTAATCCTAAACCATCATGGTATGGAGATGTTTTCACAGTGATATGAAGTCTTCTCTAACAGAAACAATGAGCGCTAGATAATGTTATGTATTGTGTGTGTTTTGTAAGGGTGCCAACAAGTGGTACGAGTTGCAAGATTTGCATGTCAAGGAAATCCTTCCTCAAGTCATTACACTATCAGACTCCTATTGTCAGGTAAACAGTAGTAACTGGCAGTTAATAATTGAGGGGCTCCCTGCAAGAACGGAGTAGTCGTGACTTGTGATCAAAGCTCAAATTCTCCTTTGAATTCCAAAGAATCTTGAGGAGAATTTAGATTTTGATCACGAGTCACTTACTCCGTTCTTGCAGGGAGCCCTTCAATTCAACAATAAAGTTTCATTGGTCAAAATCGATCACAATACGATAGTGTCACTCCACTGAGGCCAACTATCAGAAGATAGCGCCTGAGCACAACATATTTCACTAGTTGTTTTGGAAACTTGGCAAATATTGGAGCATTCAGCTCCCTCTAGCAAATAACACAGCATAGGCCCAATGGAACTACTCTGTTGTTTCCATAAGCAACATTATTACAGAGATCTGAGCTGTGCTCCGTGGTCAGACATGGGTCGAATGGTGGCTGCATAATGCGCCTTTATATGCCTTCGACACGGGCCATGTTAAGCTGCACCTTTCGTAATTCGGCTGTCGACTGCAAGGAAGGATGATTAGTCCCCCAAATTATTATTATTATTAGCAAATATGGTAGGCTTGGAAGTCTGGTCAGGGTTCAAATGGCTTCATGTTGGGTCTTCTTCAATCGTATTTTTTGTCTTTCAGATATATGAACTTCAAAAGGACCCTAAACCTACTCCGACCTGAGAACGCACAACTTGACACTTTGCCTAACAACACTTGGGTCCAATACCTAAGTTTATATCAAGTCATACATCAGGGGTGGATTCAGGGGGGGTCCAAACGTATACTAAGCAAAACCTGTTAGACCTTTTAACGATCAGTCAATTGAACCTCAGGTATGACCGCCTCCCCCTGGATCCATCCCTGTATATACATACATATACTGAATGTCTGTCTGTTTGTATATACCCTTTTAACAAATCCCACAATGCATGATTTTCCGCGCTTGATGTCAGATTTATTCTTTTGAATAGATGTAGAATTGTAAATGTGACGTCAAGCATGGAAACTCATTGCGTTGTGGGATTTATTAAAAGGGTGTATAGGAAATAAGGGAAAGTTAAAGTGCTATAAAGATACCCATTAAATTTTTCTGAGCATTAGCCCTAGGAAGAGAGAATGAGAAAAAATGACCCACTTTTAACTTTTCCTTAGTTTCTGTGTTTCACTAGTGCTACACGACCTCCTTTGCCATGTATTTATGTTAGTAATGTAACCCAAATAAAACAACATTTTATATTAATAATGGTTTGTGTTTCTGGTAAGGTGTCTTCCCACAGGATATGTAACATAAATCATGTTATTTTAGGATTTTAAAGCCAGTAGGTGTATTTTTGAAGCAATTGCATAAATTTAAAAAATCTTCAGAAAAGTCATGTTTTATAGTAATAATAATAATAATAATAATAATGGCAGTTCTTATATAGTGCATTTCACATTGTCTCAATGCGCTTTACAATCGATGGAGGACTTTTTCGTGCTGCATATGAAAGGCGCCTACTGTTTTTATGGGCACCCCTTCAATTACCCTACAACGATTGACCAGCTGGCTCTTCCAAATGCTAGCACGCATCATGCCTTGCCATTTTGATGCTGGTTGAGCCTGCTACGATTTACCTAAAGCCTGCTACTTAAAAACCTACGATGCTGTCCACCCAGGGGGGGTACTCAGGGTTATTATCAGTGATGGGGAGGTGCGAATGAGAAAAAGTCCATTACGCAAAAACAAGACCCCAAAAACAAGACTCCAATTTTTCTCCGCATAAAATCAAGAATGGTAGGATATCATTTTTATCAACCCCCAAAAAAGTCCTTGCCAAAATCTTTATATAAAAAAAGGCCACCAGAAAATTGATAACCCAAAAAGTCCCAAGCCGCGAATTTCAAACCCAACAAAGGTCTTCGCACCTCCCCGTCACTGATAATCCCGAGTACCCCCCTGGGGCTGTCCATTAACTAATAGATGGCTCTCCATGCTTCTATAGCGTATATTATAAAATAACTATGATATAACACACACTCTGATTGGCCAAAGGATGTGTATCCTGCATGCTCTGAGGAGTGCTTCAGTATCTCAACACATAGCTGAAGTGTTCTGATCAGTCTCCAAGTGCTCTCAGAGCACACATGTTCTATTTCTTCCATAATGCACACTGAGCAGCCAATCTGTATGCTGATTTGACTCATAGCTTGAGCAGCAACCATCTTGAACGCGGACAGGGCACACAAAGTGTCACTTGTAGTCACAACCTGTCATTTTCATATGAGTGGGAAAGTTATGGTGCCATGCCGTGTCGTGAGATGCATCTGCACACTTTTTGATTGGTCCAGTAAGGAAGCCATTTGAGTGTCATGGTACTGTAGGTTTCCCACTCATACGAAAACGACTTCAAGATGGAAGGCTGACTGTATGTCGTATAATATAAACTACCGGTAATAAGATACAAACAATAAAGAACTTTAATATATTAGCATTTATAAAATAATAAGTATTGTAAATCATTATGTACAAAATATACTAGAACAACAACTTTTGTAATATGTACTCTTTTGCAAACTTACGGTAAGTTGTTTATATGTACAGATAGTGGAAGAAATAGAATATCAGTATTGCTGTAATGGATGTGTAAAACAACTTAAACTGTGCAACATAAATATTCCCCAAAGTGGAGGTGAGTAGTGGTGGATATTTACCGACCCACGAGTAGATATCTACAACTACTCACCAACACCAAGGGGGATAATATTGTTTTAGTACATCATGTATAATATATACATGTACCACACAAGTAAATAGCCAGCCAAAAATAGTCAAACCTCTACTAACAGGCACCTCTACACAACAACCACCTATAACGGCTAGGGTTTTCTGTCCCAAACAACAGCCAGTCTACACATTTATTCGTTTTTCAAACCTCCCCATGACAACCACACAATGTCATCCCGAAGTGGCCGTTGTAGAGACATTCAACTGTATATAATTTATTTTCAAGAAAAATGAGACGCTCGCAAAATGCGACGCCATCTTGTTTTGCTCGGAGGTGAATAGCCAAGGATATTCTGAGATTGAGTAGCCAATCAGAGCGAAACGTACTATTCACTTGTGTGGTATATACTAATAAATTAGTGCTAGTTAGTAGTACTTAGTGGAAACCGTGTTTGTACATCAAGATAATAAAGTACCAGTATGGCCATCTTTAGTGATGTTCCTTAATTCTGGCATGATCTTATTTAATGACAAAATATTGAATATAGCTAATTGCATAATCGTTGTCGGGTTCAAAATCATAAATCATAGAAGCTGAGACCGCAAGGATGGATGGGAAATCAGTTCATGAGCCGCATTACATATAGATATATTCAATGTTCTCGTAGTTTTGAAGGTATATGAGCTATTTAACTAAGATCCTACAAGTGGATAAAAAGGTCGATGATTTGACGGTGTTGTTTGAGAGTTATAATTTCCCAGAATTCCTTTTGGTCATAGCTTTCATGATTTTCAACCCGACAATGATTATGCAATTAGCTATATAAAGCCAAGTTGAATTGACACTGGTAACTGCTTAGTTTCAACGAATCTAGATAACTTGAATCTCACGGTCTGCTGTAGTCTCCTTCGCAGCCGTTATTAGTGTTATCACTAGGGATGGTTGCGTGACCACACTAATAATGGCTGCGAAGGAGTGACTAGGTCTGCTGAGAATGAATGTTTTTTTCTCAGTCAAACAAAAATGTTTATTTATGGTGGGTTTTAATATTATATAAGGGACTTGTCAGAAATTAGCAGGGGGGAGTGTAAAATGGGGGAGGGTCACAACTTTTTGAGCCCCTGAAAAGGGAGGGTCATGAAAAAATAGGCAGTGAAAAAGGGAGTATTTTGGTATTTTAGGCCAAACCCAAGGGGAGGGTCAGGAAATTTCATTCCCATCGTTAGGGGAGGATCTCAACATTTCCAACGCTCAATTTAAAATCTCCACCCCCCCTCCCCACTCCCCCACTGTTAATTTCTGACAAGTCCCTAAGTAAACAAAATATTTTCAACGAGGACCATTAAGTTATATCAGTTGTGAATGCATGCAAATGAGTTGTATGATTCTCCTGATTGTTCACACTTTGCACTGTGATACCCTCTGAACTTATAAAGTTATTGTAAACTCTCAAAGAACCAAGCATTACGATCCTCTCAATTCTTGTAGTAATCTATGATACAAAGCATCTCGTAGTCTGGAATCTAAATTGTTTTTGGATGCAAATATTTTGACAGATTTCTTCAAATCATCGTCCTGAAAGAAGTTAACAAAATATTGAAAATCAATGTAAAAATATTAAAATTTGTGCAAAAAAATAACCGAGCGTGAGGTCAGTACAGGAAAATATCAGACTGAGGTAGTGAAAGTTTGTATAAAAAAGACTGAGTCTGATATTTTCCTGTACTGATCGAGCAAGCGAGGATTTTTAATCGAAGTGAGGTTGTTTTTGTCGTGATAAAAAATCTGTAATCCCACCTGTAGGCATTACCTGAGAATCTTGCCTGCTAAACAACCAATCAGATCGCACGATTTTACCAGAATTAGCTTGTGTCATATTTTGCAATAATACCTTATAGATGTCTAAGTGGCTGAATCCTCCATCTTTGCCTTCGAATTCAAGTCGCAGCAGTAGTTCTGGGTCTGGTTCTGATGGCTTTGGAGGAGACTGTTCCATGATCTTTTCTGAATACATGTACAGAATAATAACATTCATTATCACTAATTTAATTACTTTACTCATTCACTATCTCTCATTTATTCATCTATTTTGTATTTCGTTCAATTATTCACAAAAAATACGTGGGGGAGGGGTGGGTAAGGCTTGTTTTGCAAGCTCGTCTTTCAACGAACTTTTGAAGATCTCTCAGTCTAGATTAAAACGCCGTTCTCGCAATATGAATTCAACATTATCTCAAGGCAAGGACACTGCAACCTCAAGTCTACACTACGCTAAACTACCATCTAAGTACCTGGAGACGTTGAATGTTTCTGTCTCTGATGCGGTGGAATGTAGACTTGATGAAGAGGAGCTCGCCTTTCTTTCCTTTTTCTTTCTTCTTTAACATTAGTATCCATGATTTCTCTCTCCTTTTCTAACTTCACAAGCATCTGTTCTTTCTCGTATTCGTCTCTCTCTACTTGATTTCTTATGATTGAGTACATAAAACCATGGTTCATATCAAGACATGGCGACTCACGTTCACTTTCGCGCGCCATATTTGTGTGCCGAATACTTTCCGAGACAAAAATTTGAAATCCGATACTTATCGGAAAGCACAAAATGACGTCATTTTAAGATAAGCAAAAACGTCTCTTTTTTTTTTAATTCCAAAAAGAAATCTCCTATTTTCCTTGAATAAAGACCTTTGTATTGTGCATTATTACATGTCTTTATTTTTAGTAAAATGAGATGTGTATATGAAGATTTCAAGTTTCGTGAAAGCATTCCAGTGAAATACGACTCTTCACGTACGTCAGCCGAATGACGCCCGAATGTTTTTCTATTATCGCGGCAAAACCGACGCTTCTGATTGGTCGATCTGAACAAATCGTGACATATTATGGTCTAGTAGAGATTCACGAACCTCCATGTGTTGACTTCATGCTCTTTGTAGCGAAGAGATTTTGTGTTTTCTCGACTTTTAGGCCAGAAATATTAGAAAAGTAGTGTTTTTATCTCACTTTTTAGAAAGTAGAAGCCTTGTCTTAAAGCTTAAAGGACCTATTTAAGGCAAAATGGCCGGTAGAGGCGGTCGAGGAGCCGCGCTTTTGCAGGTAAGAAAGAAGCGTCGTTGTCCAGTGTTTGTTGTTTACTTGTCCGCCATTTTGTTGCGCCAAACATCGATCTGTAAGCTGAGCGTTTGAAAACCTATTTCTTAGTATCTAAACGGAATGCTTTAGGTAAATGACGATTAATTCTTGGAAACTATACAGTCGTAGTCTCATCTAACTCTAGGAGAGTCCTGTTAGTATTACGAAAGTATTATTTCGAGCCATTGTTTCGCAACCTTTGACACTTTTGTCTCAGCTTTTGTGTCCTCAGCTTCGCATGTTCGTTGTTATGTCTTTTGATAACATAGAAAGCCCTTGACTGAAGTGTTTGATAACTACAGTTACTAGAAACCCTTTGAATTTAAATTCATTTTCAAGTTTTCCCAAACATTCAAAGAACAATCGTATTTTCTTCTCATGAATGAATGGATTGGTCACTTCTTGCCGCGAAATTTTTAGCTGACATTTTTGTTGGTATTTTCAACAGGCGCTAGAGAAGCCTACACGGCCTCCTGGACAGGCAACTCAAAATGGACAGGTTGGTTAGATTTGTTATAATAATTATTACAGTAAACTGAGCTGGTAAAATTCTAAATAGTATTGAGTTAAAACAAGTAATGCACCTATCATCGGTTATCCCCTGGGGGGGGGGACCCCGGGCAAATACAGGTTTGCATGGGAACTTTTAGGGAGGTTTGAATGCTATTTCTCCCTGGGGGAGGGGAAAATGACGGAGATTTGTTGGAATTTTTTTAGTGTCATCAGAGAACTTGCGTGATGATACTAAAAACGGCAGCGAAGGAGGCTACTCTAGGAGGGGCATTTGTTTGTTGTATGTCCCCACTTACCAGGGGGAAATTAACAACTTTGACAGGCCCTTTTGCAAAGTCCCCTCCCTTGCCCGGGGTCCCCCCCCAGGGGATAACCGTTGATAGGTGCATAAGAAATCATTAAGCTTAAAAGGTTGAAGACTGTTTTTGTATTAGAATCAAACTGGTTTATTATGGCTACCAATATCCATAAACCACATGAGAAAAACAAACTTCAGACCTACTTTGGCCCTGATTCAGTTTGGCCCTTGATTCTGTTTTGCCTGTCCCAACATGAAACAGTGCCAAACTTTTACTAACTTATGCAGTTATGGCTGTAAAGATAGAGCAACAATGCATGAATTTACAATAACAGAGTGTAATCGCGCAATCTGATTGGCTCTTAGCCATTGTCAATAAGAGTACAAACACATAGAATGACAAATCATTCTTGCACGGAGACAGCGCGCACTTGAAACAGTTTTTCTTTCAAACTTTTTCCTTAATTTTGGATGTTTTTTTTATTTTGTTATTGTAAAAAAAAGCAATACTCTTATCACTATGCTCATTTTATGATGTCTAGTGTGTGTCAATAAGAGTACAGACAATGCAAAACCCATCTGCAATTTGTTAAAGAGAGATGGGCAAATGCATGTATGTCAAATTTACCTGGTTATCTTGAGTCTCGACCTCCCCCTTATCTCAAGCTAATTTTTTGTTGTACCTTGACAGTTCAAAATAGCAGGGTTACACTTAGACTTGCCACAAGTCGACCTCTCTTGTATCCCAGATGTGCGAGCGAAGCGAGTCATTGAGGTCGCGAAGCGACCGAGCGAGCGAGTCGCGAGAGGTCGACTTGTCCCGCTTGCAAGGTTTTCATTTGCGTTTCGCGCCATAAATTATCAGGGGGTGGAGTTTTGCCACACACCGTCGTGTCTGGTTTCATTCAGGGTCAACTCCAACACTCATCACAAGATCATATTTGTTTGCTCTGAACCAAAGTTATTTGTAACAAAGACTAGACGAAAGCTTGTAACATTCGTTAAGAGGCTTCCTCGTAATTCTTTGTATTCTGTTATTCTTTGAGCTTCTTTCAACGCCTCAGATATCAATTTCATGGTGAGTTGACCCAAAGCAACGTGAGACGATGTGTACGTGCTTGCTGTTCAGTTTTATTGACAGATGATAGGTGTGTTTATGACTCTGACCATTCTGATTGGTTAACGCTTAATTAATATGAAGCAACCCGTTTTTGGGTCGCTAAAATTGGCGTGAATCAAGTTGGAAAAGTCCTTCCCCGGGGCGAGTAGCAACAGAAAGAAGGACTTTTCGAAAGTCTAGGTTACACTGTATATAGATAGACATACATACATCCAGGTTTCCAGTAGTGCTTTACAAAGTGATTTGCAGCCTAATACAGTAGCTACATGTAGAATAGTGACATTATGTATTCCTGACCTTACTGTACTGCTATTCATATCACAGAATGGAAGAGGCGAACAGCCACCTATGCAACAACCCCAGCAAATGCAGCAACAACCATACCAACAGCCTGGACAACCCTACCAACAACCTGGACAACCCTCCCAACAACCTGGACAACCCTACCAACAACCTGGACAACCCTCCCAACAACCTGGACAACCCTACCAACAACCTGGACAACCTTACCAACAGCCAGGACAACCATATCAACAATCTGGACAACCCTACCAACAACCTGGACAACCCTACCAACAACCTGGCCAATCTCATCAACAGCCACCACCACAACAGTATCAACAACGGCCACCGTCTCAACAATACCAGCAATCACCACAACAATATCCTCAGCAACCACCACAACAGAGACAACCTAGGCAGCCATACCAACAACCCCAACAACAATATAGACAGCCGCCACCACAGCAGCATCAACAACAACAACAACCTCCACAACAACAGCCGTATCAACAACCACAACAGTATCAACAACAACAACCACGGCAGCCTTACCAACAACCACCACAGCAACAAGGACATGGTCAACAACAGCAGCCCTACCAAGGCCAACAATCACAAGGTATACTAGTGCACCAGTTACGCAAATCTTTAGAATAGTGGTATGAACAGTGTTCAGTTTTGATGGCCGGAAGAAGCAAAATGCCTCTTAAAAGTGAACATTCCACTCTAATAAAATGACCATTCACAAATCTACTAAGAATGGCACACAAGTTTTGATCATTTTCATGCTTTGTAAGTTCCTATTTTGTAATTTATAAATAAGGGGGAAATTTGTCTTTGATTGCTAAAAGGTTTTCTTATAACTACTTGACTGTAGGACCTAGAGGGCCTGCACAACCTGCACCAAGCTATGGCAGAGGTAAGAAGTAGAACATCAGTACTAAACTTTCCTTTCTTTCTTCCTTAATTCATTCCTTTTCCCTCCCTGCCATTTTCCTTCCATCCTCCTCTCTTTCCTTAAAGACTCCGTGTCGACCGGCATGCAACGCGCGCGCAATTTTTTTGTTTTGATCCCCTCCGTAGCAAAGGAACTGTAAAATGATGAGAAAATGAACACATTCAGTTCCGCTGAGAAGGAAAAGCGAGAGGAAATAACAACACAGCGCAGTACTATACACAGCGAAGGTTCATATTATAGTGCTTACTTACTGTAAAATAACTTCAGCAAATTCGCTGTCTGTTCGGCGATTATATCCTAGTTCACTCGTCTTGGATCTCCATAGATCTCGGATAGATTTCCTAACGTAAATAACTTTTAACTCTTCCGGTCTTTTGGGCCTACCAACAGGTCTGCTCCTCTTCCTCGTCGCTGACATGACGGGAGAAACATGGACGTGAAAATAGCAAAAAATCGTGCAGAAACTTCCTCTTCCACGACCCAATACATATTATCAGCTATACACATATAAATTCCCGACCTTTTGCCGGTGATTTCTCGAGGAGAAACAACTCGATGCCTTTCAGAAAATCAGATTGAGAATCGATAGAGATACAAACACAAGAAATCGAATTTCGTATGATACGTTATTATCGCTCTGGGCGCGCGTTGCATGCTGGTCGACACGGAGTCTTTAAAAACATTTTCCCCTCCTTCCTTCTTGTTCTTCCTTTTATTTCCCTTTCCCATTCCTTTTATTTCCCATTTTCCCTTCCTTTTATTTCCCTTTTCCCATTCCTTTTATTTCCCATTTTTTCTTCCTTTTATTTCCCATTTTCCCTTCCTTTTATTTCCCTTTTCCCATTCCTTTTATTTCCCATTTTTTCTTCCTTTTATTTCCCATTCCTTTTATTTCCCATTTTCCCTTCCTTTTATTTCCCATTCCTTTTATTTCCCATTTTCCCATCCTTTTATTTCCCTTCTCCCATTCCTTTTATTTCCCATTTTTTCTTCCTTTTATTTCCCATTCCTTTTATTTCCCATTTTCCCTTCCTTTTATTTCCCTTTTCCCATTCCTTTTATTTACCATTTTCCCTTCCTTTTATTTCCCTTTTCACATTCCTTTTATTTCCCATTTTCCCTTCCTTTTTCCCCCTTCTTTCCTTTAGTGCTTCCCTTCCTTCCCCCATTGACAACAAAATACAGTCTCATCTCTCTAAGGCGAGCACCTTCAACACTAACTCTTATTCCATCCATGGAATCCCTCAATCACAATAAAGTAATTATATATACAGTCAACTCTCTCGTAAGCGGACACCCTCGGGAATTGAAAAAAGTGTCCGTTAGTAGAGCTGTCCGCTTATGAAAACTATTCCCGTAAGCGGACACCAAAGAAAAATAGGGTGGATGTCCGCTTACGGGAGAGTTAATTACGTTTTAATCGGTAGAGAAAAATAGCAACTGAAGCGTACACCTTGCTTCCCCGCGGACAAATGGAGATTTGACAAAACCGATCTCCACTGTTCTGTTGCTCTGTAAAAGGTCATATTTTTGTTGATTTATTGCAAATTAAAGACAAATTCCATTGCCGAAAGTTCATTATTATATGGTGTGTCCGCTTACGAGAGAGCGTAAACAAAAGAAAAATCCAATTTTCATTTTCAAAAGTGTCCGCTTACGAGAGAGTGTCCGCTTACGGGAATGTGTAAATACAGAGTTTGACTGGGAGGTATAACGGGGATTTGAAAAGGTGTCCGTAAGTAGAGCTGTCCGCTTACGAGAGTGTCCGTTAGCGGAGAGTTGACTGTATATAAAATATACAAAATGTAAAGAAAGAGAAAAAAGTTACTTGAGTTTCACACTCTAGGTGATCAGCAGACTAAAGTTCATGTAGGTTCCATATTTGCTTTGCGGGTGTGGCGTTTCTTCTGATTGACTGCATAGAATTTGTTCTCATGACGGCATTTTGTAACTAATTCAGATCTTTTGTTGAGAAGTGAAGCATCGTGAGCCATTAGGATGAGAATTTTTCTGACAGGCATAGATTACATCGAGAAGGGTTTCCTTTGTATGAGTTTGCTTGTTTGATGATACTCCATTTAATGTTGTAATTAGTGTCATTGTCTTTTAAATATACCGTATTTGCCGGTGTATAAGTCGACTCGGTGTATAAGTCGACCCTCTAAAAGGAGGTCAAAATTCCTGATTTTATCATATATTCTTTGTATAAGTCGACCCTACTTTTTTAAGAGCATCAAGTGTATTTTGATGGCAAATCTATTCGAAGTTAGATGCAAAAGTCCCCAAAAAGTCGGACATTTCCGCACGATCTTGTATCGGCAGCCATTTTGAATTGCTTGGTAACCTGGCGTTGGCATAAACAAAAGCGTAAACAAAAGTTCAAGTTGAGACGCCTTCAAAAACTAGCAAATTTGTAGTTATCATACCAAAGAACTTCAAACGCTACTAATAAAAAGGTTACTGTATTTATAAATACGATGTTGAACTTCTTGACGGTTAATATGGACTGGAAACTACTAAACAAAGTCATGTGATTTACAAACAAAATGGCGGCTCATCATGTCCCTCGTGTCTGAAGTCCGATAGTTTGTGGCTCTTCTTTTGCGAATAATCCCAACAAACATCATTTAAAAGATGTTTATCATCGGGTTTAAGGTACAGTGATGACCAAAAGGAAACTACTAAACAAAGTTATGTGATTTGCGAACAACATGGTGGCTCCGATGATTAGTCTCAAGTTCGTCGCAAGTTCGTTGGTTCTAATAAACACTTCTACGCTTCTTCTTTTGAAAATTATGTGTCATTTATCTCAACAAACATCATTTAGATGTTATCTCAGAGAAAAAGCTATTGATTTAAATGGGTTTTTAAGGTCATTTCTGCTTTGATCGATTTTCATACCCAGTGTATAAGTCGAGGTCGATTTTTCAAGCTAAATTTTAGAGGTTAAAAGGTCGACTTATACGCCGGCAAATACGGATAAAGGACTATCTTGACTCTCGGTCTTGATTTTCATGACCATCTGCAACAAACTGGTCCATTTAGTTATTAAATTTAGTGGACAGACCAGAAGCCTACGTGATTGTCTTTCTTGAAGAAATTAATAACAGTACTGTGAAACAGGGAACCAGGCAATGGTATTTGTGTAGGGAGTTGACTGTAACTTTATTGGTATATTAGGTGGGCATCAACAGGGAACACCACCACCCCAAGGTACACATGGCAGAGATGCCCCACCCAGTCAACAGGAACCAAGACAACCACCTCCACAACAGGCTGACCAGCAATCTGTTAGGTCATCTTCCCCTGAAGTAAGTCAATGCTTCTTTATACTGTTCATTAATCCTGTTATAACTAGTGTTTTGAAACTACTGGTGTTGTATGTTGGGTTGTCACTAGGTGTTTGAGTAGCAGGCTCTAGCTAAAACGTAGGTAGCTCAGCTACAATGTAGTAGCAAAATAACAAGGTACAGTAGGTTGTATAATAGGTGGGTAGGGTTGCCACTAGGTGTTTGAGTAGTAGGCTCTAGCTAAAATGTAGGCAGCTCAGCTACAATGTAGTCGAAAATAACAAGGCACAGTAGGTTGTATAATAGGTGGGTAGGGTTGTCACAAGGTGTTTGAGTAGCAGGCTCTAGATAAAACGTAGGCAGCTCAGCTACAATGTAGTAGCAAAATAACAAGGCACAGTAGGTTGTATAATAGGTGGGTAGGGTTGTCACTAGGTGTTTGAGTAGCAGGCTCTAGATAAAACGTAGGCAGCTCAGCTACAATGTAGTCGAAAAATAACAAGGCACAGTAAAATGTAGGCAGCTCAGCTACAATGTAGTAGCAAAATAACAAGGTACAGTAGGTTGTATAATAGGTGGGTAGGGTTGTCACAAGGTTTTTGAGTAGCAGGCTCTAGCTAAAATTAAGTATGAGGTATGACGGCTGATCAAATACACCAGTATAGCTATCCATTTGTTATAAAACATTGTACATAAGATCTTTTAGCTCAAAATGTTGTAAAAAATTCATTGTATAAAAATATTGTAAACGATTTATATGTTGAATAAAAAAGTTGTCACAAAGAAAACAAAAGAACAAATATATACCAGTTTATGGCTTAGTTTGAAAACCTTGAAATAGAGGTACAAAATGTAGCCTACTAACCCACAGCTAATTTACGTCACACGTGACCAGTAATTCGAACATTTGAAATCAACATTTCAAATAACGGTTTGAACATTTCAAAGTCCAATTCCAAATATTTTCTGAAAAACGTTCATAAAATTAAAATTAAATTGGATGAAAATTTGTGCCAGCTAAGCCTACATACTCTGCAATCACAACAGCCCGAGTAAACATATATCTGATACTTTTTTCTTATAGTTATAGATAGTATATTTTGTGGAGATTTGATTTTTCTGTCTGAATGTTCGAGACTCGAGTCTAGACTTCAAAACTTCATTTGAATGTTCTGATTTACTGGTCACACGTGATGTAAATTAGCTGTAACAGATGGTTTTGTCTGGTTTTAGGCACCATCAGAAACAATGTCAAGGATGTCTATATCTAGTCAAGGGCAGAATACGTAAGTATTTATTTATTATTTATTTATTTTACATGTCAATGTGTGTACAAATCAGTTATCTATGTTATTAAAAATAGTATGTTACTTTTTACAGGCAAACTGGAGAAAGAGGAACCGCGGGAAAAACGTGAGAGCTTTAATTCTAGTAATGATCAATGTACATGAGGATAACTACATGTATGATGATGATAACAATAGCGATAGTGGAGATGATGATAGTTGTGAATGATGTGTTATGGATAGATCTGTACCTTTACAATGATACAGCAATATGCCGAAATTCTGATCCTTTTGACTAAAATACACATATATCAAAAACCTACTTAAAATTATGGGATGGATGCTACGCTGATATTTTTTTCATAAAGCCTCGCTGGCAGACAACTAGAAAAAAATATCAGCGTAGCCATCCCATAATTTTAAGTAGGTCTTTGATATATATGCATTTTTGTCAAATGGATCAGAATTTCTGCATATTGCTGTACTTACACAATATAATGATGCTGATGTGTTGTTATATGTATGTGGAGGAAAAATATATAGCATTAGTAATGATGATGATGAAAATGACAATATTATTTTTCAATCGTATTATTTTTCGTCCACTTTTGTCTTGAGTGATTTGGGTGACCACTTGACCTAAATAAATTTGTATTATTATTATTAAAAATAGCAGTAGTCATTAATAATAAACATCATTGAAAAAAAATAAAATAAAAAATAAAAGAGGTGTAATACATTGTATGTTGTAAGTAAAATTTAAATACTGTAGCAACATGGTATCCTTTTACTAACATTCTATTATTTTTTCTCTAGTGTCCCGCTCAGTGCCAACTACATTCCTATCCACAGTCCTAACCAAGGAGTCTTTCAACATTGTGTTACCTTTAGGTGAGAAACACCGAGATTTTCTAGTTATCGTAAGGTTTGGCTCATTGACTGAGAATACAGCAAAAACCCACATATAAGAAACTGCAGATTAAGAACCTCCAGGCTGAAATTTGGCCTTGATTAAGCATCCAATATATAAGAACCAGTTCAGCCTGACAAATGAAGCAGGTTCTTATGTGAAAAATGACTAAAGCTCAGAACACACAGGTACAGTCGGTGCTGAATATGCAGAAATATTATGTTTACTATACGGACGTTGGGTTGTTCAAGATACAAGATGCTTTATTTGTACCAAAACTGTTAATGCTTAGTGTGACTATTAGACCTTTCGGGATCAATAGTTCACTAATGAAAACAAATTGTAAGGAAATACACCATATCAGGAACAATAATAATTATTGTTTTTGCCCTGTAATTAAGAACCTGTTAAGAATCTATTCAGCCTGATTTCTCACTAGACACCCAATATATAAGAACCATTTCAGCCTGACTTGGAAAAATAGGGGTTCTTTTATGTGGGTTTTTACTGTATGCTAAGTGAAATGATATATGATATATTATTATGATATATTATTTATTTAAATTAAGAATTACCATTTCATTTCAGTCCTGAGGTAGACAGTAAGGATGCTAGAATCAGACTTGTCAAGCAACACAGAGAATTCATTGGCATCAAAGCTTTTGATGGTGTTACGCTATTCATGCCAAGGAAATTAGATCTAGAGGTATAGTAGAAAATAGTATTCTATAAATCCCTTCCAAAGGCAAATTTTTAACCGTTCAAAAATATTTTGACTGCATCTTGCAATTTGTAATAATGAGGTGATTGAATTATTCAATAAGCCAAGTCAGAGTTTAAGGGGTGCGCTGAATTATTCAATAAGCCAAGTCAGAGTTTAAGGGGCGCGCGCGGCCTGGTAACGAATTCGGGATAAAATGTGTCCGAAGTGAATTTTTCTCCCATGTCTCTTGTATTTTTGCCGAGTTTTCTAGGAGCATTTTACACTACTTTTTCTGTACTAATAAAGTATTTTCCCTGTTTACTAGTCACATACAACTGCAAGGTAACTCTAACAGCGCTTATATGTTCATTTGAATACGATCATCCACTGAAAAACGTAGTTTAAAATCGCTCACAAGCTTACCAATCTCGAAGCGGATTGGGCTTCCTGTGTCAACTGATCACAACGTTTGAATTTCGCTTTTAAATCATGTCTTTGTGTCGATTCTTGGCAATTTTTTCAGAAAATAATAAAGATTATGAGTTGTTTATCACTTTGTGCTATTAGTTGTCTCAAAAAAGTATCAAAACGTTGTGTTTGGGGCCGTAGATTGGCCATCACTACGTCCCGACTACGTGTATAACGAAGGGCATTTTTATCGTAAAATAGAATTTGATTAACAAATCACACATGAGGTTGAATTAAGAAGACCTTTATGCATACCTTGGAGTATTTTCTCGGCAAAAATCGTATTCTAAGAGATGAAAATTGCTCCTAGAAAACTCGGCAAAAATACAAGAGACATGGGAGAAAAAGTCACTTCGGACACATTTTATCCCGATTCGGTTCCAGGAATCACGGTAATCCTTAAACTCTGACTTGGCTTATTGTTAATACAGTTATTCTTGTATATCCATCAGGTTACTGACTTAATATCAGAACATCCCTATGATCAATCTAGAGTTGTTGTTACTATTACCTTTACAAGAGTAGTTCCACCTGACGAATGCCTACAGCTTTACAACATCCTGTTTAGAAGGTAAGTTATGAGACTAGTGTATCATACCAGTGCCAGGAAATCCTGGTTGTAAAACGTTTTTGATTGGACGATGGAAAGGAAGGTAAATGGAAGACAGCCAGATAACTGGATGGTTGGACATACAAGTGGGTGGATGGATACATGAAGGGACAGATGGGTGGGTGGATGAATGAATGTAGGGATGGGTGGGTGGATGGATGAATGTAGGGATGGGTGGGTGGATGGATACATAAATACATGTAGATGGGAGAGTGGATGATGGTAGCGATGGATGGATTGACAGATGGGTGGGTGGTTAATGAATGTAGGGATGGGTGGATGATGGTAGGAATGGATGGACAGACAGATGGGTGAGTTGATCAACATAGGAATGGATGGAAAGACAGACTGACAGATGGGTGGATGGATTAATGTAGGGATGGATGGACAGACCGACTGACAGATGGATGGGTGGGTGGATGGACAGACAGGAGATGGGTGGATGGATGGACAGACTGATAGATGGGTGGTTGGACAGACAGACAGATGGGTGGTTGGTTGGTTGGATGAATGTAGGGGTGGATGGGCAGACTGACTGACAGACGGGGTAGTTGGTGCGTGGATGAATCTTATATCTATTTCTATTTTTAGAATAATGAGAATCTTAAAGATGAAACAAGTAGGTCGTTACTACTATGACCCATCAAGACCAGCAGCCATTCCTCAGCATAACATAGAGTTATGGCCTGGATATATCACGGCAATCCAGCACTACCAAGGTGGATTAATGTTACTGTGTGATATTTCCCATCGCCTCCTGAGGACAGACACCTGCTTGAGTTTCATGTAAGTCAGAGTGCGACTGAGGTGCAGTTTGGATGTTGAACTTTCTGAGTGTTGAATCTGTTGACTTTCTGAAAAGTTTGGCCTCTGGACTGCACCTGATTTATCATTATTCTACATGACTTGTGCCGTGTTTACACTTGAGCGCTTTACCAAGGTACAAATCAGAAAACTAAGGTTAACCGCTCAAGAAACAATAGTTTTCTAATTTCTACCAAGGTTTGGTAACTCGTTTACTTCAGTAAATCACCAAGTGTAAACACGGCCTTAGTGAACCAGTACTCAGTGATCCGCAAGAATCAACAACACGCTCAGAGTGCGATTGCACAACATGCACGTGGTCGCAATTAGTCCCACATGAGAACCGCTGGCCAGCATTGTCTTGATTTTAACCTTGCCTAAATTTCATGTAGCCACTTTTGAATTTGCTTCAATAATCAAATTGAAAACTTCGTTAGGGAGAGAACTACCTTGTTTTGTAATACTGTACTCAGTTTAGCCATTGTTCCTTTATTAGGGTTGACATGTACAGCAAATTCAAGGAAAGATTTGAAGATGAAACAACGAAGCAGTTGGTCGGCACTATTGTGCTCACCAGGTATACTATACAGAGATTTCAGCCTTTTGGTAGTTATGTCTATTAGTGTCAGTTAGTGATAACATAGTAAGGGGTATGATTTGCACCCTTTGGGGCAGGGAAGGGATTTGCATAGTAGAGGTAAATGTAGAAGAAAAAGTATATCTGATCTCTGATCATTCAATTATAGATTATATTACTACATTCTATAATCTGTATGCACAACACTCGTTTCACTACCTTATTATCACTTATTTTCGCGCGTCTTTAATTTCGCGATTTTCGCATTTGAAAAAAAACAACGAAATTAAAGACTCACTATTAATAATTACCGCGAAAATTAATGACGCGAAATTTAATGTCACTCGGCGAGGTATTTTATCAGCAATTAGTCCACGAACGAACATTGTGATAAAAGAAATTTATCCAGAACATTAATTCAACACCAGAGGTATGGTATAACACTGTTATTACTTATCTTCTATGCAATAAATCACAGTATTTTACCACCATTCATTCACTACTCAACAACGAAAGTCGCGTGTTGTAGTTTGCAATCAGACTCTACACATCAAAGAGGCTGCATTCCACATGTTAGAAGTCCTCCTTTTTGTGTGTATTTGTTTGTGCAGAAGCCATATAATAAACATCTCATTGACCTATGGAATTCAGGTGTGCAAGTTACACTCTGTGCTTGATCAACTTAGTAATGGTCTTGTTCAATTTTTAAACTTGCAAGATTAACACAGCCTTCCTTTTCCAATGCAATAAAAACTGTCGTTTTGTATTTGGGTTCATTTAGGCTGTGATATATAGGTTATTTAGCGACTGGGAGGTCCGTATAGTGAAAACAATAGGGGAATTGCATTGAGAGGTCACATGACCCCAACCCCCTTAAATAGAACAGCAGTGTCAAAATAAACTCCAGAAATGAAAAGAGCAGCTCGAAATTAATACAAGGCCGAAGTTTCAGCTCATAATGTCTGACACAGGAGAAATGACATTAAAAATAGAATCACAAATTTTATTAAAAGATTCGTATGGGAAAATGTGCTGGATTGCAAGCTCTTGCCATCCAATGCATTTTCCAAATGAAATCATTTTTACTGTCATTTCTCCTGTGTCAGACATTATGAGCTGAAACTTCACACATTTGCTTTCAGATTTAAGGGGGTGGGGTCACATGACAGCTTAGTGCAAGTGGCCTAATGACCAGTCACAATTCAACAATTTTGGACATGAAATAATACCAGTCACACTCGTTGCTACACTTGTTCTCAGTAACACGCGCCGAAAGCTACATTTGTCTCGACGACAAAGTTGACTTTTGGTGGACGTCAATCCAACAGTTTTCATGACAATAGACAAAATCGGCTAATGCAATGTTTACATTCTTTAACCTAATTCAAAACCTTTGGGATAAGAGCTTTTTGGTCCAAACTTTTCCATTTCTTTTTCATGTCAATGCTCTACTGAAATCGAAATACAACAGAGAAAGAATCGTATTCCCAAAAGGTCAAAGATCAATGTAAACAGTGAGTTAGCCGATTTGGTCTATCACAGCACATTTTCCCGGAGTAGTCAGTAATTCAAGCGGGAGTTTCAAGCCGAAATTGTTTCGATGGAGAGTTATAATGTTTTTTGAGATTTTCGCATTTGAAAAAAAACCACGAAATTAAAGACTCGTGATTAATAATTACCGCGAAAATTAATGACGCGAAATTTAATGTCACTCGGCGAGGTCTTTTATCAGCAATTAGTCCACGAATGAACATTGTGATAAAAACAAACGTATTGCTTCAAACAAAATATACCTAGAATAATGTTTCAAAAATATGCCAATCTATGAATTATTGGTACATCATTTACCCGATTCAAAACAAGATGTTTGTATACTACACCAGATCATGATTTCAAAAAACGTGAAATTAAGTTCCCTTATACACGTTTTTTTCTGCAAAATTGCGAAATTAAAGCCTCGCGAAATATGCCTCTGATATTATCGTGAAATTAAGGAAGCGCGAAAATAAGCGATAATAAGGTAGTTCGTTTTTACTGAGGGAGGAAAACCGGAGTACCCAGAGAAAAACCCTTGAAGCAAGGGAGAGAACGAACTGACAAACTCAACTCACATGAAGAGAAATTGAATCGGGCATCACAGCTGTGGGAGGCGAGTGTTCTTACCACTCGACCACCCTTGCTTCCGAATGAATGAATGAATGAATGATGAAACTTTGGGGAACTAGGATCTCAATTGAGTGGATGCATGGATTGATATATATTTATGTCTGTCCTATCAGATACAACAATAAGACCTACAGAATTGATGACATCGAATGGAAGAAAAACCCTCTCGGTACCTTTACTTCACACACTGGAGAACAAATGACTTATGTTGATTATTACAAGTAAGTCCTCATAAATATATAATGATAATCAGGTAATAAATAATAAGGTGCACTTATATAGCAAAAGATTTTCTTGTTCCGTGGTTATATATTAGTTGCAATTAGCTGTTCAGGAACCCATGCTTCAGGTGTGCAAGTTACACTCTGTGCTTGATCAACTAATGGTCTTGTTCAATTTTTAAACTTGCAAGATTAACACAGCCTTTCTTTTCCAATGCAATAAAAACTGTCGTTTTGTATTGGGTTCATTTAGGCTGTGATATGAATTTATTATTGTTGTTTTAGTGAATATAATACTTACAGCTAATTTATGTCACGCGTGACCAGTAAATCGGAACATTCAAATGAAGTTTTGAAGTCTAGACTCAAGTCTCAAACATTCAGACAGAAAAATCAAATCTCCCCGAATATATCTATTATAAGAAAAAAGTATCAGATATCTGTTTACTCAGGCTGTTGTGATTGCAGAGTATGTAGGCTTAGCTGGCACAAATTTTCATCCAATTTAATTTTAATTTTATTAACGTTTTAGAGAAAATTATTTAGTGATCTGTAGAAGATTCCGTTGGACTTTGAAATGTTCAAACCGTAATTTGAAATGTTGATTTCAAATGTTCTAATTACTGGTCATGCGTTACATAGATTAGCTGTAAAAAATACAATGGATAGAAAGAATGAGAGTCATTGTGTAGACTCCTCATCTTCCTCATCTGCGTCAATAATCATCATAATCACCATCATCGTCATCAATAATAATCACCATCATTATCAATAATAATCATTGATAGTAATCACCAATCCTCATCATCATCAATAATAATCACCATCATCGTCGTCATCAATAATAATCACCATCATCAATAATAATCATCGATAGTAATCACCAATCATCATCATCAATAATAATCACCATCACCATCATCGTCGTCATCAATAATAATCACCATCATTATCAATAATAATCATCGATAGTAATCACCAATCCTCATCATCATCAATAATAATCACCATCAGCAATAATAATAATAATCATCATCAATAATAATCATCATCATCATCATGACTCCACTGTTATCACCACAGTTGTTTATCATGATCATGTTATACATGCAGTAGGCACTGTGCTGTAGCAGTGACAGTATGCTGTATCATGCTATTATAGGCTTTTTACAGTCCTGAATCCAAGTTTTCTGGAATCATTCTAATGTTGTATATTTAAACCAGGAAAGCCTATGGCATAGAAATCAAGGATCATGGTCAGCCATTGTTGGTCCACCGACCTAAGAAGAGAGATAGTGATAGAGAAAGGGTAAGACAAAACATTGAATATTTAAATTACGAATGTTACAATAATACTAAGATGTAAGTAAAACAGTGGTCTGGATAACGGCAGAAACAGAATCTCCATGCAGAAACTACTCCCCAAGTAAACAAAAGAAAAATATAGGCACTTTTTTTCTTTTTCTTCCCTCCCCCCCTTAACAACAACAATCCTCCCCCCTAACAACAACCCCCTCCCTCCTAACAACAACCCCCCTGTTTACATCCATTGATAACTTTTATTCATTCCTTCTTTTCACATCAGCCCGGGAGGCCAAGTTTGGAAATCATCTGTCTTATCCCTGAGCTTTGCAGCATGACAGGCCTCACTGACACAATTCGAAAAGACTTCAGAGTTATGAAGGTAGGTTTGATGTGCAATTCCACACAAGACCAGAAATAACATCAACTGAGGTGACATCATTTCCGGTCTTGTGTGGAATTTTTATTAGCTGAATTGCATGTTTTCAATAGAATACTCTCTGCTTGATATCACGTGGTGGTCATGTTTGACCACTATTTGGGGCCAGATAAAGAGATTCATGGGTTTTTATTAGCTGATTAAAACCCAGCAATTAGACTTATTAGAGAGCGCAGGCTTAATTACAGTAAATCATATACACCCTATGCAATACTCGATTTCTTGAATTTGCATAAATTTGCAAAAACTGAAAGAATAACAAGTTAAGTAAAGGTAAAATAATAGATTGAAAGATCATCCACAGTTTAGTAATTACCCCAAAAGTGCATTAATAATAATGAAACCATCATAAAGTAGTAAGCGTTTGAAAGGTGCTAAATACGTGGAAACGAGGCATTTAGGGCCAAAGTCCGGTTTCTGGCACAAATCTTTGTAATTTCAAGTCACTACATGTATATCTTTTCAAGATTTCATAGTACAGCCCTGAAATTTGGTGTGTTCATTTTTGATAACACTCTTCAAAGAGATTGTCAGATATTGCTGTAACATATTCCCAATAACAAAGTGAATGAGATTTTACGATTCTACCATTTATGCATAGGGTGTATGAATGTGTTTCTTTCTCATCAGGACATTTCTGCTCATACCAGAGTTGGTCCAATGCAAAGATTAGATGCCATGAAGAAATTTATCCAGAACATTGATTCAACACCAGAGGTATGGTATAACACTGTACTGGATACGCAATGATCTGCAACAATGGCCACGTGACCCTGCTTGAGGTGTGGGGCCATCCCGCACATTGCAAACCTCGTGAGGAATGACAGCTGACCAGCATGCCTCGATTTTAACTCTTTGCCTAAATTACATTCAGCCACATTATTACTTATTTTCTATTCAATAAATCACAGTATTTTACCACCATTTGCATCACTACTCAACAACGAAAGTTGCATGTTGTAGTTTGCAATCAGACTCTAGACATCAAAGAGGCTGCATTCCACATGTTAGAATTATCATTGACAGAAGTCCTCCTTTTTGTGTGTATTTGTTTGTGCAGAAGGCATATAATAAACATCTTATTAATCTATGGAATTCAGGTGTGCAAGTTACACTCTGTGCTTGATCAACTAATGGTCTTGTTCAATTTTTAAACTTGCAAGATTAACATAGCCTTCATTTTCCAATGCAATAAAAACTGTCGTTTTGTATTGCTCATTTAGGCTGGGATATATAGGTTATGCCCTATGGGCGAATCTTGAAAAATATATATACAGCTATTTCAAAAAAGGTTGGTGAAGGTTTTGTTGCATCTTGCATGTTGCATGTTGCATACCAAGCCCGAAATGCACTATGGGCGATGTGAATGGAGTCAGCGAAAGGTTACAACAATATGGACTCTGGGAATTTTCCCAAACTTTATCTTCGCAATGTGAAGCCGGCATATTTTCTTCTGTATGTGCATGCAGACATTGTTTACATATGATCCACAATACATTTCGGGCTTGGTATGCAACATGCAAGATGCAAGATGCAACAAAACTGGCACCAACCTTTTTTGAAATAGCTGTATATATTTACCGACTGGGAGGTCTTATAGTGAAAACAATTGACCAATCACAATTCAATAATATTATTGGCCATATAATAATATATGTCACATTGTAATGTTAATGGTGGTAATTAACGTTACTCATCTGTCTTTGTTCAGGCCTTAGAGCAGCTGTCTAACTGGGGTTTAAGACTGGATCAAAATGTGTTACAGGTATGATTGATAGTTAAAACGTTGTGGATTACTGTTGGCCGACTGTTTACCAAAACTGCGAGTTAATGGGATGGGTTTTTTGAACTGGAAGTGTCACTCACTCACTCACTCGGCTGTAAACTTTGGAGTTGCAAATCAACTAATTACCAATGGATGTCAAGAAGAACTTTATGGGTATCTATATAGCACTTTAACTTTCCTTCAATTTCTATCAGTTTAGATATGTAGATTAGACTAGTATTGTATTGTTGTCAATGAGGGTTTATCATGTAATTTCAAAACTCATAGGACAAAAAATAATTATCATAGCTGTAAAGAGCTCGTTGAAATTAGTAAAAATGTGAAGTTTGGAAAATATCGCTTCACAAATTGCAAAGATGTGAATTTTCAAAAATCGAAATTTTATATGAAAACCTTTGGAAATTACGCTTGGAGGCAACTCTTGCCTCCAACAAAGGTTTTCATACAAAATTTCGATTTTTGAAAATTCATATCTTCGCAATTCGTGAAGCGATCTTTTCCAAACTTCACATTTTTACTAATTTCAACGAGCTCTTTCCAGCTATGATAATCATATTTTTGTCCTATGAGTTTTGAAATTACATGATAAAACGTAATTAAAATGTACAGTTATTAAAAAAAACAAAAAATAATAAAATTAAATAAAGTGTAGCCAGTGGTTCATCGATGGCTTTGGTGTTTCCCCCAACATACTTTGTACATTACTCATCCCATTCCCAACTATTTTGTCTATTCATGCAGACCGAAGGCCGACTTTTACCCACAGAGCAAATCCGATTCCTCAATTCCAGCTGTTCTGCTGGTAACGAAGCCGACTGGGGCAGAGAAGCCACGCGGCAAAAGGTCATCTCTTCTGTCGACTTACACTCGTGGATAGTTTTGTTTGTTAAGAGAGACCAGAGCAAGGCCTTTGAATATGTAAGCATGATGAAACAGGTCACACCAGTAATGGGTATCAACGTCCAGGACCCCCAGATGATCGAAGTACGGGACGACAGAACAGAAACCTACCTTCGTAACATTCGAGAGAACCTACATCCAAGGGTGCAGGTGGTCGTCATTATCTTTCCCACATCAAGGGATGATCGATATGCTGCAGTCAAGAAGCTGTGCTGTGTAGAAAGCCCTGTACCATCACAGGTAATCCACCAAGCGCAATATTCTGTATTCTAGATACTTGACAAGACTTTTGGCAACATTTCAAATATCATGCATAATTAATGAGCAATTTGTCCAATCAGAAGGACGAAATCCATCATGTGCATGTACCTTTATACCCGGTAATGCACTGCTTATTAGTATTCTTTATATAAAGAATACTAATAAGGGAAGGTCTCATATTGGTGTCGTATCATTGACCTCCATGTTCCCTGTACGGGACGACTGTCCGGAAAGATCGCTCCTTGGTCACACTTTCGGACCATCGTTCAAATGTGGGATCTTTTTGAGAATATTAGTAGTATCGGTGCGCATGTGTGAGTCGTTGGAAGCACCACAATACTGCTATGTTTGTGTTTTCCTTGCTGTTTTTTTAACTGAAATCATCCGAAAATGTATTATTTTGGAAGATCGTTTTTGAAGCTGTCCAATAAACTCACAGATCATGTTTTATCGGGTCTAAAACCACTCGGCTTCACCTTCGGCTTCGGCTGGTTTTAAACCCGATAGATCACTCCTGCTCGTTTATTAAACAGTACTGACTTAAAGGCAGTCCGTGCAATAACAATGTAAGACGGTGGTCTCTGACGAAAACTGGATATGGATTTATCCAACCTCTATAGCAAGTTATCTTCTTATAAAATCCTGATTATCTGAGCAAGTAGTAGTTATGAAGCAGTCTTATTAAAGTGATTCTCTTGTGTCTAGGTCATTAATGCAAGGACAATCTCGCAGCAAAACAAGCTACGTAGTGTTACCCAGAAGATAGCATTACAGATTAACGTCAAACTTGGTGGAACGCTTTGGGGGGTTGATATTCCTTCAGTAAGTACTTAGGGCAAGAATAGGACAGCAGATTGCACATGACCATGAAAAACTTACCGCATGGACCATATATTTTCTAAGATTTTGAACAAGCCTGTAACTTGTACGAACAAAATTGAAAACGTGTCTTAAAATCATAATTGTATTTTATAAAAGAAATAGACAACTTGCCCGCTGTGCTATGTGCAGTTTTACAGCACTTGGGGACTGATCAGAACAGTCGAGAAGTGTTGAGTGTGCCATGCTTCTCCTAACATTTCTCTCGTGTTCTGATCAGTCCCCACATAAAACTGCTCTAAGACTCTAAAACTCTATATTTCTTTACCAAAATGTCCACCATGACGTCACGTGCAAACCAGCAATTCCAACCAAGTATGTATTAGAATGTTGTCAATATTAACACCAAATATTTGTAATATGTTCACAGAAAAGTCTAATGGTAGTTGGTATCGATGTATATCATGATGCTGCCAGGGGTGGTAGATCAGTTGGAGGTGTGGTATGCAGTATCAACCAAAGTCTGACACGTTGGTACTCCAGGGTGTGCTTCCAGTCACCTGGACAGGAGTTGATGGATGGACTGAAGATGGCACTTACAGCATCACTGAAGAAATATCACGAGGTGAGAAACACGATCTTCAGCTGCACCATTTTAAAGTAGACACTTATTAATATATTTTACTCCTGATGATGGTGTGTAATGATGGCATGATGGTGGTGGTGTCTGATGATGATGATGACTGATGATTGTGGTGTTGACTGGTGATAAGGAGAATACAGATGATGGTGTGTAATGGTGGCATAATGACGATGGTGGTGGCAACTGATGATGATGATGGTGGTGACTGATGATGATGAAGATTGTGGTGACAAGATGGTTATAATCATGGTGTTGACTGATGATAAGGAGATTACTGATGATGGTGTGTAATGATGACATGATGATGATGACATGATGATGATGGTGGTGGTGGTGGCGACTGATGATGATGATGATAATCATGGTGTTGACTGATGATAAGGAGATTACTGATGATGGTGTGTAATGATGACATGATGATGATGATGATGGTGGTGACTGATGATGATGATAATCATGATGTTGACTGATGATAAGGAGATTACTGATGATGATGATGATGGTGGTGGTGACGATGATGCTGTTTGACCTATTCAACATATTTTTCCAACTCCATATTATTGTTATACTCATTGTATACATGTATCTTGCAGGTCAATAACACCCTTCCACAGCGTATTGTTGTATTCCGTGATGGAGTAGGTGATGGTCAATTGAAGATCGTTTCAGGATATGAAGTAGAGCAGATATCTGAGTGCTTTGCTTTGTTTGGTGAAGCCTACGTGCCTAAGATGACTGTTATTGTCGTACAAAAGAGAATTAACACTAGACTCTTCTTGTCTGAGGTAAATGGTTAGTCTTAGACATGAAGTTCCAGGGGGGAGGGCAGGATACATATTGAGAAGAAACATTCTATCGTTCTGACCCACGATATGGCTGCCATGCTATACGCTCACTATGACGTGGGGAAATAATTCTTAACAAGAAATCTTCTTCAATTTGATTTTCAAATAATTGTCATATTTCCCTTCAGGGACGTGGACCGCAATCAAGACTAACGAACCCCAGTCCAGGAACAGTACTAGACCACACCATTACCAGGAAGGACTGGTATGTATGAATAGAATAAAATAGAATATGTACATGCTTTGCAAATAGTTGAATTGGCCCTAATATATCTGAGCGTCTTGATTGATCGTTTTTGTACTTGCTGATTCAGGTATGACTTTTTCCTGGTCAGCCAACATGTACGACAGGGTACAGTCACACCCACGCACTATGTTGTTGTTCACGATACTTCGAAGTGGAAACCAGACATCATACAGAAGTAAGTCTATTATAACCAAACTTTTTCCTGGAAATGTTTCCTGGAAATGTAATTTGTGCTTGATATCATTCAGTTTTAACATAGTGCTGTGATTATTTATCAAGTTTTCCTAATGATTTGTTTTATTTAAGGTTGGCTTACAAGTTAACCCATCTGTATTATAACTGGCCTGGTACCGTCAGTGTTCCTGCTCCTTGCCAGGTAATTACATATAATATGTATATAGCTTATACATTCGCAAATAACACAGGAAGCCCGAGTGAACGCTGTTGAGCGTTTACAAAATAACACAGGAAGCCCGAGTGAACGCTATAAGTGTCTTAGCTATCTCGTAGGATTAGACCAGTATTATCTAGAGGGTTTTTAACTGTTTGAACGTGCATTTTGTTCTTGTAGTACGCACACAAGCTGGCTTTCCTAGTTGGACAATCCATCCATGCCGAGCCATCACACGACCTGTCCGACAGACTATTCTTCCTATAGTCTCACTCCTGAATCCTTGTTGAATAGTTTTATTTCGTTCGATGGTTGATAGCACCTATGTGACTACGTTCGATGTGACTAGCTGTATGTTAATTGGTGGTTAACACCAGTATAGCTCGTATACCATGGACACACTGAAAATACCCGTATGTGACTACGTTCGATGGTTGGATAGTACTTTTGACTGGCTGTATGTTAATTGGTGGTTAACACCAGTATAACTCGTATACCATGGACACACTGAAAATACCCGTATGTGACTACGTTCGATGGTTGGATAGTACTTTTGACTGGCTGTATGTTAATTGGTGGTTAACACCAGTATAACTCGTATACCATGGACACACTGAAAATACCCGTATGTGACTACGTTCGATGGTTGGATAGTACTTTTGACTGGCTGTATGTTAATTGGTGGTTAACACCAGTATAGCTATACCATGGACACACTGAAAATACCCGTATGTGACTACGTTCGATGGTTGGATAGTACTTTTGACTAGCTGTATGTTAATTGGTGGTTAACACCAGTATAGCTATACCATGGACACACTGAAAATACCCGTATGTGACTACGTTCGATGGTTGGATAGTACTTTTGACTAGCTGTATGTTAATTGGTGGTTAACACCAGTATAGCTATACCATGGACACACTGAAAATACCCGTATGTGACTACGTTCGATGGTTGGATAGTACTTTTGACTGGCTGTATGTTAATTGGTGGTTAACACCAGTATAGCTGTACCATGGACACACTGAAAATACCCGTATGTGACTACGTTCGATGGTTGGATAGTGCTTTTGACTGACTGTATGTTAATTGGTGATTAACACCAGTATAGCTATACCATGGACACACTGAAAATACCCGTATGTGACTACGTTCGATGGTTGGATAGTGCTTTTGACTGACTGTATGTTAATTGGTGATTAACACCAGTATAGCTATGGTCATTGCTAAATTACTTCTGCATCTTAATTAATGGACAGCCTGAAAATACCCGTATGTGACTACGCTCGTTTATGGATTATAGCAGTATAACTATTTTTAAGATAATACCCGTATACATATTTGTTCTGTTGAGCCATGAATAGATAATTGTACTCGCGACTCGAATACCTGCATAACATCCATAGAACTGCTACAGTAAAAACCCGCGTATAAGAACCTAGGGTTATCCAGGTTAGCCTAAAAAGGTTCTGATATATTTGGTGTCTACTGAAAATCTAGGCTATTTAGGTTCTTAAACAGGTTCTTATTTTCTTAAGAGGAAAATATACTTGTTACTAGTCCAACAACTGGCTTGTTCAATATGGGTGTGGTCCCTTGTGTACAATATACATATCATTATATGTATTAAGACTACATTGCTCTTCGGCGTGGGCTCGGTACTACACGATCAGGCCAGTAGCCAAACCATGATTGTTTTTCCTGGTTTTTCAAAAACCTGTTTCAAATTTAGGGTCAACAGGTTCTTATAAAATGGGGGTTTAAATGCCAAAATTTAAGCCTATAGGTTGTTATCACTAGGTTTTTACACACGGGATTTTACTGTACGTTTATTGGTGGGGTCGAAGTAAAACAGGCTACGTTAACGTTCATAACATCCGTAGAAGCACTACGTTTATTGGTGGATAATAATCAGGATACACCAATGGTATCTTGTAGAAAGATTGTTATACAAATTCGTTCAATTATTATTTTTAATCAAAGTAAATCAAGGAATTTAAAATGACAAAAACAATTGATTGAAGATAAGTTTGTAAGAATAAGTTACCGTTTTCACAATTGAAAGGAAACAAAATGGTTTATAGTTTCTCGTCTTGTGTATTTTAATATTCACGCTTGCAAAAGTTTATGTCGATTTATTAGTCTAACTGTGCAAGAAAGACTACAGGCAGCTCAACCATTTCTTATGAGGCTTCTTATAATAAATATAAATATATTTGAATCAGTCTACGGGATGCGCACAGGGAGCCCAACCATTTCTTCTGAGGCTGCTTATAACAAATAAAACTGATATATTTGAATCAGTATTGAACGCGCGCGCTTACGTAAGGGTCGCGCGTTTTCTTTACGTGAAACACAGGGAGCCCAACACGTATTGCGCACGCTCTACCACAGGAAACCCTTAAAAAAGACGGGCATACAAATATCTTTATTTATTATCACTGGGCTGCCTGTGGAAAGACTACAAATTAATTTCTAATCTACCAGTCAATAAGTTCAATATGTCATTTTTCAACCAATCACAATGCTTAGCTGCTTATCAAGGAAAATATCGAACGAATGTACCATCTTAGTTATTCAACAAGACTTCGAATCCCGTTTCCTCTAAGAGACTGTTTATCATTTCATCAATCAGAAAGGAGTTCGTGTTAGATCGAAGGGTGCAAACAGTAAATCCATTATACATTGTAGTAGTAGCAGCAGTGGTGGTAGTAGTAGCAGCAGTAGTACAGTGCTGTCGGGAAAAAAATCTGGTCGGGAAAAAAATCGGGCATGCCAATCCAATAAAAATACAATTACGGAAGTGTGATTTTGCTAACCCGAAAGCATCTATTTTCGAAGGAATAACCGCTGAATTTTGATGTGAATCGACTGCGTACTTGGGGTAAAACCAGCGGTTCTACTACCACAGCGACATCGCTGTTCAGTTTACAGATGTTTGATGGATTTAGTGGTTGTACTTTGATGTTGTTATGTTATTGCGGTCTTGATGAATATGTAATTCTCAAGCCGACTGCGTTTACTCTAAATCAAGTCGCTGAGAGATAACACAAACATGGCGGCTGTATGATTTACCACAATCCTTTGTGAACCTAAATCGTAGAAAGATCTACAAACCAGTTTCTGAGACTTTCATATAAAAAGCAGGTAACGGTTTCTTTACTAAGGATTCTGGTATCGATGTCGCGTTCTATGAGCGCAAAGGGCTATGGTAAATGTACTGGTCCGTCATCTTTGTCTGTGACGAGTGTTGATAAAATACAGAAAAAAAAGACTGCATTGATATCATTTTTTTATGTCTTTATTTATGTCTTTTATTATCAGATGGGGTTGTAATACGTATTCCATATATGGTAAAAGCGTGCAAGCGAATAGCGGCCCCTAACAAGCGTATAGCGGCCCCTAACAAGCGAATAGCGGCCCCAATTTGGCTAATAGGTATTAGCAATGCAAAATATTTTCAAAAGCTAGAAAAAATGCATTTAGGGATGGGGCAGGCTATAAAGTGAAATGATTTTGCGCGCTGTGATTGGTGGAATAGAATGTATTCGATTCCGTACCAGGTTTTCCACAGCACTGATACGAAAACGACTCTATAGATGCGAGTGGTACTGATCTTTAAAGTGCCTATGAAACGAAAATGTCGATCCTTGTTTTATTGTACATTATTGTTGTTTGGTCTTTCTCTGAACATTTGCTGTACTTAAACATCGACTTTGAGCGTGCGAACATTTTCTTTTCGCGGTTCGAAAATTATCATTTTCAACCAAAATGTGCGACAAGAGACTGGGCCCTTGACAATGGCTCGGTGACGTCATAAGTTGTGCATGCCTTTGTTTGCACAACTTATGACGTCACATTTCTATAGTTTGACCGAGCGGGAATTGTCGCACTTTGAAACCCAAAATGCCCAACTTCGTGCGCGAAATAAAAAATGTTCCTGAAGCTCAATTCACTTTTTATTAACGCCATGTAAACAAGCAAATAGTAAACTTTCGTAGTAGCAAATAAAAACGGGGTGTGTTTTTTCGTTTCATAGGCACTTTTTAAAAGCCGCGTCTACACGGGCAAGTTTACCTTGACAAGTTTGATTGATCGTGTAGACGGTCAACAAGTTTTCTTTGACAATTTTCTATTGACAAGTTTTCCTTAGCTCGTGTAGATGATAAACAAGTTTTCATTGAGAAGTTTCGGTTGTGCCCGCAATGCCTTTCAATCAGCGGAGCAACAAAAAAATTGATTCCAGTCCTCTAGTGATTGACAGAAATGAGCGTGCGAAACGACTGGGAAATAAACTTATTAATATTTGCAGAATATTTGCTACATTTTCCATATCGTTTACACGGGCAAATTTCGGCCTTGACAATTTTTCCTTGTGAAGGAAAAGCTAGTATGCCAGCATTTCCTCGTCAAGGATAAATTGACCATTTTTCTCCATCTACACGAAGGAAAACTTGTCAAGAAAATCTTGTAGAAGCGTCTTTAGGTTCTCAAAGGATTAAGCCGCATCTCTGTACACGAGCAAGTTTTCCTTGACAAGGAAAAATTGGCGATGTTTTTGTCGTCTACACGAGCAAGTTTTCCTTGACAAGGAAAAATTGACAATTTTTTGTCGTCTACACGAGCAAGTTTTCCTTGCCAAGGGGAAAAATTGGCGATGTTTTTGTCGTCTACACGAGCAAGTCTTCCTTGTCAAGGAAAACTTGTACATGTCAAGGAAAATTTGCTCGTGTAGATTCGGCTAAATACAACCGAATATACTAGACAAAGTATAAATTACACTGACGATGGCTTGCAATCTAATCACATTCGGGCGGAGCTAAACCTTTCCTAATATAGGAATATTTCACTTATTGATTTCGAAAATTCTAGTAATTAAAATGAGTAGATAAGTCTTCATTTGACTAGCAACTAAATTAAAACCATCTGCCTCTTCAAGCAGTAAGCACACCCTCAGCGTTTGGTGGTGTAACTGAGACAAGACATCAGAGTTCGAGATTATTTCTAAGCCCGATTTCATCTTCATAAAGGTAAATGAAGATAGAAAAAAAACAATAGCAGTAAAAACGTCTGTTTAGTTACATAGCAGCGTTATATCTAAATTATTATTTGCTTTAATGAGGGTTTATCACGTAATTTCAAAACTCATAGCACAAAAAAATGATTATCATAGCTGGAAAGAGCTCGTGGAAATTAGTAAAAATGTGAAGTTTGGAAAAGATCGCTTCACAAATTGCGAAGATATGAATTTTCAAAACTGAATCATTTTGTATGAAAACCTGTGGAAATTTACGCTGGTAGGCAACTCTATAACTTTTGAAATTACATGATAAACTGTAATTTGAGCCGAAGTCACGTAACAACCGAAAGGTCCAAATTTTGACAACAAAAATATGAACTGGTGATTTCGGCTCGATCAATTTTCTTCTTACCTCGTCAGAACATTACTAGGGACCTCAAAAGGCCATTCACGAAGTTTAAAAAAAATCGTACGAGGGAAAAACGCTTAGCAGCAGTTTTAGTGAAAATAGTGTCGTTTGAATATCGGCTGGCATTCACAAACACGGCTTACAATGATAATTTTGAATACACCGTCAAAAGGCAGAATAGTTGAATTAGTATTTGTGTTAAGCACACTAATCCAAGCAATATTGACGCGGAGCGAGCGAGTTAAAAAATACGGCAATCCGGTCATTCATTATGCGGGAACCACCTTAAAGAGCCTGTTTTGATAGTTTTCGAAAAGTGAAAAAACTACAAAAATGCGTTTTCATAAACTCATATCAGTTGCCATTTGGCCATGGCTTCAGTTTGAAACGCAACAGTCTTCTAAGAGAAATTCCTTGTAGAAAATCGACTGAAACCATGAATTTAATCAGGCTAAAACGTAGTTTTGGTTATATGATTCTAGCCTCTTTTGGGTGCTGAAACTCACCGAAATTAATAGTTCTGTTGCACTCGAATTTTTATTTTTTAATTATTTGTTTCAATTTTAAAACTACCATTCTGTGTTTTTAATAATTATTACTTAAATCCTTTCTTTTCTATTTTGAAAGCTTTGAATTAGGATAAGCAATTTACACGGGCGATTTTATCGGCGATTTTGTCGGCAACTTTATCGCCGCGAAGTTGCACAAAATTTCGAGCATATTCGAAATTGCAGCGATATGGCTGCAATTTTATCGCCGCTTATCGCCGCTACTGAAATCGCCGGTAGTTTACACGGGCGATTTGTGGTTGCAATGACTTCACGGCGATAAAGTTGCCGACAAAATCGCCGATAAAATCGCCCGTGTAAACGGCCCTTAAGGTACCGTGACACTCAAATATGGCTTCCTTTCTGAACCAATCAAAAAGCGTGCAGATGCATCTCATCTAATCGAACTCTTTCAATACGGCAGAGCACGGTACCGTAACTTTCCCACTCATTAGAAAGCCATCTTCTATATATTTATTTTATAATTTAAAAAGTCGAAAATTTTGGAGTATTTCGCTGGAAAAGACCAACATTCTGAAGTTGTTGTAAACGTTCGAGTTAATTAATATTCAAAATGAGTTTATGTAAATTAGATAATGACATTCCAGCGTGCAGCGCGCAAACTGCAACTAAAATTTTATTCAAAAACACAACATAATCCTCAACTTTCTTGACCTTTTTGTTCACCATTCTTGTTCTTTTTTTGATCAAAAATCCATAGTTTCGGCGTATCGCAATGTTTTCAACGCCAAACGTTTGATTTTAGATTGTTTTAGCTATTTCAGTTAAGGCCTTGTTACACGGTGAAACTTTTTCGTGAAACTGTTTGTGAAACGGTGCGAGACTGTTTCACCGTGTAACATGTTTTCTGAAATTCGTTGTAAAATTCTGATCACCAGCCTCCCTCGATATAATTATTTCTAGTGCAATACCCTTTATCGAAGCCGGTCAGGCGCGCGAAAATTGATAAAACATGGCGCGAGACGATGGAACAAGACGTGCTCTTGCCGTTTTATTGAGGATGACGAAACTGAACCAGTTTTCGAACAGAGAAAGCGCATTAACTGCATGTATACGATCGTGGATAGCAATTAAACTATTTTTGCAATGTAATGTAGGAAGCGGTCTTATTTAGACCTCTCAAACAAAACAGCGTACAAACATAAACAGCTTTTGTAGACCGTTTATCGAAATGACTTGAAAATTACACTAAAACAACTTCCAAACTGCTAGGAATGATGGATATTAGTGACGTAGTTGGTTATGATTGCTTTGTGAACTGAAGCACATTAACACAAGTTTCACGAGGTGTGTTACACGGTGCAATGGCTGGTTTAATGAAACTTTTTTGCTTCGAGTTTCACGAAAAAGTAGAAAGCAGTTCTACTTTTCATGAAACTGTCTCGCAGCACAATTTCGAAAAAGTTTCCTGAAAACGACCATGTTACACGGTGAAACTCTTGGTGAAACCTGTCTCGCACCATTTCACGAAACAGTTTACAATTCAATATAAGCATCCAATGAAATCGCGCGTTCTTATGATGTTACCAATGTTTATATTTTCAAAGAAAATACTAGTTGAAAACACACGGACAACATGAAGGAAAGGACAAATTTGCGCTAAGACTAATGACCACTGATGTTTTTTTATTATCATTATTTGGGACGAATAACAACAACGAAAACTAACAGGCAAAATATTTTCCCTCTAATTAGTTATGACGACCGAATGCCTGAGTTGCGATGCTATTGGAAATTGTTTGTAAGCATTGAATTACTTTACCAAACTAGAACCCGAGTCAAAGAGCTAGAGTATGTAAACATTTCTAATGTAGGCGTTTATTAGTGTATCCCGACAGATGGGCTCTAAATTCGCGCCGAAACAGAATTAATGAATGAATTCCCGTTAATCAAAACAGGCATGAAAAAGTTTTCAAAAATTATTTCGGTTTTTCTTTGATAACAAATTGGTCCACTTCAATTTTCTTTGGTTGAGCTGAAATATTCCTTTTCATTCCTGTTACCAATTGACTTGAGCTTACCCAGTTTAATTTGAAGAGTTGAAAGGAAAACGAATGTGTTCATCATTAATATTGCTGCTAGAGGCAAATTTGAATCATTAAAGCTGTTATTTCGAAACTTTCTCAAGAATTTAACAACATTTTCGTCACCAAATGAAACTTTGTATAATCTTTTCAATCTCAACTCCTGACAGTAAACCGGCTTAAAATACATTTTAAATTATACAAATTTGTGGCGAATTGAGTTGAAAAACTGTGAAAAGAAAACTCCCAGGATTTCGAAAAGAACCTGATAATAATAATAATAATAATAATAATAATAATAATAATAATAATAATAACAATAATAATAATAATAATAATAATAATAATAATAATAATAATAATAATAATAATAATAATAATAATAATAATAACAATAATGATAATAATAACAATAATAATAATAATAATAATAATAATAATAAAGCCAGAAGAAGAAATATTGTATTTTGTATTTGAATTCATAAAGAGCTTTGACTGTCCATGCACGTAATATATTATTTCGATATGTTATTATTATTTTGTGAGTTTAACTCCTAGAGGGAGTTAATTATTTACTGTAATTTCAAAACAAAAGACTTTAAACCTCTAATTTAAATGACAATTTAGATGCAAATCAATACATTTTTTCAGTCTTTTCAGAAATGTCATTCTAATGGTACGTGTAGCCGTCACACGGTGCCACATCAATAGGCCATTTCCGAGTTCCTTTTATCTCTGTTTCAAAACGAGTCTACGTGCGAAACCTTTCATATGAAAATGAGTTTTATTTACATGAAAAAGGAAAAATTATTTGCATAAGAAAGGTTTCGCACGTAGACTCATTTTGAAACAGAGATAATAGGAACTCGGAAATGGACTATTTACGCGCAACATGTCTAGTGTCAATCGTTCTTCTCGTGAGGATATCATATCATACTGTTTGCGTTTACTTCTATAGAAATGCAGCTGATCTACTTCATAATTACAATCCTTCCGTGCCTGAAGCACGTGACCAGTAAATTCCACTGCGTCGGCACCTGCTATTCTGGACGGGTTTTCCCAAAGCCCGAAGACATCGTCCATGGAAAACATCTCAAGGGACACTCCTACAAGAACATTACCACTGATGATCCAAAGAAGTGCTACTCATCTTGTGTCAATGACTGTCGTTGTAAGGCGTGTCAGATGAAAGGTGCGAGATGTGAGTTGCTGGACGAGGACAAGACGTCATCCAAGGCAGATGACTTTGTAGCTGAGGAAGGATACACGTACTATGATCTGAAGCAGGAATTATACAAAGGGGTAATGATGTTTTGTTTTATAATATGTAGATTGGGAAACCCAGAAAGCTATGTACTGATAGTTACTTTCACTCAGTTGTAAAACGCCCTGAGATCAATATTTAGTGCGTTTAATTAAGAATGTGATTATTATTATTATTATTATTAACAAATTGGTGACGATGCATTTTTCACTGTATGTCTTCCCCAGAAATCCCACATGATTCAGCCAGGTGTGTGTTATAATGGCTGCTGTCGATCTCAGCCTTGTATGAACGGAGGGACATGCGTAGACCACTGCCAAACCCCGAAACATAAGTTCACCTGCACGTGTCCCGCAGAATACGATGGAAAAGTGTGCGAGTATAAACGCTTTATATCTTGCATGGACGTCTTGAGAACACAGCCCAACCCTTCAAATGGCATATATGCAATCTACCGACATGAGATCAACCGCATTCAAAATGTCTCGTGTGCTTTTGAACGTCCAAGTCAGGCCTGGACTCTGATTGAATCCTATTCAATTGCCAACAGGAAGAAATATGAAACACAATCATTCTACAGCAATGGGTGGGAATCGAATGGAGATGAGCCAAACTGGGAGGACTACCGCGCCGAGAGCACTCTGATTAAGTACATACGCGACAGTGCCACCATGTTCAGAGCTACGTGTGAGTTCCCAAAGAGAGTTGGTTCAATTACACATGACTATCTCCTTGGTTACCTGAGAGACTACGACATCATCAACGGAGAAGGAAAATTCTCAGATTGTATTAAATTTGCTTATATCAACATTAGGGGCCAGGAATTCTACAACAAAACCGCGCTCATCGGTCATTGGAATTCAATCAAACATCTTCACTTGAACTGCGGTGGTTTGATATCCAACTGCCAAATGAAGCTTACTGGCTCTGAATGGAGAGAGAACTGCTTTGGATATTACACTAAATGGCCATATGCAGGGAAAACAAACTGCACTGCAACACAACAGTCTACTACACAGTGGTGGTTAGGAGAACAGAAATAGGGTGACCATGCAGACAGGACATGAACTGACCTTGGTATTTGAAAGCTTGAATGCCCAATAAACTGATTGGTTACTATGGTGACACTAACACAGTATCAAAATGCACTACAACACCACAGTCTACTACACAGTGGTGGTTAGGAGAACAGAAATATAGGGTGACCAGACAGGACATGAACTGACCTTGGTATTTGAAAGCTTGAATGTCCAATAAACTGATTGGTGACACTAACACAGTATCAAAATGCACTGCAACACCACAGTCTACTACACAGTGGTGGTTAGGAGAACAGAAATAGGGTGACCAGACAGGACATGAACTGACCTTGGTATTTGAAAGCTTGAATTGGTGACACTAACACAGTATCAAAATGCACTGCAACACCACAGTCTACTACACAGTGGTAGTTATAGGAGAACAGAAATAGGGTGAACAGACAGGACATGAACTGACTGCATTTTAAACCTCTTTCCCAGACTTCCCTCTTCTTGTAACGGACGAGAAGTTCCTGGAAACGACGTACTGCTTTTTTAATAGAAACACATGACTTCTTTTGACACTCTTTCACTTTATTCCTTTGAAAATAAATGTCTTAAAACCAACTTTTCCTAAAATCTCTAAAAGATGCATTTTTACAAGTTCAGTACGATTTATGGAACACATTTCCAACACATTCATAAATAATTTAAAAATAGAATCTGCGCGCGCATCGTATCATCAGGCCGAGACTTTGTTGAGAAATTCTCGATACGAGATTTTGCCCTCCAGACCGCTGTCCAGTTCTGTCAGCAGATGATAAATGTCTTCTTCGTCCAGCACTGTGTTGCATAGTCGTAGAACAGAACGGAATTCAGCGGTCGTTAAGTAGCCGTCGTTGTGGATGTCGAGTTTGCGGAACGCACGGCGAAGATTCTTCCATTCACCAGAAAGCTACGGAAAATAGGAAGAATTTGCTAAGTGTTTGGCTTAGCGAACAAGGTAGGGAATATGGAAGGAAGGAAGGAAGGAAGGAAGACACGAAGAAACAAACGATGGGAACGAAAGAATGAATTAAGGAAGGAAGAACGAACGATGGGAGGAACGAAGAAACGCAAGAATGAAGAACGAAGAGAAAGTGAGTGTAGTACTTGTGTGTTTTTTCTTCTCCTTCCCCTCGCCCGTCCCCCTTCCTCTTCCCTCGTCCCTTCCCCCTCCTAATAACCGCCAAGCTACGCAGGCTAGTCGTGTCCCAATAGACCTTAGAAGATAGATAGAATACTTTATTTAACCCCTTGACTCCCACGGCGCCCGAAACCGCCTAAAAGTCGATACTGCTTTGAAAAATTCTAACTTTCTGCATTTTCGTAACATCGATCTCATGGTCAGTTATTCTCAGGTGGTTTAAAGGGGCAGTGTCAAGCCATATGACCGCGTAAGCCTGGGTACGAAGAAGCGAGAAATAATAAAAGTCCACCGTGGACTTTTATTATTAGCGATGTTTTCAATCCGTTTCCATCGACATTAATCATGTTTGTTCAAGCGTCTAATGGATCACTAGTAATTATTCAAAGCATGTTCTTCATTTTCAACAATTCCTAGTGGGGATTATTTCATCTTAGAACTGACTTTGAAGCCGTTGAAAAAAGTGTCGAACAGCCGTAAAGACACAGCCCGCCATCATCCTCGAGTGAAGAAAACCGAATTGTAAACCGGCAATTCTGGTCGATTGCGAAGGAATCTTGATCATCAATCGTAGGTGCAGTACTGTTCATGACTTTTGAAGAGAAAAACTCACGTAGAACTACTTGTAAACTCGGTGAGCTTCCACCATCTATTTATGTGCTGGGCTTCCTGTGTTTTATTTGATCGGCCGTTGGAAAATGATATCGCCGTGAATTCACATCTAGAATTCAGTCCTTTTGATATATTGAAGTTCTAATATTGCTTTCTAAATAAAGATTAGTATCTGCATGAGTCCTGTAGGTCATTTATTTAGCGATTAGAACGGTTTTAGGGGGGTTTTGTAACTCGCTACCGGGCAAGGTAGGCTTCTCAACCGAGTGTTATTGTTTTGAATTTAATGCGCATGCGTGAGGCTTGACACTGCCCCTTTAAGGCTTGGTTGAGAGACTAATTAGCATAAAATCACAATTTTTGAATTATTGAGTCAGGCATTTCACCTACCAAGCTGAAACTCGGCTAATAGCTGTAGTTCGTTGAATCAGATAATATTATATGGAAACTACTGGACATGCCGTATCACGTGACAAACCACGTGGTCACAAATGTACGAAAGACTCAACAAAAAATGGGGTGTACAGAGACTTTTCTTAGAATAATAGAATATGTATTAAATAAGGACAATTCAATAGGTCTTTCCAAAATAGCCTTTGCTCGTTGTCCATCATTGTTAGTTGTGGAGATAATTGACAAAATAGGTCACGTGACCAAGCTGAAAATTATATTTTTTCATTTTTCTCTTTACCGTTTAGCTGGGGACAACCATCAAAGGCTAACTCAGGAACACCTCTTCAAACATCATCAAATAACACCTATTTTATTATCCTAAGAAAAGTCTCTGTACTCCCCATTTTCAATTTTCTCTTTTTCTCATTTTAAGGTCACGTGACCCTTAGAAATTAACATAATTGCACTTAAAATATTACAAAACCTAAATGCCTCCTAAGAACCAAACACCATAATCATTCGTTATAAATGGATAGAAATATTGTAAAAATGCATGTGATTTTACATGTTGCTCTATAAAACCAAGCCTTAAACCACCTGAGTTAGTGATAACTAGATAACTCTTCAATATTTAACCTCAAGTAAACTGACTTACAGGTCCGATTTCTGGGCATTAGTTCAATTTGTTTTCCATCGTAGAAATCAAAAATGCGCGTTTTTGACGCAATTTCACAACCTCGAAAATGACCGACATTTGACTTGGATTTTCTTCCATCTCTAAACTATAGCTTGGATAATGTACGATGCTCACCTTTTGTCTTAGTTTCGATGTTACCGCTGACAGGCCCTGGTTTGGCTTGGGTGTAATATCGTTCATTGGCTGCAAAGTATACACACAATTCAATGTTATTCATAGATTAAGTGTATTGCGCAATGCTTCACATCAGTTTGCGTCACATGCAGATTATTGGGCAATAATTCCACATTGGGTAGCTAAATTCCATACCGTTTGGCAACAAAATTCCATATTTGGTAACACAATATTCCATATTTGACAACAAAAAGTATTCCATATTTGGTAACAATATTCCATATTTGGCAACAAAATTCCATATTTGGTAACACAATATTCCATATTTGACAAAAAAAAGTATTCCATATTTGGTAACAATATTCCATATTTGGCAACAAAATTCCATATTTGGTAACACAATATTCCATATTTGGCAACAAATTATTCCATATTTGGTAACAATATTCCATATTTGGTAACAAAATTCCATACTTGTAACAAAATTCCATATTTGGTAACACAATATTCCATATTTGGCAACAAAATTCCATATTTGGTAACACAATATTCCATATTTGGCAACAAATTATTCCATATTTGTAGCAAAATTCCATATTTGGCAACAAAATTCCATATTTGGTAACAAAATTCCATACTTGTAACAAAATTCCATATTTAGTAACACAATATTCCATATTTGGCAACAAAATTCCATATTTGGTAACACAATATTCCATATTTGGCAACAAATTATTCCATATTTGTAGCAAAATTCCATATTTGGCAACAAAATTCCATATTTGGTAACAAAATTCCATATTTGGTAACACAATATTTCATATTTGGAACAAAAATTATTCCATATTTGGCAACAAAATTCCATATTTGGCAACAAAATTCCATATTTGGTAACAAAATTCCATATTTGTAGCAAAATTCCATATTTGGCAACAAAATTCCATATTTGGTAACACAATATTTCATATTTGGTAATAATAATGTGGATAAATTGCTATCAATTTTACGTTTTCAAATAGCTCACTTCGGTACGAATTAATACTTACCAGTTCAGCTTGAGGGTGATTCAAGCAAGCACCCATGTTATTCCCTTGACGATAAACTCGTCTTTTTCGAGCGAATGGTTCCAAGAACTTGAAGTAGTTCACCCTAAAAATATCCACATTAAATGTACCAGTAAGTGAAATAGAAAATATAACAGAATCCGAAAAGTAAGAATACAAATAAAAGCCAGATTTGAAACACTATATTTAAAACAAGTGAAAAATGTCGGTCTTCCACTATATTTCTGGTGAATTCCTTATTCGGAAATTCCATATTTGGTAAGTAGTCAATTCCTTATTTGGTACCCGATTACCTTATTTGGTAAGTAGCTACCATTGTCTCCAACAATTAATGCGCAATTATTTGGTACCGAAATTCCATATTTAGTAATTTAAAAGTAGCTGTCGTTTTCCTGTTAATTCACAGTCTCCAACAATACACAATCCCTTATTTGGTACCGAAATTCCATATTTGGTAAGTAGCTATTATTTTCTCTCATCACCTTCATTTTGCCAATAGAACAATGGCCCATTTCGCGGTTAATGACGTATTTCTGGGTACCCTGTGGATTAACACGGAAGCGAGGCAATTTCGGGCAACTTCCACCGGCTTTGCCACAATGGCTCCTGTGACATTAAGTCGTATATGACGGTATTAAATTGGAAAAGAGAAAGATTAGAGGAACTGGGACACTTTTTGAGGAGATTGAAGAAGTATAGTAGATAGTCGACGTTTCATGACAAAGGAGTATTTTTCGACTAAGAAAATACCGGTTTTACGTGAATTTCTTCTACTACACGGTGTCCAAACCTAGTGACTCGGTAAAAATCGTACGAAGAAAGAGCTGGTTGATCTTGCTTTCAACACTTACTTTTCACCTGGAAAGAATCGACAAGGACACCGAGTCGTCATCTGAGTTGTAAAAGAAAAGCATAAGACAGAAAGTGGGTGTTTAACCTCTCTTTTCTTTCTTGTTCTTGGGAAAGATTCTGTTGACTCGGCCGGTACTTTCGCTTTCTTTATAGCTTGAAATTGTACACTTTTTCACACAAACCACCTTTTTTCTTTCGCTGTTATAGAGCAACCAAAGACGGCACATGAATGTCCGAGTCATGTCAAACGATCGTTGAGTACAGAAAAAAATCATACTGCGAATATTTTGTAAACAAAACCGCCTGAAGTTGCCCGAAATTGCCTCGCTTCCCTGTTAATCCACAGGCTAGGGTACCCAGAAATACGTCATTAACCGTCATTAACAAATGACATGATAGCTTTCTGTGAATAGTTTCTTACTTGTTGATGTTATTTGGGTCAAACTTGTCAGAAATAACAGCACATTCGTAGTCGGTCATCTCGATGCATAAATCTTGTAACACATCCTAAAAAATTATTTCAAAAATTAAATTTAAAGATGTGAAAAAGTAATTCAGAGAGCATGCATCTTTTCGTAGTTTCCCAGAATTCTTCAGGATTCCGCGCGCTCAAGCGAGGTCAGGGTACAAAAATATTTTAATATCTTAAAAGAGACATTTATGTAAACATTGCTGCAGTGAGCTCTGCATGCCAACCTTTGCTCGTTTGGCTGACCACAGAACCTGCGAGAATAGGCTTAGATCTTGGCTGTGTATTTTAGCTTTCATTCAGGGGCCATTTTTTAATGGAGAAATCACCCATTGCGTTTCCATGACAACGAACCAACCTCACCTTAAACTCGTCCCGTGTAATGTATCCTGTATTCTTGGTATCAATGGAGGTGAACTCCTCGCGTAGTTTCTCCCAGTAGAAGTCCACTTTCGATTTGAGTTGTTCAAACAACATGTCGACGGCGCTGTTGAGTTTGTTGGATCGCACCATGAAATCGTTGTCGCCTCTCTTTGGAGGGGAGACTTTAGCGTTTGGAAAAGCTGTGGAAATGAAACGTGAGTGAAATAAATAATACAGTCGAACCTCCCGTATACGACCACCCAAAATGTCAAGCTTTGTGGTCGCTTACGAGAGGCGGTCGCTTACGAGAGGTTCTATAACTAAAGTGATTTGACTTGGAACTGAACTTTTGGTATTTGGAAAACTGGTCGCTTAGGAGAGGTGGTCGCAACTGGAGGTTCAACTGTATATCAGACACGGGAAAGAGTTCTTCCTCCGTCGACTGATTTCAAAACCCCAAAAATGGGTTGAAATGACGAAGTGCGCAGCCGCGAAATTCGATATGAAGACGCTCTATAAGCGTTCACTCGGCGGGCTTCAGCAATGAGCCTTCGGTTTCCTCAGCGTCACAGAGCGCATGCGCGTTGGTACCCAGTTGGCAATTTGTGGCCATAAGAAAAAGAAAGCCCATTTTTCAACTCGGCGTGCCACAAGCAGTCCGCCAAGTAACTAGCATTCAGCTTCTTCTCAAACAGCGGTAATTAAGAAAGTGATTGTTCTATTCATATATTCAGCAAACTGTGGTCAGGTCTTCGTGTAGCTACACAAAAGTCCTGGCTATTGTTCTATTGTCGTTCTATGTATTGTTTTTACATAAAAAAACAATAGCCAGGATAATTTGTGCAGCTACATGAAGACCTTGCCCAAACGAGCCAGCACCTACCTGCCGAGTCCAAGGTATAACCAAAATGTCTGACAAACTCTAAATATTCAAGATGTCCTCTTTGATCTCGGATGAACGTATCCCAAAGGCGCTTCATTTCATTACGGTTTAAGTCAACTCCAAATCTAAAACACAAAGGGATGATTTCATTAGAGCTAAACCCATGCAGAGCATTGTTTGAGTGTTGTGGCAACACAGAGGTATCTGTTCGTTTCGTTTTTTGAAGAGCTCTTCCAAAAAGTAGCGCAGAACATTGTTTGATTATCATAACAAGCGCACAGAACATTGCTTGAATATTGTAGCAACTGTTCGTTTCGTTTTTGAAGAATTCTTCCAAAAAAGTAGCGCAGAACATTGTTTGATTATCATAACAACAAGCGCACAGAACATTGTTTGAATATTGTAGCAACTGTTCGTTTCGTTTTTGAAGAATTCTTCCAAAAAAGTAGCACAGAACATTGTTTGTTGTAGCAACACAGAGGTATTCGTTCGTTTCCTTTTTTGACGACTGTATAGTTACCCTAATTTAAGGCGAATGCTACACAGGGGACGATTTTTAGCGGACAAACTTGTTTCTGGCTTTTGAATGGAGAACAACAAGGTCATGTTCGTGTAACTTCACCGTAAAACAACGTTACGCGATAAATCGACCATGACCTTCACGAGAGCATTGATAGACCAAGTGTCAGCAGTATACACCTAATTCAATTAAGTTAGTCACCCTTGACTCACAAAGGTACGACCCCAGGGAATCATGGGAGATACTGTTTACCAAGTCTTTCGACCCGAATAGAGTACTAAAGTGTGACGTCACGAAACAATTAATTTTGCTTTTATAAATTTTTGATTTCCAGTTCAGATAGAATATCATGAAAGAAGTTCACACACCAATTTTTATGACAATCGGTTAAATAGCGGTCAAGATATGGCCAGTTGAATATATAATTTGCCTTAACAAATCACTGTATCCTAAAGTTTAGAACGGAGCCGAAAATACAGTGATTTGTTAAGGCAAATTATATATTCAACTGGCCATATCTTGACCGCTATTTAACCGATTGTCATAAAAATTGGTGTGTGAACTTCTTTCATGATATTCTATCTGAACTGGAAATCAAAAATTTATAAAAGCAAAAATTATTTTTTATGACGTCATGACTTTAGTACTCTATTCCCTGACATTTCGACAAGAAATTCGGCCATTTCATTTTGAATGTCACTTGAATTTGCTTCACCGCAATGTTCTTGTTTCATGAAGAATATGGCTGCAAATAGAAACCCCCATGATCCTTCAGGGTCGCACCTTTCACCCTTTTCGGGGGACTAACATAATTCAAATATATTAATATAGTGTATACAGCTAGCAGTACCTTTTCAGCAGCTTGAGCAGCATGCCTTGTGTGAGACGTTTACTATTGAATTCATCCAACTCATGAAATGCCTGCAGAATATAAAGATCAATTCACTGCGATGTCCCTTACTGCTGTTTCTAAAACGTTAATTGTCGGTGAACACAAGTTAGGAAAGCAGATACACTTCTATTTCGGAGGTCCTAGGAATATGCCTTCGACATGGCTGCTGCAAGTTACAGCATTTATTTCTGCGTGAGTAATCTGCCTTGTGTTTTATGTTACCACATCAACAATTATTCTTTTTTTCATTTTACTTAGGTTTTTTTATACCTTTTTTATTACTTAGTATTAACTACAGTGGAACCTCTATATAACGGACCTCTATTCAACGGCCACTTTTCAAGGTCCCTACTTTTTTGTCAGTCAAGCTCTGTAAATTATACCTCTATTAAGCGACCACCTCTATATAACGGCCACTTTGCAAAGTCCCGACGGTGGCCGTTATATAGAGGTCCCACTGTACTTCACATACAAGTATCAAGAGTTCCAGACTTCCGGTACGCGCGCAATGCATTATGAGATTGTTACAAAGGATAAGTAAGCGGCAAGTGAGCAAAAACATAGCTTGGGCTCCCTGTGTCTAGAATTGGTGCTCACTTTTCCTTTGTAATAATCTCACAATGCATTGCGCGCGTACCGGAAGTCTGGAACTCTTGATGCTTGTATAGGACAAGGTTTCTGAAAACATGAGTATTATAATTATTCAATTATTAATTGTACCCCTTCGAAGGCCTGGTAGTTATTGGTCAAGACTTTTTTAATCTGTTTCTTTAAGTCTTCCACATCGCGTCCATCTTTACTATCGTACGAGTCCACGGTATGTACTGGTCTGTTGCGTTTCCTTGGCGACCCTGGTGGGCTGACGTCAATATCCTTGAACATGTTGGTGTCCAAGACACTGGATCGATCGAACAGACTTTTGTTGTCGCTGAAAGAAAAGATCAGCAAAACAGTCGCGTTAAAATCCAGTCTGTGGCAAATGTTGGAAGACTGGGTTCGAGTATTGTGATTGGCTGAATTAGTTACAATTTTTTTTGAGGTGTTTGCCCTCGATGAAAGACTAGTGGAAATATCACTTGAATCAAAAGACCATAATAATATATAGTAATATGGTCTCTTGACTTGAATGGATTCAACATTCTTTCTCCAGCACATTGCATAGGCTATACAGTTTTTGAATTGCAGATAATATTGTCAAACTTTAAGAACTGCTATCACTAGTACCCAGTCTTTTCCGATGTATTTGCCACAGACCGCATTCTCGTACCCAGAGCCCACTCGTCATTTGGTTTGTGGTCTCTCGGTATGAGAATGTCACAGACCGGTAAAATTGTAGTGTAAAGCGAAATTAACACTTCGACCCATACTGTATTAAAACTTTCAAACTTTTGCACCCCATAGTTATGCAACTAGTCTTCAAATAGGAGGAAAAACGGAAAAATACGGTTTGCTTTGAAGATATTTTCTTGTTTTTTTTTAATGTGCATTTCCATCACAATTTCACCAACAAATGAAACACGTTTTACCGAACTCTGCACATGGACCCGCTGGAGCTGTACGCGATCCCGCAAAGATCCCGCGAGGAATATATAATCCACAGGGAGCCCGACATGCAATATCGCGCGCTTTACCACAGGAAGCCCGAAAATACCATTTCTACTTACGTTGTGTCAAATTTAGACATAAATTCCACATATTTGACCATCCCTTCGTTGTTTATTGGTATTCTCTTGAGAAAATTCTCATACTCGTCGTCATTCATTCCCAGTTCAAATCGGCCTTCTATGGCTGCGCGGAACTGCTGCTGAGTGAGTAAGCCATCGTCCTTCCGATCAATGTTACTGGAAACGAATCACATTATAAATTAGCGCTGTGTGGAGAAAACATGAACACAAGGGATTCTGTTGAGTTTGAGCTCGACCGCGCACTATATCGGTCTGAAATCCGTCCCGGGTACCGGTTGAACGCATGCAGCCCGATATGTAACTTTTTTTCACAAGGAATGCCATTCTCACGAGGTTTGAAATGAAAAAAACGTCCCGGGTACCGCAGCCCGATATGTAACTTTTTTTCACAAGGAATGCCATTCTCACGAGGTTTGAAATGAAAAAAACCTTGACACAACCATATAAGGTCAATTAAACAACGCGCGCGCCAAAACACGTAACAGTTATTGTGGAAATGTTTCAGTACATTCGTTAACTTACTGGAAAGTACCAAGCAATGCCAGGAAGTCTTCTGGAATAAACGCGCGCGACAAAACACGTAACAGTTATATTGTGGAAACGTTTCAGTACATTCGTTAACTTACTGAAAAGTACCAAGCAATGCCAGGAAGTCTCGCTGTAATAAATCCATCATTTTTGCTTCTACTGCTGAGGTTGTCGAGAACGTGCTTCCCTTATCACTGTGGTGGTACCTGTGATAGAAAAGATAGAATCGAAGATGACTTTACTTAGCATTCTTATCGAAATTTAATAAAATTCTTACGATATAAAGTGCGCAATACACTAATAATAATAATACTTATATTGCGCTATCCAGACAGCGCTATAAAATGCCGGGTGGGACTGTCAACCATCAATTTTCACGTAACGAATCATCATCATCATCAGTATCATCATTATCAATCAACGTCATCGTTACGGCATCATGCTCATCATCATGGCCATCATCATCATCATCACCCGCCACAATCATCACAATCGTTATCATCATGACCATCACAATCGTTATCATCATGACCATCACAATCGTTATCATATCACTACCATTAACGTACATCATCATCATTACGGTATCATCATCAACGACAGTAGCCTCCTATGCAGACGTTGTGTGGGGGATTGACGGGAACCGGAAGCACCACACAACGTACGTCTGCATAGGAGGCTACATCGACAGCAGCATATGTGTGACCTCTTCATGACACTCTAGGAAGACTGCGGTAATAAAAGCATCAAATCACAAACCTGTGCAGTGGGTTCGCAAGGATTTTATGTGGCATGCCTCCCTCACTTCTGTCTTGAAAACGACGTAAGAATTCCTTATATGGAACTAGGCCATCTGTTAACGATACGCCACATCTGTAGGCGAAAAAGCTTGTTAATTTCAGCAGGGAAAGGGGACTGGAGAGAGGGGGCACAGTATACCCCAGCCTTAGCTGCCCACGCCCTTGTCTCCTCACAGGTATCCCAAGTTCAATATTAGTGTAAATGTATGGCGTCTTTTGAACGCCATAATCATTTGGTAAAAATTCCGTTTGAATAAAATATCGAAAACACTAACTTGTTTGGAGTCATCTCTTCTGTATCCGAGCCGATTTTAAGCCGTATCCGTTCAGTTTTTGGTGAGTTATAGTCGATTTGGTTTGTCACGTATCACACACTAGTATAGTGTGTGATACGTGACAAACCAAATCGACTATAACTCACCAAAAACTGAACGGATACGGCTTAAAATCGGCTCGGATACAGAAGAGATGACTCCAAACAAGTTAGTGTTTTCGATATTTTATTCAAACGGAATTTTTACCAAATGATTATGGCGTTCAAAAGACGCCATACATTTACACTAATATTGAACTTGGGATACCTGTGGTCTCCTCCAATTGCTTATTTGTGTTCAGTTTCAAATCAAACTCACTAATGACCCATATGTTAAGAGGGGGTCACAGGTACCCCTTAGCTGACCACGCCCTTACTCACCTTGCAAGAAAATCCTCCAATTGCTTATTGGTGTTCAGTTTCAGATCGAACTCATTCATGACTCGTCTGAAGTTATCTTTACTAACGCGACCAGTACGGTCCATATCGACCTCCATAAACCCGTGCTTCATGTCCGAACAACCTTCCCTAAACTTGCTCTTCAACCACCTCTCTACATCTAGCTGGTGCTTGCGTTCCACTTCGAGCTTTCGCGGTGATCGCATCTCGTCGCGTGTCTCGCCCGGCGTCATCGATATCCCAAGTTTCACGAGGAGTTTTTGCGCTTTTATTGTTCCAATGTTGTCTGTGTCGTATTTCATCCAGAGTTTCTCGAATTCATCGTCCTCCATGTAGAAGCCCATTTGGTTTAAGACGTTGCGTAATTCGGGACGAAGAATGCGACCCGACCCACCCGGGTTGATTTGCGGGATTAAATCAGCCACATCGAGAAACCTTGTGGGAAAAAAAATTAAAGTTAACAAGTCATATTTGGGAAGAACTGAAAAGAAAATTACAAAAAGAGGCCCCAAAAAATATATCTGTCTGAATATCAAAGAATTTTTTCAGAAATTTCATTTTTTCAAAGTTCTAGACCAATCATAAAGGAGTTATTATCGGACCAATCAGAGCACGCGTAGTAATTTCGCGCCTTTTTACAAATGGCGGACATGCAGCGTTGTCCGATAATATTGCAGCATTAAAATAATGGTTAAAAACACTGCATTTTTACACCACCAAGAACTAAAATTGCAAGCAGAAGTCTTATTCGACAAAAGGTAAGTCTCTTTTAGTGTATCTACAAGCTTATTTATTAGTAAATTTGTCATTATAAAGTCGAAAATTCATGACTCGAGTAGGTTCGTCCTGCACGTTTTTCTAAACTAAAGAAAGCGATGTTTTGCCGACGGTTTTATAAATCACAGAACTATGAGATATGGCCAAATTATGTGCCTTTTTCATGTATTTTATTCGATAAAGTCTGAAGTGAAAAATTGCCATTTCTGATTTGTTCGTTGAAGTAAACATCAAAATATTCAAGTATTATATTATAACCAAGCAATAGCAGTAGATTATGATGCAGGAAGTAAAAACTAATATCCTAGGGGGGTCAGGTAGCTGTACAAAAGTCCTGGCTATTGTTCTATTGTCGTTCTATGTATTGTTTTTAATAAGCTTACATAAAAAACAATAGCCAGGACAATTTGTGAAGCCACACAAAGACCTTGCCCCTTAGTAGGCCTAGGGGGCTAATCTCTTCTCCCCAATCCTTCCTCCCATTGTCCTTACAAATTTTACATCTGAGTCTAAGTTCATTTATAGCTTACATGTAATTATATACTGTAGTAAACAAATTATATAACCCAAAAATTCAGTGGGGGGCAGTACGTCAGTTAACAGCCAAAAAAAAAAAAAAAAATACATTTGTAGTACAGTTCTTTTGTATTTTGGTATTTTTCTAGCTTTGCTAGGGGGGGGGGGGGACTGCCCTCTGCCCCTGTGCTGTATACGGCCGGCCCTGTAATGGATATTCGTTTACCTTTGTTTTGCCTTCTCCTTAAGATGGGCATGGACTTGTGAGGCCGACATTGTTTTTAGGTTGGGTTTTTCAAGTTCAAGCCATGCAGGGCCTTGATCTGCTTTCTGTTGTAAAGAAATATCAGATAATTATATATCTGACAGCTTCGAATTCAAAAACGATCTTCTAAAATAATACATTTTCGGATGATTTCAGTGAAAAACAGCAAGGAAAACACAAACATAGCAGTATCATGTTGCTTGTCCAGACCATATGCCTCACACATGCGCACCGATACTACTAATACTCTCAAGATGATCCCACATTTGAACAACGGTCCGAAAGTGTGACCAAGGAGCAAGGACAACATGCATATATGTCGTCCCGTACAGGAAACTGGGAGGTCAATGATATGACACCAATATGAGACCTTCCCTTATTTAGTATTCTTTATATAAAGAATACTCATTAGAATTCTTTATATAATACTAATAAGCAGTGCATTACCGGGTATAAAGGTACATGCACGTGATGGATTTCGTCCTTCTGATTGGACAAATTGCTCATTAATTATGCATGAGCTTTTGAACTACATGTACATGTATCTATCTACCTAATTGCATAGGTTGGAAAACAATTATCAACAAATTAACAAACCTTTGGTGGCCTAAGTGCAGCATAAAACTCATCATAGGAAATCATTTTCTTTTGATCCAAGTGAAGCCTGTAAACATAAAAACATTTAGTATACTAGCTCTTATCTTAGATTTTAAACAATAGGGGTGACGAGTGGTCCCCGCAAAAAGTCCGAGACTAGTCCGTTTTTTTCCTAAAAAGCAGAGTCACGAATGTGCAAAGGAAATCGTAGAAAGCAATGATCTCGGAAAAATATGCCTGGTCTCGCGTAAAGTCTGCTTTAGGAGACCCCTAACAATTTAGTAGGCCGAGACTTGCTACTGTGTGCAGTGCTCAAACTGTACAATGTTTATGCACACCTAATTATTCAACACAAATGTCTGTATTGTTTTTGATGTATACGTAAATGTTGGTTGTTGTTTGCAATAATTGCAATTATTATTATTGTAATTATTACAGTCTGAATTCCTGGAATATCTAAGTGACTCACTCTGTTTCCAGATAATGAAAGACCTGGACTTTTCATTCAATTACAAACAGTAATGCACCCTTGTTACTTACCTGACCATCAGTTTGTTGAACTGACTTAAACTGATTTGCCTGAAGACAAAGTTTGCTACGATTTTGGACAACGATTCTCTGCAATGTAACAATATTTAACTGGATAAGAAGTTGATATTTGACTGGTTGACAAAGTATCTGTATATATGTTCAATAACTTTATTTGAAGATTGGCTGTACTCCAGTATTGTTTATCAATATATGATGTTTTTATATTCTATATAATATTAATCAAATCAAATAATTCTATATTTATTTATTCAATTCATTAATAATTCATGAGGAAAACACAAAAGAAATCATAATCGTGATGAGTGTTGTACGTGTCATACAAAATCGTCCTCATTTGCATAGAATTGCGATTTTCTCAAGGAAAATTATGACTTGAATCTTCAAAATTTTAATAAAATATGAAATTATACAACAGTTACTGTTCGTTGGATTTTATAAGTAGCTTACAGCATTCGCGCTCATGTTGAAAACACTACATATAAGACTAATCAGTCAATCAACAACTTTATTTAAAGAGGGTAAGCACATGACAGATACACAAGGTACTGATAAACATTTCACTCATTGTCTCAATGCACTTAATTTACAACCGATGGATGGACTTTTTCAGGCTTCATACATGTATGAAGGCACCTACGGCAGCCGAGCAGCTTACAATCATGAGGAATTAGTTAAAATGTATTATAAATACCTGTTAACAATGCCTTTGGCCTCTGGATCACATTGTTTGAAAGAATTCTTAATTAAGAAGTATCCTGTCTTTATCTTTTCACGTAGAATCAACTCCAGCTATTAAAACATGATAACAGTAACTGTTATAAACTGTTTATAACATTGTTTACAATGGGAAGCATGGGTGGTCTAGTGGCTCAAATCCTGCACCAGGTGCTATATGTAATAATTTCAAGAATTAAAGAAATAATTTCAAGAATTCCATCAATATTTATTATTATTTAGTTGGTATAAATCGTCTATAGCAACAGACATACCTCATCAACCATTGCTTTTTCTGGCCCTTGAGAAGATACAGCACTGCCGATCCGTGACAAACGACTCTCTGCTCTGCTTGCCATGTCTGCTCTACTACCTGTTAATAATTACAAACAACAAATGAACAAAAGCTGAATAAACAACTAAATAATGGGGTCAGTACAAGAACAGTGTCAGTGACTTGTGATTGAAATCCATATTCTCCTCAAAAATTCAAACAGTATTGATTCAAGGAGAATTTAGATTTCGATCAGAGAACACTGGCCAGGGAAAGAAAAAATATGCAATGACAACAGCAAAAACTTGCACACCTCCCCCCCCCCCCCCCAAAAAAAAACAAATCAAAACAGATGGACAATTAAGCCATATTTTCATTCTGTCTAATTAGGTAGTCCTCTAAATACCAACTTAGGGGACAAAAAGTGTATCTTTTATCAAAAATATTGTTTTAGCTTTGTTATATATATTTGTATCTTACTTTTCGTAGTAAAAATGGATGAATTTTCAGCAATTTTTCTAGTTAAATATTATTATTTCATAAAATTAAAGAAAAGAAAATTCCCTGGTTTTCAAGTTTTATGAGAAAAATTTATTATCATGTTTGCTGTGTTCATAGCAACCGTGAATAACAAATGCTTGAAATAAATTTTCAGCAATTTTTCTAGTTAAATATAATTATTTCATAAAATTGAAGAAAATAAAATTCCCTGATTTTCAAGTTTTATGAGGAAAATTTGTTAGCTGTGTTCCTAGCAACCGCGAATAACAAATGCTTGAAATCCAATACTGTTAAGTGAAACTGTTAATATTGCCAATTAAAAACCTCAGAAACAGTGACATGTTATTACCCTGAGCAAACAGCATGAAACTGGTGTCTAACCCATATGCAAAACCGTATAAATGTATTCTTTGTCTTCCGTACAAAAAAAAGCCATAGAATACGTTTTATTCTGTTACACGGAAATCAATAAAAGAGAGATAAATGGCACTCTTGTAGCTTTCATAACAATTTCGAATCTTTAATCAATGTAAATTAAATGGCTTTTCCCTGAGAAGTGATGTGACGTTCTGTTGAATTAATCATTAGGCTTCAGGTGAGATGCAGCTGTTGCATTGTGTTTAAAGCCCGCGAAACGTGTGGAGAGGGTTGACTTTATTCGGAAATTAGACTAAAATGATTTCAGTAAATAATTTAGTGAAATCGAAGAAAAGAACGAGCGAATTCGAACGATCGATCGCGATTCAGTTTTCTAAGTAAAAAGTGTTGGCAACAAATTGACTTCTACGCGCCGTCCTTAGGTCTTTCTTCTTAACAACTGCATTTTCCCCGGGATTTTTATGACAGGGAGACTGTTGAATTATTTGTATGCAGTCTTTAACGTTGTTCAGTTGGGATTCTAAAGTTGAACAACAACTGAGCAAAAATTCGAGTGCCATACTTGTCATTAATTGATAAAACTTTTTGGAGCCAAATTGAAATATCACGGACTTGTTAACTGACTTGTTAACTGTGTAATCATTTCCCAAATGTTTTATCTGATTCAACAACATAAATCTATTAAAGCTGTACCCCTTACCAAAGATAGGCATTGTCGGCTTGGTAGGATCTTGCGATCGTCGGACTTCGACTCCTTCGGGGATGTTTCCAAGGGGGACTGCGCGGTCTCTAGGACTCGTCTGATTCCCTCCATGTACAGACTTCGCCAGCCTCCAAGATACCTGGTCTGCTGTAATAGGGCGAAACGCGTTCATCTTATTTCTATCTTCAAGGTTAGCGCCAAAGTTTAGACTCTGTCTCGAAGGTCCTCCTCTCGATCCTTCTCGAGAAACTCCGCGTACATCGAAGTTCATAGGACCGTCGGTGCGGGACAATGGATGCTGAATGACAGGCAAGTTTGTTGTGGCCATCGCAGTTGTTATCTCCCTTCTTGTTCGTTCTCTTGGTCCAATATTTTTAACATTCGTAGTAATAATATGGCTGCTTGGTCTGTCTGAAATCCAACACTGCTTGTTTTTGCTTGGATCTTGTGTCCACAAACGATCGGTTGCTATGACGACTAGCGGCAATTTATGCGTGACCATATTCAGTCCCAAGGGATGATTTACGTAATGTAAAGAGCTCAAGAGATGGCCCCCGACATATAGATTCATTCATTTGAACCGCATTTTAATTTTTTTAAACTTTTCTTTTGAGAAATATGTTGTGAAATAGAAATTTGTGACAGTTTTTGATGTAGATCCTTTTGTCACTTTATGACCCGTACGGTCCCGAAGTTACGCGCGATGAGGGCGGGATGTTGTGAAATAGAAATTTATACCAGTTTTGATAGATTCTGCTCAAAACAGTATTTTAGTAGTAGTTTAATCAAGAGACCATAATACTATAAGAGAGCGAATCGCGCGGAATGATGTTTGGGATATGCTCGTGGCGCTAAATCTATTTTTAGTAACCGGAAGGTGAGCACACTTCAGCGAAATCTGACTTCCGGCAGAAAAAAACTCTTCCGGTAAAACGTCATGCTCGAGGATCCAGCGGTTTTTGTCCGCGCTCCGAAGTCACCGGCCGAAACAACCTGCTATTACGAGTTCTGTGGCGTGATACGAATCTTGATTTTGATTGGCCCTCTTTTTGAGGATAAAAAAGAGGGCCAATCAAAACTCGACCATAATTTTCAAAGATAGCGTCCATGTTGACGGATGTTTTAAAGAAATGCATTTGCGTGATGCGATCGATCACGTACTCTAGTTTTTCCGCGGGATCGATTTCCTAAAGCCAGAACACATATCCGGTCATAGCGTGCCTCCATCACCGGTCAGATCCGACAAACCATACATTCCGGCTTAGTTAGTACCATGCCACGTGCTCCGAGGTCGATCACGGGCCTCTTTCACTGTTCCTCTACGGACTAGATCAAGCGGATTCTAGAAATGATCAATACAATTATCGATACATACATTGCCTGTAAATAATAAACTGCATGTTTACTGTCCAACAAACATAAATTTCTGAACTACCAACACCCGACCCGGCAAACAGACTACAGCCCCACAGGCAAAAAGAAAGAGAGAGATATAAAACAGAATACCGTCGCCGATGCACAATTCTAAACTTATTTCAAACGAACTTATTTCAAACACCAGCACAAAATTTCCCGCTAAAGTTTACAGTTTATTAATATCTACATGGCTATATCTGTTTTTCAAGTGCCATCACTCTATTTATATTCAGTAAATGGGCACTTTATTTATCGTTGAGCATGGGATGACTAAAAATGTCGGCCATTGAAGTTTATAATGTCAGAAAGGCGATCGAATATTACTATTAGTTAAAAACTCACAATGAAATACATTGTAAGCTTAAATGAAACAAAGAAAAGAAAAAAAATGTCATTATTAATTGTATTAAATCATGGACCTTCATGGTTCTCGAAGCGTTTAATTATCGTTAAAAAAAAAAAAGGATGATATGTATTTGCACAGCTACCGAAAGGATATGGCAAAAGCTTGATATTTTTGCTAGTGATATCCGATCCTTAGCGCTGGTAAATGTGTTGTTTGAATTTGGGAGGCCAGAAACGATTTGAAGCTACAAGTACTGCCAACTGAAAGAATACGCACCACGAGTACGGAATACAGAGTTTTCAGCGTATATATCATTATGAACAATCTGGACTTCAGTTATCACTTCATTTTTGACATTTCTTTAGGGTCTGAAATGCGAGCTATACTAAATCCGTTTGAGAGCGTATCACGCCCCAGAACTCGTACTAGTAGGTAATTTATCCAGCGGGTTGTTTCGGCCGGTGACTTCGTAGCCTGCGAATACAGCCGCTTTTTTACGCTCGCCACAGGCTAGTGACTTCGGAGCGCGGACAAAAACCGCTGGATCCTCGAGCATGGTAAAACGTCGGCTCAGAATGTTGTTATTGTTGTTATTATGTGGCAAAATGAAAATGAAAACACTTGCAACAAAGCACGAGACTAGAAGTGAAAAACACAAATCTATGCCAACCAAAACTGACTTCAAGTCCTAAACTACGACTCGTCGGTTTTTATTGCAAACTGGTTTTGATCGAGAAACGACAAATTTTCAATGAATCAAGACAAGAGACGAGAAAATTCAAGGACGGAATGTAAACATCGCTAGGTAGAAATAACACACATTTTTTAAATTGCAGTCGGCGAAAAAAAGAAAGATCTACACATGTAATCCACTATATGTACGCTTACCTTCACCAATCTAGCTTGTTTGAATCACTCGTTGAAGCGTACGCCGTGTTGACTGTTGTTGTTTTAAAATAACTCCTAAAACACTCGGGATGATAATAAATACGAGCCAGCAAGTATATCCAAAGACATTCAAATGTGTCTGAAGGAATGGTTTAGACGATATTTCGTCTTTGAACGTGTTTTTGAAGCAGCTGTTCTGTGTTCATCGTGAATCAAGGCCAAACACATTTTCTTTCATGTTCTTTGTAAAGCGAGGCCGACGTTTCCTCTCTTTTCGTCGAATTCAGTACTTTCAATCAACATCAATCGATTCCATCTTTTGGGAATACTCCCTAATTGTTCAAAACAAGAAACGAAGAACTGGAAGTACAAATATCAGCGACATTCAGCAGGCTTGTATAGTTGTAGTTGTAGTTTTTGGTTTCATGTTGAGTTGGGTCCGACTCACCAGGCGAAGGTTTTTTTGATTCTTTTCAAACTTTACAGGTCCTTTTCAAAGAAATCAACCCCTTACGGTGTTATATGAAGCCATTTCATGTAGAATAGCATAGGTTGAACGACAAAATCGATCTAATTTGAATTTGATTCAAGGTGCAGTAATACGGGAAACAAAATCGTGCAACTTGTCGCGCAACATTTTTGCGTTGCAAGTTGCAGAGCAATGTTTCTCGTATTACCGTCGTTCGCGCAACTTGTCGCGCAACACATTTTCGTGTTGCAGGTTGCAAAACTTTGTTGCGCAAAGTAGAAGCTCTTTCTAATTTGTTGCGCGACAAGTTGCGCGAACGATGGTATAATACGAGAAACATTGCTCTCAACAATCTGAACAATGTTGCGCGAAATGTTGCACGATTTTATTGCTTCAGCAGATTTCTTATTTACATAAATGGCGGGAAGCGCGGCCGCGTTGAAGATCGAAAATTCAAAAATACTTTCAGCTTTCAAAGCCGGACTTAAATTCACTGTCCAATTTACTGTCGTCTTATTAGACTATTTGACATGAACGTTAACGTTATCATCCCGAAAATCTATACGAGCTTACGTATTTTTTCTTCACTAACGTGTACTCACCTTCCGGTTACTAAAAATAGATTTAGCGCCACGAGCATGGACCACATATCAGTGGCATAGGGTAAAACTGTTTAACTAAATTATATTTAATACTTCAGTTTCGCGTTGTTTTGAGATTACCGCTGTCCTTGACAAAAGACGCATTTGTACAGGCTTAGCCTCGATTCAGAAAACAGTACGTGCAATTCAAAAATGTTACCATTGTTTCATGTCAACATTTTTTCGTGTTCTTGTTGGTATTTGTGAATAATTTACACTGACTCGAGGCTAAGCCTGTACAAATGCGTCTGATGTCAATAAGTACAGCGGTTTTACAACGGGATCTATGAACGCGAAAAGGGACTATTATGAAAACAACATAACATAGTAACATCATAATAATAACTATTCCTTGAATTCAGTTGCGACATCAAAAAATAGGAAAAGATAAATCATGTTTTGCTGACAGTTTGATGTTATCAATGTGTACTTCTATAGCTCTGAACTGAACTGAACATACAAAACGAGCACATAGACGTGATTGTAGTTGACAGATACTGTAAATTACAAGAGAACAAAATAAAATAAAGACAGAAAAAGGGTCCAAAAAAGGGTCCAAAAACGGGTCCAGGGTCCAAGGGTCCAGTCCATGTTTTACCCTATGCCCACATCAGTACGAGATTCGCTCTTTATGGTCTCTTGAGTTATAGGCGTTCCAAGACCGAACTGCATTATGGTTACAGCTTGAATAGCCAAATCGGTATGAAAGGCTGTATGATATCGTACCTATTTCAATTTCAACATTTTGAATCGAATTTTATGAAATATTTCTGGCATACATGCCATTCAAGCTGTTACCATAATGCAGTTCGGTCTTGCAACGACCTATAACCTATGGACTCATGTGTACGACAACCTTTTTTGATATAGATGTATGCTCCAAGCGGCCATGTAATTTACTTTTTATCATATAACAATCAGTGGTAGAAAACACAGAATTTCTCTTTTTTTCGAAAAACGATATCTTCATATGTGAAGATATCAATGATATCACCACTGGCCACTGGTAGCGGTGTTGATATGGTTTTACGATATGATGTTGCTATCAGCCAGCATACCACTGATTGTTATAGTCGAACCTCCCGTAAGCGACCACCCAAAATGTCAAGCTTTGTGGTCGCTTACGGGAGGTGGTCGCTTACGAGAATTCAAACCATAGGGGGTCTTAATTTTGCGTTTACAACCACAGATCTATAGTTACCCAATGCGTCAATACCCATCTAAACCCATATACAACACTAATAACTTTTTAAACTAGGCTACCTAACAGCAGTGAATGCTGACGGTGAATGCAATGTTAGTAGTTGTGGATAAGAGTTGGTGCCGGAGAGCTTAGAGTGATTCCAATAAACCTGGGCACTACTAATTAGCTGTCAGTGTTTATTAGATGCAAAGGAACAAAAGACAACAAAAGAGTGAGTGTCTAATAGTGTGTATTGGTGTAGTTAGTAATGCCCAGGTTTATTGGAATCACTCTACTGTAGTTATGAAATGTTTTGTTTTATGTAAGTGACACTAAGTATGCAAATTATTAGGCGAGTCTACCTTTCTTTGTTTTGAATAGTATTTGTCTATTTGAAAAACTGGATAGCTTATGAATAACTAATGTATTACTTATAATTGAGATTTCAATGCGAATATTCACACTTGAAATGACACACGGTCAGCCGGCACTAATCAGCTCAATTAATACGGTGATCTTCAACTACACAATTCCCACGAAAAGCACAAGATACGGTATCTGATGGGCTTACGAGTCAGGATATACCGGCTAAAGAAACATACACATGTACAAATTAATTAGGGACACAGATTTTGGGCACGACATTTACCGATCAGAAACACGAAAGTTTGAATAGGAAAACAACTTGGAAACTGCATGCCGGGTAAAAATCGAGATTTTTTTCTGCCTACGTGAATGAATTAGAATTGCTTCCTTGCTCGCTCGCTTCAGGCTCGCTCGCTGCGTCAGCAAATACTGCACTCCAAATTCCAACAAGTAGGTCGTTTTACACGGGGGAGGGGTCGTTTTTACATGGGAGAGGGGTCGTTTTACATGGGAGAGGGGTCGTTTTACATGCGGGAGAGGTCATTTTACATGGGGAGAGGTCGTTTTACAAGGGGAAGGGGTCGTTTTACATGGGGGAGGGGTCGTTTTACATGGGACAGGGGTCGTTTTACATGGGGGAGGGGTCGTTTTACATGGGGGAGGGGTCATTTTACATGGGGGAGGGGTCGTTTTACATGGGAGAGGGGTCGTTTTTACGTTTTATATGGGGGAGGGGTCGTTTTACATTGGGGGAAGGGTCGTTTTACATTGGGGGGGGGGGGGGGGGGGGGGGAGGGGTCCTTTCTTAAGATGCGAAATTAATTTCAAGATGTCAAGCAATCAATAACTCTGTGGAGTATAGGGATTTCATTTCTAAAATTAACAGCATAGCGTCACTCATTTCATTCCAAGTTCCGGCTTAGTAAGGGTTGCAAGGTCAATAGCGCGGCGTATGTCCATCGTTTGTACGCACAAATCACACTGGAGCAGTTTTTTTCGTTGAAGTCCGTCAAGATAGACTTATATGTGGACTGCGCAAAGTATTCTGACCTTGTTCCTGATCAAATGCATATCGCCATGTCTACGCTTGGGCTACCTGTGTAGTGACAAGCCGCGCTTGCCCCATGCTCCCTTTTTCTTGAAAACTATACACAGAACACACCCACCCACCATTTACAATATACAAGTAACAAAACTGAACGAGCTATTTATTTATCATAACTAATGAAAACATGGTTATAAATGTATTACTAAGTAACTATAAAAAACATAACCCAACTCTGTAGTGGGTACATGTATTTATAAGGCTTATTGCCTGGCTTGTCAGTATTCGACTCTAACTTCTATAAACTTTATCTCTTTTTCTAGTTGACTATACGATATTTAGTAGTAACTTGGTTATAAATGTATTACTAAGTAACTATAAAACTCATAACCCAACTCTGTAGTGGGTACATGTATTTATAAGGCTTATTGCCTGGCTTGTCAGTATTCGACTCTAACTTCTATAAACTTTATCTCTTTTTCTAGTTGACTATACGATATTTAGTAGTAACATGGTTATAAATGTATTACTAAGTAACTATAAAACTCATAACCCAACTCTGTAGTGGGTACATGTATTTATAAGGCTTATTGCCTGGCTTGTCAGTATTCGACTCTAACTTCTATAAACTTTATCTCTTTTTCTAGTTGACTATACGATATTTAGTAGTAACATGGTTATAAATGTATTACTAAGTAACTATAAAACTCATAACCCAACTCTGTAGTGGGTACATGTATTTATAAGGCTTATTGCCTGGCTTGTCAGTATTCGACTCTAACTTCTATAAACTTTATCTCTTTCATCTAGTTGACTATACGATATTTAGTAGTAACATGGTTATAAATGTATTACTAAGTAATTATAAAACTCATAACCCAACTCTGTAGTGGGTACATGTATTTATAAGGCTTATTGCCTGGCTTGTCAGTATTCGACTCTAACTTCTATAAACTTTATCTCTTTCATCTAGTTGACTATACGATATTTAGTAGTAACTTGGTTATAAATGTATTACTAAGTAACTATAAAACTCATAACCCAACTCTGTAGTGGGTACATGTATTTATAAGGCTTATTGCCTGGCTTGTCAGTATTCGACTCTAACTTCTATAAACTTTATCTCTTTTTCTAGTTGACTATACGATATTTAGTAGTAACATGGTTATAAATGTATTACTAAGTAACTATAAAACTCATAACCCAACTCTGTAGTGGGTACATGTATTTATAAGGCTTATTGCCTGGCTTGTCAGTATTCGACTCTAACTTCTATAAACTTTATCTCTTTTTCTAGTTGACTATACGATATTTAGTAGTAACATGGTTATAAATGTATTACTAAGTAACTATAAAACTCATAACCCAACTCTGTAGTGGGTACATGTATTTATAAGGCTTATTGCCTGGCTTGTCAGTATTCGACTCTAACTTCTATAAACTTTATCTCTTTTTCTAATTGACTATACGATATATAGTAGTAACATGGTTATAAATGTATTACTAAGTAACTATAAAACTCATAACCCAACTCTGTAGTGGGTACATGTATTTATAAGGCTTATTGCCTGGCTTGTCAGTATTCGACTCTAACTTCTATAAACTTTATCTCTTTTTCTAATTGACTATACGATATATAGTAGTAACATGGTTATAAATGTATTACTAAGTAACTATAAAACTCATAGCCCAGCCCTGTAGTGGGTAAATGTATATTTATAAGGCTTATTGCCTGGCTTGTCAGTATTCGACTCTAACTTCTATAAACTTTATCTCTTTCATCTAGTTGACTATACGATATTTAGTAGTAACATGGTTATAAATGTATTACTAAGTAATTATAAAACTCATAACCCAACTCTGTAGTGGGTACATGTATTTATAAGGCTTATTGCCTGGCTTGTCAGTATTCGACTCTAACTTCTATAAACTTTATCTCTTTTTCTAGTTGACTATACGATATTTAGTAGTAACTTGGTTATAAATGTATTACTAAGTAACTATAAAACTCATAACCCAACTCTGTAGTGGGTACATGTATTTATAAGGCTTATTGCCTGGCTTGTCAGTATTCGACTCTAACTTCTATAAACTTTATCTCTTTTTCTAGTTGACTATACGATATTTAGTAGTAACATGGTTATAAATGTATTACTAAGTAACTATAAAACTCATAACCCAACTCTGTAGTGGGTACATGTATTTATAAGGCTTATTGCCTGGCTTGTCAGTATTCGACTCTAACTTCTATAAACTTTGTCTCTTTTTCTAGTTAACTATACGATATTTAGTAGTAACATGGTTATAAATGTATTACTAAGTAACTATAAAAACTCATAACCCAACTCTGTAGTGGGTACATGTATTTATAAGGCTTATTGCCTGGCTTGTCAGTATTCGACTCTAACTTCTATAAACTTTGTCTCTTTTTCTAGTTAACTATACGATATTTAGTAGTAAGATTGTTGATAGTCTTTTTGGTTGAAGTCTTTTTCTCTCCCACTTGCCTTCCTTGCTTAATGACACCGCTGACCAGTGGTATTGCTGGAAGGAATCACAAAATCAATCGTGTTGGTTGGTTTCTCTAATGGAGATTATTTACAGGCGTTTTCCTTACCCAGAACTGAACCCACGGTTACAAATATATGTTTTGCTTAAAAAAGTGACACTTTGAAATATTATCGCTTAAAAATTGAACTGCTAGTGAGTTAAAAAAAACAGTTATTTTTTTGATAGACTTTACACTGAGCTTTTACGCTACGAGGTAATTCGTTGGTGAACATCAGTATTTTCGAAAGTTTTATTTTATCGACCTCTTAATTATGTTGATTGAATATAAGAATTTGTTTATTCGAAAGCAATAAATTACTGATGAATCTGAAAAGCTATACCAAACACTCGTGCTTCGGGTTTCATCAAGGGTTTCAAACACCTCGAAACGATAAAAGCACTCGGCCTTCATCAGTTTCTTGGCCGGTTTGGAACCCCTGATGAAACCCTCGCACTCGTGTTTGATATATAACTTCAAACTCATAGACTAATTTCTTGGAGCATTTTTGAAACTGTGCGCATGTTTTGTTAGTAATTAGGCTTTTCATGCCATGTTGATCTATCCAAAGGCTTACCTTCTTCACTCATACAAACTTGGCTTTCACTACGTTGAGGATTTCCCTTGCACGTTCAACAGCTTGTGCCGCCATGTCTCTTGTGTAAATATCGTGGGGAATGTTGGGATACTGAACCCGGTCTGGATAGCGCATGCGTGTAGAGTCTCCAAGAAGACATTCCACAGAGTGGGCTAGCGATGAAAGCTCAGAGTTGCCGAGTCTAATAGCAATTCCTGATAGATTATGAGTGCTGCTCTTGTCTGCATCTCGGGAATATTGTGCAGCCTTGAGGGCTTTTTCTGCAGACTAAACACAGGAGATGAAAATTGTAATAAGTAAGTGAGACTTGTACCCAGGGCACTGTTTTGCTAGGAACGCCTAGGGACTTTTTCCACGCTGTGTGTGTAAGCATCTATTAACGATCTCGAAGTTTAATTTCATTTTTACTTTTCGAAACTTTGTTGTGTTAGAGACTGTACGTACTTATGTACAACGATAGCATGCAGTGATTGGTATAAAAACCTGACTGGTTATATTTATAATAGAAAATAACTATTAATGATAATGAAATATGATGATTATTATTACTATTATGAATGTGATGACGATTATGATGACGATTATAATTACGGATGGAAATATCAGTTGGTGAGGTCATTGATAGTGTTGTTGATGGTTATATTATTATTATTAATTAGGATGTTTCTCGGATAGTTATGTTCTATTTATTGTTGATATTATGCTGCTTACGAGCTATTCTGTTTTCTTTAATATTTTTTAGTTATTTATAAACCAAGAGTTATGGTCTCTTGATAAACACATTGCAATAAGCCAAGTCAGAGTTTAAGGGGCGCGCGGGGCCTGGTAACGATTCGGGATAAAATCTGTCCGAAGTGAATTTTTCTCCCATGTATCTTGTGTTTTTGCCGAGTTTTCTAGGCGCATTTTGCACTACTTTTTCTGTATTACTAGATGTTTTAACAAGCGTTCACTCGTGCCCTGGTCGATTGAGCACTGGGATGCACTGCAGCACGAAAGACGCATACTTATGGTTGGTTTGTGATTTGTAATCTCTCTCGTGGTCAGACTCGTTGTCTCCTCCACATTTTCGACATGGACCAACAAAAAAAAGTTGTGTTTTCCACCTCGTGCCCGGCCTTAGGCCTGGGCACGAGTAATAAAGTATTTTCTCTGTTTACTAGTCACATACAACTGCAAGGTTAACTATAACAGCGCTTATACGTTCATTTGAACACGATAGTCGACTGAAAAACGTATAATAATAATAATAATTATTATTATTTATTTCAAGTCGATAACGTTAGGAGTGGTTACCCAATCTCCCGAGCCAGAGACTCATGTTAAAAAACGCTCGACCATAGCAATAAATAAATATACAATATATATAAATAGTGTCTATATTTAAGAAATAAGAAACGTTTTCCGTGTTTGCACAGGCTTATGCAAACCGAGGGGGAGTTTGGGAGAACTCGAGAGCAGACAGTGAAAACCCGGTCTCGGGTTTTCACCTGCTCGAGAGTTCTCCCAAACTTTCCCGAGGTTTGCATAAGCCTGTGCAAACACGGAAAAACGTTTTTTATTTCTTTTATAAAATAACTACAAGGTTATTTAGGAATATTATATTTATTTACGCAAGTTTTCAGTGATCAAATGTGCGATTCTCCTGAAAAGCGTCAGAAATCGCGTGATATCCAATGAAATTTCACGAAAGAAATCAAGTTTAGACAAAGCGACTCATAATTTGATAGAAAACTACAGAAATATGTATTTTCTGGACTTCTTATGTGAACTCTGTACACTTAAAAAGGAAGCAATGTGAGAAAAGCCGACTTACTGACAATGAATCGCCAAAACAATCTGAAATAGTTGTGAATTTGATGAATGGAGAAGTACAGCCGAAGTCAAGTAGCCGAAATGCAGTTTTTGTCGTATTTTCTATGATTTCCTCGCTTTGTTCGACTAGAATAAGTCAAAGATGGACGTTCCTGAGACACCAGAAGCTATTGTTTTCTCTTAAACACTTTTCTTGCTGGAGAAAGAGGTAAAACTTTGCTGTACAGTTTTGTTAAAAATGTATTTAGTAAATAAAATGATTTTTGACAACAAACAAATGTCGTTCAAATTCACTGAATCGCTCTTTGACATGTCTTGGCCGAAAACCGTATTTGCATAGCCTCATGAAACACGGCTAATCAGCCAATCAGAGCGCGCGTTATATAAAAGTTATTTTATAAAGGCCAAGATATAATACGTATATTTCTGAATCAACCCACAGGCCTACATCTCTGTACTCGTGGAAGCGGTTTGGGCTTCCTGTGTCAACTGAACGGTTGTCAGTTTCACGTTTGGATTTTGCTTTTAAATCATGTCTTTGCTTCGATTCTTTGCAATTTTTTGAGAAAATAATAAAGATTATGAGCCGTAGTTCTCACGGCCTCCTACGTCCAGACTACGTGTATAACGAAGGGCATTTTTCTGATCGTAAAATCGAATTTGATGAACAAAACACACACGAGGTTGATATAAGAAGACCTTTATGCATACCTTGGAGTATTTTCTGGGCAAAAATCGTATTCTAAGAGATGAAAATTGCTCCTAGAAAACTCGGTAAAAATACAAGAGACATGGGAGAAAAAATCACTTCGGACAGATTTTATCCCGAATCGTTACCAGGTCCCACGCGCCCCTTGAACTCTGACTTGGTTTATTAGCCATTACCAAAACGAGCAGGGGGACTGGTACCAAGTCCGTAAAACTAATTCAATTTGATACTAGTAAAATTGGGCATCCTTAAAGGGCCGTTTACACGGGCGATTTTATCGGCGATTTTGTCGGCGATTTTATCGCCGCGAAGTTGCACAAAATTTCGAGCATGTTCGAAAATGCAGCGATTTGTCTACAATTTTATCGCCGCTTATCGCCGCTACTGAAATCGCCGCCATTTTGAAAGCTATTATCATGCAACTATCCACTGACAAGTGCAAATGCGGGCGCTAATATGAGCGAGCGCGAGCGAGTCCCGAAACATTACCGGAATCGCTCCCGAAGAGGACGAGTAGGGTTAGAATTGAATTGAATTGAATGTTACCCTAGTACTAGGGTCAAAGATAGCCCGGGTTTACTCGCTGTCACTGGCCCTACTTTTCGCTTTTCTAAACCGCTTCTCGCCACTGTCTTGATCAGCCGCCACACGGTACTCATCGATTGAAAAGGCCTGAAAACTAGTAAAAAGTTGTCCCGGGTAGGCGAGTTATCTCGGCAAAACCGTTTACAAGGGAAAAACATAACCCTAGCAGTAGGGTAACCCTACCAGCCTTGTAAACACTTACGCGAAAAATATAAGAAACTTACGAGAGCATAGGATAACCCTAGTACTAGGGTAACCCTTCTGCTAGGGTTACCCTCCCTCCTTGTAAACAGGGCCTAAGGTGCAGTAATGTGGGCAACAAAATCGTGCAACTTGTCGCGCAACATTGTTGCGTTGCAAGTTGCAGAGCAATGTTTCTCGTATTACCACCGTTCGCGCAACTTGTCGCGCAACACATTTTCGTGTTGTAGGTTGCAAAACTTTGTTGCGCAAAGTAGAAGCTCTTTCTACTTCATGCAACAAGGTTTTGCAACCTGCAACACGAAAATGTGTTGCGCGACAAGTTGCGCGAACGGTGGTAATACGAGAACTTGCAACGCAACAATCTGAACAATGTTGCGCGACAAGTTGCACGATTTTGTTGCTCGTATTTTGTTTCCAGCTCTGTGCCGCGCACGCGCGCGAGCAAATTTGAAATGCTCACGCGTGCACGCGTAAAACATTGTTAATCGTTGCCAAGGAAACTACTACAAGCATCAGGAGAAGATACGCCCCCTAACCCTGATATCTGATTGGTTCATTCGCATCCGCGCGCCCACAGTTTCACACCCCCTCGCCCCTACGGGGCTCGCGGCTTCCTTGTCCGTTCGGAAAGTATAGTGCAAGATATTTGTGGCCAGCGGTTTACTAATAAAAAAACAGTGGATCGTACGAAAATCGGACTCAACCAATATTCTGCCGTGCTCCCTTGCTCTAGACAACGAGTTTTGCGAGAAATCTCGCCGTAGTCGAAACGACGACAACGAGATTTTCAAGCTGGCGTGACAATGTCACGGCTTTACGCATGCGCACTAATCGTAACGCCGAAAACTCGTACTCGTACTCGTAGTCGAATCTAAAGGTCTCTATTGACGATGCTAGAGGGCATCAAAGATGACTATTTTCCCATACAAACTCTGTAAATTTTTGACGTCCATCCAAACCATACATTCACTAAAAGTTTGGCTGGACAACACAATTTCAAAAGTTTATAATTCCGACAGAATTCGCTCAAATGACATCAAACTTTGCACAGATGCTAATTTCAACATGCTCTTTCATGTCATGATATGAAATTAAATGTTGCAAGTACATTAATTTTAATAAACTCATTCCCAGTCCCCTGCTCGATTTGATAGTGGCTAAATGAGACTGTGCAAAATGCGTTCGAAGAACTATCACGTTATGATGATCATGATTATACGATGATTACTATGATGTTGATTACGATGCTGATTACTATAATGATGATGATGATTACGATGTCTCACCTGATGACACTTGAAGCAAGCCCATTCATAGGAGGGTCTATTCTCATTTACGTCATTGCTTGCTGCATTGAGATCATCAGTAGCTTGTCTGTACCATCTTGTTGCTTCTCCAGGCTGAGGATTAGATCGCCGGTAAGACGATGAAGAACATCCGCCACTAAAGTAAGAGCTTCTCTGGGATCCATGGTCTCGAGCACGATCTGACCATCTTCTGTAGTAATGTGTGTATCCTCTGTAACTGGAAAAGTTGCCATATCCACCAGAACTCCCAAAATTTCCTGCTCGTTGTGGATCAACACCAGTTTCCAAGCGCTTGATTTCTGCTTGAATGAACTTGAACACCTCTGTACAGAATTCTTCATTTCCAGGGTTTTTATCAGGATGCCAAGTGAGGAACAATCTCTTGATGATTTTCTTTCTCTTTTCTTCAGGAAGATGCCAAGCTTCTTCCAGAGTCTTTTTGACTAGTCGTTTTGCATCATCAAGGTTATCAGGCTTCACCTCTTGTTTTTCTGCAGTTTCAGATCCAGTGAAAACTTCAATCTCCAGTCCTTCAGTTCCTTGATTGCGGCGACAAAATGTATACAAATCTACTGCATCAACAACAATAAGTTCCTTGCCAATGTTAATTCTGTATCGTTTCGTAATTGGTGAAGCTTCTTCTCCTGATGGCACTTCTTCTATAATGATGGCATAGATGTACGTTGCAGCGCCATCCTCATTACGAAGACTCGGGTCATCAAGCTCGTAACCCACGTACTCGCCAGGATAGAAGACTGTAAATGCGTGTACAAGAAGGTGGTGGTCTTCGATGTGAATAAAGTTCCCAGGTGTTGGAAAACAAGTTGCTTCTGCTTCCAAATATGTATTATCTTCTCGTATCTTCAAGCTATCGAGTAATGGTCTTATTTCGTCAAGTGGTTTAAGTAGCATCATCGGAAGATGAACTAGTGCTTCTCCAAGTAGGTGTCCCGTTATCCGATTAATAATCTCCGCAACCCTTGATGTGAATTCTTTTAAATCCACCTTCTGTTCAACATAGATCTTCCATACTTCCTGGTTTCCTTCTTCTGTCTTCTCCTCGAAGCATGCCACTGCTGCCTCACTTTCTGGTATCGTTGTTCCTTCGCAAACGAGCCTTGTTCGCAAGCCTGGAACGCTGTATACATGAATGCAACGTAGACTTTTTTGTACGTTTCTCAGAATACCATCCTCTGTCTTCATGTCACGTTCATAACTAGCGTGCTTTATTAAACGAGTCAACCCAAAACAAAACTCATTCGATGTTAGAATCTGTCTCAACTCCTGAGCGGCACTGGAAAAGGTTGCAGGTTGGCCATTTTCCAAAAGAGTTTCGTGTACAAAAGAAGTCAGCTTGCGAGGTCGGATAGATTCTGGCAACTGGTTTATCATAGAGTCATCGTTATCCACTCTCAGTTCACATTCCTTGAGTTTGACGAAAAGCAATCTTTCAAATCCTTCCAGACGCTCTTTGAAATGAGGTGCATCGTTGTAGAAAATCTCAGTAGATTTTTGCAAAAATACTAATTTCAAGTTAGGGTCAACTGGATTTCGTTTGACTCCTGGTAAGTAGAGTGACAGGAGGTCCGAGGTAGTGACTCCACTATTCTTTTTAATGGACTCAAATAAGCCTTTGGTGGCCTTAAATGCTTTAGTAGTCTCGTTGGGATCCAATTTACCGTCCCTGCATTCCATACGAATGTAATCAAGAACCATGGCATACTGTGCTGGAGTAACTGTGTTGGTTGCTCCGAGTTTCTCAAACAATGTACTGTAACCAGCTAATTTGGGAGGAACTCTGAACAAGTATGGGTAGATTTCATCATCTGAAATCAGTTCAGCAACTATTTGTCTCGGGTATACAAAGCGTTTACCATCCTCAACAACAATGCAGCGAGTCTTCTGAAGCCCAGTCGTTATGGCACTTTCGTTGTTCTGAAGGTTGGTCTCCAAGAACTGGTAAATGTGTGTCATCACATTAATCACGACTGGTGCGTCTTGAAAATCATTGCTTTGGTTTTTGTCCAGACGTTGTTCAACATCGTCGTTTCTCTGACAGAGTACACGGCAGACGTTTTTACAGTGCTTAACAACCATCTGGACTGTTGGACTTTCAAGGGATTCGAGTCTTCTAATTATTTCATTCTTGTTACCTCGATTACACTCTGGGTTAAACTGATAATGCAAAGAGAGTGGTTTGGCATAGTCGGGTAAAATGCTGGCGCTGGTCCATGTGATTAAACTAAAAGTGTTCTTGAATTGGTAGGGCGAAGCGACAGAACCTTTAAAGCAGATACACGGCTTTCTTCCAAATGGCACATGGATTTGTTCAAGCTGGGCGCCAACTTTCTCTGGGAAGATGAAACAAATTTCTTTCACATCATCGAGTATTCGACTGGTCGCAATGTTTTTCATTTCAAAGAGATACGAAACCAAAGTTGTCGACTTCTTTGTTGTTTCTTCATTTGGCTGCCTTTGACCTTCTTCTTCAACTTCACGGGCGAACTGCAGAAATTGTTGATCAGTTACTTCATAAATTAGTCCGATTTTACGAAGAAACTGCAGCCAACAGTAGTCGCAAAATGGATCTGCTGGATACATTTCTTGTCGATTTGCAAACATGACTTTGAATACTTCAATGGAAGGGTCATAGAGAGAAGAAGCTTGTCTCAATGAACCATCTCTTCCGAGGTCAAATTTGAGGTTGTAGAGGGCCTGAAGAAGCTTTTCCTTCTTAGCTTTGCTTGCATTTGAAACTTCTAGTTCACTGAGCAAACATTGAACAAAGGTAATGTGGACCAACCTCGCTTCTTTGCTCATCTCTTGGAATTTCTGAAAAATTATATCACAATATACATCCACTTCATCTTTGGAATCGCATCCCAGAAAGCAATAAAGCTGCTCCAAGCTGCCATAGTGTATAAGAAACACAATTCTAGCTGTTGCTTCCCATTTATTCATATCGTTCTTTGGAATTCTCCTGGATAGAACGAATGCTTGTTTTCCACTTATGCTGATGAGATCACCATGAACAGTTCGATAAAACGGAAGTGATTTCAGATCTTCTGCATCCTTGAGCTCTTCCTTGTGGTCGTTAAAATACTTTAACACAGCCATACAGTTATTTCGGCCAAGACCTTGGAACGATGCTGGATCAAGTTTCAATTTATGCAAAAGAACTGACAAAAACGACTGTGGATCACTTAGATTGGAGACAAGCTGTTGCGGGATCACAACTGAACTTGTAGTACCGGATAAATATTCACTGCCTTGAAGAAGTCTGCAATTAAGTTCTGGAAGGCACATCTTGTGAATGGATTTCCTCAAGTCTGGAGGTGAATTTGAGTCTCTTAAAAAAAGCACAGTTTGAGCCAAATGTAAAGGAACAAGGAAATGTTTGGCATGTACATGTGAAGGACGAACTACAGTAGCTGGAAGGAGGCACCAGTCTTTTACGGGATTGAGAGCTTGTTGTATGGTTGTATGGTATGTATATATGATGGCTGGTTCCACAAAATGCGAAAAGAACCTCCAAACGCGCCGGATCCATTGGCCAGACGGCAATTGGCTGTCCTTGTCCAACGGATTCCAGTTGATGTACTTACTGGACGATTTGTAAGACGACTCATCCAGCACCCTTGGAAGAAGTCTTGCAAACTCGGCGACGTCAAACACTTTAAAAACTTGGGGCATGATATTCTTCTTCTCTTGGCCATAGAAAACAGAGTTGTAAAGTTTTCTATGGACAAACATGTGACGACAGTTGGGAAGTAAATCAAAGAACTCACTCAGGAAAACTGGCTCTGATTGATCAAAAACTCTAAGTTGATTATCTCCAGTCAATGAAAGCGGTAGATCCTGTAGTTCTTGACAGAAACGTTCTTCTTCTTCTTCTTTGCAATACTTGAGAACCAGAAGCAAGTTGTCGATATTTTGAAATGGTGTGCTTGTGACTGGTGCAGGTAATGATCCAATGTTATTGGTTAGTACGTTAGTAGAACTGTACGTGCGGAAAAAGGAAATAACCTCTTTGGGAGAAATGCAATTTACTCTGATAGTGGAATCCACAAAGCACTGGTAAATTCTCATAGGCATGTACAGCAAATTAAACCCCACAGCAAGCAAAGCGGCTCTCAAATGCAAGACACTCGCATTCTTCGATTTAACTTCGACCTTTTGAGATGTGAGGAACTTCAATTGCTCGTTTAAAATATTATCAAAGAACGCTTTGTCATGATCTTCTCCTGTTGGTGGGAACCATTCAATTATCACCTCATCCCGTGGAGGATCTGTTGTGCAGATGTGGCGCAATACTGGGAGAAGACGACTCCTTCTTGAATTCATATGACGGTACACTTCTGTAGCAAGGACTTTCCAGTACGACGCACTCAAATCCAAAGAAGGGAAAAAACTTTCATAGTGTGAAACGAAACGTTCTGCTTCATACCGGCCTCCTATCGACATGGCAGATCCCATTGACATTCCCATTGTCCTCGATGTCGCAAATTGAGATTTCTTTCCCCTCTTAACCACTTGAAAGTACGTCCTGTTATCCTCTGTCACGACCAAACAGAGAAACTGTCTTATCTCTTCCAACATGACAACATAACATGGGGCAACCACTTGCCGTAAAAGGATGTCATTCCACTTGCTTCGGTAATCGCCTGTCTCGCTTCTCCATAGGTCTCGTCTTGCCTCATGGTCGAGGGCAAAGTGCCCATTGATATGAATAGGCAGCCCTGTTTTGAAAGGGAGAGGAAGGAAGCAATACGCTTTTCCTGGAGGTTTGATTTTTGACGAACTACTAATCAAACACGCAACACCTCCACGAGGAAGAAGACCAAGATCTTGTCGCATATATGCTCTACCGATTTCTTCTTCCTGACAGATATCTTCGGTGCACTCCCAACCAATTTGTTGCACGACCAGCCAATCTTGACAAAGACCTCGACGACCTCGACTATCTTTCAGATGAAGAACATAGGACACCTTTCGCAATGGAACTTCAGTTATGGATATTTCTCCACTTTGTAATTGATTTCCAATCGATTTGGCGTAACTAGAAAATTCATGTCGCTTCTTTTCATCCTCTGCAGACATCGATGCTTCAACGCGGGAGATCGTCTTGACATTCCCATTGTCCTCAATTTCGCAAATTGAGATTTCTTTTACACTGTTGACAAAAAGTAACGCCTCGAGAATCTCCTCTTGAAAATTGTTCACCAGGGAATTGAGTTTTTCAGTTGTCATTGGTTTGCTGCTGATTTTGGACGTCTCGGCCATTTTCTCATCGCGAAGTGGAAATCTGAACATCGTCCCATTGTCAATGGGAAAGTGTTGCTCAAGAAAGCATGGCAATACATCTCTAAACCTTTCCCTGAGGAACTCAAGACCTTTGTACATTACTCCAGGACTCTCTGGGCTGGCACAAGGAGCATATTTCAAGTTAGGGTCAAATACACACATTACCTCTCCAATCTCCTCCCCTTTGGATATAAAGGAAGGCACATCTGTCAGATGATAAACTGCATTGAACCCGATACCGTACTGACCAGTCTTGTTTGGGTCGTCTCCTTTGTTTCCTTCACCAAGGTTCTGTATTCCTATGATGTCACTGTTGGTGAATGGGGCATTATTGTAAACACAAAGGGCTGGTCCTTGAAGGGGTTTCCAGCTGTCTTCGAACACTCGTTCAACGGGATGTTGTCGTGGATCTTTGATAAAACAAATCTTACTGGCCTTAGGCATCATCTGCATTCTGGAGAAGTTCTTTCATGATTGATCCATCGCATGGATAACCTGTCAGGATACGTTTAAGTCTGTTCGTTAGTTTCTCCTTCTGTCCAAATGGAATACCGAATGCAACCCTGGAAAGTGTTTCCTGTCTTCTTGTCTTCACACCAAGTGCAATGCACACCGTTGGGGCAATGCCGTCACTCGCATAAATGATTCCTGTTTCATCGGGCATCCATAAACAGTCCTTGATGCAAATGTTCGATGATGATCTCATGATTCTGTCAGAATCAGGTAAATAGATATCTCCATACTTTGCCACTACTTTTCTTGATGAAATGCCCACTTTTTTCATGGCTTCAACCAGCAAATCTAACAAGACTTTTACTTGAGCTTCTAGATGACTGTTGATCGAATTTTCGCCATGGTCTTCCCTCACTTTCCTAAGGGTATTTATGTAATCGTGAATTTCAAAAGATTCTCGGACTCCAACTACCCTGAGTAATTCAGCGAACTTATACAAAGGAGGTACCATACATATGTATGGAAGAAAGTGCACTCTGCTAGTGAATGCAATCTGGCTTGCATAAAGGAACTGGTTATCAACGAGAACGAACTTCAATGGAGCCAGAAACTCTTTCACTTCTTTCTCACTGTGTGTCAAAAGACGTTGGAAATATTCGTACAATTTCACACAAGCCTTTTTCAATTCGCTGTTACTGACGGTGCCTCTGGTAGCTTCTTTTGTCGTGATAACAGTTTCAAGCTGTAACTTTGCTGCAGTTAACGAAACGCTCTTCTTTATTTCTAAAAGCTTTCCAGTTCTCGAGTTCCAGTCAAGCTTACCGCATCCATCATCTCCTTCATTTATAATCGGTGCACTTGCGCTCACCAAATACTTCAAGCTTTTTGGATAAAGGCTATCTGCAGCTAAGAAAGCAGTTTGCTCATATTCATCTCCTTTCCATTTAAAGGGGAACGTTTGGGGCCTTTTTAGAATTGGGAGGAAGCAGGTTCGCTGCAATTCCGCTTTGATTTCACTGTCAACGTGTTGGTTTCGCAAGAGCTTGTCTTCAATGAACGCAAGTAGCAACTTTGTTCGCTTTATAGATTGTTCATAGGATCCAAGGGTTGTGACGCTCCTAGCCCTCTCTATAACTTCCTTCCAATCAAGGTCATCTTCACGCATACCCAGCTTCTTCAATTTGAGCAGCCGTTCGTCAGTACAAAGCTCACTGCCATAAGGAAACTTCCCATCGTCAGATTTATACAACTGTGCTGCTTTCCTATATGGATGGATCAGATCTTTAGGATACTTAAGTTGATGTCCTGTTGGAGAAGCAGGAATGCAGGGGTGGTCACGTACCAGATCGTTAAGCACAGGCGAAGTATCGTCAATTGCGTACAGCACAAGGGAATCTCTTGCTCTTGCTTCTAGTACGTTAAGAAAGGGAAAAACAACCTCCTTAAAGAAGGATTCTTTTTCAAGACAACGTTCCATTATCTTGTTTCCCAATCCATATTTCTCAAATGAGTGGAAAATCTGATCCGGTATGTCAAGAGCAATTAAAGATTGTGACTTTGCAAAACACTGAAGTGCATTTTGAGCAGCTTCGTTGATTCGTGTATCATTCTTAAAAGAAGGCTCTAGAAAAACGACACTGTTAATTTCTAACCACGTTACACCATCTGAGAATAGTTTAAGAGGTGATATCTGAGCGGCAGGTACTCCAAAACATAACTTGCTGTAAAACTCTGATGCTAATATGTTACAGTGTCCTTGTAGAACTTCATGGCCTCGAGGCCAGAGTAAGTGGTACTCGGAGCCACTCGAGCAGGTCGTCTTTAAATCCTCCAGGAGGCCAATATACGCTTGGCAAACAACCTCACTCATCAAGATATTGTTCCACTTAGCACTACGGTCAAACTTATCATCTTCTGTCATCTCACGCAGATGACGTCTGCTGTCGTCTACTGCAAAACATCCATTTATGTGAACTGGAAGTCCACTATGGATGGGAAGTGGAAGAAAGCAAAATACACTACCACACTGAAGGGAGGTGTCGTCTTTACAGCTAGTTTGACTATTAGGAATGTATCTTATTGGCTTTGGCATGAAATTCCCAGAGGGCGTTTCTACAAGCTGCGCTGCAACTCCAGCTGTGGGAAGAAGGCCTTTGGAGTGAAGTGACATTTCAAGAGCGCTGCCACTTACCATACAAGAATGAACTAGCCAGGTAGTTTGCTTGTCTGAATTCCCATTGCTATCACTACTAAAAAACTGATTGCCATATGTTGATATTTTGCTCTCACTGGTAAGTATCAGAGCTGATTTCATCAAGACTTGAGCGGGAGGTATCGTTTCTTTATCGATAACTTTCAATAAATCCGACGACACTCTCAAGATGTTGCTTTGTTTAACAAAGTCCTGCTTCTGTGGGGTCAACCTCTGCACTGGGATCGATAACGAGACTTCTCGTGTGAGTCGGTGGATAACGTCGACACATGACTTTGAAATGGAGAACAACTCAATCGGCTGTGGGACTCCGGTCTTTTCATTGGTCAGGTGGTACACACGAATAGTAAGCACATTCTGTGTGAACAGCAACAAGGATTCTGAACCAAACAATAGCATTCTAAGTAGCTCTTTGACTTGCTTAACATCGTAGTGAAGTTGCTTGATGCCACTTTTGTGCGCCTGGGTCTTTGTTCGTAGAGGAAACCGAAAGAGTGTCCCGTCGTATGGCTTGATCGATCCATCTGGTCGAAGATCGCAACCAAAGATGCCGTTGTAGGGCTTAAATTGATTGGCAAGCCTACGGAGAGTTTTCGTCGTTAGATTAAACTTGATTCCTGGTTTGCTCTTGTCTCGTATTGCCTTCCCAAGGTAAGTGGTATGAGGATCCAGTATAACGATCGATTCTCTACTTACGAAGCTAGGCACATCAGTCAGGTTGTACACCGAGTTAAACCCAAGACCAAATCGTCCAATCTTTCCTGTGTCTTCTTCTTTAGTAGCTGCATTCAACTTAACGATGTTCTGAAAGTCGTCATTTGTGAAGACAGCATCATTGTAGGACCAGAGAGCAGGACCCTGGCACTCTTTCATGCCTTCATCAATCAAGTGTGTCATTGCATCATCATTTGTGCGTTCGTCGTATAGGAATCGTACTTCTGTAGCTCCAGCGTCATCAGCATTTTGGATCAGTTCTTTAGGAACAGATAGGCCATCAGTATAGCCTTCCAATAAACTTTTAAGGCGGTCTAACAGTGACTCAGACTGGCCAAAGCTTTCCCCCATTTCTAGTTCATCTGCATCAAGGATTCGACTCATTAAAGTGGGAACCCCTAAGACTTCTGCTGTTGCAGTAGGGATATTGCGATGTATAAACTTGATCTTCACATCATCTGTGTCATCAATATCAATAACATCATGGCCTTGTTTGAGCCACTCCCGATCACAGTAGGTGCACTCATCTACCGGAACGAGTTCCAGAGTCATATCATCTTCAACATTTACAGGAACAAGAAGGTTTTCTCTAAGTCCTGATTCAAATGGTTCTCCATTTTGAGGTTTGAGGGCATTCAGGATATCAATAGAGTACTGCAAATCACGTTTTACGTCATGACAACTTGTATTGTGATTGTACTCGAGCTCGACGTGTCTTTCTTTGATTCTGCGCAAGATGTTCAACAACAGATTGTTGTCGCATTCGAGTTTCATACCACATTCTGAAAAGAATGTAGTAAACTCTTTGGTTTCGCTTGGCAGAGAGCACAGGTAAGGCTGCAGGTTGAAGCAAGGAACGTACAGAATTACTTCACTAGGGGAGGAGAACCCATCACCATTCCATACCCACTTGTGTATCTGCTGCACGTCAAGTTCTCCTATCACATTGTTGATGTCTTGTGAAGCAAGATATTTATAAATTGCTTTGATAACACTTATGAAGGTGTTTTTCTCTTTTTCTTCATAAGATAAGATGACGTTTCTAAGATGGCTGATTACTTCATCTATAGATGGAACTCTGTCCCAACCAAAGCAATGGGAAACTTGTGAATTGTCTTGCACGTCCACTAAGGTTTTGGAGCTTCCGACAAGGTAGAGGAACTTTGCTGATGTTGCATCTTTTGGACAGGCAAAAGAACTTTCATATTTCCTAGGCAAGGCAGTGGGATACGTTTCTGACCTTTTATCAAACACATGAACCCATGGAATGGAATTCAGTTGGAATAAGGGATCAGTTGTTGAGTTCACGAGCTGCAGCAGTAATGGAGTATGTTGTAAACGTTCCAGTATAGCTTCGGATTTGGTTGTCGCTTTCATCACATCTTGTATTCCATTTACCATTCTAGCGCTGAACAGAATATCGGAAGCAATCACATCTGTCTTTTTCTTGAGACCCAGTGTCCTCAAATGCACAAGAACGTTGGACTTTGCGTAATAAGAACCCAATTTGGGGAATTTTTCTGGCTCGTCCAGAAACATCTCTCTGAGAATTATATCCTCTGGATCAAACAGCTCTCCGGGTTTCTTTCTAGTGTTGCCCCCAGACATAATAAATGGAAGGCATGTCAGCAGTCTTTTGATATCTTCAAAATCCTGTCCGTGATACATGTTAAAACGATTAAGGGTGTACTCAACCAGCCCATCAATGTCTGGATCAGAGTACATATCATGCAGAGCATGGTTAAGCATTATCTTCACAAGTTCCACGTGGCTCATTGGTTCAGTGCCAAGCAACTGGGCAAGAGTTCTACTGCTGCCATCACAGAGATCCACCATGTCGGTACATAAATGCACAGGGGGAAAATCGTCAACTGGGGCAGCAAGTGGAACTTCCAACAACGCAACGGGGCGCGATTGTCCTCCAGATCCAGGATGAGTGTTAAACAGCTTCAGCTTTTTCAGAAAATCTCTTTCCTTCGGCGTGAGCGTGGATATGCGGGATAAGAATCCTCCCAAGGGTCTCATATCGGACAAAGACATTAGAGACACAGATTGAGGATTACTGACGACTGCCATAATGAGAGCATCCAAAACGCCTTTCGGATTTGGTGGATTGACATAATCAGGAACAAGAGTGTGATGCCTCATTAAAAACACAGGCAAGTTCTTCAAAACGGTTACATGAAAAGGAGACAAAACGTTAGAAACTGAGCTGTCTATCTGTTCACAATTGAAGGATTGGAGGACCAGACTCGATGGTCGCTGGATTCGGACAAGCTGAATCTTCTTCTTGTTTTCGATTGACACAGGTATCAGGGGAAGGCCACGAAAACCGTCCAATCCATTGGTGTCGTTAAAATACCTACCAAAGTACCCCCACAATTCCTCCAACCATTGAAATGTTGGATGGTTTGGTTTTCCAGGGCGCCATATCACGTGGCCGTTTGACTGTGTCCATTTAGTTGGTAATGCCTCACGGAGATGATTTTCAACAGCATCTTTATCAAAGTCACGTAGCTGCGTGTAGCCTATTAAAGAGAAGAAAAATGTCAATAAAAGAAAGTGAAAGTTATTTACAGTATTTACTGCACATGCTGGGCTCATGCAGAGGCAAAGTCTTGAGGCGGAAACGGATTCTTTAGGCAAAATGTGAAGGCGAATAAAGCTAGCGAGTTCAACAAATGCAAACTCAACAAATAAATTACCTTTTCGAGCTGCATTCTCCAGGTTCTCCTTGATATCCACATCAATATCTGAATCAAGGAACTTTGCTTGCATTCCAGGAAGCAAGGATTTTGGGTGGTCAGATGAATCAATGTAGACAGCATTACAAGAGGATTTCTTCATGAAATCAGTGAACGTCTTGTTAGACAATGGCAGAAGCTGAAGTCCTTCAAGATCACTGAATTTAGAATCACTGAGAACATACTTTAGAAGAGACAGCTTTTGATTGTATGGAAAGTTAACGTAGTAAGCACGATTGGACTTTAAAGTTGCTCTCACTAAATCAGGTGTAATTTTCTTGATGGAGCCAGGAGTGAATTGGTCCACTGCTGTTCGTACATGTGTCGGGACCGTCACAATCTTTCGTCCAACTTTATTCAACAAGTCGACAATGGTTTTCCCAGACTTCTCACTTTGGAAGTTGTTGAATATCACATCATTCAGCTTGCACCAAACACCGCCACCTGCTTTGCTGTACAAGACCTTGTCAACAAACAATAATGTAAACAACGGCTTTAGAATTACTCGCCATTTTACGTCAACTTTGTTGAAATCCGGCCAAGCTGTATAAGCGATTTCGCTCGGCATCCCTTGAGAAATGATGAAAAATATAAGCTCAGCATATGCTTTTGGTAGCACTTCACTTAATAATCCCTCATTCCAAAGCAACGACTTGTCTGTAAGGTTCGTCTGGCCAGCACTTGGCCATTTCAGATGACGTCGGTTCTGGCTCAATGCAAAAAAGCCATTGACATGAACAGGAAGACCAGTTAAACTTTTGGCTTCTAAAGGCAACGGTAAGAAACAAAAAACATGTCCTTGAGGTTGTCCAGCATCTCCTCCTCCGACGGCCAATTTGTTTGTTGGCAAAGCCACGCCTACCCGTGGCATGTAACTGAGTGACTCGTCATTTATCAGTGCTGTCATCTCCGTAGACAGGTTAGGTCCACTTAAAAAATGCGTTATGACAAACGAGTAGACTGATTTTCTTTTCGTCTCAGTGAAATCCTGTGTTACTATGGTAACATCGTAGGTCTCCTTCAGTTGGCCACAGGACTTTTGTTTTACTTGTGAGTTAAAACGCTGTCTTGCTTGTCTAACGGAAGCTTCACAATCCTCTGAAATTCCTACTGAAAACAGTTTTCGTGGTTCTGACATCTCGGCGGTCCTCTCATAAAACTCGATACGTTCAATATTCATCAAAAACAGTACAACCAAATGGGCGTCACTCGCGAAGCTTTTGAATAGACCTTGAATCTTCTCTGTGGAATAGATGGTGTCTGACAACTTTGACGGCTCCTGTCTGAACGGCAAACGAAACAACGTTCCTTCATAGCTCCCTTGTTGAAAAGCGTCTTCTGAGCCACCAAAGACTTCCTTATATGGAGCGAACTGGTCCGCAATACCTCTCATGTTCACAGCATCAAGGTTCCATCGATTTCCTGATCTCCTACCATCTTCATCACTGAAGTACTTTTCGTGTGGATCGATTATCCCCAGACTGTCACCACTTACTACACTGGGAAGATCTTAAAACAATGACGTACACATTTAGTACTTTTAATTGTACTCATTACTTGAAAATAATTTTAAGTTGAAAGGAACGCAAGGTACCAAGTGGGAAGGAAACAAAATATGTAACATCGAGTTGTTTACGTATGAGTGAGAAACCTATGGTATGGAGTTACTGTCACGGTACGGAATCAAAGACATTCAATTCAACCAATTGCTGCGCGCAAAACCATCGCTCAACCAATCAGAATGGTTGGACACGGCACGGCACCGTAACCGCACGAACCGTACCGTAACCTCTAATATTTCATACCTGTCAAGTGGAACACAGACTTAAACCCACAGTACCGTACCCGCACGAACTGTACCGTAACTACTTCATACTTGACTCTAATATTTCATACCTGTCATGTGGAACACAGACTTAAACCCACAGTACCGTAACCGCACGAACTGTACCGTAACTACTTCACACTTGACTCTAATATTTCATACCTGTCATGTGGAACACAGACTTAAACCCACAGTACCGTAACCGCACGAACTGTATCGTAACTACTTCACACTTGACTCTAATATTTCATACCTGTCATGTGGAACACAGACTTAAACCCACAGTACCGTAACCGCACGAACTGTACCGTAACTACTTCCCACTTGACTCTAATATTTCATACCTGTCATGTGGAACACAGACTTAAACCCACAGTACCGTAACCGCACGAACTGTATCGTAACTACTTCACACTTGACTCTAATATTTCATACCTGTCATGTGGAACACAGACTTAAACCCACAGTACCGTAACCGCACGAACTGTACCGTAACTACTTCCCACTTGACTCTAATATTTCATACCTGTCATGTGGAACACAGACTTAAACCCACAGTACCGTAACCGCACGAACTGTACCGTAACTACTTCCCACTTGACTCTAATATTTCATACCTGTCATGTGGAACACAGACTTAAACCCACAGTACCGTACCCGCACGAACTGTATCGTAACTACTTCACACTTGACTCTAATATTTCATACCTGTCATGTGGAACACAGACTTAAACCCACAGTACCGTAACCGCACGAACTGTACCGTAACTACTTCCCACTTGACTCTAATATTTCATACCTGTCATGTGGAACACAGACTTAAACCCACAGTACCGTACCCGCACGAACTGTACCGTGACTACTTCCCACTTGACTCTAATATTTCATACCTGTCATGTGGAATACAGACTTAAACCCACAGTACCGTAACCGCACGAACTGTACCGTAACTACTTCCCACTTGACTCTAATATTTCATACCTGTCATGTGGAACACAGACTTAAACCCACAGTACCGTACCCGCACGAACTGTATCGTAACTACTTCCCACTTGACTCTAATATTTCATACCTGTCATGTGGAACACAGACTTAAACCCACAGTACCGTAACCGCACGAACTGTACCGTAACTACTTCCCACTTGACTCTAATATTTCATACCTGTCATGTGGAACACAGACTTAAACCCACAGTACCGTAACCGCACGAACTGTATCGTAACTACTTCACACTTGACTCTAATATTTCATACCTGTCATGTGGAACACAGACTTAAACCCACAGTACCGTAACCGCACGAACTGTACCGTAACTACTTCCCACTTGACTCTAATATTTCATACCTGTCATGTGGAACACAGACTTAAACCCACAGTACCGTACCCGCACGAACTGTACCGTGACTACTTCCCACTTGACTCTAATATTTCATACCTGTCATGTGGAACACAGACTTAAACCCACAGTACCGTAACCGCACGAACTGTACCGTAACTACTTCCCACTTGACTCTAATATTTCATACCTGTCATGTGGAACACAGACTTAAACCCACAGTACCGTAACCGCACGAACTGTACCGTAACTACTTCCCACTTGACTCTAATATTTCATACCTGTCAAATGGAACACAGACTTAAACCCACAGTACCGTAACCGCACGAACTGTACCGTAACTACTTCCCACTTGACTCTAATATTTCATACCTGTCATGTGGAACACAGACTTAAACCCACAGTACCGTAACCGCACGAACTGTACCGTAACTACTTCCCACTTGACTCTAATATTTCATACCTGTCATGTGGAACACAGACTTAAACCCACAGTACCGTAACCGCACGAACTGTACCGTAACTACTTCCCACTTGACTCTAATATTTCATACCTGTCATGTGGAACACAGACTTAAACCCACAGTACCGTAACCGCACGAACTGTACCGTAACTACTTCCCACTTGACTCTAATATTTCATACCTGTCATGTGGAACACAGACTTAAACCCACAGTACCGTAACCGCACGAACTGTACCGTAACTACTTCCCACTTGACTCTAATATTTCATACCTGTCATGTGGAACACAGACTTAAACCCACAGTACCGTAACCGCACGAACTGTACCGTAACTACTTCCCACTTGACTCTAATATTTCATACCTGTCATGTGGAACACAGACTTAAACCCACAGTACCGTAACCGCACGACCTGTACCGTAACTACTTCCCACTTGACTCTAATATTTCATACCTGTCATGTGGAACACAGACTTAAACCCACAGTACCGTATCCGCACGAACTGTACCGTAACTACTTCCCACTTGACTCTAATATTTCATACCTGTCATGTGGAACACAGACTTAAACCCACAGTACCGTAACCGCACGAACTGTACCGTAACTACTTCCCACTTGACTCTAATATTTCATACCTGTCATGTGGAACACAGACTTAAACCCACAGTACCGTAACCGCACGAACTGTACCGTAACTACTTCCCACTTGACTCTAATATTTCATACCTGTCATGTGGAACACAGACTTAAACCCACAGTACCGTAACCGCACGAACTGTACCGTAACTACTTCCCACTTGACTCTAATATTTCATACCTGTCATGTGGAACACAGACTTAAACCCACAGTACCGTAACCGCACGAACTGTACCGTAACTACTTCGCACTTGACTCTAATATTTCATACCTGTCATGTGGAACACAGACTTAAACCCACAGTACCGTAACCGCACGAACTGTACCGTAACTACTTCCCACTTGACTCTAATATTTCATACCTGTCATGTGGAACACAGACTTAAACCCACAGTACCGTAACCGCACGAACTGTACCGTAACTACTTCCCACTTGACTCTAATATTTCATACCTGTCATGTGGAACACAGACTTAAACCCACAGTACCGTAACCGCACGAACTGTACCGTAACTACTTCCCACTTGACTCTAATATTTCATACCTGTCATGTGGAACACAGACTTAAACCCACAGTACCGTAACCGCACGAACTGTACCGTAACTACTTCCCACTTGACTCTAATATTTCATACCTGTCATGTGGAACACAGACTTAAACCCACAGTACCGTAACCGCACGAACTGTACCGTAACTACTTCCCACTTGACTCTAATATTTCATACCTGTCATGTGGAACACAGACTTAAACCCACAGTACCGTAACCGCACGAACTGTACCGTAACTACTTCCCACTTGACTCTAATATTTCATACCTGTCATGTGGAACACAGACTTAAACCCACAGTACCGTAACCGCACGAACTGTACCGTAACTACTTCCCACTTGACTCTAATATTTCATACCTGTCATGTGGAACACAGACTTAAACCCACAGTACCGTAACCGCACGAACTGTACCGTAACTACTTCCCACTTGACTCTAATATTTCATACCTGTCATGTGGAACACAGACTTAAACCCACAGTACCGTAACCGCACGAACTGTACCGTAACTACTTCCCACTTGACTCTAATATTTCATACCTGTCATGTGGAACACAGACTTAAACCCACAGTACCGTAACCGCACGAACTGTACCGTAACTACTTCCCACTTGACTCTAATATTTCATACCTGTCATGTGGAACACAGACTTAAACCCACAGTACCGTAACCGCACGAACTGTACCGTAACTACTTCCCACTTGACTCTAATATTTCATACCTGTCATGTGGAACACAGACTTAAACCCACAGTACCGTAACCGCACGAACTGTACCGTAACTACTTCCCACTTGACTCTAATATTTCATACCTGTCATGTGGAACACAGACTTAAACCCACAGTACCGTAACCGCACGAACTGTACCGTAACTACTTCCCACTTGACTCTAATATTTCATACCTGTCATGTGGAACACAGACTTAAACCCACAGTACCGTAACCGCACGACCTGTACCGTAACTACTTCCCACTTGACTCTAATATTTCATACCTGTCATGTGGAACACAGACTTAAACCCACAGTACCGTATCCGCACGAACTGTACCGTAACTACTTCCCACTTGACTCTAATATTTCATACCTGTCATGTGGAACACAGACTTAAACCCACAGTACCGTAACCGCACGAACTGTACCGTAACTACTTCCCACTTGACTCTAATATTTCATACCTGTCATGTGGAACACAGACTTAAACCCACAGTACCGTAACCGCACGAACTGTACCGTAACTACTTCCCACTTGACTCTAATATTTCATACCTGTCATGTGGAACACAGACTTAAACCCACAGTACCGTAACCGCACGAACTGTACCGTAACTACTTCCCACTTGACTCTAATATTTCATACCTGTCATGTGGAACACAGACTTAAACCCACAGTACCGTAACCGCACGAACTGTACCGTAACTACTTCGCACTTGACTCTAATATTTCATACCTGTCATGTGGAACACAGACTTAAACCCACAGTACCGTAACCGCACGAACTGTACCGTAACTACTTCCCACTTGACTCTAATATTTCATACCTGTCATGTGGAACACAGACTTAAACCCACAGTACCGTAACCGCACGAACTGTACCGTAACTACTTCCCACTTGACTCTAATATTTCATACCTGTCATGTGGAACACAGACTTAAACCCACAGTACCGTAACCGCACGAACTGTACCGTAACTACTTCCCACTTGACTCTAATATTTCATACCTGTCATGTGGAACACAGACTTAAACCCACAGTACCGTAACCGCACGAACTGTACCGTAACTACTTCCCACTTGACTCTAATATTTCATACCTGTCATGTGGAACACAGACTTAAACCCACAGTACCGTAACCGCACGAACTGTACCGTAACTACTTCCCACTTGACTCTAATATTTCATACCTGTCATGTGGAACACAGACTTAAACCCACAGTACCGTAACCGCACGAACTGTACCGTAACTACTTCCCACTTGACTCTAATATTTCATACCTGTCATGTGGAACACAGACTTAAACCCACAGTACCGTAACCGCACGAACTGTACCGTAACTACTTCCCACTTGACTCTAATATTTCATACCTGTCATGTGGAACACAGACTTAAACCCACAGTACCGTAACCGCACGAACTGTACCGTAACTACTTCCCACTTGACTCTAATATTTCATACCTGTCATGTGGAACACAGACTTAAACCCACAGTACCGTAACCGCACGAACTGTACCGTAACTACTTCCCACTTGACTCTAATATTTCATACCTGTCATGTGGAACACAGACTTAAACCCACAGTACCGTAACCGCACGAACTGTACCGTAACTACTTCCCACTTGACTCTAATATTTCATACCTGTCATGTGGAACACAGACTTAAACCCACAGTACCGTAACCGCACGAACTGTACCGTAACTACTTCCCACTTGACTCTAATATTTCATACCTGTCATGTGGAACACAGACTTAAACCCAAGACCAAAACGACCAACTTTTGTTGGGTCCTTGACTTTAATACTGTCACACAACATTCCCACTCCTTTCCAGTCTTCATCATTGAACTTTGCATCATTGTAAGCATATAGTGCAGGACCCTTAGAAAGATTGTATGTTACCAGAGCTATAACTATATATTTTCACACTATCATCAGCAATTAAGTCTTTTTCCCAAGTAATGTCCTTCCTACCATCCTTTCTTCCCTCACTCCCTTCCCTCCCTTCTTTCCTACATGTACTTCTTTCAAATGATTGTGTCCATCAACTGGATGTTGCATTTTATTTTGGTACATGCATGTACCTGCAATCGTTGCCATAATTACTTGGCACGCAGCACATTTACCGTAGCTAGTGCTCTTCATTGAGAACATGACAAGTTGTCTTGTTGGACTCCTTCCTACCCCCTCACTCAAAGTTGCGATAGTGTAATGGTGTGTGGTGATTTTCCTGTGGCCCTCGATGAGCAATTTCCTCTCAACAACATTGTACGGGGGAGGGGAGCGGAGCGGTGGGGAGGTATAGAAAGAAAACGTTTTTACCCAAACTTTAATGACGCACGTTCTCAATTATCCAATCGTGCCAACCATTTTGGCAACGATTGTACAATATGTTATCATCAATACCTGAAACTTTGCTAATCCTGGATGATGTACATTCTCTGTACCATATGAATGATGATCTATTAAAAATTTCACTTCTTTGGCTCCAGCATCTTCTGCATTTTGAATGAGTTCCTAAAACCAAAACAGTTGCTGATTATATTACATCCCAACTTACTGCAGTATCATCACTCATTATTGTAAAAATAATAATAATAAAATAATAATAATAATAGTGTTGATGATGACGATGATGATAATGATAATAATAATAGTAATAATAATAATAGTAATAATAATAATAGTAATAATAATAATAGTAATAATAATAATAGTAATAATAATAATAGTAATAATAATAATAATAAGTCACATAGCGCATTTCACGATGCCTCCATGCACTTTTGTATCGTGAGATAACATTAACATTACTTTGATATGAATGAACTGCAGATGACGTAATGAATGCATGATTCTTGAACTTTAAAGTAATTAAATAGGGAGTTTAACTGTACTATATAGTAGAGTCATTTTCGTATGAGTGGGAAACCTACGGTATGGAATAACAGTTACGGTATGGAATCGAAGACATTGTATTCAACCAATCACAGCGCGCAAAATCATCGCTCGGCCAATCAGAATGCTTGGATACGGCATGGTGATAACGCGATAAATTGGTCACTGCACGGCACGAACCGTACCGTAGCTACTTCCCACTCATACGAAAAGGATTCTATAGAAATTCCTTAAGTACATCATTTTTTTAGAGTACCACCCCACCCATGCCAATAAATCTAACATATCAAGATGATTGACCCACCAAAGTAATTATTGGTTCCCACTAACATGTTAGAGTACCACCCCACCCATGCCAATAAATCTAACATATCAAGATGATTGACCCACCAAAGTAATTATTGGTTCCCTGCACTAACATGTTAGAGTACCACCCCACCCATGCCAATAAATCTAACATATCAAGATGATTGACCCACCAAAGTAATTATTGGTTCCCACTAACATGTTAGAGTACCACCCCACCCATGCCAATAAATCTAACATATCAAGATGATTGACCCACCAAAGTATTTATTGGTTCCCACTGTTTAAATATACAGTATATACCTTAAGTATCTGACCATCATCAGGATACTGGTCCAAGATCTTTTTGATCTGCTGTATAAGTGTGGGCTGGATGAGCCCAAAGTTGCCTTTAAACGAATGCAAATTGAAGAAGTTATGAAGTAAAACAAAACATTAAGAGTGAGCCATACATGCACTCCATAAGGAACAGTAGACTTCATATATCATATTAAGTGACCGCAAATGCACACCCACATGCATCCATGCATGCATGGTTATCAAATATATTGTGTGTATGCCTTAAAACTATTAAAGTCTCTCCGTCAACCGACATGCTTTGCTGGCGCTCATCGTATTTTCGTATGATACGAAATTGATCTTTTTCTCGGTATGCAAGGTATGAAGTTATAATCTGTTCGCATCCTCGTCATCTATGAAGTTCTTATCAATTTCTTTCTCCGAGAACATTCTCTAAATGTCTAAGTTTTGATTCTTCTATTTTTTTGAAATAATGGTTTTGAGTGGGAGATCCAGCTTAATAAGAGCCGATTGTTTTAGAAGCTATAGTCAAGATGGCGGCCAAACCTACAAGACGAGGCGAGGTAGGCCCAAAAGACCAGTGATATACCTAAGGGAATCTCTCCGAGAACAGTGGAGAAGTAGAACAAATAGTCGAGGTTTATTAGTTCCAAACTGACGGATAGTACGTGAATTTGCAGAAATTTTGCTGCAGTAATATTGGTTCTGTGCTGACCCTGAATTTTTGCCGCTACATGTATTTTCGATCTCGAATTAAATGTCCTAAAATAATGTTTTTTCAGCTCCTAGCTGTCCAGCTAACCACCCAGAAGAAAAAGGGGATGGTATTCAAAGCTTCTAAGCTTTCATCCAGACGAAGAAGAGTTGAATCAACGCAATCAAAACAATAACAAACGCCCGCAAAGCATATGTCGGTCGACGGAGAGTCTTAAGACTATTAAATCAAAGATGAAGAAATCATTGGTGTATAGTTCCATATATATTTGAGCTGAGCTTGTTCTCACAGGCAACACAGTAAACAATGCTGGAGAAATATGGCTTACATTGTATATGTGATGGCTAATTTTATTTCGTATAATTTGTTCAATTGTACCTGATGTCGATAACTCAGCCGATGATGCCTGATGTCTCTTTTCTGGCCTTGCTTCATCTTCTGCCAACCTAGTTGAAGGTTGTTTGCGCTTTCTTGGTGGCATCCTGATTTAAAAAAATAAATGCTACTTAATAAACTTATATTGCTGCGAGTGTGTGAGCAGCGAAACTAAATCTCTTTTTTAAACTAATCTAATTTTCTGAGCACACAATATGCATATTGTGTATACACATGAGTGGCGAGGGAAAAGCAGCTAAACCTTAACGAAATTCGCTGTAACTCAGCAGGAGATCATTAACCAAGAAGATCCGTGATAGTTAAATGAAGAGGCCCACAAACTCCACAAGGTGTAATTTGGTTTGAATAGCGATCATGATGATCGGGGGGGGGGGGGGGGGGGGGGGGGGGGGGGGGGGGGGGGGGGGGGGGGGGGGGGGGGGGGGGGGGGGGTCCCCTATATACACTATACGGGTATGTGCCGCGGGATAGAGTATGGTTTTTGAGCTCCCAGGTCTGGGGTAGGGTATCATTTTTTGCCTTTTTAAGGCTGGGATCGGGTTTTAATTAAGCTTTAATTTAGTCTGGGATAGGGTGTCCTTAGTGCCCCCCCCCCCCCCCCCCCCCTGGCATTAACCCATGTTAACCTGTCAAATTTCTGTTGGCCTATGACCTGGGTTATCAAAAATAGCCTTTTTTTTGGCCAATGAACTGCAGCTGATGAAATATTATAAAATAATTTAGATATAATGCGCGTTCTCATTGGTCAAAACACCGTTTTAGATGAGAGCAATATAACACTCTACGTCATGACCTTGAACGACCTTGAAGCGATGCAGTGGATTTGATCGACACCAAATATTTGTTTTATTTAATAAACATATTTTCAACGAAATTAAGCCATATAATTAGTTTTTCTTGTTTTCTCAAGTTCAAGTTCTATCTAGATGTGATTTTGCTGTTTTGAAACTGAAAACTTGCAAGAATTGAGTTTCATGCAAATACACCAAAAACTGGTGACGAATCGTCCACTTTTGTCCACAAACCACAATATAAACGAAGAGAGCTATAAATAATCTAACTGCTCAGTTTTCTCAATCACATACTAACCGTTCTATGAGTTCTATAGTCTCAAGTCAGTCAACGACTGAAAATACCAAGCAACGAACTTATATAAGTCTTACTCACAAAACCAAGCGATTCTTGTAGCTACAAATTGACAAGCTGTTTGCCTGACAATATCTCTAGTAAAAAATGCCAAAGAGAAACAAAATTGTTAAATGTCTCAAAAACGTCCATCGAATACATTCTTAACTTGTCGAGAAAAATGCTGAAAAGATTTTAAAATACGACAAAAACTGTGGATATTTGGCTACCTGCAGACTTTGTGCTCATTCGTCTAGTTGTCAAATATTTCGGCAAAAAGTTGGCGATTCGTTTTCATTAGCTCAGCTTTTCTTCGTTTTTCGTATTCACAGGATCACACAAACTGAAAAAGGAAGCCGTAAGAAGCATTCTTCTTTAATTTTCTGACAGAAAATAGCATTCTTCAAGATGTTTTTCCTGTCAAAACACTTATTAAACGGCGAAACGGCAAAAGTTGTCGAGTCGCTTGCCATTTTGATTTCTTTCGCGAGATTTGATTGGACGATGGGCGATTTCTGACGCTTTTCAGGAGAATTGCAAATTTGATCAGTAGAATCTCACGTAAATAAACGGTTTTTTCAAAAAGAAATCATTGTAGTTATTTTATAAAAGAAATATAAAACAGTTTTCCGCTTTATATACTCTGATCTAAACACGCAGGATGTTGGGAGAACACTTGAGAAGCTGGAAACCACTCCGCGTCGTGGTTTCCTACGCTTCTCTCGTGTTCTCCCAACATCCTGCGTGTTTAGATCAGAGTATATAAAACGGAAAACTGTTTTATATTTCTTAAGTAATAATTAAGACCCCAGGGGCCCGTTTCTCGAAGCGCGCGGTAACTTATCGGGCCCGTTAACCTACCCGTAAACTTCCCGATCAACTATAGTGGTGTTTCTCAAAGTGCGCGTTATTATCGGACCCGTTATTTTTTGCGTTAATTCACGGAAAGTTTACGGGTGCTCGCATGCTCCCGTTAACTTCCCGTAAACGAAAAAATGGCGGCCGGAGCAATTTGCTTCGGTCAAATTCGTCAAGAAAAAACTTTTAAAGATCGGATTTCCCTCGACGGAATGCGCGAGAATGAGGTGGTGGAAAGATATAGGTTGTCTTCTGAAAGAATAAGATGGCTGGTGAATAAATTGTCGCCTGAGTTGAGGAGAAGAACGAAGCGCAACTTCCCATTAAGTTGCGAAGTGCAGGTAAGACTTTCGACATCAAATCTACTTTTAAAATATATTTTCTATTGAAAATTGAAAGAAAAATATATCGTTTTGATTGTAACATTTGCTCAATCAATGTATTATATTTCAGATCTTAACAGCATTGCGATATTATGCATCAGGCAGTTTTTTAAAAGTCATAGCAGATACCATCGGGCTGTCCAAAGCCAGCGTTAGCCGGTGTATACACGTTTCTTCTTGTATAGTTGATATTGCACATGACTGGATATCATTTCCTACAAGTAACACAGAGATCAATGTAAGTTTACTATGAAACTCAATAGAATTCTTGAGGACATCAAAAATAGTAGATGTATCATTAAAAAGTACATGTTAATCTGAAAAATCCTCTTCATTTATGCATGAACTTTAATTTAGTAATGCATTAAATTATCAATATAAGCTTAATGGTCACTTATACTATAATTACGGTATAACTCTTTTTATCAATAACCCGAAGACGAAGTCAATAACAAAATATAAACTTAAGCTTAAAATAACATTTGACTACGTTTCCATCGACTGCTGCACGCAGCTCACTGAAAGGCCGAAGCACAAATCTAAAGGCAAAGATAATGAGGCTAAGTAAAATAAGACACTACACTTGATTATAAAGTTGTCCTCGTCTTAATATGATTTTTTTGGCAATTTTATTATGAACTTCCAGTGTGAGCAGAACGTACGTACCTCCAAACATGACCAAGGCAAATCGATCAAAATTATAAGGATCCACTTATTAAAAAAGGAATTTTAATAAGCTTACTATAAAAACATGCATAACCGTCATACCTTTTTTGTCGATGTAAAATGACATCCCATTGAATCACATTATAAATCCTGATCTCAGAAAAAAAGACTTGAGCACAGTTGTAGTAGCTTACTTGTACACGAAGGTTCGGTTCATGTCGATGATTAATTGTTCTAAAGTTGAATGGATTTGTAGTCAATGACCCACTTTGTATAATAACAGTGTAGTAGATCCAATGGTTCATCTTTCCATGTGATTTGTAGTCAATCAGACACTTTGTATAATAACAGTGTAGTAGATCCAATGGCTCATCTTTCCATGTGATTTGTAGTCAATCAGATACAAATTCCATCCAAACGAAACGGCCATCCCCAAAAATCGACGTTGTTATTCAATGCCAGCAAGAAGACCCACAAACAATCAACTTACTATTCACAGTGGACGTGAACTATTTTAGGTCGTTAACGTTATTCCGTTTTTCATTGATATTTCAATGTAGTCGATTGATAAACATAACGTACTTCAGTCACTTACAGACCTTTCAGAGAACATTTGACAAATACCTCGTGTTGTGAAACCGTACAACGTACTGCGCATGCTTCATTTATAGCTTGTTCTATATCCAATCACGTACATTTTTGCTTGCAAATGAATGCCGTACTAAAGAAATAAAGGAATATATAAACAAAATGAAAATATTTGTATACTTACAGACCCTTACAGATATATACATATTGGTATATCAATGAATTATTTCCATTTTGAATTATTTCTCTAGGTAGATAAATAAATAAATATTAAGTAAATAAATAATAAATAAATATAAAATAAATAAATAAATATGAAGTAAATAAATAATAAATAGATAAATAATAATTAAATATAAAGTAAATAATAAATAAATATAAAGTACATAAATAATAAATAAATATAAAGTAAATAAATAAAAAATAAATATAAAGTAAATAAATAAATAAATAATAAATAAATATGAAGTAAATAAATAATAAATAAAAATTAAATATAAAGTAAATAATAAATAAATATAAAGTAAATAAATAAATAATAAATAAATAAATATAAAGTAAATAATAAATAAATAAATAATTAAAAATTAAATATAAAGTAAATAATAAATTAATATAAAGTGAATAAATAAATAAATAAAAAATAAATAAATAAAAAGTAAATAAATAATAAATAAATATAAAGTAAATAAATAGTAAATAAATATAAAATAAACAAATAATAAATAAAAACTGAGAATTGCCTTCTCATCTTCCACAAGAGTTTATATCCTTTCGAAATTATTTAGTATGTAAATTCATTGTTGAAGTATGTCAGTCTTTGCAAGGTCTTTGAACTGCCAAACTTTGCAATAGATCAGTTTGATGAAAGATTCAAGTGATTCAACTTGGTCGATCGTGGAATTGGTGCAATCGATTCAGTTGTAGTAATTTTGCTTATTTCGAGATCTATATCTTGTGTATCATATTTCTAGTATCTTTATTTTTAAAATGTTAATCAAGGTAAGTGAGAAACATTTATTATATCAATGTTCTTCCTGTTATCCTTGCCATGACTTGGCAGCCCAATGCACTAGTTTTGGCGGGAAAACTCGTGGCAGACGCGTCTGCACATCTAGAAATAGATTACCAGCCGACAGGAGTACGTTGCCGTTTCTTTCATTTGCCGTACTGTTGAAAGGTTTGTTTCAAAAAATGTAAGTATCATTTTCAATTTAACTTGTGATTTGCAAATTAAAAGTTTTTAAATCTTGCGTATATTAACATTCGCTATAATATATTTATCAGATAATGGAGAAAAAAGGTCGTAGTACGCGATTTTCACAGGCAATGAGTGACGCTCTTGTGGAAAATTACACGAAGCATCAAGTGAGTAAAATTACAACCGTAGTTGATGAAAAAATATAAAGTCTGTCTTGTAACCATACTCGAGGATTTGTCTTGTAGACTTGTAACATAAAACGTCTGTTTTGCTTTTATATGCAGAGTTTCGAAAACATTTTATAAACTTTAAAAATCAAATTATAAAATGTATTTTTTGTAGTATGTTCTGAAAAGCAAGTTTTTTCATCTACCATTACAAACGAAAAGAAAAGAGAGGCGTGGGAGCGTGTCACTTCGGCAGTGAACGCCGTAAATGGTGGAGAAAAAAAGAGTATAGAGCAGGTAATTAATTAAAGTAACAAAAGTTTATCATACTGTAATAATATTATTGTTCAGTTCTAAATACCTCTGAAGAATGGATTTCGCTCATAATTTCAAAAAACAGTCAAATTATTTCCAAATAGTCAGCAGTCTGTCATTCTCACTTATTAAAATATAAAAGGCCCCTCACTCCATACACTATTTGGAAAAACATGTTTGGCAAGAATTAATACAAAACATTTTGTATTTGTTAATTAAAATTCAGGTGAAAAAGAGATGGGAAGACATGGCTTCTCAAGTAAAAAAGAAAGAAAGAACGGCAAAGAATGAAGAAATAAGGAGAATCAGGATAACCGGAAATGGGGTTTTACCTGATGAGGTATTTTTTTATTTGAATTGCAGGAATCATTCATATTGCTGGGTTTCAAGTGTCCCTAGAGTATCAAGAGATATGATAGCTATTATAATAATTTTGTTGGATGAACTTTAAATTAAACAAGAGACACTAATACAATGATAAACACCAGTTGCAACCCAACAATAACTACCGTAATTAAATAGCATTTTGTCTGACAATAAATAGAGGTTATTAGTCGTCTAATCATCTAATACGGTTGTTTATTTTTACGAGTCATTTAAGGCGAGCCAAAATACATGACGAGTAAAAATTCACAGAACCTCTTGCACGCTGATTGGTTAATTTTCATCACATGATTCTGCATGATTGATTGGAAAGCCAGTTTGAAGTAACTATCAAAAATACAGTCCCATATTTCGTGCGTTCTTGTGCATATTTCGTGCATTCTTTGACAAAAAAAATAAAATGTTTTTACTTTAAGGTTGATAATCAAGATACTCCAACATGCCAATCTCTCAACGAATGTGAGCAAAACATAGCAGACATCTCAGGTCCAGAAGCAATAATGGAATTTCTGGCGGGATTGACACTTTTGCAAAAGGTAGTTTTCATCCTTTTTCATTCTTTATAAGTTTATAAGTATATACTATTGTGTGCAAGCATTTAAACCATGTTTTGATATTTAGGCTGCACTCATGAATCAGCTACTCCTTTTTCACAGAACATATATAATAGCTAATTGCATAATCGTTGTCGTGTTGAAAATCATAAATCATAGAAGCTGAGTGGGTGTCTGTAAAGCAGGGTTCTACCAGTAGTATAGTGACAATTTAGCAAGGATCAACCCTGAAAGGGACTGGTAACTTACATTTAGTATGAATGGTCCTTCTTATTGACTTCTCTTTTTAGCTGGTTCAAGTTATAAAAGACCCTTCACTGCATATACCATTGATCCTCAATCTTTGAGTGACACAATGTTGGACTCCTCTCTTTCTGAATTTCAGGTATGTCTAAACCAACCATGCTAGAGAGTTAATGGGCTGACTTAGCAGTCTTAATTTTAAACAATAATAGGTTTACAAGAACATGAGATATGACATTTCTATAGTACATGTATGTACATTAAGTTGTAGTTTTGAAATATGTACATAATATACACATACCTTATAATGAGATGCATAAATACCTAATGAGATACAATCTGAATCTGAATCTGAATCTGAATCTGTGACCTAAAAACACTCGTAGCCACACTATTTGCCAACGCAGGTGTGCATATACTAATACTATAGACATTAATCACCTTAAACGTTTCACAAAAATGACTCTGGATACAATGTATATTTAATAATAATAATAATATTATTAAATTATTATTTAAAGTTGAACTGTCTTTTTGTTCATTTCAGTCAATTAACAATAATTATTTGAATTAACATATTTTCTTTTTTTCAAAGGAAAGTCCTGCTTTGCCATCTTGTGGAGCTAGAGGTCATGATGACTTTGAAATCAAGGTAATCAAAAATCAATGTATCTTGATTCTACCATTATTGTTTTATAATATTAAAATTGTAAGATACATGTACATTTCATAATATATGAATTGTAAGATGTACATTTCATAATCACATATACAGTCAATTGCAGAAACATTGTAGTTTTGAAATAATATACATATACACATACCTAATGAGATGCATAAATACCTATTTAATGAGATCTACAAAGCTACTTTTAAATGGCATTCCTGACATAAAACTGACAGGTTGTTGTTTACACTTCAAAGTATATAACACAACACTGAGGAATTTGTACTAAATAGCCCAAATTAAATACTAAATAAATAGGATTAATTTCTCTCTCAGTAACATTTAATTAGGAACTTAATTTTACTATCTTGAGATGCCAAAAGCTTATTCTGAAGATATTCGTTGGGTTGCGGTCTCCAACCTCCAACAGAGGTCAACAAACTGTTTTATAACAAATCTGAAGAAGAAAGTGTATCTCATTAGGTATTTATGCATCTCATTAGGATTGTGTATATTATGTACATATTTCAAAACTACAAGGTTTCTGCAATTGACTGTATATGAACTACATGTACATGTATGTACATGTACTAGATAGAAATGTCATACATGTAGCTCATGTTTGGTAAGTATATTATTGTTATAATATTATTAATAAAGACTGCCATCAGGCCTTTAACTCTCTAGCCATGGTTGGTTTAGATGCATAATTTTATTTATTTAGAAATGACTATCCCATGATTGATAATAGTAAATTAAATTAATTAACATATTTTTTGATCAATTTATTAGGAAGTTTTACTGCCAATGGAAAGCTGTAGGCCTAAAAAGAAAATCAAGAAAACCTTATCTGATGTACAGATGGAAGTAAGTTCATTAGGTATTATTGTTATTATTCAGCTTTCTTATCTTTTGGAACATTTATTGAACACATTCCAATCCTTTTAATTATACCAATCTGATTCTTTGATACTTTTTAGTACTTTGAAACAGCCACTTATTATTATAAACTATACTGAAAAACTGAAGCTTGAGCTGGAGATATTGAAGGCACCTAACACAGGTACTGAAATATAGAGAGAACTTTATGATATCACTATTTAGTGTAATTTTAGACTTGAATATAGAGTTTCGCACGCTGATGTGATTGGTCAAGTGACCAGTGATTATGTGACAATTATAATCACTTCGCCTTCGGCAAATAATATTATTGTTAAATAGTGGGCCAAATTGGAAACCAACCAATTTTGTAGCTGAATTTGTCTACCCACAATAAAAAACAATAATATATAATGTATTGTATGAACTGCTAATCAGTTTGGATTTTTGCTGTCTCTATATACACTGTACATGTAAAATTTACTAATTTTGTTTAGAGTAAAATATATTAACTGTGTTAATAAAGACATACATGTACATGGTATTAACACAGTTAATATATTTCTACTCCAAACATTAGTAACATTTGTGTATGTCAATAAGAGACATTACTGTATTAAAATTATGCGGTACTAATTGTGCTCCTGTCTGCACTAATGCATTTTTAAAACACTTTGTTTTGGTTTGCGTTTTCAAATAAAAATGATAGAGCTCCACATTTATTAAGAGTGGATGGGGTCTAAATTCATTTCAAGTTCAAGTTCATTCTATTTTCTAATAGCTAATGTGTAACTTCTTTTTGTTAAAGGCAAGTGGGACGTTAATCACATGCAAGATGGCTTTCATGGTGACAACTGAGCAAGTCATACAGTCTGTCAATAAATGTAGATCCCTTGCAGTAATTCCCAATCTGGGGGACAATCAATATAAAGAATTTGTATATAAAGAATGTTTTCTGTTTTCAGCCAGAGATATAAGAACTGATTTTAAGTTATATACCGGTAGTAATTTGTCGCTTGGTAATAGAGTGCAAACCATATGTCCGTGAAACAATACTAACTAATTAGTACTAAATAGCACTGATGAAACAATAGAAAACAATAGAGATAACACTATTTAGTACTTTTTAGTAATAGTACTATTTCACGGACATATGGTTTGCACTCTAGTCCATCAAGTAGTTTGTATGGTTTCATCAAGTTTAACAAAAACTGCTTGAAAAAAAAACGAGCCTTATATGTGCGCATGCAGACAAGAATTGAACTGATACTACTAGTCAGGTGGTGATCTAACCACTGAGCCACTGGAACTCATATGAGTGTCAGTCAGGTCTTTAAGGGTCATATTACAATGTAGCTAAATGTAGGTATCTTTATTATTATTAATACGATCCTAAGACCTCGCTCACTCATATGAGTTCCAGACTGACTTAGTGGTTAGATCACCGCCTGACTAGTAGTATCCAGGAGATCATATGGGTTCAATTCCTGTCTGGGCTCGTTTTTTTTTTCAAGTAGTCTTTTAATTTAAAAGTTTGACGATACCTTACAAACTACTTTATGAACTATTGTTTTGTTCCCCAGATTGGGAATTACTGCTGGGAGTATAAAATTACAAGATGTAAATATGTAACATATATCACCATGTTAAATGTAATATTTTTAAGACGTGCTATTTATAACAAGAGATGTTTAATATTTACCTAATTATTAGGTAAATACATCATTTATCAAACGTGCTCTCACTTGACTTCCCGCCTGAGTGTTGACATCCTGAAGCGCTCCCATTTCGGCACCACCCTGTTCCACAACAGCATCTGCACCTAAAGGCAAATCAGTGTTGTCTTTAAGGCACATGTTGTGCAGAACTGCAATTGCCAAAATGATCCTGCAGCAACGACTTGGTTCAAACTGCATTGCCCCACCCGAAACATCTACACAACGGAACCGTTGCTTCCATAGACCAAAGCATCTTTCAATGGTGTTCCTTGTCTTGGTATGGCTTGATTGGTACCGTTTCTCTGGCTCTGTTACAACATTTGCTGGTCTGAAAGGGGTCATTAGGTAGGGCTGTAGGGCATAACCCCTGTCACCCAGCAGCCAGCCATCCCTTCCACCACCATTTTCTAAATGGTATTGCAATTCACTGGTATTGAAAACGGCAGAGTCGTGTGTGGACCCATGCCACTTAGCTAAGACATTTGTAAACACAAGATCTGCATTACAAACAGCCATGACATTTATGGCATGGAAGCCTTTGTGGCACACATAAAGGTGTTCCTCCTTGTTTGGAGCCTTTATTGGAATCAGGCTTCCATCAATGGCTCCAATAATTCTGGGGAAGCCAGCAATTTCATAGAATGATGCCATTGTTTCCTGAAACCAACAACATTTTCAGACATCAGAGACAAAGACACTCGGTTATTTTTTTATTTACTTCATATTTATTTATTATTTGTTTATTTTATATTTATTTACTATTTATTTACTTTATATTTATTTATTATTTATTTACTTTTTATTTATTTATTTTTTATTTATTTACTTTATATTAATTTATTATTTACTTTATATTTAATTTTTAATTATTTATTTATTTATTATTTACTTTATATTTATTTATTTATTATTTATTTATTTACTTTATATTTATTTATTATTTACTTTATATTTAATTTTTATTTATTATTTATTTACTTCATATTTATTTATTATTTATTTATTTATTTACTTTATATTTATTTTTTATTTATTTATTTATTTACTTTATATTTATTTTTTATTGATGTACTTTATATTTATTTATTATTTACTTTATATTTAATTATTATTTATCTATTTATTATTTATTTACTTCATATTTATTTATTTATTTTATATTTATTTATTATTTATTTACTTAATATTTATTTATTTATCTACCTAGAGAAATAATTCAAAATGGAAATAATTCATTGATATACCAATATGTATATATCTGTAAGGGTCTGTAAGTATAGTAAGTTGATTGTTTGTGGGTCTTCTTGCTGGCATTGAATAACAACGTCGATTTTTGGGGATGGCCGTTTCGTTTGGATGGAATTTGTATCTGATTGACTACAAATCACATGGAAAGATGAGCCATTGGATCTACTACACTGTTATTATACAAAGTGTCTGATTGACTACAAATCACATGGAAAGATGAACCATTGGATCTACTACACTGTTATTATACAAAGTGGGTCATTGACTACAAATCCATTCAACTTTAGAACAATTAATCATCGACATGAACCGAACCTTCGTGTACAAGTAAGCTACTACAACTGTGCTCAAGTCTTTTTTTCTGAGATCAGGATTTATAATGTGATTCAATGGGATGTCATTTTACATCGACAAAAAAGGTATGACGGTTATGTGATGTTTTTATAGTAAGCTTATTAAAATTCCTTTTTTAATAAGTGGATCCTTATAATTTTGATCGATTTGCCTTGGTCATGTTTGGAGGTACGTACGTTCTGCTCACACTGGAAGTTCATAATAAAATTGCCAAAAAAATCATATTAAGACGAGGACAACTTTATAATCAAGTGTAGTGTCTTATTTTACTTAGCCTCATTATCTTTGCCTTTAGATTTGTGCTTCGGCCTTTCAGTGAGCTGCGTGCAGCAGTCGATGGAAACGTAGTCAAATGTTATTTTAAGCTTAAGTTTATATTTTGTTATTGACTTCGTCTTCGGTTATTGATAAAAAGAGTTATACCGTAATTATAGTATAAGTGACCATTAAGCTTATATTGATAATTTAATGCATTACTAAATTAAAGTTCATGCATAAATGAAGAGGATTTTTCATCAGATTAACATGTACTTTTTAATGATACATCTACTATTTTTGATGTCCTCAAGAATTCTATTGAGTTTCATAGTAAACTTACATTGATCTCTGTGTTACTTGTAGGAAATGATATCCAGTCATGTGCAATATCAACTATACAAGAAGAAACGTTGTGTATACACCGGCTAACGCTGGCTTTGGACAGCCCGATGGTATCTGCTATGACTTTTAAAAAACTGCCTGATGCATAATATCGCAATGCTGTTAAGATCTGAAATATAATACATTGATTGAGCAAATGTTACAATCAAAACGATATATTTTTCTTTCAATTTTCAATAGAAAATATATTTTAAAAGTAGATTTGATGTCGAAAGTCTTACCTGCACTTCGCAACTTAATGGGAAGTTGCGCTTCGTTCTTCTCCTCAACTCAGGCGACAATTTATTCACCAGCCATCTTATTCTTTCAGAAGACAACCTATATCTTTCCACCACCTCATTCTCGCGCATTCCGTCGAGGGAAATCCGATCTTTAAAAGTTTTTTCTTGACGAATTTGACCGAAGCAAATTGCTCCGGCCGCCATTTTTTCGTTTACGGGAAGTTAACGGGAGCATGCGAGCACCCGTAAACTTTCCGTGAATTAACGCAAAAAATAACGGGTCCGATAATAACGCGCACTTTGAGAAACACCACTATAGTTGATCGGGAAGTTTACGGGTAGGTTAACGGGCCCGATAAGTTACCGCGCGCTTCGAGAAACGGGCCCCAGGGTGGTACTCAGGGGTATCAGTGACGGGGAGGTGCAAAGACCTTTTTGGGGTTTGAAATTCACGGCTTGGGACTTTTGGGGGGTTATCAATTTTCTGGTGGACTGTTTTTGATATAAAGATTTTGGCAAGGACTTTTTTGGGCGGTTGATAAAAATGATATTCTACGATTTTGGGCCATTGGACTTTTTTGGGGTCTTGTTTTAGTATAATGGACTTTTTGGGGGTTAAAAAGTTTGGCCTCATTCGCACCTCCCCGTCACTGATACCCCTGAGTACCCCCCCCTGGGAATAAGACTATGCAACGCCAAGTAATCATTACACAGAGATAGGAGCAAACCCACACCGGAAATGACGTCCATATAAGGCTAATTAATAATCAAGTAATTTATGCATGATTCATAAAGCGGAAGTAACACTATAAACTAATTGGGATTTTGAGACGGCGATACCACAAAATATTTTGTGGTATCGCCGTCTCAAAATCCCAATTAGTTTTGTATCACGATTCTACAATAATTCGCAAGAAAAACTAATAAAATAACAAGGAAAGCATTCTGATTTTGTTCAAATTCTCACCACGTCGCGCGTTGACGTGGCGACGATTGAAGTTTTTGAAAACTGTTTTCAGTACAAAAATATTTAAAAAAACGTTAAAATGACAGTTTAAACAAGTTAACATGATAGTGATTATAAAGAACTATTGACAAGCTTCCTCTTTTGTGTCATGACAGGCATTTCATCTCTTATTTTGGCAGAAAAGCGAATGAAAACAAATCCAAAGTTTATCGTACGGTTCGCCGGATTGAAAGTGAATCGATTCAGTAAATATAATTTCGTGAAAATTCAACGATGTTTTAACCCTCAATCTTCTGTATATACAAGGGCAAATGTGACTGCAATATGTCAGTCGACGTCAAGTCCAATGCAGGGTGGAAAATAGCTCAAAAGACGGCAAATTAAGCACAAGATTCTACAAGATTGGCCGGATTTTCACGGCAAAGAACAACTTTCACTGTAAATTCATTCAACTTCATTCAATGTTATTCTGCAATAAACAAACGTCCAAATAATTATAATAACTGTTTTATTGTCTTAAACTGATCAAGGTTTTCATCATGTGCCTGATTGTAATTTACACTTTTACAGCATCTAGTTTTATCAAGAAACTAGAGTGTTCGTAGCTTTCGCCCGTCTCAGGTGAAATTAAATTTTAGCTGTGAATGAGGTTTGACAGAATCATTTCTCACCTTAACTACGACCTTAGCTTCCCTTGTTTATACACATAACATAATACTGATAATACTCAATTGTAGAAACTCCTTTTTACTCTGGAATAACCTTGAATTTTCCTTGAAAAAACGAAGAACATTCCTGCATTCGCATTGTAGTTGAAAGCCAGATACCAAAAAAATGTCATTTTCGCTGTCAATCATATCCTGTGAGCCAATCGCGCGCGGTTGTTTTGAGACGTCTCAAAATAAAACAAAGTGACTTGAAAATCGTGATACATTAATTTATTCCAGTTTCCGAGAAATATCAAACTAATAAATTATGCAAAAGAAAACCAGCATTGAACTAAAGATTGATAACTTACTCATTTCATTAGCTACAACGTTCAAAATCTTCCATCGCTTGGCATCTTCTTTACTTTCATTTACATACTGAGTTTTGCATCTGAAGTTTTTAAATACAGTTTAACGATCACATGGTATCTTGTTCCCGCCCCGTGGACTCATGAGCTGAAGGAGAGAAGAACAAACGGAATTATAAGACAAGAAAATGTATAGTAATTAAAAGAAATACAATAGCAACATTTCTTTGAAGAAGAAAGTCTTGTAACAAGATTCGGTTCCTTCTGCACTGCATGGGTACCGCCGGTCACATACGTAATTCGTAATTCAATAGAAACAACAAAAGACTCCTCCAAGTTATTCAATAGAACGAAGCTAACACAGACTGACAATAGGTTTGCGGTACAAAAGATCCCAAGATTCGGCAATACCATTGAAATGTAATACTCACCTCAGCCTTGTCTGCACTGAATGCCATTTCCAAGAACTCAAAGATTCAGCGCACGCGCATTAGATAAACGTCAATCATATATAAAGACCCCCTGTAGCTCTCGCGAAACATTCAACACAAAAAGTGAACAATATTCAGACAAAATAAAATAGTTTGATTGAAAATGATTTTTTTTTACATCTACGGCTTGCAAAATACAGGTTTTTGCTTTTAGAATAACAGAAGTTAGGACGCGTCACGAGTTACATGCAGACTAGATAACTTGTTAACTAGTCGTTGCATGTTGCAAGTAAGTGCTGCGAGGCCAATAGGTGCTATAACTAACTGTAAAGGCATACTGTATCAATGTTGGGCTTCCTGTGTTATTATTGATGTGCAAGTTCTGACAAAGTCATTGAATTGATTTTTTTTATTTGTATTGTACTAATAGTAAATAAGCAATAATTATAATGAAAGGTGGCACTAACTTATTTATTATCATAGCTGTCCGCAACAAAACGCATTCAAATTCTCTTCGGTTCACTTGTGTTTGGGCTTCCTGTGTTTCACTTACAAAATGGCGCCTTGTATATATATTAATTGTGTGGACTTCTGATTAGCGATAAAATTCGAGTTGATTTCGTTTGATACACATCTTCTATTTCATCTTGATTCATCAAACGCCAGTCTTTAATATTAGTACTGTACTAAAGAATATAACGGCCGAGTAGATTGATGCATAGCGGCATACGCGGGTTCGTGAAACTGTCGATGCGAAGGCGGAGTATAGGTAATTTGCCATCGATCGTGGATGTTACTTTTACGGCTTCCACTCCGATAAATACTGTAAATATAAGCTTGTGGTTCTTTTTCATAGAACATAGAGACATGTGGACGACCAGCTATTCGTTTGTTTATTTTCTACCCGGGTTCATTTCTTGCACGATTTCGGCCATCGAACTTTCTTCATCCTTTCCGCGTACACGGCTGGTAGACAATCTCGCCAAATATCGAGTCTTCGCTCTCTTTCATTCATTTCTTTCCTGAGCTAATGTAAGCACATCGTACTTAGTCCACCAAAGACCAAAGAGAACGTGAATACATTTCACCAGTTCGACAGTTCTAGTAAACATTGTACCACCGCTGGTCACCAGAATTGTGTGTAAATTTGCCCCTGAAGTGCTGCATGCGGGGGGGGCCAAATGGCAGAACAGACAAAAATCGAGATTTCAACTGGTATCAGTCGTAACACAGGAACCCCAAGAATAGTAGCCTGTGAACAGGCTCTCCAAGGGGAGGGGGATGGGGGAAGGGGAGGGAGAAGGAAAGGGAGGGGGACTGGGGAGGAGGGGAGGAGAGGAGAGCCTGTAAACATTCTTCAAAGAAAACTGTTCCGCCCCCTAATGATTTCCGTCACGCTTCGATCAATTTGCATGTGAGTTTGACAGCTCGCTCGAAGTTAACCATGCACGTATGAAGAAGAGTAAATTTACTGGCATAATAAAATACAACGAATAAACGAGCGAAATACAGATGTTAGCGTTCAATACAAGTCCCTAGAGTATCGATATATTCTGTTTGAAGAAACAACAGACTGAAAGCTGAGCTTCCAACGGCTCCTACACACAGTGAAAATTTCTAACGTCTTTAATAGAAAACTTGGCTTTACATGTAATTCCCCTTTCAAAGAGGAGAAGAGTATATCCAGTACAGTTCTGTGCTGTTTTAAAACGTGCTTGGCAAATACTGTAATGGGTCAAACAGCGAAGAGAAAATAATAAATAACATCCACGTCGAAATCCTTGCTTCGCAGCTCTTTCTCATCTTCGAAAGCGATTGCTTTCATGCTCAGGGACGGTTGTTTGGATGGCTGACTTGGTCTTTCATTATTGAGATGAGTGGCGTATAAATGACGGTTGCTTTGGTCTGCTTTGCGCGATCGACATCGCTCCGGTTCTTTCCGGCAAAACGCATAGCAGAAGTTGGAATATAAAACGTTCACGAATCCCGTAGGAAGAATACCCCAAGTTCGACCCAAGTCATCGTTTTTCCTTGCAGTAGACATTATACAGGCTTTCTGCTCGCTTTTAAGACTAGTAACACTCCTTCAAACTCGTTCTCTCATTTTGTTTACAGTTGTACTTGCTCATATACAGGGCATGCTGAATGTCAAAATGTCAGTTGTCACAAAATTGGCCAATCAGAGGCTGACAGGGGCGTAGCGTGCTTTTTTTCCAATATACGCACAGAGCTACGAGCGCCGAAGGCGTGAGTTTCTAGGGGGAGAGGGGCATGCCCCCCCCCCCCCCCTGGAAATTTAGAAATCTAGTGTCTTGGAAATACCATTTTCTTCGTTTTCCAGCGGACTTTCTCGCTACATAAATACATAGTAAAATGCATCTATCACTCAGTTTTTGGGGGATTTATGTAAAGGATTTATATAAAGCTTATATACTGTTACCGAGGTCTATTAGCGATATAACAACCCGATAGGCGAAGCCGGGTTTTTTGGTATTTATTTTGTTTGAGAGACTGTTCACTGGGGCTGCTACATGTTTTCCCCGGGATTTTCACTAGTCGAGAGATGACTACGTCGCTGCAGATAACTTTGACGAGTGGCGAACGCGAGAGCTGATAGGGGGTGCGGTGGCATGCTCCCCGAAAATTTTTGAAATATAGGGTCTCTGAAATAGCATTTCCTGCCTTCTGAGAGTAGTTTCCAGGAAGTTTACACTGAGTCAGCTGTTGATTTGGTCTTAGATTTCTTTTTTCTTTTTTTCTTTTTTTATTCTTCATATAATATTTGTATTTTAAGTATTTTAAATTGTACGCACGTGCGTACGTGCGTATATGCACGCTACGCCCCTGGCTGATACCAGATTCTGGTATCATGGAACAGTTTTCTCTGAAGAATGTGTAATATATTGCTTATGAATATTATGAGTGACACTTGGTATGTGATTATTAATCGGAGATTAAAGAAGACGTTGTTGACGACACACGTTTCTTAGTGCTCTCTCCAGTATTCTAGAAGAGAATAACACATGGTGTCAGAACTTTAAGAACCCAAAACACAGCTCAGTGAGCAATTTAATTCTTCAGTGAAGATGAACGAACTCCAAATAAGAGGTCCCGGTGAGATGGACTTCACGAGCCAGCACAACGTCTCAGAAACGTGGAGACGTTGGAAGCGAGGGATGGAGTATTACCTAGCAGCAACATGCAAGGTGAAGAACGAAGCAGAGAAAGTCGCAATCTTCATGTGCATGATCGGCAGGGACGGCCAAGAGATAAAGGATACATTCGAGTTTGAAGTCGACGAAGACGGGTCAGAAGTAGTGTCTACTGCGATTCTCTTCAACAAGTTTGAGGCACATTGTAAGCCGAGAAAGAATCTGGTGGTCGATCGACATCGCTTCTTAACTAGGGATCAAGCATCCGGTGAGTCAATCGATCAGTACGTTACAGAGTTAAGAACTCTCGCTGCTGCATGCGAGTGGGGAGAACTGAAAGATGATTTGATATGTAGCCGCATCGTGAGTGGAATTTCATCGCGAACCGTTCGTGAGAGATTACTACGCGAATCGCAGTTGAGCCTCAAGAGAGCAGTCGAAATTTGTCGAGTGGCTGAGCTATCCAAAGAGCAATTGAAATTGTTTGGCAGTGAAGCAAATGTGAGTCAGGTAAAGCATCGAGCATCGAACCGACCTCAGCACAAAGGCAGCGCCGATAAGCCACAGGAAACAAAGAAATTTACACAACGCCAACAAGACAACACACGTGCTGTGTGCGGAAATTGTGGCTCAAATCATCCGAAAGGACAGTGTCCAGCATTCGGAAAGAAGTGCAACAAATGTAAGAGACTAAACCACTACGCAAAGATGTGCCGTTCGAGCAAGAATGTAAACTCCATTCAACAAGATGAGGGTAACGAAGATCATTTATTTTTAGAAAGCGTCAGCGTTACCGTGGAATCTATTGATCGCAACCGACAATCGGAAGCCGAACATGTGAAATTGACATTAAACAATCAAGAAATTTGTCTGAAACTAGATACTGGTGCCGAAGTTAACGTGATTCCCTATTCAGCCTACAGGAAGATTGCAGAAACTTCCAAGATAGATCTGAGAAAGCCAAAAGCTCGATTAAGCGCCTACAACGGTGAGGACATCCCAGTCAAAGCTGTTTGCACGCTACAATCCAAACATAAAGGCATCACGCGAAATCTGGAATTTTTCATTACAAGCATAGAGAGCGAACCAGTTCTCAGTATCTCTGCATGCAAAGAACTCGGTCTGATAAAGTTTATTAGTGCCGTTGACCGCGACGAGAACACAGAGACTTTCGCGGCAAGGATCAGAGAAGAGTACAAAGACGTATTTACAGGAATCGGATGTCTGGAGCGTCCATATCATATCGTATTGGATCCAGAGGTTCAACCAGTAATCAACCCCCCGAGACGAGTGCCGTATGGCCTACAGGACCGAGTGAAGGCAGCGCTGGATGAAATGTGCAATCAAGGCATCATTGTTCCAGTGGATCAGCCGACAGATTGGGTCAATTCAATGGTTGCTGTTGAAAAGAAGAACACCGACAAGTTGAGAATTTGCATAGATCCTCGCCCATTGAATAAGGCAATCAAGCGTGAGCACTATCATCTTCCCACGATAGAAGAGATAACAACAAGGCTAAGTGGAGCAAAATTCTTCTCAACCTTAGACGCCAGATCAGGATTTTGGCAGATTCCTTTGGACGACGAGAGCTCTACTTTAACTACGTTTGCGACGCCTTACGGCAGATACCGTTTTACCCGAATGCCTTTCGGTATTCACAGTGCTCAAGAAGTGTTTCATAAGAGATTACATGAGTTGTTTCAAGACTTATCAGGAGTCGAAACCGACATCGATGACATCCTCGTTTGGGGACGCACACGAGAGGAACACGACGAAAGGCTAGAGAAAACGCTACAGAGAGCAAGAGAGAGCAATCTGAAGCTCAACCCCGACAAGTGTAAGATTCGACGTTCTGAAGTTTTGTATATTGGACATGTACTTACGACTGACGGAGTAAAGCCAGATGTTTCCAAACTGGAGGCAATCACCAGTATGCCGACTCCCGAGGACAAACACGGCATCCAGCGACTACTTGGGATGGTGAATTATGTGGCAAAGTTCTTGCCAAATATATCAGAAGTCACATCACCCTTACGCGAGCTTCTAAAGAAAGATGTTGCCTGGCACTGGACCGAGCGCCATGAACAGTCGTTCAACGACATCAAGAAACTTCTGACGGAGACGAGTAAAGGAGTGTTGAAGTATTATGACCCCAAGCAGCCAGTTGGTCTACAAGTAGATGCATGTAAGTCTGGACTAGGAGCTGTACTGATGCAGGGCGGCTCACCGATCGCATACGCTTCTCGTTCGCTTACGGAAACTGAATGCAAGTACGCGCAGATCGAGAAAGAGTTGTTAGCAGTGGTATTTGGATGTGAACGTTTCCATCAATATATTTACGCCAAGGAAGTGACAGTGGAAACAGACCACAGACCGCTGGTCTCCATTATCACCAAATCGCTCGACAAGGCACCAGCAAGGTTACAGCGCATGCTACTTCGACTACAACGTTACAACATCGACCTCCAGTACAAGCCTGGAAAGGAACTCTATACTGCAGATACGCTCTCGAGGGCACACCTTCCAACTACAGGTGACGAGGACGAAGATCTTGTACTGTACGTCCACAACATGACAGCAAATCTACCAGTTAGCGACAAGAAGTTAGTTGAACTACTTCGAGAAACAGCCAACGATAAGATAATGGTCAAGTTGATCGAGACGATTCAAGAAGGATGGCCAAAACACAGGCAAAATACATCAAAACAAGTACGTGAATATTGGCCAATCAAAGACGAGCTCCATGTTAGCGATGGTCTTATTTTCAAAGGCGAAAGTATTGTTGTACCTCAAGCGTTGCGGAAAGATGTTCTAGCACAGATCCACGAAGGACATCTCGGTATCGAGAGAAGCAAGCAACGAGCCCGAGAGTTGGTGTTCTGGCCCGGAATGAGTAAGCAGATCGAGGACACCGTAGCAAACTGTTCAATCTGCCAAGAGCTCAGAAACAGCAACACCAAAGAACCGATGATACCACACGAGATCCCGCAATACCCTTGGCAGATCGCAGCCACGGATCTATTTACATGGAATGGCGGCAATTACATCGTAGTTGTCGATTATTACAGCCGTTACTGGGAAGTTTCATCGCTACACAACACGACGAGTACATCTGTCATCGAGAAGTTAAAGCAGTTCTTCGCGAGACACGGCATACCAGAGACACTCAAGTCGGACAACGGGCCACAGTATAGCTCTGCCGAATTTGCCAAGTTTGCAGCTGTCTGGAAATTCTCACACGTTACGTCAAGTCCCAAGTATCCACAGTCGAATGGTCTTGCGGAGAAAACTGTGCAGACTGTCAAGAGGACGCTAGAGAAGGCCAAACGTGATGGGAAGGATCCATACCTTGCCATGCTTGAACAGCGCAACACACCAGTGGGAAACTACAAGTCACCCGCACAACTGTCTATGGCTAGGCGACTACGCTCTATTCTGCCATGCACCACAAGTCATCTGTTGCCAGAAACAACCAGTCATCAGGAGACGATGGTCAGATTTCAGAAGAAACAGGCTGAACAAAAAGCCAACTACGACAGGTCAGCCACCCCATTGCCATCACTCCATACAGGAGAGACAGTTCGAATCCAACGAGACGGCGATTGGAAACCTGCAAAGGTGATCGAGGTAGCCGACACACCACGAAGCTACAGGGTGGAGACCCCTGATGGAGCCGTCTACCGTCGAAATAGAAAGCACCTACACCAAGACAAGTCAGCCTCTCCAAAAGTCGATACAGGCGAGACTGACACGCAGCAAAGGGACGAACAATCTACAGGAGTCGAACGAGCTACAGGAGTGTCAGAGTTACAGGACGAAGGACATCACACACGGTCAGGAAGATTGATCAAGAAACCGACGAGATTAGGTTTTGACGATTGAACATTAGTCGAACTGATTTCACATGTTGTTGTTGTTAATTTACGCTTCCCAAATAATAGAAACATTATTTTTCTTTTAGGGAGAGTTGTAATATATTGCTTATGAATATTATGAGTGACACTTGGTATGTGATTATTAATCGGAGATTAAAGAAGACGTTGTTGACGACACACGTTTCTTAGTGCTCTCTCCAGTATTCTAGAAGAGAATAACACAGAATGTTTACAGGCTCTCCTTCCCCTCTTCCCTCCTCCCCAGTCCCCCTCCCTTTCCCTCCCCCTCCCCTTCCCCTCGCCTTGGAGAGCCTGTCCACAGGCTACAAGAATAGTGTTGCTGCTCGCCTGGCGGCTCGCAGCAATTATTCAGGGTCAAGCTTGTGAACAATGATTGCGTCCAAACATGTCTGCAACCAGATCTCTATAAATATTAGTCGTGATGTACGCAAACAATATACTAGGCTACCTAACAGCAGTAAATGCTGACGGTGAATGCAATGTTAGTATATAGTTGTGGATAAGAGTTGGTGTCGGAGAGCTTAGAGTGATTCCAATAAACCTGGGCACTACTAATTAGCTGTCAGTGTATATTAGATACAAAGTAACAAAAGACAACAAAAGAGTTAGGCTCAGTATTGAGCCTACAAAAGAGTGAGTGTCTAATATTGTGTATTGGTGTAGTTAGTAATGCCCAGGTTTATTGGAATCACTCTACTGTAGTTATGAAATGTTTTGTTTTATGCCAAGTGACAAGTATGCAAATTATTAGGCGAGTCTACCTTTCTTTGTTTTGAATAGTATTTGTCTATTTGAAAAACTGGATAGCTTATGAATAACTAATGTTTACTTATAATTGAGATTTCAATGCGAATATTCACACTTGAAACTGACACACGGTCAGCCGGCACTAATCAGCTCAATTAATACGGTCAGTGATCTTCAACTACACAATTCCCACGAAAAGCACAAGATACGGTATCTGATGGGCTTACGAGTCAGGATATACCGGCTAAAGAAACATACACATGTACAAATTAATTAGGGACACAGATTTTGGGCACGACATTTACCGATCAGAAACGCGAAAGTTTGAATAGGAAAACAACTTGGAAACTGCATGCCGGGTAAAAATGGAGATTTTTGTCTGCCTACGTGAATGAATTAGAATTGCTTCCTTGCTCGCTCGCTTCAGGCTCGCTCGCTGCGTCAGCAAATACTGCACTCCAAATTCCAACAAGTATATATTGGAAAAAAGATTGTTATTACCCATATTTAATACTTTTGTAATAAAGGTTGTCAGGAGGGCTCCTGAGGTTGTTTATAAACGAAGCAATGAGTGGATCGATGGTCAGCCGTTCATATCGCAACAAGTAAATCAACTGTATGAAGTTTTACATGGGGGAGGGGTCATTTTACACGGCGGAGGGGTAGTTTTACATGGGGGAGAGGTCGTTTTACAAGGGGAAGGGGTCGTTTTACATGGGGGAGGGGTCGTTTTACACGGGGGAGGGCTCGTTTTACATGGGGGAGAGGTCGTTTTACAAGGGGAAGGCCGGGTCGTTTTACATGGGGGAGGGGTCGTTTTACATGGGAGAGGGGTCGTTTTACAAGGGGAAGGGGTCGTTTTACATGGGGGAGAGGTCGTTTTACAAGGGGAAGGGGTCGTTTTACATGGGGCGGGAGGGGTCGTTTTACATGGGGGAGGGGTCGTTTTACATGGGAGAGCTCGAGGGGTCGTTTTACATGGGAGAGGGGTCGTTTTACATGGGAGAGGGGTCGTTTTACATGGGGGAGGGGTCGTTTTACATTGGGGGAGGGGTCGTTTTACATGGGGGAGGGGTCGTTTTACATGGGCGAGGGGTCGTTTTACATGGGAGATGGGTCGTTTTACATGGGAGAGGGGTCGTTTTACATGGGCGAGGGGTCGTTTTACATGGGGGAGGGGTCGTTTTACATGGAGAGGGGTCGTTTTACATGGGGAAGGGGTCGTTTTACATGGGGAAGGGGTCGTTTTACATGGGAGAGGGGTCGTTTTACATGGGAGAGGGGTCGTTTTACATGGGGGAGGGGTCGTTTTACATGGGGGAGAGGTCGTTTTACAAGGGGAAGGCCGGGTCGTTTTACATGGGAGAGGGGTCGTTTTACATGGGAGAGGGGTCGTTTTACATGGGAGGGGTCGTTTTACATGGGGGAGGGGTCGTTTTACATGGGGGAGAGGTCGTTTTACAAGGGGAAGGCCGGGTCGTTTTACATGGGAGAGGGGTCGTTTTACATTGGGGGAGGGGTCGTTTTACATGGGAGATGGGTCGTTTTACATGGGAGATGGGTCGTTTTACATGGGCGAGGGGTCGTTTTACATGGGGGAGGGGTCGTTTTACATGGGGGGACGTTTTACATGGGGGAGGGGTCGTTTTACATGGGAGAGGGGTCGTTTTACATGGGGGAGGGGTCGTTTTACATGGGGGAGGGATCGTTTTACATGGGGGAGGGGTCGTTTTACATGGGGGGGTCGTTTTACATGAGAGAGGGGTCGTTTTACATGGGAGAGGGGTCGTTTTACATGGGCGAGGGGTCGTTTTACAAGGGGAAGGGGTCGTTTTTTCATGGGGGAGGGGTCCTTTCTTAAGATGCGAAATTAATTTCAAGATGTCAAGCAATCAATAACTCTGTGGAGTATAGGGATTTCATTTCTAAAATTAACAGCATAGCGTCAGTCATTTCATTCCAAGTTCCGGCTGAGTAGTGGTTGCAAGGTCAATAGCGCAGCATATGTCCATCGTTTGTTTGCTGCTGGTTATGCGTCCATTCTTCGCCTTCCCGGATTGAGTGAGGCCGAGCGCAGTGCGCGCATTGAACATTTCGCCAACTTGATGTACTTCGCCACACAGTTTCCTTGGCCGGTTGTGCGTAAGTTTCACGCGGCCGTGTTGTTCGAGATAGAATGTGGTCGTCTTCGGTGGGGCGCGTCTATGGCCCATTTAGAAACACGATTGCTCCATTCTAATGTCGTGTCCCGCGCTCAGGGCTCCCGGGAAAGTAGTGAGACCAAGTCTACCGTGCTTTTCTGTCGTGCATTTCAAACCGGCAAGTGCACATCGTCAAAAGATCATTATGGCTTCGTACGCAATGAAAGGAAATGGGTCCAGCACATCTGTGCCAAGTGCTGGTTGGAGAAGCAGGAGGTTCACCGCCACCGTGAGGGTTCTACGGAATGCCCTTTTGCTTCATCGACGGTGGGGACCGCGTCTAGCTCTTCAATCTCAGGGTCTTCTTGACTAGTACATGATTGTTGTTTCGTCGCTCAGGATTGTGTCGCAGATTCTTGTACTCTGTTTGTCGATTCTGCGTGTGAGATTTTCAGTGTTCACAAGTTTAAGTCGTCGCGTGACGACGCAAGTTTACGTACAGTTCCCGTTTATGACTTTGTTGATTCTTCGGGTGAAGATCCAAGTGTTCACAAGTTTAAGTCGTTGCGTGACGACGCAAGTTTACGTACAGTTCCCGTTTATGACTTTGTTGATTCTTCGGGTGAAGATCCAAGTGTTCACAAGTTTAAGTCGTCGCGTGACGACGCAAGTTTACGTACAGTTCCCGTTTATGACTTTGTTGATTCTTCGGGTGAAGATCCAAGTGTTCACAAGTTTAAGTCGTCGCGTGACGACGCAAGTTTACGTACAGTTCCCGTTTATGACTTTGTTGATTCTTCGGGTGAAGATCCAAGTGTTCACAAGTTTAAGTCGTCGCGTGACGACGCAAGTTTACGTACAGTTCCCGTTTATGACTTTGTTGATTCTTCGGGTGAAGATCCAAGTGTTCACAACTTTAAGTCGTCAAGTCCTAATGCACGTTTACGTACAGTTTTAGTTCAGTCAGACTTTGTTGAGTCGTCGGGCGACGACGCTAGTCCATTTGTCCAGTTACATGAACGAGTGCGCGCCTCAGGTCTGCCTAACTTCTTGTTCGCTCGGTTAGCTGTGCCATCTCGTTTGAACATCCCTGCTTGGAAAGCGTATTTACAGGATTATTCAGACGTACAAGTTTGTGATTTTATGGAATACGGCTGGCCAATAGGCTACGATTATTCGAAGTTTGGTTTCCCTATCAGCGACTACTCCCGTAACCACAAGGGTGCCCTGTTGTTTTCAGTTGACATTGACAGATATTTGTACAAGGAACGTTCTGCATGCGCTGTGATTGGACCGTTCTCTACTAATCCTTTTTCCTGTCAATTCGCTGTCTCTCCTTTAAATTCCGTTCCGAAAGCCGATTCTGAGGAGCGTCGCATCATCGTTGACTTGAGCTGGCCATTTGGAACTGCGGTTAATGATGGCATTTCTTCTTCGCGTTATTTGGATGAGGATATTTCACTGGTTTACCCCACGGTGGATTCCATCGCCTCACTGATTCGTGCTTCTGGTCCAGGTGCTTTGATTTACAAACGCGATTTACGCAGGGCTTACCGTCAATTTCCGGTCGATCCGTTTGACTATCCTTTGTTGGGTTATCGCTGGAATGATGAGTTATATTTTGATGTGGTGCTTCCCATGGGTCTACGGTCCGCCGCCATGGCCTGTCAAAGGATCACTAACGCCGTATGTTTTATCTGTCGGTCTGAGGGACATGGGATCATCAGTTATTTGGACGACTTCATCGGGGTTTCCGAACCCGCCTCCGCTTGGAAGAGCTTTAATTATTGTGGATCTATTCTTGAGGAGTTGGGACTAGAAGAGTCCCTTAATAAGATGCTGAACTCAAGAACTTACAACGGGACTTGAAGATTACTCGCAAAGCTGCGTTTGCAGCGGGAACGCACAAGAACCGCTTGACGCAGTGGCGAGCTTATTTCTTATTTTGTGGATATTTTTCTTTAGAGGCGCTCCCAGCGTCAGAGGATACAATTTGCCTATATTTACAGTTTCTAAGTAGATCACTCACGCCAGGTTCGATCCGTAATTATCTTAGTGGGGTCAAGTTCTTGCATGTCGGGACAGGGTTTGTATTTCCCTCCCTTAAGTCTTTTGCTATTCAGGTTACCTTACGGGGTATTGATAGATTGGCGTTACATTGCCCTAGTCGCGCGCCCCCGGTCACGCCTTCCCTTTTAGTTTCATTAGTCAAGTCGGATGTTTGTACGTATGAGTCACCGGTCGACATAGCCTTTTCTTGTGCGTTTTTATTCGCCTTTTTTCTTTTTGCGCGTATATCCAACTTAGTGCCTCATTCTCCGCGTACTTTCGATTATCGCAAGCATTTATGTCGTAAGGATATCAAGTTATCTTCTCACGGTCTTACAGTCCTTTTCAAATGGTCTAAAACCAATCAGACCGGCTCTCGTCGCCTCCATTTACCTCTAGTACGTAATCCTCATTCACCTCTCTGTCCAGTTGCCATGTTTCAGCGCATGTGTCAGCTCATCCCCGCACCACCTGCCTCCCCTGCATTTGTTGTCCCATCTCATCCCTCTACTTTGAGTCCAGTCACTAAGGCCGAGTTTGTGCGGTTTTTTTTTCGTCATCGTTTATCTGTCGCAGGGGTGCCGGCTGCTGAATCTTACAGGGGACACTCATTTCGCAGAGGAGGCGCCAACTGGGCCTTTTCCTCTGGTCTGCCAGGGGAGCTTATTCAGGTCTTTGGGGACTGGTCGTCCGATGCTTATAAAAGTTATTTAGAGTATTCTATGCAAGCCAAGTTACGTGTTTCTGAGGGGATGACTCAGTCTCTACCTTCCATCTGAATGTCGCATACAGCACTCACTAGTGTGTTTGGTGGTTGTTGGTGGGTCAGAGGTTTATTTCTAGCCATTTGTTGTCAGCTAGTTCGTTCACTGGAAATAAATCTCTATTCTGCCAAACACACTGATGTGTGCTGTGTTGTCTTGTTACATCAGATCTTATAGTATCAGTTGATGCACAGGGGGAATTGGTTTATTTTATAGTATACTTTAAAATATTTAATTGCCTCATGCTAAGATTCTTATTTGTTTAATTATTAATAGGAGAGATATCCGATATTGTTATACTATTAGATGCCCTTCCCATGCTCTTCGGTGCATATCTAGTTTCAGTTGGTAGAGAGCTTTCACTGCTCACCTACTTTGTCAAATTGTTATATCAAATCGCTTAGCCCCTCCCACCCGCCCTTATGGTGGGTCAGAGGTTTATTTCTAGCCATTTGTTGTCAGCTAGTTCGTTCACTGGAAATAAATCTCTATTCTGCCAAACACACTGATGTGTGCTGTGTTGTCTTGTTACATCAGATCTTATAGTATCAGTTGATGCACAGGGGGAATTGTTATAAATGTATTACTAAGTAACTATAAAACTCATAACCCAACTCTATAGTGGGTACATGTATTTATAAGGCTTATTGCCTGGCTTGTCAGTATTCGACTCTAACTTCTATAAACTTGGTCTCTTTTTCTAGTTAACTATATACGATATTTAGTAGTAACATGGTTATAAATGTATTACTAAGTAACTATAAAACTCATAACCCAACTCTATAGTGGGTACATGTATTTATAAGGCTTATTGCCTGGCTTGTCAGTATTCGACTCTAACTTCTTCTATAAACTTTGTCTCTTTTTCTAGTTGACTATACGATATTTAGTAGTAACATGGTTATAAATGTATTACTAAGTAACTATAAAACTCATAACCCAACTCTATAGTGGGTACATGTATTTATAAGGCTTATTGCCTGGCTTGTCTGCATTCGACTCTAACTTCTATAAACTTGGTCTCTTTTTCTAGTTAACTATACGATATTTAGTAGTAACATGGTTATAAATGTATTACTAAGTAACTATAAAACTCATAACCCAACTCTATAGTGGGTACATGTATTTATAAGGCTTATTGCCTGGCTTGTCAGTATTCGACTCTAACTTCTTCTATAAACTTTGTCTCTTTTTCTAGTTGACTATACGATATTTAGTAGTAACATGGTTATAAATGTATTACTAAGTAACTATAAAACTCATAACCCAACTCTATAGTGGGTACATGTATTTATAAGGCTTATTGTCTGGCTTGTCAGTATTCGACTCTAACTTCTATAAACTTGGTCTCTTTTTCTAGTTAACTATACGATATTTAGTAGTAACATGGTTATAAATGTATTACTAAGTAACTATAAAACTCATAACCCAACTCTATAGTGGGTACATGTATTTATAAGGCTTATTGCCTGGCTTGTCAGCGACTCTAACTTGTATAAACTTTGTCTCTTTTTCTAGTTGACTATACGATATTTAGTAGTAACATGGTTATAAATGTATTACTAAGTAACTATAAAACTCATAACCCAGCCCTGTAGTGGGTACATGTATTTATAAGGCTTATTGCCTGGCTTGTCAGTATTCGACTCTAACTTCTATAAACTTTGTCTCTTTTTCTAGTTGACTATGCGATATTTAGTAGTAACATGGTTATAAATGTATTACTAAGTAACTATAAAACTCATAACCCAACTCTGTAGTGGGTACGTGTATTTAGAAGGTTTATTGACTGGCTTGTCAGTATTCGACTCTAACTTCTATAAACTTTGTCTCTTTTTCTAGTTGACTATACGATATTTAGTAGTGTTATAAATGTATTACTAAGTAACTATAAAACTCATAACCCAACTCTGTAGTGGGTACGTGTATTTAGAAGGTTTATTGACTGGCTTGTCAGTATTCGACTCTAACTTCTTCTATAAACTTTGTCTCTTTTTCTAGTTGACTATACGATATTTAGTAGTAACATGGTTATAAATGTATTACTAAGTAACTATAAAACTCATAACCCAACTCTGTAGTGGGTACGTGTATTTAGAAGGTTTATTGACTGGCTTGTCAGTATTCGACTCTAACTTCTATAAACTTTGTCTCTTTTTCTAGTTGACTATACGATATTTAGTATAACATGGTTATAAATGTATTACTAAGTAACTATAAAACTCATAACCCAACTCTGTAGTGGGTACGTGTATTTAGAAGGTTTATTGACTGGCTTGTCAGTATTCGACTCTAACTTCTATAAACTTTGTCTCTTTTTCTAGTTGACTATACGATATTTAGTAGTAACATTGGTTATAGTCTTTTTGGTTGAAGTCTTTTTCTGTTGTTCCCTAACAGGAGGGAAATTTGCACGAGCATGCGTTCGGCCGCTGAAATGTAATGGCTTGATCGCGGTAATCAATAACAGGAAAGTCCGTTTCAAGACCACAAATTGCCCCAAAATTACTCAAAAAGCTTCATAAACTATCCAACTTTATTTCTAAGCATTTCTTTTTAAGGTTCAGTTTAGGTTTCCAAACTCTCCTATAATTTCTTTTGAAGCGACGCGATAAATTACACAGGCACCCCCAAAATTTAAATAAAGGCCAAGGACCGTTATACAACACTAAAATTGTGATTTTTGAACATTTCCCCATTTTTTAGATGAAAAGCAAGTGCACACATTTAAAATATGTCTGATAAACTTGCAATATTTATAGTAATTTCTTGGGAGATCTTAGATAGATTTCAAACAGTAAAACAAAACATGTTCAAAAATCGAGTAAAAATATGTCATATTCCATACACAGTTCACTTCATAAACCTCTGCCGATCTCAGTGATATGTTATTCTCTACAACTAGTAACTGTGGAGTTATAAAAGATACGAAGACATTGTGAGAAATGCAATTCCAAACAGGTTTTTTGGGGGAGCAAAGTTATGTTAAATATGCATTTGGGCTCAACATGCCGAAGAAATCGGTCAAAAACACAATCAGGTTCCCCATTTTTGCCAATCAAAACTATTTTAGATAGCTTTTTAGACAGCATAGCTTTTAATATTTCTGCTCACAAAACTTGGGAGATCTATAGTAGATTTCGAGTTAATGAAGCATCAAACTTGCTAATACAAGAAGTTTTCATGATGAAAATATACTAGGTTTAAGACTGTATTCTATGAACGTTTCGTCTTCGATCTTCATCAAAGTTGTATATTCAAGTCATGCACTATCACATGTGTACTTATCATCGTCCCTACTTCAGTAGAAGATTTTCTTCAGTGCTTGCAATAATTAAACGCGAAACCACCGCCTGGTAAATACCAAGACGTCATTTTGTCAACACAGGGATGTTCGCTTGCAGTGATAATAAAGTGCTTTAGAACAATCTATTCAAGTCCAAATGCGTTCTTCCATGATAAATTGAAATATCTAAGTCTTCGTATAGCCTCTGGTGGCAGTTAAGTCCAATGTCAGCCTTGGAAGTAGCAATAAAACCGTTTTAAAATCCTAAGTTAACTCGCATTCGATGGCCTGAAGTCGAAGCTTCGCTTGAACTCACAACTGGTCGCGCATGCGCGCAACATAATTCCCTCCTGCTTTGTTCCCTAATGTACTCTCCCACTTGCCTTCCTTGCTTAATGACACCGCTGACCAGTGGTATTGCTGAAAGAAATCACAAAATCAATCGTGTTGGTTGTTTTCTCTAATGGAGATTATTTACAGGTGTTTTCCTTACCCAGAACTGAACCCACGGTTACAAATATATGTTTTGCTTAAAAAACAAGACGCTCAATGAGCGTACACTCGGGCTTATGACAAGGACAATGTCAGTTGCGTGAGGAGGGACCTGACAATGACTGGCGCCATGAATATGCAACCTCAAGTGACCTCAAGTACGTTTAAAAACGTACGATATATGTACCTCGAACAATCGGAGATCTTTATCGATACTCATCGATACAAATTATCTCTCTCGTCACGCAACTATCATTGTCATATTAAATACCCGACTATACGCTCATTCAGCGTCTTCTTCTGTAACAGATCCCTGAAATCTAATGACGTTTTGATTTCGATTGTATTTTTGCCGTTCACTGACTTGTTTTCAGCGTGGAAATTCTGCTTTAAATAGCGGTGTGCCGCGGTTCTAAAATTAATGCGCTTTTGTATTGTGCAAGTATATAAATAGGCTATTAAAACAACTTTGGCATGACCCCAAATTTCGGACATTGAGCTTGTTTAGCTTTGCTTTAATTGATGAAGTTTTGAAGTATGATTTCTACGATTTCTTTTCCTTCTGAATTTTTCAAACGTCGAATCGAATAAACATCCATCATTATATATCTGAGAAATGTGTTTCGTTTTATTGCCGGATACTTTTTAAACGGTTTTTCACGGCGCGTGCTTTGAGTTCAATTGATTTGCTTTTGATGAGTTCATGTAAAGGCCCTGTCGAAAACGCTCAACATCTTTTAGAGTGGGCCCACACGAATCGGCGTATGCGTTTGTATATGAGAGCGTATTTAAGAGGAACTGATGGATGGCTTGCCTTGGATACAACATAATTTCTCTTCTGCACAGGTCAACTGCTTCTTTCACTTCTAGTCGTCGAATACGATGACTTAGCAATATCTCAGTATCTGACATAGCGAGTTCTTGACAATATCATTTCTCTAACGTCATGACAATCAGTGACAGTTGAGTGACGAGGGAGACCATGTGTCGGGTGAGTATGTACATGATACGTCGTGAGGTTGCATAGGTCAGATGGTTCTGATAACGCCCGCACGTTTGTTTTTGTTAAATATATTTTAAGCGAGCTTCTAGTCCTTCTACCACTTCTAGTCATTGAACGATGAACTAGAATCCTGACCTTTAATAGCTTGAAGATCTACAGCTGCTTTCAAAACTAAGATTCAAATCTACTTGAGTCCTGTGTGTCGTTTGTTTTTTTCTTATCTGCTGAGTAATCTTGAAACTCGATACGATTAAATACGTCGCATACTTTCGTCATTCTTTAGCCGAACAAAACTACGACGACGACGACTACCGAAAAACACATTTTATAACTCGGGCTTCCTTCGGAAGTGCCCGAGTAACAAGAGTCCGCGGAGATCTTTATCTATGAGTCAGACACAAGTCTCCCTCGTCATTGAGCGTCTTCTTCTGTAATAGATCCCTAAAATCTAAGGACGTTTTGATTTCGATTGTATTTTTGCCGTTCACTGACCTGTTTTGAGCGTGGAAATTCGGTTTTAAATCAACGGTTCTAAAATTAGGTCGCGTAATAGATGTATGACTCAGATAAGGATCACTTTACAACTGTCATCTTACTGAAAAGAACACGGATTTTCGAACATTGACCTTGCTCGATCGCCTTTGTCTCAATTCATTTTTGTGGCTACTTCTCTTCTTAGAAGAAAGTAGCCACTATGTCATCGAGTGTGAAAGTCCGTAAGTAAGTAATTCGGATAGTGTTCGGAACTAGTCAGGTGATCGAAAATCAGCCACGATGTCGCGACGATGTACCCGATGGTCCCGATGGTTTATTCGTCTGGTTGTCGACATTTTATCGATTCGGATACTCATTTGATCTTCTCGTGGTTGTCGACATTTTATCGATTCGATAGCGTTCAAAATACGTCGTGTTGGATTTCCATGTGCTTTTCGCTTCACGGCTTTGTTTAGAAGGGTAAGTTTACACTCTCTACTATTCTATTTTGCACCAGAAACCGGACCAATCTCTCGTGCAAAGTGTCAAGTGTTTGATCATCAAGATGTTTTCAAGTTTTTCAGTGACGGTTTGTTGAGATTATTTTCCAGTGGAATATCGATTGTGTTTGTGTTTGTTCGGCCTTTAAAATAGCTCCACAGTCCATGACGATCGACTCTTGTCTGTGTAGTGGCTCCATGTAAACTGCCAGATCTATAACCGATTTAAAGTGTCAAGTAATTCTCTTCGAGGAACAAATAACTTAAGCTTAGTATATGCGAGACACAAAACAAACACGGCTCTCGTTACTCTTTCAGTCTTTATCCCAAAACTCGCTAAAAGCCGTTGTAATCGCTAAATAAATGACACACAGGAGTGAAGTGCATATTCATCTTTATTTTGAAAGCAGTTTTAGAAATACAAGATATCAAAAGGACAGGATTCTAGAAGTGAATTTACGGCCATATTATATACTGCCGATCGATCAAATAAGACACAGGAAGCCCAATACACAAACAGAGGGTGGTGACTGGCGAGCCTGTGAACTGAAAAGATCTTTACACACGAGAGATGTGTCTAGTTTCTGGTGCAAAATAGCATAAAATCATAGTATATTAGAGTGTAAACCTATCTTCAAATTAGATATTCTATTTATTATACTCAAAGTTTTCATATATTTAGGTGAAGTCAAATAAATAAATAAACACCACTTCAGTTAAATTTTTGGAAAAGCATAATATCGCAAAACTCAAAGAAAGGAAAAGATTTATTGAGCGACGTTTCGGAGTCGTCATGATGCCATTATCAATTCATTGTTAAATTAATATTAATATTCAATCACTAATGATATATCAATGCTGTTCATATTGATTGTTAATAACAACTGTTATTGTTCAATTATTTGTACGCTGTCACAATTGTTTTCAATTAAACTTTGTATTAAAATACATTTCTGATTCAGTAAATTAGCATTATATAGAACCAAAGAACAAGTTCCAGCAGATAGTTCAAACATACCAGTTCAACAGAGGAATCAATCCAACTACACATTGCTTCTATATTTCAAAACCGCAGTACCTACATGTAGTTATAGACTACCTGTTTTTGTTTATTTATAGTAGCCACATGCAGTCCTTGACTGCCTATTTTTGGATATGAGTTCGAGTTCGTGGAAAGGCGTTATAGAACAGCCGATAAAACACGGGCTTTAAACAGGCTCATTTCACAGACAAAAGCATACGGCTATTCGTGTGGGCCCACTCTGAAAGATGTCGTTTCATTTATAACAAAAGCAAACGCGCCTTAGCTTCATCGTGGAATGATCAACTACAATCCTGAACTTAATAGCTTGAAGATCTATGATGAGAAATCTTGAAACTCGATAGGATCAAATACATCGCATTCTTCGCATTTTTTCTTCATTCCATCACCTGGAAAAAAAAAAAGAAAAAAAAAAAAGAAAGTGTATTTTCTAACTCGGGCTTCCTTCGGAAGGGCCCGAGTAAAAAAGCGCGTCAAAGAATATAGCCAGTTCTTCAACGATTTTGGTATGTCCTCGACCCAGAATTATTTTTCTCGTGTTTCTTGAGACTGGTGGGTTCAGTTCTGAGCTAGCCTCTTCCCTTGTATCGAGACCAGTGAAGATGTTCATTGTCGTCAAAACATTGCACTGGGCTTGCATCAATTCGACTGGGTCATTTGCAGTCGTTTATCAGAAACGAAACTCGAAAACTCTTTCAGCTCGAAGAAAGAAAACTAAAATAGACCGATTTCATACCAAGGAAAGACTGATATGATCTTGTAAACTCTTTTATGTTTTAATATACACCTATTCCAAATCAGATCGTTGTCCGGGCCGAAAGCAAGAAGCTGACTACCGCAAAGGACTTTGGGAATCTCCTCCTTAATTTTTTTATCCGTGGTATAGTTGAGAAGTTATCCCTACGAGCGTTGAATAGCAATCATTTGGAACTACTCGGCCATTTGAAAATGCATGTTGTCAAAATGTCTACGGATGAATAAATGAATAAGGAGAAAGTCCCAATGCACTTTGCGATCGTCAGCTTCTTGCTTGTTGCTTTCGGCGCGGACAACGATTTTTGGAATAGGTGTATATATATATTTCAAAGATATGAGCCTTCTAATATGCCTCGCTTTTACAGTAAATGTATGGCGCTGCCATGTTGGTGTAAAGTTCTGTAAACCTTTAGTTATTTACCTATTAAAGAAAACTAACTTATGATCTCCAAGTCCAGAAACCGATAAATAATCTAGGCAGTTTTCCCCAAACCAGGGATACACGGTGTCAAGCGAGATTGCGTGACAGATTTCAGTTAATTAATAAATCGAAAACCAAACATCGGAATCGTCTGAAATTTGGCGAGAAGACTCATTTTAAGCAAAAATACAGAATATCAAACCAACAGTTTTGTGTAATTTGCATAGAATCAATTTTAAGATTTTTGTGACGACGGTCACGGTGACCAAAAATATGTCTGCTAAACATTTGGTTTTAAACAGGAACTCTCGTACATTTCAATATGTTAAAGAATATGAACTACTACTACTAAAAAAAAGGAATATGAACTACTACTACTAAAAAAAAATAGAATATGAACTACTACTACTAAAAAAAATAGAATATGAACTACTACTACTAAAAAAAAAGGAATATGAACTACTACTACTAAAAAAAATAGAATATGAACTACTACTACTAAAAAAAAAGAATGTGAACTACTACTACTAAAAAAAAAAGAATATGAACTGCTACTACTAAAGAAAAAGAATGTGAACTACTACTACTAAAAAAAAAAGAATATGAACTACTACTACTAAAAAAAGAAAGAATATGAACTACTACTACTAAAAAAAAAAGAATATGAACTACTTGGTATAAGTACAGACCCTATGCATAAGTACGTGCCTTTAAATCCCTAAAATAGACAAACTAAAACCTTTACAGTACAAATTGCTTCAGCCATCAGAAAGAGCTACTTCAAAATATACTAAATTGGAAAGTTGGGTTATCATAGACCTAATATTCAAGAAGTTATTACGGATCAAAAACAGAGAGTTTTGTATGTGTTTATCAACCGAGGCCTTTAAAGTGCATATCTGGGTTATGGGTTTCTTTTGAAAATCGATTACATAATCTGCATGGCAAAATGTTATTCTACAACTTATATAAATAATGTTAAACTTGTATTTCTAGTTTAGAAAAGAGTGCTACTTGAAAAAATAAAAATAAGTTACGGCAAATGTGCGTTGACGTCACCTAATTAGCATATCACGATTTCAAACCTTCATAACTCGCAAATGCGAAGCTCAATTCACAAAATACTGAACCATCCCACTATTCACGTTATATGTAATCGATTTTCAAAAGAAACCCAAAACCCTGATATGCACTTTTTCATGTTTTTCACACTATAAAGTACTCACAACTTCGCAGGAATTTAATATTTCACCTTCTCAAATTCATGAATAATTTATTAGTTGAACTTCCAATGAGAATCTTCCTTTTTAGTCACATGCATGCACTTTGATACCCAATGAAACATCAGAGGAAAATCACTTGTGATATGCAAATGTGATCGAAATCACTAGTGATCTTCCTCTGGCTTGCTATTGGCCGGGTATCCAAATGCACGTGATTGCATCTGGTTCTTGCTCGCGTTCGTTCTCTATTATAGAAACATGTATACATTTTGTCTGCGCATGCGTTAGAATTCAGATTTGAAAGCGATTTGCCGCCATTTTCTTTGCAAATTGCACTCGGTGGGAGATTTAGTGAGCGATCTTCGTCTCTAGAATGATGTTCAAGAAAGTATTTGAAAGGAAATCAATAGTCTGCCTACTTTTGTTTTGCTGTAGATGATTTTTTTTCCGTATAAGGGCCGTAGATGATAAAATATCAAGGAACAAAATCCGCCGAAACAAGGAGTTATCCTAAAACCAGCTACATTGTCCTTTGGGTTTATTCTCATCGAAGATGATTTCAAGAGATACGTTTTTTTGGACTTCTTAGAATCAGCTGTAAACCGTTTGATATAAGTTTGATTCACATTGAGTTTTTATTCAGCATTGTGTTTGCGAATCGTTTATCTGAATACTCCTTTTTACAGTTCCCGGCGCCATCTTGAAAGGTAGCCGAGCCTTTGCATCGAAGCGAGACTGTCGGTGACCTTGCAATGATAGAGGCATGTGAATAATTGTCCAAGGTGTTAAAAAAGGTCTCTATCATTGCAAGGTCACTGCCAGTCTCGCTTCGACGCAAACTTAAGGCTGGGCTACCTTTCAAGATAGTGCCGGGAACTGTAAAAAGGAGTATTGGTGACGTGTCAAGCTAAATTATAAGAAGTTGAAAAATTGTCCCTCTTGCTTTGCGGTGGATTTGAAGTGTCCAAGTCTCACTCATTCACCCGACTTCTCCGTAGGAATGTTGCCTTGTTTTGGCGGATTTTGTTCCCTTATACGGAAAAAAATCTCCACAGCACCACAAAAGTAGGCGGACTATTGATTTCCTTTCAATGATTTTCTAAAACTTCATTCTAGAGAGGTACGTAGATCGCTCACTAAATCTTCCACAGCAGTGCACTTGGCAAAACAATAGCGATACTTCATGTTTACAAACATTAACATTGTGATGTAAATGTGCCAACCATTTCCACAAAAACGTTTCACACGTTTTGTTTCAACAGCCAATCGATCTCTGGTTGGCACATCGTTGGCACATGAATGACAAAAGCTGAAGTATCGATAGTTATGGAAACAAGACGCTCAATGAGCGTACACTCGGGCATTGAGAATGAGAATGACAATTGCGTGACGAGAGAAACTAGTGTGTCGGTGAGCATAGATCACGGGCAACAGGTCGTGTATTTTTTTATTTTTTTTTCAAGATTCGCCCATAAGGCAGGTGTTGTACAATAGGACACGAAGTTCCCTTTAAAATACATTACACCACGTCCCACCCAATAAGAATATTACCCAGTATACCCGACACCTGATGAATTCCCAATATGAAATGTAGAGTCATTACTTGTAAAGCGCTAATGGACTTTACGGAATTAGCGCTATAAAAATAAAACTTATTATTATTATTATTTATTCAAGTTGTGATATACATGCTTGGCTAAGCAGTACTCAGTTGAGTTCACATTTAAGTCAACATCAGAGTTCACTTGTATTATAGTTTTTGAGTTCATTTGATTTGCTTTTGACTTTGAGTTCGATTGATTACCTTTTGACTTTGAGTTCATTTGATTACCTTTTGACTTTGAGTTCATTTGATTACCTTTTGACTTTGAGTTCAATTGATTACCTTTTGACTTTGAGTTTATTATTCGGGCCCTTCCGAAGGAAGCCCGAGTAATAAAATGGGCTTTCTTTTTATTATTATTATTATTATTATATTTTTTGTTTGTTTGGTCACGGAATGAAGAAAAAATGTGAAGAATGAAGAAAGAATGCGAAGTATTTGATCGTATCGAGTTTCAAGATTCTCAGCAGATAAGGGAAAACAAACGACTCACAGGACTCAAGTAGATTTGATTCTTAGTTTTGAAAGCAGCTGTAGATATTCAAGCTGCTAAAGGTCAGGATTCTAGTTCATCGTTCGACGACTATCTAGAAGTGGTAGAAGGACTAGAAGCTCGTGCTGGATCGAAAGAGAAGAAGTCATCTTGTGTAGTGAGAGAAAGTGACGCAAGCCATCCAAACGCATACGCGTACTACATACCGATACACATACTCTAAATCTTCCCGTCGAGCGTTTTCGAAAGGGCTGTTCTACGACGTCGTTCCACGAACTCGAACTCATCAAAAATGAACTGAAAAGCGGCAAATGAAATGAAACGACTTCTTTCAGAGTGGGCCCACACGAATCGGCGTATGCTTTTGTATGTGAAATGAGCGTGTTTAAAGCCCGTGTTTTATTTTCAGTAACTCATGATGGATGTTTATTTTATTCCACGTTTGAAAAATTCAGAAGGAAAAGGAATCGTAAAAATCGTACTTCAAAACTACATCAAAGCAAAGGCGAGCAAGGTCAATTGTTTTGAAAATAAACAGTGTTTGCATGATAAAATGTAGGTTTCTCCGTGTTCTTTTCAGTACGATTACAGTTGTATGATCCTTGTCTGAGTCATATATCTATTACGCGACCTAATTTTAGAACCGCCGCGTAGCGCTAATTAGTCGGACTTCCTGTGGAAGACCCGACTCTAAGAGTCGTTCGTATTCTTCTTTGGCTTGAAATCGCAAACTGGGTTCTACAGCGCATGCGCCCTGTGCCGGCCGCTTAGATAATTACCGAAGGCTCTGATCAACATGAGCCATTCTTCACAAACAAATATTGCTCAAAACAACTCAAATATCGCTCAAATGACTTCACATGTTGAGTTAAATGATGAAATAATGGGGATCAAAGCAAAATGCGAGAAGTTAGAAGATAAATATGCTATCAATATCACACATGAGTATCGCACTTAACCGTGACACAAGATTGAAATCTAAACGAAGTCAAATGTCTTCTATACTTTGTACCGCTGTAATTGTGTGTTGTGGTAAGCTTATAACACTGATAGATCTTTATTTTGCTGAATTTTGAAATTGTTGTATAAGTAAATGGGTGTCGGAAAAACGAAGACCCCGGAAAAACGAAGACCCTAAAACGAAGACCCTCGGAAAAACGAAGACCCTAGGTTTACTGACAGGTTTACTGACCTGTTTTGAGCGTGGAAATTCTGTTTTAACTAGACGCTCTTCTAGCGTGAAGTCGGGCTTCTAACTGAAATGTAGCCTATATATATGAACTAAATATAGATATCTTAGTGCGATCGTTGCGTGACTCGGTAGAAGATCCTTTCCTTGCAATTTCAGTACTGATTTCGCAAACTCAGCGAATCATGAATGACAATGACATAGTTTATTTGGTACCATAAATATATCCATACAAATACAAATACCGTATACATAAACTAGACATCGCAGAGTGATTAAACAGTATTTGGATGAAGTGTAAATATGGGTTTAGATATCTCGGCTCGGTGTCCGGCGAAAACCTCACAACTGTTCTCTTCACTGCATGCGTGTATCATCAACTCACTTCGATTCGTTCTAAGTTCTGAAGATCTCTAAACCCTTTGCAGTACTATAGTAATGGATTGATAAATCCATATCTCTATGAATTATTGTGGTTATTTTGAAAACAATACGACATACCAGCTGTAACCTTCCTCCCGAACTGCTAACAAGGTTTGTGAAGAAACCATGTTGTTTACGGAGCCTTTGGTGATTATGGATGACTCGGTAGAACATGCTTTCTTTGTAAAATCGATATCACAAACTCAGCGAATCATAGAAATGACAATGACAATAGTTTATTTGGTGCCATAAATATATCCATACCAAATACAAATATAAGCTTAAATAAACTAGACATCGCAGCGTGACTCGGCGAACAATCATGCACAATATTTCCTGCCGATTCTGGGCATTCAAATCAGTGATTTACTTATGGGTGTCGGAAAAAACGAAGACCCGGAAAAACGAAGACCGAAAACCTAAGACCCCGGAAAAACGAAGACCCTAAAACGAAGACCCTCGGAAAAACGAAGACCCTAAAACGAAGACCCCCGGAAAAACGAAGACCCTAAAACGAAGACCCCAGGAAAAACGAAGACCCTAAAACGAAGACCCCAGGAAAAACGAAGACCCTAAAACGAAGACCCCGGAAAAACGAAGACCCTAAAACGAAGACCCCAGGAAAAACGAAGACCCTAAAACGAAGACCCTCGGAAAAACGAAGACCCTAAAACGAAGATCCCAGGAAAAACGAAGACCCTAAAACGAAGACCCCAGGAAAAACGAAGACCCTAAAACGAAGACCCCAGGAAAAACGAAGACCCCAGGAAAAACGAAGACCCCAGGAAAAACGAAGACCCCAGGAAAAACGAAGACCCCAGGAAAAACGAAGACCCCAGGAAAAACGAAGACCCCAGGAAACTGAACGAAGACCCTAAAACGAAGACCCTAAAACGAAGACCCCCGGGAAAACGAAGACCCTAAACCGAAGACCCAGGCTTTTATTCGAATTCTGTCACTGTATGCATGTATATAAGTTATTAAATCAACGATATAAGCTTAAGCTTAAGCAATAAATTACCAACCAGAATTCGCCGGTTCTGATGAATCGTATCAGCTGTCGGCCGGAGATCTGATTGAAACTGAAACCTTTCTTGTTCGAGTAGTTGTTCTAATAAAAGTGGAGAAAGGTCTTTTATATATGATAAATGAAGCGAAGTTATCGATCAGCGCCATGTCAACAACACAGGAAAAGAAATACCGTGGCCAAAGGCTGAGTAAATGAATACAAGGAACTACTGTTGATGTATCAGATCGACTTTAATATAGACATACTTTGGATACAGTGTGAGTGCTGATCACCTTATAGCACAGGTAGCCCAAACGTAGAATCAGTGGACCGTGACGTCATTGAATATTCCGTTGACCGTTGGATTTTCGATTGGTCTCAGGAATGAGCTCTTAGAAAGACTTCAAATGATATGGGATTCTCAAACATGTCTTCATAATAGTAGTCTGATAATTAAAGAACACTTTGGTGTAGAAATCTGAGCAAGAAATTGTGTTTTTGAGTGGTTTTGAGCGATTCGAAAATTCACCCGTTTCTAGCGTACATATAATTAGGAAAGGTTTGCAACTCCGGCCACCAAATTTTTGCAAACACTGTCGCTAAAAAAATTATAGCTCAAAAACTACGCAAGCAAAAAATATCGCTTTCCCACCACACATTCTCAAATAAATGATCTTTACAATGAGCTTTTGTGCAAATTTTTGGGTCCACCATATGCCGAGAAATATTTTTTTGAAGTTGGGGAAGTCGACGAAAAGTTCGCCGTGGCCATCCGCAGTCATCAGCTGTGCACCTAAAACGTTCTGAGGGAGGGGACGGACCGATAGATTTGTTAACAAAGCTACACTGAGTAGGGGAGGGACCGATAGATGCTAAAGGCAAAAGACTCATCGAAAATCAGAACGATGAAATATAACTCTGCTAGCGGCAGCCAGGGTAATACTGATTAAAACATACACCGTAGTAAATTCAAATTATATAGCATTTATCTGTTTGAGGACATCTTTGTAAAACAATCTATCGGTCCGTCCCCTCCCTCAGAACGTTTTAGGTGCACAGCTGATGACTGCGGATGGCCACGGCGAACTTTTCGTCGACTTCCCCAACTTCAAAAAAATATTTCTCGGCATATGGTGGACCCAAAAATTTGCACAAAAGCTCATTGTAAAGATCATTTATTTGAGAATGTGTGGTGGGAAAGCGATATTTTTTGCTTGCGTAGTTTTTGAGCTATAATTTTTTTAGCGACAGTGGTTGTAAAAAATTGGTGGCCGGAGTTGCAAACCTTTCCTAATTATATGTACGCTAGAAACGGGTGAAATTTTCGAATCGCTCAAAACCACTCAAAAACACAATTTCTTGCTCAGATTTCTACACCAAAGTGTTCTTTAATTATCAGACTACTATTATGAAGACATGTTTGAGAATCCCATATCATTTGAAGTCTTTCTAAGAGCTCATTCCTGAGACCATTCGAAAATCCAACGGTCAACGGAATATTCAATGACGTCACGGTCCACTGATTCTACGTTTGGGCTACCTGTGCTTATAGCTGAAGTAAGCAAGCTTCTAAACCTTCCACATGCCATTGAACGACAACCTTCTCTAGAAGCTGATGGATTACTTAGCTTCGTCGTTATATAAAGACTTTTCTCCACAGAACAACTACTCGAACAAGAAAGGTTTCCGAGTTTAAATCAGATCTCTCGACTACGCTCGACAGCTGATCAGAACCGGCGAACTCTGGTTGGTAATTTAATTGCCGTCGGAGCGAAGAAAAGATGGCTCAGTTACTATCCAATCAGAATGGACCATTCCCACGCCTGAAATTGACAAGAGACGATCGCGAAGTCAAAACATTATTTTTACATGGAAACCAAATGAATCCACGGAATAAAATTCAAGAATCAGAATCTCTATCACGTGTATATCTCAAAAGCTATGAAAAGAAAGCTCAAGAAATGATGTCGGCGTTTACCGGGAAGAGAAACACTAAAGTTCACGTAAACATTGTTTTAATATACTGATTCCATGTACATGATGTACTCGTACCGTGACAGCTAGAAATACAGCGAATATCATGCACGTGTGTACTACCAATTACTAGTATCTTAGAAATTGAATAAGCCATATCGTCGATTACCGTGTTCGACAGTGATTCAATAGGCGAATAAAAGCCTGGCCGGGCGGGCCTTCGTTTTAGGGTCTTCGTTTTTCCGAGGGTCTTCGTTTTAGGGTCTTCGTTTTTCCGGGGTCTTAGGTTTTCGGTCTTCGTTTTTCCGGGTCTTCGTTTTTCCGACACCCATAAGTAAATCACTGATTTGAATGCCCAGAATCGGCAGGAAATATTGTGCATGATTGTTCGCCGAGTCACGCTGCGATGTCTAGTTTATTTAAGCTTATATTTGTATTTGGTATGGATATATTTATGGCACCAAATAAACTATTGTCATTGTCATTTCTATGATTCGCTGAGTTTGTGATATCGATTTTACAAAGAAAGCATGTTCTACCGAGTCATCCATAATCACCAAAGGCTCCGTAAACAACATGGTTTCTTCACAAACCTTGTTAGCAGTTCGGGAGGAAGGTTACAGCTGGTATGTCGTATTGTTTTCAAAATAACCACAATAATTCATAGAGATATGGATTTATCAATCCATTACTATAGTACTGCAAAGGGTTTAGAGATCTTCAGAACTTAGAACGAATCGAAGTGAGTTGATGATACACGCATGCAGTGAAGAGAACAGTTGTGAGGTTTTCGCCGGACACCGAGCCGAGATACCTAAACCCATATTTACACTTCATCCAAATACTGTTTAATCACTCTGCGATGTCTAGTTTATGTATACGGTATTTGTATTTGTATGGATATATTTATGGTACCAAATAAACTATGTCATTGTCATTCATGATTCGCTGAGTTTGCGAAATCAGTACTGAAATTGCAAGGAAAGGATCTTCTACCGAGTCACGCAACGATCGCACTAAGATATCTATATTTAGTTCATATATATAGGCTACATTTCAGTTAGAAGCCCGACTTCACGCTAGAAGAGCGTCTAGTTAAAACAGAATTTCCACGCTCAAAACAGGTCATTATTAAACGGCAAAAATACAGTCGAAATCAAAACGTCCTTAGATTTTAGGGATCTATTACAGAAGAAGACGCTCAGTGACGAGGGAGACTATTTGTGTCGGTGAGCATAGATAAAGATCTCCAACTCTTCAAGGTACGCTGTGGTACGTCTTTAAACGTATTTGAGGTCACTTGAGGTCACATCTTAAATCTAACAGAAGCAGCTTTTGATTTTCAATCGATAATTCCTTTCTGATTTCGAGATAAATCGAACAAGATCTTTCAATGTATAGGCAGAGACAGCAGATTGGTCGAGCTTTGTCACATCATACCGTAGTCTGAATCAACTGGATGTTTAAAAGATACGAAGTTCGACTTTCCTCTGCGATAACGAAGAAACCAAAGACGTTATCAGAACCGTCTGACCATGAATATGAACCTCAACTGGACGTTGTAGCGATGTCATCATTGAAGCCAAATGAACACTCTGGGTTACCTTGCTGCTGACTTGCCCAATCGGCGGAACACATTAAATTGTGCAAGTTTAAGTTGTTGCTGCGGCTCAGCTGAATATCTTCACAACCGTTTGGCGTGTATCGTGGTTTAGTCCTTGAACGTGACTGGTTACGGCTTTATAGATAGATAGATAGACACCTTTATTTAAACTCAAATAAAGTGTAAATTATTACTTCTTGACTTTAACCGACCCCAAAGAAAATTCGTTGCGTTTTAGTTTGGATTTTTGTCCAGCATTTACTATTTTTGTGGAGTACTGCGCGTGAATTGCCCCTTGACCTTGTAATCTCTCTCATTTCCGGCGCAATTTGATTGGTTGGTGAAATTCGATCTCGCGTTGTTTAAAAGTAGGCGGTTATCTAAAATACCCGGCCTTGCGGGCAGGCTCTCATTCCCTTCCCTTCTCACCAATCCCCCTCTTCGCTCCCCTCCTCGTCCCCAGACCCATCTCCCCCTCCCCCTTTCCCTGCCCCAGAGCCTGGCTACGCAGGCTAGGTCTCTCCTCACGCAACTGACATTTGTAAAATAGTAATTACATCGTTCAAATATATTTTAAAGATCGTATATTATTTTACATTTCTAATTATTCCTACTGTCGTTACGTTTACAAATTTAGTTACACAATTTTATTGTTTGTTTATTTATATGTCGCCGTTGTTGTATTGCGCATTTTGTTGTTTGTTTGTTTTGTTTTGACAATACTTCACTGATCTGTTTTTTTAAACAACATATCTTGATCAATTCGTCACTAATGAGGTCTGATGCCTTGCGTGATTTCATAACCTACCGTAGTTTGGCAAAGGAGCCAAGCCCAGTCATGTGAGCCACACTCACTGGCAGTAAAACGGCGTGCATGTTGTAAACACCAGGGGGGCTGTGGAAGCTGGTTATTTCTAGAACAAATTCAACGTAGTCTAGTGCAAACAGTAACACCATACGTGTGTTGAAAGTTATCTTTCAACGGAAATGAAATAACAGGAAATTGTGGTCACGGCATCTGAACGAAGTGCTAAGGGAAGGGCAAATTGGTTCGTTATATCGAGGATTCTGTTCCATACATTTATTTTACGGTCAGGGCGAAGAATATCGTTCGTTATACCGGAGAATTCGCTATATAGAAGTTCGTTAATGTATCCAATATTACTTGAAGCTAAATTGTATCGAAACAATTCGATAAACTGGATTGATAATTAAGTTACGTTAAATAAAAAAAATACTCGTTGAAGTTTCCGCGGCGAGCTTTATGCCCCTTGCTCTCTAAAAATCACCCTAAAAGACCTAAAATTACCGGATCGCCGAACGAATTTCAAACCCTAACAATTACGACGATCAACCAGCCGAATATAGTAATAATCCAATCCCCATCATCCGGGTCTGGCAAGTAGGAAGTACCTGACTTGAGTCAGCATATACAGTCATTCTGCATTATGATTGTAGGCGGAAGTCAATTATTTCAAAACGAAACTCTCCCAGCTCGAGTGCCTTAGTGCCTTATTGGGGTGCGTTCGATTGACCATATTCCAGAATAGGAATACACAGAATAAACATCCCTAAATCGCTGTCACGCAGCTACTGTCCACTCTAAAATGAAACGATTCCTTGTTGTATCATAATAAAGTTACAAGGAACAGTTTGGAATTATAAATGTCGGCTGAAATTAAAATATCGAAGTGTTTATTCTGTGTATTCCTATTCTGGAATAGTGTCAATCGAACGCACCCTTAGTGTTTGAATAATCTGGCGGTAGTATCCTTGTGACGCTGCTGGTAAGACGTGACACAAACGTACGTGACGTAAGGCTGCGTGACGTTAATGTCACTAGCACTCCATATTTGGTTATGTGTGCCGGTCGCCATCTTTTGAACAATTGACCGGAAATAAGAGTATCAGCAAACCTCAACAACCCTCGGTGTCACTAACTTCCGGTCGACTGCTTTGTATATGACGTAGATGAAGACGGAAACCCGACATTCATCACAGGATAAAAGACGAAAGTGTTGGTCTGTTTGGTCATATTCACTCAGACGATCAACATACGAACACATAGACGATACGCCTATATTACCTACAATCGAGGAACTCAGCACAACAGATAGATGAATTCTTTATCAAGCCTATTCAGAATTTCACTCGCCATCGTCCTGTGCTGCTGCCTTAGAAATCATGTTCTTGGAGCGCCGACAGTTAGCCCTAAAGCAATTTCCAATGGAGTTGTGAGTATTGATTTTTAATACCGCGATTCACGTTTGTTGTGTGAACTAGAAAACATTGCTACGTACAAATCATTATAAACCATTTCACGGTATCATAATATGTTTGGTCAATCGAGCAAAGCCTTCAGTACTGTATATGGCCGTTTGCTCATACGGTTTGTTTTCAAGGCAGAATTGCTCAGAAAGCTATTACCATTGAAGGAACTGAAGGCATTTTACACCGACAATGATTTATTCATATCTTTTAATTGCTAGGCCGCACGAGTTATAAAAAACCAACGCGTATTTTTTTTTTTCAATGTCTGCAATTCCGATCACATGAGACACCAAATATAAATAGGGGAAAGGGTTGGTGATCAGTGAAGGGGGGAGTGCAAGGGGAGAAGGTTTGCAACACTTAGACCGGGGCCTAGTATCTCCATCAGATGTACATGTATTGGAACCATTTATATACAAAAATGTATCTTTCTGCCAATCGATGTGGGACGTTGGCAAATCAAAACACTACGTAATTCCATAGACAATCGTCACTAAAAATAAAGTCAAAATCAAATCAGATTATAGGGCAAATGGGATGTCTTTGCACAATGATATTGTCAAAGCTGGTGTGTGTCTAGCGAAAGCATGGGATCTTGTAGTACTGAATTGTCTCGCACATGCGCAATGTGTTATATAGGCGTCGTGATTCCCGATCTAAAAAGCGGCTAAATTAAATGTGTTGGCCAAATGAAGGATAAAAAGACGAGGTATAAAGCAACAAGTCAGAGCCCAGGCATCCACCACGGCTTAGAAATTGTACACAAATCCTAACTTCGGCCTTCATCGGTCGCTGTTCAGCGCTCGCTGTTCAGCGCTCGTCAACACATCAAAATTCACAAGACAACTCGGACTCATCATCGAATAAATACAACTCAAAACCTCAAGAAAACTACACAGGGGACTTCAACAACTATTATTCTTTATTTCTAGTATTATTCTTTATTTTTAGGGAACGATATAGAAAAATAATGCTTTTGAGAAACAAACAAACTCATACTCAAAACTATAAAATGACCGGTTGAACCACACCACGTACGTGAAATTTTCGAATCGCTCAAAACCACTCAAAAACACAATTTCTTGCTCAGATTTCTACATCAACGTGTTCTTTAATTTTCAGACTACTGTTATCAGAAGACATTTTTGAGAATCTCATACCCTCTGAAGGCTTTCTAAGAGCTCATTGGTCCTCATTCCTGATCCAACGAACGAAAATCATAAAGAGCTTCAGTTTTTCTTGCTGTGGATTCAGCCCTGGCCTGTTATTCCAACCAAGAGACTTACGTTTCGAACGGCGGTTTGGAAATAACAGACACGCCATCTTGAAAAACCCCACGAATTTGTATAAATTATCATGTCAGCCAATCAGAACACACTACCCGGATCCGGCGTAGTGTGACGTCACTGGACACGATTATCGACTTCGGAGTTCAGACGTCTCACTCGGGGAAATTTTTGACCCAGAGGAGGCGGCTGATTTTCAGGCTATGGCTTTGTTGGCTTATTCTAGACTTCTGGCTTGCGAGCAATCTAACAAGTACACGATATGAATATACATAATAGATCGATTTTATCTATTTAAAAAAAGCATAATGTACATTTTTGCGAATGTCTGGCAAGAGTAAGATTGATCATCTTAGATCACATTCAATAACATGATAAGCCGGACCGTCGGCAAAAAGCCAGGTTTTAGAGCGATGAGAAAAATTGTCTCGTGACTCTTTAAGGGACCTTTTATGGTCGGAATGATATTGCATGCTGTTTAGCTTGAAAACCGTTGATTGAAGCGGTTTAAGAAACGGGCAGGGGCGGATGTTGATACAACCACTACTACACCACTACACTACTACAACCACTACACTACTACAACCACTACTACTACTACTACTACTACTACTAATACTACTACTACTACTACTACTACTACTACTACTACTACTACTACTACTACACACACTACACTACTACAACCACTACTACTACTACTACTACTACTACTAATACTACTACTACTACTACTACTACTACTACTACTACTACTACTACTACTACTACTACTACTACTACTACTACTACTACTACTACTACTACTACGTACTACTACAACAACTACTACTACTACTACTACTACTACTACTACTACTACTACTACTACTACTACTACGTACTACTACAACAACTACTACTACTACTACTACTACTACTACTACTACTACTACTACGTACTACTACAACAACTACTACTACTACTACTACTACTACTACTACTACTACTACTACTACTACTACTACTACTACTACGTACTACTACAACAACTACTACTACTACTACTACTACTACTACTACTACTACTACTACTACTACTACTACGTACTACTACAACAACTACTACTACTACTACTACTACTACTACTACTACTACTACTACTACTACTACTACTACTACTACGTACTACTACAACAACTACTACTACAACTACTACTACTACTATTACTACTACTACTACTACTGCTGCTGCTGCTGCTGCTGCTGCTACAACTACTACTACTACCACTACTACTACTACTACTACTACAACCACCACCACCACCACCACCACTACCACCACCACCACTACTACTACTACTACTACTACTACTACTACTACTACTACTACTACTACTACTACTACTACTACTACTACTACTACTACACCAGCTGTCCACTACTACTGCTACTACTACTACCACCACCACCACCACCACCACCACCACCACCACCACCACTACAACACCACCACTACTACACCACCACTACTGGTAAAGAAGCACTGACCTACACTCTCCCTTACCGTAGAGCGAGCTATAATGATACCATATTTTTTCTGATTGTAAATCGCATCGAGATTTTTAGGATGCGCTATGTAAACATATGATCATTATTATAATACAATTTATACAGCGATTAAACTATCTAAGATATTTTAAAGCGCTTCACATGAACTGACAGACTGTATATAAAATAAATTTAAGTACAAAAGTCAGGAAAAAAGATCATGAATTAATCTAACCAAGAGAGCATATTGTTTAATTTATTCAAAATTTGAATTTGTTGTTTTTCTCTTCAGGACTACCTCACTAAATTTGGATACTTAGTTCGTAAAGACCCTCGCCAGGGCCAAATCATGAGTCAAGCAGACCTGGTCCAAAGTATTTGTTCACTCCAACAGTTTGCTGGTATAAATGAGACTTGTAAATTAGATCAAGCGACCATTTCTCTCATGGGTACCCCTAGATGTGGCATGCCCGATAAAAGCCCAGCAGACAAAGCCAGGAGAAAGAGACGTTATACCTTACATGGGACATACTGGAGAAAGAAGGTGAGGCCCTTTACCTATTGAGAGAAAATCGAAGTCCACAAACTGACTATCTTTGTTGTATTTCGTAGGACATTACATACAGGATCAAAGGATACACAAGCGATATAACTGTTGCAGATCAACATAGAATCTACAAGTGGGCATTTGAACAGTGGAACAAAGCTAGTAAAATCACAGTAACTGAGGCACCCCGAGATATCCCAGATGACAAGGTTGATATTCTGATTGATTGGAAACGTGGTTACCATGGTGATGGGTATCCATTCGATGGTCCTGGTGGTACTCTAGCCCATGCTTTCTATCCTCATAACAATAAAGGTAAGGTTATATATATCTGTAACTTGGGGAAGGGGGGTGAGAAAGAGTGTCACCCCTGCGGGAGGTGAGTTGGTTCATCTTACCAGTATTTTTTTTTAAATAACTGTTGACACACCACCAGGAATCGCCGGAGATGCACATTTTGATGATGGTGAACGCTACACAACTCGACGAAGTGACGGTGTCAACCTTGACTGGGTAGCTCTTCACGAGTTTGGTCATAGCCTTGGTCTTGACCATTCGTCTGTCCGTGGATCCATCATGTTTCCATGGTATCAGGGCTATAGAAAAGACATTAAACTGACCGCTGATGACATCATGGGAATTCAAGCGATTTATGGTAAGTATAGGACCGACTACAATAGTAATGTATATTTTGGAGACTGACTGGCTGTCCGGCTCTGGCTTCGAAGGAAGGAAATAATGACTTAATCATGATAAATTGAATTCATTCCACGTTTTAATTAATATATAATACAGCAAAAGCTTTCGCACTACCTGTGCATCTTCAGGGCCAGGGGCGGATCTAGGGGAGGGGCACAGGGGGTGCGCACCCCCTCCGGATGAGCTGATATCTACGTATACTGCGTTATTGGTGCTTGAGTTTGTGTACGTTCTGATCATAAATGGTGCACCCCTCCTAAAAAAAATCCTGGATCCGCCCTTGAGAGCTAAAGTATACTTTATCCTGAAGATGCACTGTAGTAGTGCGAAAGCTCGGCTGTATCATAAATTAAATATAACGTGGAAGAAACACTCTATTTGTCATGCATGTTATTCACCTATACAATGACATCTTAGTTGTACGACTAAAATAGCGCAATTGCAATGATAGACTCATTTTCTTTCACTGAAAAATGAGCACTTTAAAAGCAAATTATGTGCGATATAACGCAGCTTTTTTGTCGGTTATTGATTTATTGACCACATCTGTGTTCCCAGTCCTCTTCATTTTCCAGTTATCGGATGGGAATCCAAGATGAAATTTAAATAAAGTTTAAATAACGTGTTCTATCTATTTTAAATTCCTTTTATTTCTTATCGGTCAATTAGGAAAGCCATCGGGTGGCGGTGAACCTACTGAAATTCCTAAGGGTACTGGTCCAGTTCCTACTAGGAACCCCCACGTAGACGAATGTAGACTGTCCAAGTATGATGCATGGTTGTACGATGACCAGGACGACAAGACTTACGCCTTTGCTGGAGAGTATTACTTTATTGTTAATCCTCACACTGTTGGAGTTATGGAAGGACCCCTGAAGATTGCTGACAAGTGGAAGCACGTCCGTACTCCAGTCAGTGCTGTTTATAAGCGTGCTGATAGGTCAATTGTTTTCTTCAGTGGAGGATAGTAAGTGGATTATTTTCTTGCATTTTTTCACTTTTTCATTTCGAACTGTTTTACAATGGACTGAAACGGAAGACGCAATGAGGGTTTATCACGTAATTTCAAAACTCATAGGACAAAAAATGATTATCATAGCTGGAAAGAGCTCGTTGAAATTAGTAAAAATGTGAAGTTTGGAAAAGATCGCTCCACAAATTACGAAGATATGAATTTTCAAAAATCGTAATTTTATATGAAAATCTTTGGAAATTACGCTGGTAGGCAACTGCCTCCAACAAAGGTTTTCATACAAAATTTCGATTTTTGAAAATTCATATCTTCGTAATTTGTGGAGCGATCTTTTCCAAACTTCACATTTTTACTAATTTCAACGAGCTCTTTCCAGCTATGATAATCATTTTTTGTCCTATGAGTTTTGAAATTATGTGATAAACCCTCATTATGTAGATTTGAAGTATTTATCTGGTTAATTTATAATTTCAGTTACTGGAAATATTTGGGTAACCGCCTTGAGCAAGGTCCCAGGCCCATATCCACCTACAAGCTCCCTGCAGAATTGAAAGAAATGGACGCTGCCTTTATATGGGGACGTAATCAACGCACATACTTCATTAAGGGGAACAGATACTGGAGGTACAACGAGCGCTATCGTCACGTAGACGCTGGCTACCCAAAGGACCTATCAGTCTGGAAAGGTGTTCCAAAAAATATCGATTCGGTGATGAAGTGGAAGAATGGCAATACTTACTTCTTCAAAGGAAACTCTTATTATAAGTTGGACGACTATTCGATCACAATCGAAGCCAACTACCCTCGAAGTATTGCTCGCAAATGGATGAGATGTGACCCAAGTCGCTTGTTGGATTCTACTACGGCCGCCTCACCAGCGAAAGACGATTCTGGTCGCGACGTGGATGCTGGCAAACAATCGTCAGGGAGTGCGGTTTTACCCAGTCTTGTCATGCTCGTTTTGAGTTATTTGACTGCTGGGAGATTATGTTAGGAGAAACGGTACGTTTTTCAAAAGTTGTAGATAATCGCATGCATTTTCAAGATTTCTCAAGACTTTTTAGAAATCGGTACAGTTCGGGTTTTTTTAATGAAAGGAATCTAATCAAAAACATTGAATAACACCGTCCTGCATTGGTTCGTAAGAAGTCATGAAAATCAAGAGTAATCTTCGATAATTCTTGAAACTACACAGTATCCAAAAATATATATTTATTACTCAATCTCTCCCTTCATGCTTTCTGTTACTTTCAGTTCAAAACGAGAATTTCAGTGAACTTCACTTGTATATAAATGTCGAGTTTTTATGATTATAAGTATGGACGGATCTCGAATTTTTAGGCAATCAAACTTTGTCAAACTGACAAAGTAAAAGGTGTATTTCCATTCACATTAAGCTCTTTTGGTAGAATATTCGAGCAGAAGACTGGGTTCAATGGATGCTTTGCAGTCGCAATTCGAACTCAGTAAAGCCTTCTACTCGTTTCGGTAAAGACAAATAGCTTTTGTTTATTTTTGACAGTTACCGTTTAACATTTTGTAAAATCTCCAAATTATTATTATAAAAGTTTTATTAATTTATTGTTGTATTTATTATTGAATGAAATAATTAAAAACTCAATGTTTTACACAATGTACTGCGCAAGTGTATTCACCAAATAACACCGTATATTAATAAACGCAAGTTTTGATACCATGGAAGACAGGGGACAGGGCCTCACATATCAATGACAGTGGTGCTCTGGTAGACTGGTGGCTGGGGTCAGAAATTCTAATATTTAGAAAACAATTCGGGACCCCCACTTTAATTTAACGAAATTAACGCAAAACAATGGTGGTAGGGGTAGGATACCATTGCAGTACCATTTCAGCCATCTATTTATATTATTTAAACGAACATGTGGCATTTAGTTATTTATAGTAAAAGTAGTATTTAGTTTTATTATCCAACTATACATAGACGAGTAAAAATATCGCGCGAGTAGGACTGGAGCGAGTAAAAATATCCAGCGATATTTTTACTCGTCTATTTCGCGCGCGCACTTTTATATAAATGTCGTTCACGGGATGAGTGTATTTTTCGCATCACAAAAGGGTTGGATAATAAATAACTTATTTAACATTTTAGTGTGTAGTAAGGCTGGAAATTTTTACTTGTCTTTGTATTTTGTCGAGCCCGTAGGGCGAACTGGACTCGTAAAAATATCCAGCCGTACTACACACTAAAATGTCAAATAAGCTGTATATCTCACGACCACATCAGCATTTATTGCTGCACTAAGCTTATCGTGAATTGATTGATTGATAGATAAACAAATCAAGTGAGGTAGAACCTCTGGCTTGTTAATAAGGGCCAATGTGGGAATATCTGTATTTGTCGGATTGTTAACCCTGACATCACAGAAATTAAAGGCAGTTGACATGTTTTCGTACATCTTGACGACGTGTTTATACCCGTGAATAGTATACATTATCCTTTCTGCTGCCTTATTAGCATTAAGGTATGGGTAGGCCCTCCCTGTCGAATAACCAACAGGGAGTAGCACGGAGTGCTAATAAGTCAGCCAAAGTAGGGGGTGGGACGACTTTACTCTTACTTCCGAACGTTGCGAACAGACGTCTTTGCATAATTAAGTTGGTCTTAAATAATGCTAATGACGTCATCATAAAGTATCATGAATATTCAATGAAGTTTGAATAGACCAGTACTCAAGCGAGCCATCTTTTGTCTACCGATATCAGGACATCTACCCTTAACGAATAGATTTGTACTAGTGGAACACAACTGCCACAATTTTTGGATTGTATTGAAAAGGTCACATAGGACGACATAAACACGCGCTTGTACAGTGGGCTCTCTATATTTTTTATTCAAATGGTACCTTGCACGGCGGGCGTAAATGGCCCTAAAATCGGTCATTTGACATTTTTGGAAAATCACAAAATTGACATTACTTTGTTCTTCTCGTGATAACTAACCTAATATCGAAAACCGTTTTGAAATTGGACGAAGACAACCATGAATATTTTTAACTCGATATTTTTTCCCGGAAAAAATTGGCGGGGAATAATTCATACAAAACCATCGGTGAAATAAACCTCTTGGTAAAACTTTTTAGTTTGAAAACATTTTAGCGCCATACTTAGAGTATTGGAAGAACTATGACATGCGGAAAACTTGTTGATTTTAGAATTTTGATTTTTTTTGAGTGTAAGTAGTTCAAATAATATTTTAAAAACTAATAAAAAAGCGAATACGTCATTATAGTCCATGAGCCAGGCAGTTTTTCAGTACCAAATCGGGGGGCAAAATTCTATTGATATCATGTTGTTTATCACCCCCAAGTATGTACAAATTGGTGTGATAGCCTTTTCAATTCGGCAGCTATAAGGATATTTGAGATATAATTAGATATTAATTTTCTTGCTTCAGCATGGAAACGAGGCTGATATAAGAACAAGTGTATTTCATGATTTTAAATCGAATATTCAAACCATATCGAAGAGTTATGCTTACAAGAGCTACATTGATCATATCTGACCATTAGATAGTTTGAACCTCCAATAAAAAGTGTCATGTGAACATTATTGTATCAGAGCAGTGTAGTCAACAGAATACCATGTTTTTAATAATTTTTCATAAAGAGTAAATAAAAGCTTTGTTTGCCACAGAATGATATATCACTGATATAAACACAATTGTAGTATTCTTAAGATTGCAGCTTTGCATTTGCAATGGTTTTCTTGTATATAATGTTGATATAATAAGCAATAAAGCAGTATTATGGTTCCCAGTGCATTATGGGATTCAAGATGGCAGCTCCCATCAAAGGTTGGTATATTTTGCTCTCTAAATATAAATCCGAATTTATTTGATGGTTTGATACAATTGTGATGATATGATAAAGTAAAAGGATCGATAAAATCATCAGATATTATATTAATAGGTATCAAGAAAAGGAAGGGTTAAAAAAAGGATTAAAACTTACAGTCTTGATAGAGATGCATCAGTTAATCTAACGAAGCAGTCATATCTTGGTAGAATATAGTTATAAACTGTATTGGTTTCATATTGCTATTTATTCTAGGGAAAAGAAAACGAGAAAGTAAAGATGTAGATCATCAAAGTAAAAGTTTCTGTGCAGAAGATCATCCTTTAACATGTATAATTCACTATGAATCTGTTGCTAGTCTCGAAAGTCTTACTTCACCTCAAGATTTGAATTCATGGAAAGTCCTTTTCAGAGCCGCTGAAATCAGAAATCATCAACCCATCCTTGACATTGCCGTGAATACAAAAGAAGATGAAGTCCCTCCAGTATTCTACCATCGAAAATGTCGAAGCCTTTTCACTATGAAGAAAAGTTTAGATAGTCTGAAGTCTAACATCAGTGAAGCAAATGACGCAAATAGAAGGGCATCGACTAGAGGAACACCAAGCTCTAGCAGAGTATATAATTCTGTATGTATATTTTGTAACAAGGCTAGTAAATATGTAAAGAGAGAAAACAGTCGAGAGAATATTGTGAAATGCATAGATCTACGAGCTGATGACAACATAAGAAAGACGGCAATTGAAAAATGTGATGAGAGGATAATTGCTTTAGTATCCAGAGAGCTTGTTGCTGCTGAAGCACATTATCACCGCTCCTGTTATCGTACTTATACCAGACGAAAAGAGAGTAGCACTAACCTTCATGATCAAGAGGATAGCTCAGCTAACTACAACACTCTTGAATCTGAAGCATATGATATGCTTTTTGAATTTATTAGGACAGACTTACTAGAACAACCTAGGGTTATACCTCTAACTGATTTGACTCAGAGACTGATAACAAATATGATGCTATTAGGCACCCAAGAAGTGAAAGAATCCACCAGGAAACATGTACGTCGTAGACTAGAGGCTGAGTTTGGTGAAGGCTTGCATTTTGTAGCGGTAGAAGAAGGAAAAAGAAAGATGCTTGTTATTCCAGACAACCTCACAGTGGTTCAGCTTGCAAGAGAAAATGTGAAGTTACAAGAAAAGCAGACCCTCATTGATAAAGCAATCGACAACGAGCATCACATAATTGAAGCTGCCTTATGCATTCGCGAGAAACTCAAGACGCTGGAAATTAACAGCTCATGGCCCCCTAAACCATCAGAGCTTCATGACAGTGCTATCGACTTGCCAGACTGCCTCTTAACATTCCTACGTATCGTCCTTACCGGTAACACAGACAGCAAGAAAGAACTATCTTTAAGAGTCCAACGGTTAATCAAGTCTTTTGGTCAAGATTTCATATATGGAGTAAGCTGCGGAGCAAAGAAGCCTCCAAAACATGTCCTTTTACCATACGTCATCAAGTCCTTGACTAATAATGTTGAACTGATACAAATAATCAATCGTTTTGGTCATGGCATCTCATATACACAGTTAGAAGAGATTGATACCGCCTTGTGTTTGCAGAAGATGGCTAAGGCATCAGACGACAAAGCTGTTCTACCAGAGAATATCCATCCACATGTCTGTACCTCATTAGCATGGGACAATATCGATAGGCTAGAGGAAACACTTTCTGGGGATGGAACATCACACAGAGTTAACGGCATCGCAGTGCAACCCAAAGTCTTTGGTCCTCACCTCCCGTCAAGCCTAGATACTGCTATCGAAAAATCAAGAAAAAGGACTGTGACATTGCCCCCAACTCTTCTCCCTGTGTATAATGCTGGAAATCGTGTAGGACCTCCATCGCGAAAGTATATAGAAGTGACATCAGAAACTGTGCTGTACAATGCTTGGAAAAAGAATCTCCTGTGGATACTTGCTCGACTGCATGCCGAAGTCAATCAGAATATCAGCAGTTGGACCGGCTTCAACATTTCATGCCGAGATGACGTGACAGTATCACAGGATAATATTGGGTATTTGTCAACAATTGATGCTCCTGCCACTAATTTGTCAACTGTTCACGAAGTGCTATTGCAGTCTGTTAAGATCAAGGACACGCTTTTGCTGAAGAGCATTGTAGTTGTATTTGACCAGGCCCTCTACTCGAAAGCTGTTGAAATAATCTGGAAGAAAGAAGAGCAATTCAAGGACATAGTTCCTCGCATGGGGGTTTTTCATACCATTTGCACCTTACTTGCAGTGATTGGAAAACGGTTTCAAGATGCTGGACTGAGAGATTTGTGTGTAGAAGCAAGAGTTATAGCCGAGGGATCAGTGAATGGGGTTCTGGATGGTCATCGTTACAATCGTGCCGTTCGATTTCACAAGCTAATGTATGAGGCTCTGATGCGAGTTGCTTGGAAGGGTTTTATATCATGGCTTCAGAAATTTCACAGTGATAAGATCAACATTGTCCAAGATGCCATTGATGATTTGGAAGGTCTATGTCAAAATGTTTGTCATGAAGAATACGAGAAGGCTATGCAAAGTCCTTTATACTTTTGCATTACTGAGCTCTTTTCAGTATACCTTGACTACCTAAGGTGTGACAATGGCAATCTCTCTGGGTTCTGGATGACCTATGTAGATATGGTAGAAATCATGCTGAACCTGATTCGAGCTTCTAGAGAAGGAAACTGGACTCTACATCTATCGGCTGTAAGAGCGATGATCCCATGGTGTTTTGCATATAATAATTTAAATTATGCCAGGTACCTGACAGCATATCTTTCTCAAATGTCTCATCTTGAACAAGAACATCCAGATGTTCACAACCACCTCGCATCAGGCGGGTTCTCTGTGCAAATCGGCGAGAACACAACCCATTTGGAAGGATCCCAGTCGACCAGACTTGTGAGGAAACCGTAAACAAGGACACGCAAACACCTGGTGGCACAAAAGGTTTCAGTTTAAAGCCAGGAGCTGTCAGCCGCTATTACATGGTTGCAGAATACCGAAGCATATTCCTCAGTAACCTACGAGAAATGCTGCATCTCAAGTCTTTCTATGGCCACACAGACCTTCAGGGCACACGCATTACACGAGATGAAGAAGACGTGAAGTCTCTAGTAGATTTACTTGAGAACACATGGATCAATCCCTTTGACCCTGACACTCAAGAGCTTGTCAGCATATCTACTGGGAAGGTAGCACCACCGGAGGTTCAGGAACATCTGCTCCTTGCAAGAGAAAAGGGCAATACAGCGTACCAAGAATTCAGTCAGCAGCGCATCGAAAGTTCTCCTCCTGTACTGGATTTCTACCATAAAATGACCAAATTAAAGTTAAAAACTTTCAGTGATTTAATAAAGAAGAAGACGTTTCGCAAAGAGAATGGTAAAGAGATAATTTTAAAAGCAGACAGAGTTCTCTTTGGCCAGATGATTGTAATAGCACAGAGCAGAAATCTGAGTATGAACGAAGTGCTAGTCCATCCACTTGGACCTTTGCCATGGTCACTAGCGACGCCTGACGGGTCCCTGAGAAAGACCAACAAAGCTACACTTGCTAAGGAGTTACAAAGAAATGTTCCTGCAGTTGATATTATCCCTCTTCCATCAGCAACAATAATTGATGGAATGGCCCTGGTTCAGCGACTCAAAGGTGACCATAAGACGTTTTCAGAAGTTGGAGACGCCCTTCTGAACATGGCACTCAACGAAAGCTATCAAAGCACAAGAATCGATATTGTCTTCGATGTATACAGATCAGATTCCATAAAGAACTCTGAGAGACAGAACAGAGTTACAGAAGCAGGTACTCGATATAGGAACATCAACCCTGGTCACAAGGTGCAACAATGGAGGAAATTTGTTGCAGATGCAAGTAACAAGCAAGCTTTGACAAGTTTCTTGTGTGCTGAGTGGCAGACAGATAAATACAGACAAAGGCTTCAGCAGAAGGTGCTGTATGTGGCATGTGAAGAACAGTGTGTCAAGATAACTCAAGAGCAAGTACAGGTAGTAGATGATCTTATATCAACGCAAGAGGAAGCCGATACAAGGCTTCTACTTCATGGTGCCCATGCGGCAAAGGATAGATACCAGTCTGTCATCATTGTGTCTGAAGACACAGATGTTTTTATTCTTTGTCTTGCTTTCCAGTGCGAGATCCCCTCTTCAATATACATGAAATGTGGAACACAGACACGTACTAGGTATGTTGACATTACAAAGATTGCTGAGATGCTCGGAGAGGAGACGTGCAAGGCTCTTCCTGGATTGCATTCACTCACAGGATGTGATACGGTCAGTGCATTTGCCGGAAAGGGAAAAGTGAGTGCTTTGAAGATGTTGAAACGGGATAGAAATGCACAAATAGCATTACAGCAACTAGGAGCACAATGGGAACTTTCTCCTGGTCTATTCCAGCAGTTGGAAAGGTTCATCTGTCAGTTATATAACTCAAAACCAGGTACAGACAGTGTGAACACTCTTCGATACATGCTTTTTTGTGCAAAGAAAGGAGATATTGATTCGCACCAGCTACCTCCATGTTCTGACTGTCTACAGAAACACTGCCAACGGGCAAATTACCAGACAAGGTTGTGGAGGCAATGTTTAGTTGCCTGTCCAGATGTACCTTCACCTGTTGGCTTGGGTTGGTGTCAAGAGAGTGACCAGGATGGCACAAGCAGACTTACAGTGGACTGGATGGATGGTGATCCTGCTCCCTCAGCTGTTCTACAATTGTTGTCATGCAAGTGTAAGCGATCTTGTCAGCCATCAAACTGTTCATGCATACGAAATGGGCTGAAGTGCACCGATATGTGCTCTCTTCAAGACTGTCAGAATCGAGCAAATGATTGCGAAGTACAGTACGTCGATGATGATGATGACAAGGATGATGATGTCTACTGAGTGACAATAATATAGCAGATTTGCTATATAACTGTGAAAAGTCACATCCAATCAAAATGAAACTTGGCAACAGGACAGTACACGAGAAGACAACAAATCTGTAAAAAAAAACATTTTTGGTGGGAAAATGACGTCATGAACACGCCAACAAATTTTGAAATTCACAAATATACTAATTTGGTCATTGCATTCGAAAGAACATGTACAATGAGGGATATCACTGAAACAATATCTCAGTTATCGCTATTCTATCCAAAGATATGATTTTTTGAAATTTGAAAATCCGCCATTTTGTTACTAAAAACAGCACAAAATGGCGGAAATTTCAACTTTCAAAAATTAACATCTTTGGATAGAATAACGATAACCGATGTATTATTCCAGTTATATCTCTCATTATACATGTTCTTTCGAATGCAATGATCAAATTGGTATATTTTTGAAATTCAAAAACTTTCGGCGTGTTCATGACGTCATTTTCCCACCAAAATCATTAAAAACAAAAAACAAAAATGATACGATTTGTTCACTTCCCATGTACTGTCCTGTTGCCAAGTTTCATTTTTATTGGATGAAAACTCTAGAAGTTTAATTTGGGTGCTTTTTGTGCACGGCATGATTTAGGTCGGAGTACCATGTAAAAAATGTTCGAAAAAAAGATGAAAGCTGCCAAACTGAAGAAGCTATCACATATTAACCTCAACTACAGACATTGGGGAATTGAAAAATGCATACGAGAATTTGCCCCCCTGAGTGGTACTAAATGACCAAATTTCGTGCCTGGGCTCATGGACTATTATGACGTCACACATATTTTAAAATATCTCTAATAGAGTTAATAAACATCAAAATCCTGCATTATGTAGAATAAGATACCTCTATAACATTAATAAATATCAATAAAGTCATTTTACTGATTTTTGTCCCTTCAACTTCCTTTTTTCTTTAGCTGATGACGTCAAAAATAATGACGTCATCAAAAAACTAAATCCTTTATAACTCGGGTTCTAATAATCGGAACATTACGCAAATTTCACCGAAGTGCACAATATATTATTCTCTTTCAAAATATACACTTTATTTTATCATTGTGTTTGAACTAATTTTTTTTCACAGCAATTGTAACTTTTTATTATGACGTCATAATTGCGTCGGATTTTGCCATCGAGTAGTTTGAAATACCACACTACCTTTAAGAGCGATACTCTGTAAATATCGGACATAGCGCGGACAAGCAGGTTCACCGATTTGGCTAATCTTTTGCATGTAATCTTGGTTGGGGACCCTTATCACGAAATGGGGTATTATTAGGTTGAAATTTATTTGCTCTGGGAAATTACGCTCGAGGGCAGTTTTCAGCTATTCTGACACCAAGACAAGGACGCATAAGGGCGATATTTGGCCGTCTACGCCGACTTCACGCTTAAATTTTCAGAAACATGCTTACAATCCGAGAAATGTACAGCCTTTCTTCTTTCTGATGCAATAATAAAACAAGTAAAAAAGTTAAAGAAAGGCGTCGACCTGGGAGATGAATATCGGTAGATTTTCGGCTTTTCAAGATTTCCCAAAATACCGTAAATTCAGAAGCCTATATCTGTGATGATACGTCGAAGTAAGATCCGTAGAAAGTTTTTGCAATACGTTCTAGCTTAGGCTGACAGGTACAGAAAAGATGGAGGTGGCATCTTTTAATGCGCGCCGACACGGCTTCGTAGAATACTATAAGGTGTAGCATGGTTGTGCTGAATATGCTAATTAGGTAGTTTTGCAGGTTCCTACGGTGGCTTATAAGGGACATGAAATTCACACAAAAAATACTTGCTAACAAGTTATGTATCATGCAACTGCGAGTTAAATAAATATTACAGAATAATTGATAAACATTGATGCTGCAAGTTATAACTCGTTTATGCGAGATATAACTCGTTTTTGCAAGATGCAACCCGCTTTTGCAAGTTATAACTCGTTTTTGCAAGTTATAACTCGTTTTGGCAAGTTATAACTCGTTTTGCAAGTTATAACTCGTTTTTGCAAGATATAACTCGCTTTTGCAAGTTATAACTCGTTTTTGCAAGTTATAACTCGTTTTTTCAAGTTATAATTATAACTCGTTTTTTTCAAGTTATAACTCGTTTTTGCAAGTTATAACTCGTTTTTGCAAGATGTAACTCGCTTTTGCAAGTCCGATGTACTTGAAAAATCCCTGCTCTAAAGGTACTAAATTTCGGCTATCCACAACATCATCACCACCGCGCATTGCACAGCCTTCATATTTCCTCCCCGGGGTCTATGGTCTCGCCTGCTTTCCCGCCCGCCACTCCAGCACATCAGCGCCCTTTCTTGTTTCCCCTCCCCCTCTGTCCTTTACCATGGCGTAGGGTATAGCTTGCAGGCCTGTCAAGTATGAAACGTCTTGATCTTCGACCACGCTGGGACTTCTAAACCCCTGAAGATTAGAGTCCCAGTGGGCAATGGACAGAGGCTCCCACTCTCTAACATTCATTGGATTGTGAGCTCACATCTCCCAGCCCTCATTATATATACCACCTTTCTAAATCCAACAACTTCCCTTTCACCCTCCACCGCTGCCTTTCAAACATTCCTTATTTCATATTTCATCCCATTTCTAGCTTGGCTTCTCCATCAGCTTCACCCACACATTTTTAGCATATTTCACTTCGCCCGCAACTTTCAGCGCGTCCACCGCCTTATCTAGCTCTCTACAAACCATGCGCTATTATCACTATATACATTCCCATCCATGTATCTGTATACCTTAGTTTACAATTCATATCAATTTTCACTTCTATCACATAATGTATATAGCATAGCAGGTACATTTCCAACCTTAGCCTTTACGTATCACATTTATTCTTTTCCATTTCTTTAATAATGCTCATAAGTTTACACATTTCTTGACCACTTAATTTTATATAATTCCCTCCGCTTTTTATTATCCGCTAACCGACATACGTTTTAACCTGCGTAGCGACGCTCTGGGGGGGGGGGGGGGGGGGGGGGGGGGGGGATGGGGAAAGGGGAAAAAGCCGGAGGCAGGCTACATACGTTTATATTATATGTCACTATCTTATAATCTCCGGTATGTCTTCCCCGGCATCATGACATGCATCATGGTGGCTTTTTACAGATCACGTTTGTTGATCCATATCGTACCTCGTTTCCGTTTGACCCTTGCCCCTACATCCCGCTTCGTAATCCTCCACTACCCCATTCCACTTCTTTCCTTTTTATACCCCCCCTCAACTTGTCACTCTATTGTTTCATCATACATTCCTCTTCTTTCTCCCTTCTCTATCATCCATTGCTTAACTGGTCACTCTAGGTTTTCTACTCACATTCTACCTCTCTTACCTCTCTGTCTTCCTTTTTTTTCATCATCCGGCATTTCTCCATTTGGCACTCTATTTTTCAACATACAATCCACATCTTTCGACCTTCTCTTCTTTTCTATCATCCATTTCATCACTGGTCACTTTTTAGTTACTTACATTCCACTCGTCTCTTTCTTCCCTTCTATTCTATCATCCATTTCTCTACTGGACACTATTAATCCACTTACATTCCACTTCTCTCTTTCTTCTCTTCTTCTCAATCTCTAATTTCACCACTTGTCACCCTATATATCTACATACTTTCCACTTCTCTCTATCTTCTCTACTTTTCTATCATCCATCTCTCTACTTGTCACTCTGTTTATCCACTTACATTCCACTTCTTCCTTTCTTCTTTTCTATCATCCATTTCTCTACTTGACACTATATATCTACATACATTCCACTTCTATCTTTCTTCTCTTCTTTTCCATCATCCATTTCTCCACTTGTCACTATATATCTACATACTTTGCACTTCTTCCTTTCTTCTCTTCTTTTCTATCATCCATTTCTCTACCTGTCACCCTATATATCTACATATATTCTACTTCTTTCTATCTCCTCTTCTTTTCTATCATCCATTTCTCCATTTGTCACTCTATTTTTTATACTTACATCCCACTTCTCTCTCTCTCTTTTCTTCTTTTCAAACACCCATTACTGCATCTGTCACCTTATTTTTCTACTTACAATCCCCTTCTATCTTTCATCTAATTATAATATCCATCGTCCATTTCTCTATCTGTCACTTTAGCTATTCCACGTACTTTCCACTTCCCTCTTCTCTTCATTTCAAACATCCATATCTCTACCTGTCACTCTATTTTTCCACTCACATTCCACTTCTTTCATTCTTCTCCTCTTTTCTGTCATCCATATCTACACCTGTCACTCTAGTTCATCCACTTACTTTCCATCTCTTTCTTCTTTCTCCGTCCTTTCTACCATCCATTTCTCTGCATCACACTCTTGCATCTCCACATCCATTCCACCCATCTCTCCTTTTACCCCACCTTCTTTATTCCTCCCCCGTTTTATTCCTGTTTCCCCCTGAAAAACTTCACCTTCCATCCACTTCACCCCCCTTGAATAACTCCCTCCATCCCCAACACCCACCATCAATCCACATACTTCCCTTCACTCCCCATCTCAAGTATATTAAGGCCTGACACATGAGCCCAATTGGCATAAAAACCATTATTTTCTATAAACTGAAAACTACTCATGCTTTGGAGATAAAACTTCACCAAAATGTTTAGTCCCTTAATTGAGTGTGTGAAAATTTGATGTGGTTTATTGCATGTGCTGGGTCACGTGACAAATCACATGACCACATATGTCCAAAAATTTCAGCTTAAAATGGGGTACATAGAAACTTTTCTAAGAATAATGAATCAGATGTCAAAAAGTTACATTTAGAAAAGTCTTTCTAAATCCGCCTTTTAACGTTGTCCTTATTCATTAGTTATTGAGATAATTGATAAAACAGGTCACGTGACCAATCCAGTTATTTGCATATTTTTATTTTTCTCGTTAATGAGAATATGTAGCCAGCATTAAAAGGCGGGATTAGAAAGACATCTACCAAAGGTATTTACCGAAACATTAGTTAGTGTTCTAAGAAAAGTCTCTACGTACCCCATTTTCGATTGAATTTTTCAACCAGTCTTGGCCACGTGATTTGTCACGTGACACTTCATTTGCTATTATCGCGACTAAATTTTCACAAATTCATGGGTCTTAGCATATTGGAGAAGTTTTAGCTTCAAAGCATGAATAGTTTTCAGTTTATAGAAAATAATGTGTTTATGCTAATTAGGCTGATGTGTCAGGCCTTGATATACTTGAGATTTCTCCTTTTCTTCCATTTCAACTTGCAAACCCCCATACACTCTCAACACTCTCCCCCCTTCCTCCCCCACAGCCCCTCACCCGCTAATCACACCCTTATCCAATCGCTTCCTCCCCCATATCCCTACATTTTATCCCCCCATAAATTTACACTCTCTTCCAGTTCCCATATCCCATTGCCCCCTCCCCGTGAACATCACCCCTATCCTTCTCCCTTCACCTCCACCCCAAAACAAAAACACACACACAAACCTTGACTACCCAACGCCAACGCTGGTCCGAATACCTTGCAAACCCTATCGCTCTGGACTAACCAGTCGATAATAAAAAAAACGAGTTATAACTTGCAAAAGCGAGTCACATCTTGCAAAAACGAGTTATAACTTGCAAAAACGAGTTATAACTTGAAAAAAAACGAGTTATAACTTGCAAAAGCGAGTTACATCTTGCAAAAACGAGTTATATCTTGCAAAAACGAGTTATATCTTGCAAAAACGAGTTATAACTTGCAAAAACGAGTTATATCTTGCAAAAACGAGTTATAACTTGCAAAAGCGAGTTACATCTTGCAAAAACGAGTTATAACTTGCAAAAACGAGTTATATCTCGCATAAACGAGTTATATCTTGCAAAAACGAGTTATATCTTGCAAAAACGACTTATATCTTGCAAAACCGAGTTATAACTTGCAAAAACGAGTTATATCTTGCAAAAACGAGTTATAACTTGCAACATCAATAACTCGCAGTTGCATGATACATAACTTGTTAGCAAGTATTTTTTGTGTGAATTTCATGTCCCTTATAAGCCACGAAATGAACTCAAAAACTATCATGACCTCGCTATGCCATGTTTGTTGCTAATTGTATAGTACGTGTACAGTTATGTCCTTGAGTATTTATAATTAAACTCATGCAGTCACGACCAGCGATGTATAACTACGATCTATTGACAGAAAGCTATATGTACAGAAGTCGTGCAAACAGTCGAGCCAGTCGAGTTATTTTCAGTAACTCATGATGGATTTTTATTTTATTCCACGCTTGAAAAATTCAGAAGGAAAAGGAATCGTAAAAATCGTACTTCAAAACTACATCAAAGCAAAGGCGAGCAAGGTCAATGTACAAAAATCGGGATCGTACAAAAGTAGTTTTAGGCTATTTATATACTTGCACAATAGCGAAGCGCATTAATTAGTGACGTCACAACTCAGACAAAACTGACAACTGTTTTGAAAATAAACAGTGTTTGCATGATAAAATATAGGTTTCTCCGTGTTCTTTTCAGTACGATTACAGTTGTATGATGCTTGTGTGAGTCATACATCTATTACGCGACCTAATTTTAGAACCGCCGCGTAGCGCTATTTAAAACAGAATTTCCACGCTCAAAAAACAGGTTAGTGAACGGCAAAAATACAATCGAAATCAAAACGTCCTTAGATTTTAGGGATCTATTACAGAAGAAGACGCTCAATGAGCGTATAGTCGGGCATTATGACAATGACAGTTGCGTGACGAGGGAGACTATTTGTGTCGGTGCACGTGAGCATCGATAAAGATCTCCGAGTCGTCGAGGTACGTCTGTAGTACGTCTTTAAACGTACTTGAGGTTGCATATTCATGGTTGCCAAAAACGGGTCGAATAGTTTCCGAACGCCTATCGAACTAAATCCGAAAGTATGATTCGCTCAAACGTGTCAAATAGTTTCCGAGCGTATATCGAACTTAATCCGAAGTATTGTTCACTCAGGGCAGATACTGAGATAGTGCTAATGCACGTCATCGGCTTCCCCCTGGGGTCGAACCCCGGGACAACCAGGGGGAATGCAAAACGAATCCAGCAAAGTTGCATTATTCCCCCAGGGGGACTTTGGCTCCTAAGCTTCCCCACCCCAGGTTTAATGTTTTCTGTGCAGAAAATCCCCCACATATCCCCGTCATATTTTGGGCCAGAAGCCGTACATGGTACCAGAGACGAGACAAACATGGATGGATGGCTTCATTTGATTGTGAAATAAGTGCACTTTTAAAAACCGTTACCCCTTTGTCTCAGACCCGGGGGGGAGGGGGGCACTCCCATATATACGCTATATAGGTATGTGCCCTCAAATTTTTGAACCTCCAGATCCTTGATGGGGTACCATATTTTGCTTTTTCCCATAAAATAAACTGATTCGATCCTTAAATAGGGTACACTTTTTTTTGTTGTTGTTAACAAACGGAACAATCTGTGATAAATCAGAGAAAATTCTAAGTCAACAGAACAATAATGTTCCTGTCAGAGTTGTCATGAGTTCCACTTTGGGCTTGATTGTTTTCACACATTTAGGTGTTAACTTCGGTTGCATCACGATGGAGTAGTTTCGGGAGTCTTATTACTTAGTCACGCGAATTCCAAGCTCTAATAGTTCACGTTTTAAGTTTTTTGCTTTGCTACGAATTGCTTTGCTATGAATAATTGTCAACATAGTTCGATGACAATTAAACAAAAACTGTTAAAATTATAGTATTCAGTTACAACTGAATCCTTGGAAAGGGTATGAATTTTCCAATTTGTCATCCTTAAATAGGGTCAGGGATTCGACATCCCGGGGGCACACCCCTATCCTAAATTTCCGGGAAAGCACCCCCCCCCCCCCCCCCCCCTCAGAATCCTCGGCATCCGCCATATTGCCTCAGGCCTCAGGCCTCACGATCACTATCCTACCCAGAAGTCTTTGCGCGAAAAAAAGTCGTTACCATTCCCCGACCAGAGGGAGTCTTCCGCGATCGATAAACAATCCCCGCAATAACCCCGAGGGTTAATTTCGTGAAATTATGATCTGGACAATCCCACCCCTTTTTTTTCAACTCCGTTACGAAGTCGTATATTTCCCCGACCCCCAAGGGCAATCTTCTGTTCTATCCCCCTATGTTCCCCAACATATCTCCGTGGTTGTTCCGGGGTTCGACCCCAGGGGGAAGCCGATGACATGTGCATAAGTCATCGTCTTCGACGACTAGAAGTGAAAGAAGCAGTTGACCTGTGCAGAAGAGAAATTATGTTGTATCCAAGGCAAGCCATCAGTTCCTCTTAAATACGCTCTCACATACAAACGCACTGTCAGTCATTGTCAGGTTACTCGTCAAGCAACTGACATTGTCCTTGTCATAATGCCCGAGTGTACGTACGCTCATTGAGCGTCTTGTTTGATTTGCTTTTGATGTGTTCGTGTACCAGCCCTTTCGAAAACGCTCAACATCTTTTAGAGTGGGCCCACACGAATCGGCGTATGCGTTTGTATGTGAGAGCGTATTTAAAGGGGACTGATGAATGGCTTGCCTAATATACAACACAAGATGCTCAATGAGCGTATACTTGGGCATTATGACAATGAGAATGACATTTGCGTGACGAGGGAGACTATATATATATGTCGGTGGCCATAGATAAAGATCTTCCACTCATCAGGGTTCGTCAGAAGTACGTACCTCGGACGACTTGAGGTTGCATAGTCATGGTCCGATGGTTCTGATAACTTCTTTCGATATATTGTTCGTTGTATTAAATGAAGGCGCGTTTGTTTTTGTTTATGGCATTATATTTCTTATGCATAGAATTTCCAGGCCGAAGTTGAGGAAAATCGGTCAAACAATTAATTCATTCAGACTATGATCTCACGAACCTCAATTACCCTGGGTGCCAGAGATTTCGAGAAGTTTCACGATTTTTAGATTCTCGGCTAGATTAGCAGCAAGCGCCTCTGGAACCCAGGTGGGAGGGGAAAGGGGGCAAGGACTTGTTTGGGGCTTGATAAAAATGATATCCTACCGTTCTCGATTTTATGCGGAGAGAAAATAGACTTTTGGGGGGTTACGTTCTGGGGCGTTGGACTTTTTTGGGGTCTTGTTTTTGCGTCATGGACTTTTTTAGGGTTACAAAATTTGGCCTCATTAGCACCTCCCCGTCACTGACACCCCTGAGTATCCCCCCCCCCCCCCCCCCCCCCCCCCCCCTCCGGGCTCTGGAACCAGGGTAACGAACCTTTCGTAATGTTTTGAAGGACGATTTTTACTATTCCTTTTCCTTTTCAAATTTTCAAACGTGGAATAAAATAAACTTCAATCATTACATTTCTCAAAAATATGTTTCATCTTATTGTCGAATACCTTTAAACGGGTTTTTGAAACAACGGCGTGACCAGCAGTCGGCAAGCAATGCAGCGATACGAATCATGCAGGCGACCTCATCTACTAAAACAAAATGTAGACTACTCGAACTACTGGAAAATCAAATCCGTCGCTCTCTAGCTTTGGACATGAATAAAGAATGTCGAGGCAGATGCAGAGGTAAGTCGATCAAATAAAAGGACTCAGAATTCATTACCGAACTTTGTATTGTTTAACAGTGTATAGAATATAGAATGTATTAAGAAGTGAGTGTGAGAGTCGTGTCCCCACTAGTGAGATGAGTGTTGGGTGTATAGAATATAGAATGTAGTAAGAAGTGAGTGTGAGAGTCGTGTCCCCACTAGTGAGATGAGTGTTGGGTGTATAGAATATAGAATGTAGTAAGAAGTGAGTGTGAGAGTCGTGTCCCCACTAGTGAGATGAGTGTTGGGTGTATAGAATATAGAATGTAGTAAGAAGTGAGTGTGAGAGTCGTGTCCCCACTAGTGAGATGAGTGTTCAGTGTATAGAATATAGAATGTAGTAAGAAGTGAGTGTGTGAGAGTCGTGTCCCCACTAGTGAGATGAGTGTTGGGTGTATAGAATGTAGTAAGAAGTGAGTGTGAGAGTCGTGTCCCCACTAGTGAGATGAGTGTTGGGTGTATAGAATGTAGTAAGAAGTGAGTGTGAGAGTCGTGTCCCCACTATAGTGAGATGAGTGTTCAGTGTATAGAATATAGAATGTAGTAAGAAGTGAGTGTGAGAGTCGTGTCCCCACTGAGTGAGATGAGTGTTCAGTGTATAGAATATAGAATGTAGTAAGAAGTGAGTGTGAGAGTCGTGTCCCCACTAGTGAGATGAGTGTTGGGTGTATAGAATGTAGTAAGAAGTGAGTGTGAGAGTCGTGTCCCCACTAGTGAGATGAGTGTTGGGTGTATAGAATGTAGTAAGAAGTGAGTGTGAGAGTCGTGTCCCCACTAGTGAGATGAGTGTTCAGTGTATAGAATATAGAATGTAGTAAGAAGTGAGTGTGAGAGTCGTGTCTCCACTAGTGAGATGAGTGTTGGGTGTATAGAATATAGAATGTAGTAAGAAGTGAGTGTGAGAGTCGTGTCCCCACTAGTGAGATGAGTGTTGGATGTATAGAATATAGAATGTAGTAAGAAGTGAGTGTGAGAGTCGTGTTCCCACTAGTGAGATGAGTGTTGGGTGTATAGAATATAGAATGTAGTAAGAAGTGAGTGTGAGAGTCGTGTCCCCACTAGTGAGATGAGTGTTGGATGTATAGAATATAGAATGTAGTAAGAAGTGAGTGTGAGAGTCGTGTTCCCACTAGTGAGATGAGTGTTGGGTGTATAGAATATAGAATGTAGTAAGAAGTGAGTGTGAGAGTCGTGTCCCCACTAGTGAGATGAGTGTTGGGTGTATAGAATATAGAATGTAGTAAGAAGTGAGTGTGAGAGTCGTGTTCCCACTAGTGAGATGAGTGTTGGGTGTATAGAATATAGAATGTAGTAAGAAGTGAGTGTGAGAGTCGTGTCCCCACTAGTGAGATGAGTGTTGGGTGTATAGAATATAGAATGTAGTAAGAAGTGAGTGTGAGAGTCGTGCCCCCACTAGTGAGATGAGTGTTGGATGTATAGAATATAGAATGTAGTAAGAAGTGAGTGTGATAGTCGTGTCTCCACTAGTGAGATGAGTGTTGGGTGTATAGAATATAGAATGTAGTAAGAAGTGAGTGTGCGAGATTCGTGTCTCCACTAGCTAGTGAGATGAGTGTTGGGTGTATAGAATGTAGAATGTAGTAAGAAGTGAGTGTGCGAGATTCGTGTCTCCACTAGCTAGTGAGATGAGTGTTGGGTGTATAGAATGTAGAATGTAGTAAGAAGTGAGTGTTAGAGTCGTGTCTCCACTAGTGAGATGAGTGTTGGGTGTATAGAATATAGAATGTACTAAGAAGTGAGTGTGAGAGTCCTGTCCCCACTAGTGAGATGAGTGTTGGGTGTATAGAATGTAGAATGTAGTAAGAAGTGAGTGTTAGAGTCGTGTCTCCACTAGTGAGATGAGTGTTGGGTGTATAGAATATAGAATGTAGTAAGAAGGGAGTGTGAGAGTCGTGTCCACACTAGTGAGATGAGTGTTGGGTGTATAGAATATAGAATGTACTAAGAAGTGAGTGTGAGAGTCGTGTCCCCACTAGTGAGATGAGTGTTGGGTGTATAGAATATAGAATGTAGTAAGAAGTGAGTGTGAGAGTCGTGTCTCCACTAGCTAGTGAGATGAGTGTTGGGTGTATAGAATATAGAATGTAGTAAGAAGTGAGTGTGAGAGTCGTGTTCCCACTAGTGAGATGAGTGTTGGGTGTATAGAATATAGAATGTAGTAAGAAGTGAGTGTGAGAGTCGTGTCTCCACTAGTGAGATGAGTGTTGGGTGTATAGAATATAGAATGTAGTAAGAAGTGAGTGTGAGAGTCATGTCCCCACTAGCTAGTGAGATGAGTGTTGGGTGTATAGAATATAGAATGTAGTAAGAAGTGAGTGTGAGAGTCGTGTCTCCACTAGCTAGTGAGATGAGTGTTGGGTGTACAGAATATAGAATGTAGTAAGAAGTGAGTGTGAGAGTCGTGTCTCCACTAGCTAGTGAGATGAGTGTTGGGTGTATAGAATATAGAATGTAGTAAGAAGTGAGTGTGAGAGTCGTGTTCCCACTAGTGAGATGAGTGTTGGGTGTATAGAATATAGAATGTAGTCAGTAAGAAGTGAGTGTGAGAGTCGTGTCTCCACTAGCTAGTGAGATGAGTGTTGGGTGTATAGAATATAGAATGTAGTAAGAAGTGAGTGTGAGAGTCGTGTTCCCACTAGTGAGATGAGTGTTGGGTGTACAGAATATAGAATGTAGTAAGAAGTGAGTGTGAGAGTCGTGTCTCCACTAGCTAGTGAGATGAGTGTTGGGTGTATAGAATATAGAATGTAGTAAGAAGTGAGTGTGAGAGTCGTGTTCCCACTAGTGAGATGAGTGTTGGGTGTATAGAATATAGAATGTAGTAAGAAGTGAGTGTGAGAGTCGTGTTCCCACTAGTGAGATGAGTGTTGGGTGTATAGAATATAGAATGTAGTAAGAAGTGAGTGTGAGAGTCGTGTCTCCACTAGCTAGTGAGATGAGTGTTGGGTGTATAGAATATAGAATGTAGTAAGAAGAAGTGAGTGTGAGAGTCGTGTTCCCACTAGTGAGATGAGTGTTGGGTGTATAGAATATAGAATGTAGTAAGAAGTGAGTGTGAGAGTCGTGTCTCCACTAGCTAGTGAGATGAGTGTATAGAATGTAGAACTGAAGAAATGAGTCTGAGCGATAGTTGGAGGACCACAGGGTTATCAGATTTATCAGTTTCCATGCATACTGAACTAAAAGTGCTACGTACCTCGTAAAATATAAGAATGATTGTACGCTGCTAGAATATGTACGATTTAACTTCCTAAAATAAATAGGGAACATTGGCTTTACACGGAACACTGGCTTTTCCATAAGAACTAAAATTGAAACTTTTGATATCGTGTCTTACTACCTTGTCTGGCCGGGAGAGGAAAATATGTTGATCAGCGCAACGTTGCCGTGTAACGCGGGCCGTCAGTACCTCCCTTCGTTTAATATATACTGTGTCTGGTGCATGATCGATACGTCAGTATTCTTTGGAAGGCAAGCAAGAAGGATTGTTGATACTTTAATCAAGCAAGTAAGTTATTTAACTAACTAGTGGTTTACGTAGGTTTTTCTATTTCCTATCAACACGAGTGTATAGGACTAGGGCAGTAACAGGAAATGGTACTGTTTATACTTTAATCAAGCAAGTAAGTTATTTAACTAACTAGTGGTTTACGTACGTTTTTCTATTTCCTATCAACACGCAGTGTATAGGACTAGGGCAGTAACAGGAAATGGTACTAACTAAATAATATTCAATCGGCCTGTCAAACTGAATATAGCAAAACGTATTTTGAGACTCGTGTTTTGTTTTCTAATTTAGTTACATATATAGAGGATATTACACGGTGGCGCGAAGATATGAAGTTTATCTTCGAGTGGTGAAAATATTTCACGAGTGAGCGCAGCGAATGAACATATATATTATATATATATTAGCTGTATTTTTAGTTATATTTGCACTATGAGATGGTATCATGATTAGGAATTTCTTTTTGCTAATGTATTTATTGGTATGTCATATATATTTAGCGTTTATTTATTGTTCACTTAGTTTAGGTCTTGTGGAAGAGCCATGTAATGGTACACTGTTCAACAAACCGCTCTACTTCGTCCATTTTCTTCTTAAAAGAAGATTTAAAGAGCCCTAAACATGACATTGAACTCAAAATACTTAGATCAGTCGTGACGTCAGCGTTCCCAAAACCGTTTTCCTCGTACAACTGATACAAGAAACGAAAACGAGGGAGCATTTTCGAAGAAGGATTTCCCATCTTGTTTTTGTGTGAACACAAGGCGAAAATACGAATCTTAGAATATATCCCCGTGCACATTAAAGCCGAATCTACACGAGCAAGTTTTCCTTGACAAGTTTTCCTTGACAAGGAAAACTTGTTCGTGTCAGATGAAAATTTAAGCCTTTCCTTACCATAGATCGTTGGTAGCTATCTCATGCAGTGAAACCTCACAGTCTTAGTTGAAGTAAACGCTGGATTAAAGCGTCGAACTCCGCTGAATAATAATAATTATAGCAACAATTAACCAGGCGATGCTACCCGGCGCTGGGCCCAATAGACCTTATGCAAGCGCCTTGATTTTCGAGATCAAAATACTAGAATCTTTCATATAAAAATAACCACTGCCATCAGAAAAAGCAATTGTTCATCAATATTTTTGGAGATTTTCAAAGGTATTGGATAAAATACTGCAAAGATATCGTAAATGACATTTATAGGGTTTAGTATGGGATTTTGATGTCATGCGTACATAGCCTCGTTCTGGTGTATTTTCAGAATGAAAAACGTTCATAACTCTGCAAGGACATGTCATTTCATCCTAAAACTTTTACACTTATCTTAAATAAATATGTTCTTTTAGTGGAGCCTGTTAGAAACCTTGAAATTAAGCAATTTAGAAAATTGATGTACATCAGAACGAGGCTGTGTACGCATGACGGCAAAATCCCATACTAAACTCTATAAATGTCATTTACGATATCTTTGCAGTATTTTATCCAATACTTTTGAAAATTTCCAAACTGAAATATTGATGAATAATTGCTTTTTCAGATGGCAGTGGTTACTGATTTTTATGTCAAAAGATTCTAGTATACTGATCTCGAAAATAAGGCCTAGTACAGGTTGGAGTACATTCCATGCAGTACGTTGCGTTGTTTTGAACAACCAACACCCCGGCGCTGGGTGCAGTACAAAAGAGTGCTATGCCGTCAACCTCTAAATTCGAATTCTCTTTTTAAAACACATTCAGACGATAGACGAGTGCACCCAGGAAGAGCAATATGAAGACCATTATTACTACCATTTTGATTGGATTCATCTTACTGGTGGCTCTTGGCATAAGTTCAGCGACCGTCACCAACGGTATTGCCACTGATAACTAGTAATACTATTAGTATTCAAATCTATGGTTAACAATTGTAAGTCAGTATAGAATTCAATCAGTATGAGGGTTTTGATTCAGATCCAGACAAGTAATTTGAACTGATTAGTCATGAAAACCTTGTCTGTTGTTTCTTCCTTTCATTCATTTCTTTTTACTTCATTCAGTCTTTCCTCGTCGTTTTTTTATTCTTCTCTTTGCTTCCCGGCCTTCTTTTCAATCTAGCATTCTTACGGATGTTTCTTTTCTTTTCATTCATTCATTCTTTCCCTCTTGTTCTAAGATGACACTGAATTGCTGATAAGGAATTAATAGGAATTTATTGTATTTTTTTTATGCAAAAGACGTTCTCAGTCACGAAAGCTGTCGTTACCTCAGGCTAAACCGTTACTGTGATCACGCGTTTATCAACGACGATCTTTGTTATGCAACATGTCGTAAGTATTCATGTGTTTGTTCAGTCTACAACTCGGGGGAGGGGAGGCCATACTCATTATACTTTAGGGTGGGGGTGTGCCGCGCGAACGGCCTCTGAATGCCGATTTACATACGTACCCTGTTTCATTGCAGAAATTTGATTTCATACCTTGATTACTTAATAACGTATCACCTTGTTTCAATATAAATATGTCACCCTGTTTCACTGTTTGAAGAATCGACAAGCCGACAGGACATTCCCATACCACTTATAGAACGGAGAGGAACGGATCAGAGAGGAGGGAGAAATGGCTAATAATATAGAGGGAGGAAACAACCGAAACAAACAGGGAGGAGGGAGAAATGGCTAATAATATAGAGGGAGGAAACAACCGAAACAAACAGGGAGGGAGGAAACAACCGAAACAAACAGGGAGGAGGGAGAAATGACTAATAATATAGAGGGAGGAAACAACCGAAACAAACAGGGAGGAGGGAGAAATGGCTAATAATATAGAGGGAGGAATAATATAGAGGGAACAACAACCGAAACAAACAGGGAGGAGGGAGAAATGGCTAATAATATAGAGGGAGGAAACAACCGAAACAAACAGGGAGGAGGGAGAAATGGCTAATAATATAGAGGGAGGAAACAACCGAAACAAACAGGGAGGGAGGAAACAACCGAAACAAACAGGGAGGAGGGAGAAACAACCGAAACAAACAGGGAGGAGGGAGAAATGGCTAATAATATAGAGGGAGGAAACAACCGAAACAAACAGGGAGGAGGGAGAAATGGCTAATAATATAGAGGGAGGAAACAACCGAAACAAACAGGGAGGGAGGAAACAACCGAAACAAACAGGGAGGAGGTAGAAACAACCGAAACAAACAGGGAGGAGGGAGAAATGGCTAATAATATAGAGGGAGGAAACAACCGAAACAAACAGGGAGGAGGGAGAAACAACCGAAACAAACAGGGAGGTGGGAGTTTTTTCTGAGCATATTCACGTTTGATTAAAAACTTTTACTGTTATTTGTTATTGTTGCATGGCTTCGAACACAGTTTAACTAAAATGGTCACGATTATAAACATTGTTTTTAAATAGAACGGATTTCAGACGTTTTTTTTCCTCCCTTTTATTAGGATCTCTTTTCAGGATGTCATGATCTTCTGTCAGAGAAAAAACCCTTGTAAAATCCTGAAAGAACATGAAAAATGCAATACAACTGAGGTGTCTAATGACTGTAGTTTGACTTGTGACAAGTGTCCATCACAAGGTTAGTGTGTGGTAGAATGACGTCTGACTCACTGACTGACTGACTGCATGGCTGGCTGATTACATGACTGACTGACTGCATGGCTGACTGATGGCTGGCTGCATCTGATGACTGAGTGACTGCGTGACTGCGTGACTGCGTGACTGTAAGAACGGTCGAATACAAGAATGCTTAATAAATCATTCAATGCTGGAATTATTGCCAATGCCAATATTTTTTCATTCGACAGTAGCCCCAGCCCCAGCCCCAGCCCCAGCCCCAGCCCCAGCCCCAGCCCCAGCCCCAGCCCCAGCCCCAGCCCCAGCCCCAGCCCCAGCCCCAGCCCCAGCCCCAGCCCCAGCCCCAATTGCATGTGTCGGTACAGCACTTGGAATGGAAAGTGGAGCAATTCCTAATGCAAGCCTTACAAGCTTCAGTCAGTATGACGATAAGCACAGTGCAGCACATGGTCGACTTCATAAAGTTGGTGGTTGGTCTCCTGTAAAAATGGATACAAATCAGTGGATGCAAGTAGATCTGGGAAAGCCTACTGAGGTAAATGTATGACAATCAAGTCCGCAGACGATAGCCTTTCCTGCATACATGCTAGTTATATGATCTTCAGTTCTGCTGATCTGATGCTAAAGTGTTTTTTTCAGGGGGTGGGAGTTGGAGTAAAGGGGGAGAGTAATAAGGTTCCTCTGTATCAATGTATTACTACATATTATTACATTGTAACTCAGTAATTTAATTAATTTTGTTTCTATCAATTGTCATGTTGTATTTTCAGTTTTCCTTAATCCTTTGACACCCAGAGATTTTTGATGTTTTTAGCGATTTTCTGGCCCTAATCATACCGTAGGGAATTTCAATTCCATTTAATGGGTTTCCATGGAAATCTTGACAGTTCTGAATGTCCTTGGGCTCGAGTTATCGTGTGATCTGCCTTTTGTCGTGGGATGTCGTTGGGGCCAGTAGTGTTAACTGCTTGAAGAGGCCTATATATTTTGCATTTTTAGAGTGTTTCATATAGCCATTATTCGCCACAGAAACCCCCAGAACAGCATCATTAAGCTTGACTGGTGTGGTAGAAATCAGGGGCAAGAAGCGATCTCCACGAAGACACATCGGCTGTGCGTTGAGGAATTCAAAATGGCGCCCGGGACTGAACTGTGAAATCGTCTCTGGTCTTTCTGTGGTGGATTCCAGGACCTACAAAGGCATTTTTGGCGACTTTGGACTAATTGTAAAGGATGCAACCGGTGCAATATTTTGCCTGTAGGACCGAGTGGCTCGGCACTCTATAAAAACTCTTAAAAAAACACAAAGGGCGGGAATGCTTGCTGTCGAAAAATTCCATCTCTTCACGGCATCCTTTTCGGGCGTGAAGAAGGAAAACACGTGTTTTACGAAAGTGGTCCTAAGGAAATGGCTATTGTTCGGCGAGTTAAGGAAGAGGAGGGAAAAATTCACGAATATATCAAGAAGAGAGATGGAAGTTTTCTGAGAAAGTAGCGTTTTGTTCAGGAAGGAGGGGGCGTCTCTAGGCAAACGGCGATACTGACCAGATGGATGATTTTCAGAATGGTTCCAGACTTTCAGACGGCGAGAGCAAGGATAAAATCTTGAAAATATTCTTATTACGATCAACAGTGCATGGATTTGGTGTTTGTTACAGACCTCAAAAGCCCAATTTGAACATAGGTCAAAAAGTCAAAGTTGGGCGAGTGGTCATTGTGAAATTTTGACTTCAGAGAAGAAGTATTTGCCATAGATGTTAGTCGGACCAATGGTCACATTCACCCTATGGTGATCCAGGAGGGGAGTGATGCTTGTCACGTGACTAATCCTAGCCCCAAAGCCAGCCTTCAGTCAAATTAATGGGCTCCTGTCCCAGCTTCCAGAACTTAACCCTAACCCTAGTTTTGAGTTAACCCCAACCCTAACTTCTTCCCGGGGTGTCAAAAGTCCTGGTCACGTGACCTCATATTTGTTCTCCTTAAAGCCGCATCTACACGAACAAGTTTTCCTTGACAAGCTTTCCTTGACAAGGAAAAATTGACAATTTTTTGTCATCTACACGAGCAAGTTTTCCTTGTCAAGGAAAATTTGCTCGTGTAGATTCGGCTTAAACAGGGCTCCATTTAAACCAGCCTTAGCTGAACTGGATAATCCTGTCTAAACATTTGTTAAATTATAAATAAATTACTAAATGTCTTAGCACAAATGGTTTTATTATTAGATAACTGGCATTGCTACTCAAGGCTCTGCAGATGATAATGAGTGGGTGGACACTTTTCAAGTGGACTACAGCGATGACGGCACTACATTCAAGAAATACTCTGATGGTAAAGTTTTTATTGCAAACACTGACAATAACAGTGTTGTAAAGAACGAGTTTGAACCACCTCTCAAGGCCAGGTATATCAGGGTGAAACCTGATCCCGATCATGGTTGGATCACCATGAAAATGGAAGTGTATGGCTGCCCACTGTAAGGTAAACAATACAAGTGTAGACGTTATTGACAGAAAGTAACAGTCTTTCCTTGCTCCTATATTAACAAAACAAACATCTTTCCGACATTCCATGGTATAGCTATTTCCGTTTCCATGGTAACTCTTTTTCCGTTTCAATTGGTGCTCTCCACTTTTCCTGCTCTTACCCTTGCCTATTTCCTCTCTCTCTCCCTCCGTTCCTCCATATTTTCCTCTTCATTCTACTCCCGCTCTTTATTATCTCCCCTCGGCTTCTTCCCACACTCTTTCTTTCTTTTTTTCCCTTTTCCACAACTTTTTCCGTTTCACACAAATTTCCTTACATCTTTTCCCCTCTCCCATACTTCATAAGAATAAACATTCTCAACCTAAAAACATACAATATCTTAGCTGATGTCTCTTTTACCACCTAATAAATCTAACTTTAGAAGTCTGTCCAGACTACTTTTGCATATTTATTGATCTATAACTTCCCGGCTCTTTTTCAGGCTCAAGACGATGTCATCAGCGTCCACATTACAAAAAGATAAAGTTTAAGATAAAAAAAAGTCTCAAATGTAACAAGCATCGCACCAAGGTTTTCCAGCGGCCATTTGAGGCGATGAATATAAATAAATTTAATCAAGTGAAAGCACTTTTGTTTCGACATTTAGTTCATTTATAGAATTTAAGTATGCAGGGCAAGCGCCATTACTTTTATTTTAGGGGTAGGGAAGGGGTATGTACTGAAACGTGTCTCTGACCCATACGCCTACTTTTCTTTTAGGGGTAGGGGAGGGGTATGTACTGCAACGTGTCTGTGACCCATACGCCTACTTTTCTTTTAGGGGTAGGGGAGGGGTATATATATACTGCAACGTGTCTGTGACCCATACGCCTACTTTTATTTTAGGGGTAGGGGAGGGGTATGTACTGAAACGTGTCTGTGACCCATACGCCTACTTTTATTTTAGGGGTAGGGGAGGGGTATATATATATACTGCAACGTGTCTGTGACCCATACGCCTACTTTTCTTTTAGGGGTAGGGGAGGGGTATGTACTGAAACGTGTCTGTGACCCATACGCCTACTTTTATCTTAGGGGTAGGGGAGGGGTATATGTATATACTGCAACGTGTCTGTGACCCATATATACGCCTACGCCTACTTTTCTTTTAGGGGTAGGGTAGGGTAGGGATATGTACTGCAACGTGTCTGTGACCCATACGCCTACTTTTCTTTTAGGGGTAGGGGAGGGATATGTACTGCAACGTCAGTTTGTGACCCATACGCCTACCTTTCCATTAGGGGTCGGGAAGGGGTATGTACTGCAATGTGTCTGTGATCCATACGCCTACTTTTCTTTTAGGGGTAGGGGAGGGGTATGTACTGCAACGTGTCTGTGATCCATACGCCTACTTTTCTTTTAGGGGTAGGGGAGGGGTATGTACTGCAATGTGTCTGTGATCCATACGCCTACTTTTCTTTTAGGGGTAGCGGAGGGGTATGTACTGCAACGTGTCTGTGATCCATACGCCTACTTTTCTTTTAGGGGTAGGGGAGGGGTATGTACTGCAATGTGTCTGTGATCCATACGCCTACTTTTCTTTTAGGGGTAGGGTAGGGGTATGTACTGCAACGTGTCTGTGATCCATACGCCTACTTTTCTTTTAGGGGTAGGGGAGGGTATGTACTGCAATGTGTCTGTGATCCATACGCCTACTTTTCTTTTAGGGGTAGGGGAGGGGTATGTACTGCAACGTGTCTGTGATCCATACGCCTACTTTTCTTTTAGGGGTAGGGGAGGGGTATGTACTGCACCGTGTCTGTGACCCATACGCCTACTTTTCTTTTAGGGGTCGGGGAGGGGTATGTACTGCAACGTGTCTGTGGCCCATACGTCTACTTTTCTTTTAGGGGTAAGGGAGGGGTATACACTGTGACCCATACGCCTTTGCACAACTCGAAATAACAACAACTTTAAATAAATAAAGAACCTGGGAGTCGTACCGTACAGACTGTAGACCGAATGCAATACTGAATGGCATCCAATTTCAATCAGTTGCCATTGTTCTGGACTGACTACCCCGGCTCATGTTCATGTGGAAACACAGAAGCATTTTCATCTGTATGAGGGTAATGTTAATGGCACAAAGGCATAGTCTTTAATAATGTTTTTATTCTTATGAAAATACATAGGCAAGTCTGTATTCTAGGTACCAACTACATGTATGATTTTTTTGCTAACTGACTAGGTGGACACTTGTCTAAGCGAAACACCTCCATAAGACGGACACCATTATCTGGTACCTGCTACTGCTTGACTATAAATTTACTCTTCTCAGACAGTCCTGAGAGTTTCCTGTTTAGAGAGAGTTGATTGTATTGGAAAACAATCTGTGTGGCCTGCGTATCTGGCCCTTTAGAGGGGAGGGGACAGGAAAGGGGAGGGGGTATGCAGGCCACACCTCATTACCAATTTTCACTATCAATTCTCTCTTCTGTGACTACATTGATAACAATGAAAATATATACCATTTGTGCATCTTTAGGTGGGTTTCCTGTGGTTGGGCGAGTGGATAATCAGTAGCAGATCCAGAGATTTTGCAAAGGGGGAGCCATGCACGATCAGGTTGGACATTGGTTTATTCAAATTTCCAAAAGGAGGGTGTGCACCTCCTTTGCCCCACCCTAAATCTGCCCCTGATAAAGGGCTCCCTGTGCTAATATGCAAGTACAGAGCCCATTATCCCATGTACTCTACCACAGGAAGCCCATTATCCCATGTACTCTACCACAGGAAGCCCATTATCCCATGCACTCTACCACAGGAAGCCCATTATCCCATGCACTCTACCACAGGAAGCCCATTATCCAATGCATTCTACCACAGGAAGCCCATTATCCCATGTACTGTACCACAGGAAGCCCATTATCCAATGCACTCTACCACAGGAAGCCCATTATCCCATGCACTCTACCACAGGAAGCCCATTATCCCAGGTACTCTACCACAGGAAGCCCATTATCCCATGCGCTCTACCACAGGAAGCCCAACAAAACAATGCCGGTTGTTTCATGGTACTCTTAGGTCAAATGCATATTCTTAAATACATGTGTATTTATGTTTCTTATTGATATCTTTGTTCTATTCACTGTGTAATATCACTGTAATCAAGTGTATTCAAGTTTAATTCACTGCATTACATGTGTTCAAGCATACACATTGACTTGACTTTATTTTAAAGTAAATACGCAATAACCATTTGGCATACAATGTAAGCGTAACATGAAACACCTACCACAATGCTCCCACGGTAGCCAAAATGGTTGGGCTACCTGTGTACTAACTACCTTAGCTGTTTTATTATACATGTAATTCACTCATCCAGGATAGAGAGTTTTGTTTTCTGTGGCTTAGTGAGCTTCTGCAATAGCGCATCACCCATGTTCGATGTAAATCTCTGAACAATTGACTCGTGACCAGAAGATATTGCTAAATCATATGGCGATAGACCAGAATCGTTTTTCAGGTCTGCCTTTGCACCTAGGCCAAGGAGTGCATCTATGTACTTCACACCATCTCCGCCATGATTGACAGCTGAGTGCAGTGCAGTATTTCCTTTACTCTGCGTTTTGCTATTAATGTTAGCACCTGCATTAACTAGTGTCGCTATGGATTCCAAATGTTTATTCATGGTTGCCATAACAACCACAGGGACTCCATCTGTGGACAGGCAGTTTGGGTCAGCACCTTTATCAAGGAGTCTCTCAATCTCCTCCTCCCTTCCTTGGCCCTTTGGACCAACTTCTTTGATGAGCAAACGATCTGCTTGTGTCATCTTTGCATTCTTCTCATTTTCCTTAGTCCTAGTCTTCCTCTTCGTTTTCTTTCCTTTGGTGCTTTTAAGGGTTCCTCGAAGACTTGTTTGACTCCCGCTCAGATCCTCCCTACTTGATGTATTACTCAGTGAGAAAGCTTTTAAACCATCAGTGATTGCCTTACTTTTTTCTTTCCACTTTTCTTTGTCGTCTCTCCTTGCGAAGGTTACCGTCAATGTCACTTCTTCGCCATTCAAATCCTCATGCACGGCCGCAGTGATTATATTCCCAAGTCTTGGCTCCCCTATGACACTGCGAAAGTCTGGGTTGTTCTGTGAGTGTGCTTTGAGGTGTGCGCAGACGTGGTCCATTTGCTGACGCCAGTAGCCACGCCCAGGACTGACAGCTGCTAGGAGGAGACGCCTATCTCTAGTACCCTCTATCCTTGATCTGTCAGCTGTTTCAAGCTCCAACTGCGAATTGAGTGATTGAGATGATGCATAGAAGAGACCAACAGTAGAAGTGGCTGAAATGAAAAATGGCTCTGTTTAGATCTTTACAGTGAATTTCACATACATGTACATGTAGCTTTTGACAGCCTTGGTTTCCGAGTTTGCACACTGTATAGTCATTTCAGAAAACGTTGTCGTTGACCTGCCTCACGACTATGCGACTAGACCGAAAGGGGAGTAATGTATGGGTAGAAATCACTGAATAAATTATTCGCACTTCCATCCTGATGAGAACCCTGGCCGGTTGAAAGTTCTTGATACCGATATGACTGCTCCAAGTTGTTGTGAAAATTTATAAATTCAAGCTCTGGAAATATATTTTCTCATTATCATAATGGAGAGTAATAAGTCGAATGAATGTTCGCAAGGAAACAAAGATTGTTATGACTCATATTCGGTCATGGACGTGCTGTGACAATTAAGTTTTTAAGTCATTGAAGACCACTAAATCATCCAATTGCAAACCACTCGCCAGCTTAGGACTTTACTGTAAGCTCGAGGCATGGCTAATCACAGATAGGCAGTTAACCGCTTCAGTGATTTCTACCCATACACATGTACTCCCATTTGGTCTAGTTATGTAACGGTAGTTGTGAGGCCGGTCAGCGACAGTGTTTTCGGAAAGGACTGTATTCGCTAACATTTATCAACTTTCTCCGAGAAGGATCTTGATGTAGTAACTGGGAGCCACGTTGCATCACTATGTGGAGTACCAGCCATGCTTTGGAAACTGTCTTTCTCCACCAGCATTCCTATTAAGCTTGATTTCATCTTGTGTGTAACTCTTGGCGGTGGCTCTATTGAACATCCGCAGGAGTTACAATACCTAAAATGGGAAATATCATTCTCAAACTCATTAATAATTTGATAGGTAAATGTCCGGACGTCAGTAGCTACATGTATGCAGTGTATATGAAATATATATGAATCCAAATGGAGCATGAAACTAATGAAAAAATGCCCGGAAAAAAAAACACCTGGAAAAAAAGAAGCTCAGTTGTTAGAGCTAGAGCATTGCCCTCGTATCGAAAAAGCTAGTGGGTTTGATTCCTATTCTAAGCCTAATTTTTTTCAGGCGTTTTTTCAGTAGTTTCAGGCCAGCCTCTATTTGGATTCATATATATTTCATTAACAATTTATGAGGACAAAACAAAGGAACTCACTACATGAAGGACGTTTGGATGTACATTGTACATGTATGTGTTCCTAATTAGCATACAATTTGGTCAACTTTAACCTTGAATTTCTCTAAGAATTATTAATGGTTTGAGAAGCTACATATTGTACATGTATATCAAACACTAGAAAGAGTGTTTCATCCAATATAATCCAAACACATTGAAGATGGTAAAAAAAGTGGACTACACTATCATATATCCAAACACTGCGCCTCATTGTTTCAACCCACTTCTCAGTGTTTGGATATCAGATGAAACACTCTTTCTCGTGTTTGATCTATTACTACTATCATACATCCAAACACTGCGCCTCATTGTTTCAACCCACTTCTTGGTGTTTGGATATCAGAAACACTCTTTCTTGTGTTTGATCTATTACTACTATCATATATCCAAACACTGCGCCTCATTGTTTCAACCCACTCCTCGGTGTTTGGATATCAGATGAAACACTCTTTCTCGTGTTTGATCTATTACTACTATCATATATCCAAACACTACGCCTCATTGTTTCAACCCACTTCTTGGTGTTTGGATATCAGATGAAACACTCTTTCTTGTGTTTGATCTATTGCTACTATCACATATCCAAACACTGCGCCTCATTGTTTCAACCCACTTCTTGGTGTTTGGATATCAGATGAAACACTCTTTCTTGTGTTTGATCTATTACTACTATCATATATCCAAACACTGCGCCTCATTGTTTCAACCCACTTCTTGGTGTTTGGATATCAGATGAAACACTCTTTCTTGTGTTTGATCTATTACTACTATCATATATCCAAACACTGCGCCTCATTGTTTCAACCCACTTCTTGGTGTTTGGATATCAGATGAAACACTCTTTCTTGTGTTTGATCTATTACTACTATCATACATCCAAACACTGCGCCTCATTGTTTCAACCCACTTCTTGGTGTTTGGATATCAGATGAAACACTCTTTCTTGTGTTTGATCTATTACTACTATCATACATCCAAACACTGCGCCTCATTGTTTCAACCCACTTCTTGGTGTTTGGATATCAGATGAAACACTCTTTCTTGTGTTTGATCTATTACTACTATCATACATGTATATCCAAACACTGCGCCTCATTGTTTCAACCCACTTCTTGGTGTTTGGATATCAGATGAAACACTCTTTCTTGTGTTTGATCTATTACTACTATCATATATCCAAACACTGCGCCTCATTGTTTCAACCCACTTCTTGGTGTTTGGATATCAGATGAAACACTCTTTCTTGTGTTTGATCTATTACATGTACATATTCGACATCATCTTGAATACCTTTTAAAAAGGTTCATTTTCACTGTATTAATAATAGTAGTCCACACAAGAACAAAAGTGGTCAAAAACTAAATTACCCTCTCATCTCTTAAGGATAATTTTGATTTTGATCACCAGCCATGTACATATATTACATTTATTATTATTATTATTATACACTGTTGTTGTATGGACCTCTTCAAATACATAACATACATGAATAATAATAATAATAATAATGAATGAATAGACTTTATTTATTGAGGGTAGCACATGACAGTTTGTATAAACTGATGACCCTGTGGCCCTCCAAAAACTATAATACATGTACCTGGAAAAGGGACTGTTAGACGCCTCACACTTGGAACACACAATTGGTGTATGATAGGGTTGCGGTTTCCCCCCGCACCAGTCGCAATAACGAGCATCACTACTGTTCACTCTTGAACACTTGGAGCATATCATAAAGCTACCCAGCTCACCCTTGGGTACTGGTGGAGCATTTGCATCTGTGTAGATCTGCTTTGCATCCTTGGGAAGTCTTGCCTCGCAGGTAACGCAGACCAACATGTCAGGTGGGTTTGCAGTCCCACACGTAACACACACAATCTTGGACATAAGCTTTTGGCTTGCTTGTGGCTGCCATTGTGGAGCCATCGGAGCTTCGCATATGATGCATGTCTGGGTGTTCACTGGGACCATAGAGTGACAGGAAACGCATGTTACGAGCTTGCCACCCTCTGGAGGAGGAAGCCTTGTCTGTGGCATGGGAGGCAATGGGGAGCCACATTCGGCGCAGAACCTTGCAAAGGGATCAGAAGGCCTTGATGCAAAGCAAAAGATACATTTTAGATAGTCAGTATCCTTTTGCATCTTGCCAAGTTGTGTCTTGTTGTCCGGTCCTCTAACAGGTGTATACTCGTCATTCATTCCATTAAACGACTGTAGATCTGATGTTGCAATAGTTGCTTTAGTAGAGCCAAACCTTTCGTTCATAAACCTGGGCTCAGAACGAGGCTTTCTGTAGCTTGATCCCTGTGCGTAAGGATTCATTGCATTCGGTGATACTGATTGCGACTTGGGATTATAATTCCATTCTCCTGTCATCATTCCTCTGTTACTAGTACTTTGCACGTGTGTTCTGTCATTTCGATTATCTGCTAATATTGTCTTGGAGCTTTTCTTCGGACTCCCAGCTGATCTCTGCAGCATCTCATTTCCTGAATCATCTTCCTCGACCATAAATGCCTTAGTAACGATTGAACTTTCTCTTGTTCCATCCAGTGATGTCGCCATCGCCTTCACTTCTCTCTTCCCTGGCCCAAGTACAAAGGGTTTATTATATCTATAAGTACATTTTATTCCTATTTGTTTGAATGGTTCGGGTTTCATGCCATTGATCGTGTAGTAGATGTTAGTATTCGGTGTAACTGTGCGAAGTTCGATTGGAGTAGTCGTTGTGATTATATTCTTTCTGCCGATCTCAGGCGGCCTCAGAGGCATAATACTTGGCACCTTGATCATTCCAGCCGTCATCTTGTCTCCTTAGCTTTCCAGTAGCAAGATCTCAAGCCGTTTGTAGGCAAATCCTTCACTTCAGAGAGTCAAATATCCGGTAAAGCAATCTGTAGGAGTGTAAACAACAGAACTACAAAATAGGCAATCAACTCATCCGTAATCACGCCAAAAGTTTTCAATTCAATAAGTATATACAAGATATACATAGAAACGCTTTAAAAGTCGCCGTAAACTAAACCAAATAGTCTAACAATAAAACATTGCAACGACTTCTTCTTGACAACCGTCGATTTTGAAAACAGTCCGCCATCTTTGTATATACCCATGATGCATCACGCCGTGCCACTTAGGGAGGGTGGGGTGGAGACAATTATAACATTCACTATTTATAATTACTTTATAAGGAGTAAACACGTTCAAACCGGAAAAATATGATTTTATCTCCATAACACACTTGCATAAACAACATATACAAATCAAATGAAACTAAAGAGTCATAAATGAGAGAAATATGATTTCCGGAGTGCTCCGGAAGTGTTCGGAAATAATTCGGGCGTTACCGGAATCCGACGATGAAACGATTGCTGTTGGCTCAAAAATTCGAATCGATTGATGGGGAAAGATGACTTGAGCTGAAGAGAGAGCCGAAAAGAGCGCAAAAATATGGATGGCACAGTGAAACTAGAGCGACGAGCTCTTGGCGGGTTTGGATTTAGTGTAATTGGAGGTGTAGATACTCATCTTCCCCCGATGATTTGCGCTGTGGTCCAAAATGGATCGGCCCATCTCAGTGGCAGGGTGAGTGAGAGACGTTTGAATTTCAACGTCTAAACGGTCTTGTTTCACCAATTATTTCTTCAAATCGATTCCGGTGAAGCCTTCACGTTGAACACAGCGAACATGACATGTCGTACCCTGTATTTTAAGCTGTAAAATCTGTTTTTTGTCAAAATCGAGATACATTTGTACATTTGGTTGGTGATTCGCTGACGGTGTTTCACTATCATTCCTCGCCAAATCCGCAGACTTTGCTCTCTTCTTCAGCGTTCCTTCCCCTAAAACCCTTGTATTATCTTGGTGTGTTAGTTAGTGTGTTTATAATCTGTGTATGCGATTGGCGAAGATTAATTAATTATCCGAAATCCCGACCTTGCCAACAGTAGACTTCGTGCAGAATTTTCTCGTATTTATTCTGGTATTGATTTTAGATAAACTTTAATACTGCAAACCGAACTATAGGCCTTCGGTATTTATCTATCTATTTATTTATTTATTTTATTAATACGAACGAATTTAGCTCTCTAATCGGTCGCGTGGTTTTAGAAGCATGATCGATTTCTGTGTTTGTTGTCAATTTCAGTGGAATTTTCGAGCTAAGCTTTGATTGCTTTGAATTATCTGAAATATTTCTGTCTCAAATTCCAATTTCTATCATATCAGCATTGTCCAAGGTCACAATGAATCACTTATTGTTATTACAGTGCATACAATATATATATTAGCTTTTGTGTAAAACATTGTATACAAATATTGCAAACGCGTTATATCTTTAGGCCAAGTTGTACAACTGATAAGGCAATTCAATTAAAAGGTCAATTGTCATTGAGAAGAAAACTTTCGACCTTCAAACCTGCACGCTTTCTTGTTAGTTATAGATTGATAGATTTAGTCTAAGGGAGCCACAGAAGCTTCATTCCAGCTCTGCTTCAGTGAACATTTTGTACCTCACAGCGCTTTGTGTATATGGAACATTCAGATCATTGTTTACTACAACAAAGGTAAACTGTATTGTTTTTGTGAGCTTGTGGTATTCAGAGGTTATATGTTTTCTGTTGTCAAAATGCAACATCTGTTCATTGTACATGACACTTTTAAAAATATCATAATAGGCCGCACTTTGTAATGGAGCCCAATTTTCCGTTTAACCTTTTTATTTATGATGCTCCTATTTTTCAACCTATTTTCATACATACAATACATTTATATAATCTTTATATATACTCAAATTGCCAGAGCTTTACATCAATGATGCAAATCATTAAGCAAGCTGTTTGTCTCTGTTGAATTCGGAAAGTTTAAAGCACCGAAACGCTCCAATGTTATTGATCAAGTATTAGTGTACTTCTTCAAATTCATGGATGAGCTTAACAGTTGCAGTTCTAAGTATTATGCGAACTCCGCATTCAAACAGTCGTCTGGAACTTGGTATTTCGCTTCTGTCAATCAAATTGAAAACTCAAACAAATTCCAAACTAAATACATTCTTCCACCAAATGATCCATAATTTAGCTCAAAATCATATTTGGTTTCCATTTGGTGGGTCTTCTGACTTTTATTTTTAAGTTTTCTGATTTTTTTATGTTGATTGACAGAAGCGAAAAACAAAATTATACAAGCCAACTGCTTAAAAGTCTCACAGTGAGTTCGCATAATACTGAGAATCGCAGTAATGCCTGTAAAAGTAGAATGACTAAATTGACACTATATACATTGTATGTATAAGTTGTAGCTTAGTCAGTCTAGTGGCTGCAAAGAGACTCCTTTGGTAAGACTTGTTAGAGCACTGAGACTTGCATAGTAAGCTCCTAAAATGTTATTCTTGTACAATGTGTACATATGAAAATACATACATGTACATTCAAAGCTAAAATAAACTAATTTTGGGTTCCAACGTTTTGGAGGTTTCTTGGTGTTGCAGAACACCAGATGACGTTAGACAATGAACACAAAGAACGAGAAGAATGAACTTGAACCAAAACAATACCCTGCATACAAAGAAACCTAACCAAGAATACAATGCAGACTGTAGCACCAAGAAACACCCAACGTTTTGGACTAACAGTCATCATCAGGAATGCTATGGTGTTATAGTTGGTGCTTCTTTGAATATAACATAACGTACAGTATTATACATGTTGTATTATACAGTATTATACTGTACGTTATGTTATATTCAAAGAAGCACCGACTATAACACCATGTAGCATTCCTGATGATGACTTAATTGAAAACGTTGGAACCAAAAATTAGTCTAATAATAAATCATAAAAAGATACATAACCATCTGTCAAATGTTTCTATTTCGATTGTAGTAACTAGCTATACAATATTTATTCTATTTTATGTCTACATTGTATTCTCTAGTGATTTATTGGTTTAAAGAAATAAATACTTAATAATGTACTAATTCAAACCTAGTGAATTATTTATGTTTTCGCATTTATTATAATGTACACTTCAAAAGCCTGTAAATATTTTGCCATTTCTCTTCTGAATCAGCATGCTTCAGTTGAAGCAGTAAACATGGGGGCAGAGCTGATGGGGGGAGGCAGCGAGGTCTCTAGCCCTAGATAACTTTAATTTGTGGATGATATACTGTATGTCAATTTGAAACTGGTGTATTCAGTAAAGCACAATGCCATAGACTGAATGCAAAAATGGCTCCTAAATTTAAATATATGTAATGTATATAGTCATTGTTTTGGACTGACTAACCTCATGTCCATGTGAAATCTCTTTTGTGCTAGCATCATGGACACGAGGCTAGTCAGTCCAAAACAGTTGTTATTTAAATTAGCAGCCATTATTGCATTCAGTCTAGACTAACTGCTAATATTATTGTTTGATGGACGTTCAAATACATACCGCTTATTTGATGGTTTGACAGATAATACGCACAGATATTTTACGAGTTGCGTAGTATTTTTCCAAGGCCGTAGGGCGAGGAAAAATACAAGCAATGAGTAAAATGTCCGCAAGTATTATCTGTCAAACCATCAAATAAGGGGTTTATTATTCCACAATTGATTTTGTTTCTTTGTTTCCTGAAATTTTGAGCAATTTTTGCTATGTTTTTTCGTGCGCACGTAAAATGACGCATGGGTGGAATAATAAATGTCAGTAGTGATTTTCACCGGATTGAATGTTGGGTATTTAGCAATTATTGGACGAGGTTGAGCAAAATATTGTGATTTGTCAGTGGCGAGCAGAATAATTTTTTGCCGAAGGCAGAGGCAAATAATTTCTGTGAGACACTGACAAAATCATGTTATTTTGCAAAAACCGAGTTCAATAAATAATATTGTTTTATCATTCATATTATTTTCTCTCACCTAAGCAACAACTCTGGAAAAAATCGAGGAGAACAAAATCACTTATTCGTAGGAAGTTACATTCTGCAGTGACGTAGTCGTCTCTCGACCAATGAAAATGCTGGAGAAAATAATGTTATGCCCAGGACATAGCGGAAAAACTGCAAAGCTGCTGTTTTCATACAGTTTTCATTAACTGGCAATGATACATCAAAAACTGCAATTGATACATTTGTCCTACCATTACTCAAAACTTGTGGCAAAATCTTATTAAGTTACAGTAAAGCTTCTCGGAGATATTTACGAAAATGATGGTTTTTCTGCTGATCAAAACGTTACCTCTCCCAAAGTACAAGGCCTTATATCTCTGAGACGCATTCACCGAATTTTGGTGACATTTGACATTTTGTTATTTGAGCATAAAAGGGCTTGTCTACAAAATATTGAGCTTAACGACCTATAGGTGTCCTTATTAGAAGAGGCTATAAAACGTTTTTCCGCTCTGCTTATGCCTAGTGTTAATTTAAAATAGTGTAATAATTATCATGTCCTTATTGTTATTGCAGGTTAGAGCTGGTGATGTCATACTTGAAGTCGATGGTAAATCTATCACAGACCACACAACTCAACAAGGTGGGATAACCCATGCTAACAGACATCATTTCCTGGTCGGGGGAGGGGTGGGGGATATGTCAACAACAATAATAATAATGGTGGTTCTTATAGAGCATCATGTGCATATATGAAACTAGGCACCCATTGCCGACTTTCATATCGAGCAGGGACTGCATGGGTACGAGTCCCTAAATTGTGATAATCAACACGCGAGATCCACATAGCCAGACAGAGCACATCGAGTTAAGCAAAATCCCAAAGTTTGGGGTTAATCAAGTCAATATTGAACAACTTACGGCCATTCAAATATGCTAGAATTTACAAAGAAATGTATGGAGCAGTGGACAGTTGTCCAGCAATCCATACATTAATTTCTTTGTAAATTCAGATCATTTTTGATTGGCCGTAAGTCGTTCAATATTGATTCGATGTGCTCTGTCTGGCTATGTGGGTCTTGCATGTTGATAATCACAATTTAGGGACTCGTACCCAGTCACTGCTTGATATGAAAGTAGACAATGGCAGCCGAGCAGCTTACATGATGCAATCATGAGGAGTTAGTACAATACGCTACAATAGTTAGTACAATACATACGCTAGTAGGTTATACCTCCAATTTGAAGTAGGCTGTTGAACCGGGTAACAGTTGAAGGGCTCCCTGCAAGAATGGAGTAAATGATCAAACTCTAAATTCTCCTCGAGATTCTAAGAACTTCAAAGGAGAATTTGGGTTTTGATCACAAGCCACTTACTCTGTTCTTGCAGGGAGCACTTCAATTCCCTAGCTATATGTACATGAATTTTAGTCAGACTGTAATCAGGGAATACCAGTGTAAATCACTCAGCATTTTAGGAGGTTTCTTGGTGTTGCAGAACACCAGATGACGTTAGACAATAAACACAAAGAACGAGAAGAATGAACTTGAACCAAAACAATACCCTGCATACAAAGAAACCTAACCAAGAATACAATGCAGACTGTAGCACCAAGAAACACCCGCATTTTAAGATGAATAGACCCTTTCACCTTGGCCTTGACAATTTCCCATTTCAAACCACGTGTCATTCCCCTGAGTATTAGATTAGACTTTGTTTGAGTGACATCCATATTTATGTCTCTTCTCAACTGTAGTCTCCTTTGCAGCCATCAGGCATTTTGTCACGCAATGCTTGAATCCCCAACGGCTGCTAAGGAGACTAGCTTTACCGCTAAAGAAAGAAAGAATACTGAGAGAAATGACACATGGTCTGAAATGGGAAAAGATAAAAGGTCTAGCCCCAGGGGGGGTACTCAGGGGTATCAGTGATGGGGAGGTGCGAAGGCTTTTTTGGGGTTTTCATTTTTCTGGTGGACTTTTTTTGATATAAAGATTTTGTCAAGGACTTTTTTGGGGGTTGATAAAAATGATATCCTACCGTTCTCGATTTTATGTGGGGAAAAATTGGACTTTTTTGGGGTTACGATTTTGGGCCGTTGGACTTTTTTTGGGGTCTTGTTTTTGCGTAATGGACTTTTTTTGGGTTAAAATGTTTGGCCTCATTCGCACCTCCCCGTCACTGATACCCCTGAGTACCCCCTCTGGGGGTCTAGCAGTCTTCAGGAACCAAGAAGAACTAGATTAAACTATTTGTGCAGAATCCTCCTATTTAATTAAGCCACAAGCCACATTTCCCCAAAAGCTGTACCCATAATAAAATTCCTGTCTGACCCAATACTATGATCATCCTTAAAAATAATGTAATTAATGTAATTGGCTTAGTCTCTCCTGTATGTAATTTATTATGTAAATCTGCAAGATTCGAAGTATTAACCATCCGCTTTGTATTGCAGTTGTTGAGTGTATACGAGATTCCCCAGACGAGCTGACACTACGTCTAATGCAAGGTACTGTTTTGTTTATTCTGAGTTTGGTGTTGTGATCCCATAGGGGGGTAGTCAGGGGTTAAAGGGAGGTGCAAAGGTTTGAAATTTGTGGGATTCGAAAAACAAAATGCACAGATACCTCTGTTGCACTACAATGTATTCAAACATTGTTCTCTGTGTTACTTTTTTGGATGGGTTCTTCCAAAAAAAACACAGAAATACAAGAAATACAGAGATCAGCGCTTCGTTGCTATAGTGTTCAAATGATCTATACATGTAGAAATTGAGAGAAAGTTAAAGTGCTATAAAGATACCCATAAACCTTTCTTTAAAACACTGGGGACTTTAGCCCCCCTCCCTCCCCCTTTTTCTTTTTTCTTTTTTAGCTCCCCCTCGTATTTTTGAGAGAGAGAAATATATTCAAGAAATACATGTACACAATGTATGCCTATTCTAACTTTACGTTTCTAGCATCAGCACTTTAATAATTATTAGTCCCCCCAGCAAAACCACTCTCTACAGTTCCTGAATATAAGATAAAAATATACTATAATTAAATAAAATCCTTAAAGTGCTATTTGGACGAAAATCGATCGAAATTTAATTTAGCTGAAACTTCACTGAAATAATCTCAAAGAGCCATACAATTACTGGTTAATGTGTTTTCTCAAAATTCCTATGGGAAGTATTACATTTTTATGAATCTTTAGAAGTGTCAGTGAGGTCATCTACTCAACCCTAACAATCAACACAGCTTCGCTCCATACATTTCTTTGTGTTTAGTTTCTTGAATTATTTTATTTCTATGAAGCTAAAAGTTTGGGTGAAGGAGTTTTCTTACATTATTTGTGCTTAGGATTGATTGTCTGACCAGTTGTCTTCAATGCAGAGCTGTTATCTGAACAAAACATTGAGATATTTTGACTCACAAAATACAAAGAAATGTATGGAGCTGATGTTGGGTTATAATAAGTTGAGTAGATGATGTCACTGACACCTCTAAAGATTCATAAAAATATAGTACTTCCCTCTGGAATATTGAAAAAAGATTTTAACTAGTTATTATTAGACCCCTGAAGAATTATTCAATGAAGTTTCAGCTAAATTAAATTTCGATCGATTTTCGTCCAAGTAGCACTTTAATGCACAAATGAACTAGTAATCTTGATGGAAGTCTAAATTCTCCCTTTTGCTTTATTATTATTTTGAAACAAGAATCTGGATTTTAAAGTTCTAAAGTCATATCAGCATTCAAGAAACCTTTGCACAAACCAATGATGAAAATTTAAATTCTCCCTAGTTGCAGATATTATACTTTCAGTTCATATTTGGTAGGGAGAATTTATCTCTACTGTAACATGTTTGGTGGCTGAACCCTTTCAAATATTAATGTACTATAATTAGACGGGGAACCACAGAGAATGTATTTTCAATTAATGTGGTTCTTAGATGTGTACCCAACGATTTGGAACGTCTAGACTTTTGGCAAACATAAGTTTGCATATCACTTGAACATACATAAATGTTTTTAAATATCAGATATAATGACAAACATTTCTTGTGTAATATTTGATCAATTTGCATTTACTCCAGACTGGAAATTTGGTTTAGAGAGGGCAATCACCTAATATATTTTGAACATAGTCGAAGAGCCACTGGCTCACGGTGGGCAAAAAAGTATGCGAAATCGACAACCTTTGTACAGTTTTAATCCAATCAAAATGAAACTTGGCAATGTGACAGCATATGTCAAGGTAACAAACTTGTCCTTTTTTGTTTTTTGATTTTGATGATTTTTGGCAGGAAAATGACGTCATGAACATGCCAACAAATTTTGAAATTCAAAACTACACCAAATTAATCATTGCATTTGAAAGAACATGTAAAATTAGAGAAATAGCTGAAATAATATCTCAGATATCATATCCAAAGATATGAATTTTTGAAATTTGAAATTTCTGCCATTTTGTGTTATTTTTAGTAACAAAATGGCGGATTTTCAAATTTCAAAAATTCATATCTTTGGATTGAATAATGATATCTGAAAAAATAATAAAAAAAAAGAAAGTGTATTTTTTCTAACTCGGGCTTCCTTCGGAAGGGCCCGAGTAAATAGCTGAAATAATATCTCAGATATCATATATGAATTTTTGAAATTTGAAATTTCCAATTTTTAGAACAAAATATGAATGATATTATTTCAGCTATTTCTCAAATTTTACATGTTCTTTCAAATGCAATGATTAATTTAGTGTAGTTTTGAATTTCACAATTTGTTGGCATGTTCATGATGTCATTTTCCCGCCAAAAATCATAAAGGTCAAAAAACAAAAAAAAACAAGTTTGTTGCCTTGACATATGCTGTCACATTGCCAAGTTTCATTTTGATTGGATTAAAACTGTAGAAGTTACACAATGGTTGTCGATTTCGCGTACTTTTTTGACCACTGTGTAGTATCTAAGGCAACCCAACCATTGCTTTTGAGGCTACTAAATAATCAAATAAAATTAAATGATATTTGCATGTTTTTTATGGGTTTCCTGTGGTAGAGCGTGTGCGCAATACATACATGTATATTTCGAGCTCCCTGTGCTGAGTAACGTCCTATGTTGGGATCCCTGTGCACGTCCCGCAAGACCGCCCGCAGCAATTCTATGCACAGGGAACCCAACATAATATGTACTGCACACGCGCGGGCTCTACCACAGGAAACCCATCAAAAAAAGACGCAGATATCATTTTATTGAATTATTTAGTAGCCTCAAAAGGAATGGTTGGGCTGCCTTGAATAAACCATTGTTATTATTATTATTATTATTATTATTATTATTATTATTATTATTATTATTATTATTATTATTGTTATTATTATTATTATTATTATTATTATTATTATTATTATATTATTATTTATGTTACTATTTTCTTTTTGTTAGTTATATTTTCGAGTTCAAGTAGTCAATTGTAAATTACCTACATGTAGTGAGATTGGAAATTTTGTTTGTGCAAAAATACATGAAATAAAGTTTCCATTATTATTTTATTTTACAAAAAATATAATAAAATAATAAAATTTTAGTATTTCTATTTTTCTTATGTAAATGTTTTCCTGTGAAGAAGAAATATTTATAGATAGTGAGTAGCGAAAAAGCCGCCGTTTTGAACAAAACATAGCAAAAAATCAATAAATATTGATATAAAATCGAAGGTACACTGTAGTATGCTAGTTGGTTTCTACTAAAACAATTAGACCACTAGTTTGAGTTTTCTATGAGTCAATAGTCAACGAGGTGCGTATGTATATATTTACTAATAATTATTGATTACTACATTATTGATTAACAACACTGATAGAGATAGAAATATAGAACATATACCGTAAAGTTCCAAAAGTAGCGAGCCCCCGAAAGTAGCGACCCCCCGAAAGTAACAGTAAATATTGATGCTTGCTAGCAAATCCCGAAAGTAACGACCCCCCGAATGTAGAGATCCCCCCGAATGTAGCGATCCCCCCGAAAGTAGTGATCCTCCTCTAGAGCGATGATTAGATTAGATGACAAACAGCACTAGCAAACAGCACGTAAAGAGCCAGAACATTTACTGCTACACCGATAAGCAAACGTAACAAAAGAAATTGTCATAATAAAATACGTTATAGATCCTGTGCATATTTTTCTGTTGGTTAAAATGGATAAAATACCGTACACGATGTCGTTTAGGTACACGGTATGGCTCCTAAGAAGTAATGATTTTAGCACCCCGAAAGTAGCGCCCACCCGAAAGTAGCGACCCTCCGAAAGTAACAGTTACCTAAGGTTGCTAAATCCGAAAGTAACGACCTCGTTACTTTCGGAACTTTACGGTATCGATGTAGCTGGTTAGGAAAAATATTTTGCTACCTCATCATCATCATCATCATCATCATCGTTTTTGGTGTCAGATGGTAACGAATCATCAATGATGATGATGATGATAAAATGATGTAGCAAAATCATCTTGATGATCATCACTATTATCATCATCATCATCATAATAATAATAATAATAAAAAATAAATAATAATGACAATAATAACAATAAATTTCAGTATAAATTGACAGTTAAAATGTTTTCTTTATTAAAAATATAAAAAGGAAAATGTACATCTTAGATAACCACACATTTGTAGATTGTCTTTTTAATGTCCAAATTAGACTGGATATTTAACCCATTATTGAAATCAAATCAAATTCTATTTAAAGACATGCAGTATTGTGTGACAGATATTCGTCACTCCAGATTGTGTGACAGCTAGAAGTCAGCTCATTTGCAAGACAATATTATCCATTCAAGCTTAGACCACTAGGAAAATAATCTGCATACAATACACGGAACCAAAGCCCATGCCATGAGAATAAGATTAAGGTTTTATAGTTTACAAAATGCTTGAAGTTTACACTCGATCACTGATGTTACACTGGACCGATTGTGTCAAATTCTGTGTACCTAAAATGACTAGATGGTTTATGGTAAGTAGAACGTACAGGAACTAATATTCTGTCGATAACAAAGCCACATTTTCTGTTCAAGAATTTATACTCTCATATCTCTATGAAGAAACTTTAGTTTTAGGTTATTACTTTGAACGTATTTATGAAAGTAGCAGGTAATTCTCTAGCTTACTTTCTGCTAATATAAACTGTAATGAATAGCACATTATTAATTATCTCCACGTAAAATAGATTAAGAGTATTGCATGAATGAATATTAAACACTCTATTTTGACTCCAAATTTTTGCATTTCACGCATCAGTGCTGTTGTCTATCTTGTTAAAAAGTCCTTATAACTACTGATAGTTCAATTACATGTACAACCTACTTGTATCTTTCAGAACTACTGTTACTATAAATGTGTGTGCACCAGCCTTATGGTAATAAGCTGTGCCTTATGATTTTATTAATTATAATTTATATAGTAAAGTTATAAGTCTTGCTTAGCTGGTGTTGTTTATGTTAGAATTTGGACATGCAGTGGCATGTATAAAGCTCGTCTGTTTATCATTTTTTATAGAGTGATTGCAATAAACCCGTGAAATAGTTAGTAGACTAATAGACACTAGTAGACTTTATATCCATTGTTTTCTTTTTTGAGTATTTGACTTATTACACACTAACATCTATATTTTATTTCATGGGTTTATTGCATTCACTCTTAAGCTAATACTTTCATTGTTAACATTTGAGCTTATTTATTCCAGCTCTCTGAAATAACAATTAATTAAGTTTTCCTCAATTGCATAACAGTTAAAATCTTAGATACAGAAAAGTATTATGCACATTATTTTATAAAATAGACTTTGTAATACTGAAGCCTAAATTTTCACTCTGAAATTGAACAACTTTTTTGTACACGTATACATGCAATTTATTTCACAATTTCTGTAGTTGTGATTATAAATATTGTGATAATTATTTTGTCAATACGTATATCACTGTTTTGAGTCCAATTCTAATCCAATGAGACCTATATTTATTCCCAAATGGATCATGTCTGATTTCGAATTCATGTACCAAAATGCACTGTGAAGGTTCATAAAACTTGGACTGAAATTTGATAGAGATTTTAAAACAACTTACCTATTACAAGAGACAGGTTTAATAGATCTTTTTAACCCCAAGCCACCCACAAGTCTGTACAGCTTCCCTTCTGATTGAACTTAATCATTGTAATTCCGTTTTTTCTTCCTGGTAAGTTCGTTGATAGTAGGATATTGCAATTCTACATTTGTCCAAGAAAATGCACAGTACTAATCTTCATTTAGCATTGTTGTTGTTGTAATTTGAGGACATTTTGGTCGTGATAATGTGATTTGAGTTTGACCTCTTGTTTCCTGTGGTCAAGACATGCCAAGATGTAGTTAAAATTTAACTAAGTATTACAGGAAGTTCAATTATAATTGTGGCTCATCTGCAAAATATGTGTGACTGTGGGCTGGCATAGCTCTTGTATTTAACATGAACGTACAGTATAAGTGGTGAATCCGAAAACAGAAGTATCGTGGAAACTTTAGGAGGTAAAGTGTTAGGTCTAGTGGCTTTATACATACATGAAAACACAGGTCAACTTAGTTCTTATGATATATAATCTGATCACTGCAGGCACTCATCTTTCTATAACACACATTTTGAATCCATCATACTCACTACTAATTTACCAGTCTTGTGTAATGATACTCTACCTTAGTTAATTGAGTTATCTTTCATGGATTTGAATCTCAATTTGAACAGGTTATATGTAGATTCTAAATTAGGTTTGATTCATTAGTTTATTGTTCATGGTTCATTAGTTTTAAAATCAATTTTCTTTAAATATGTGTACTTGTATAAAGCATTGTTGTATGGGACCTGATTGTATCCATATTGATTATACACCATACCATATATTATTATAATATTTCAATGTATTGCATGTTTAGCTGAACCTACATGTACATGTAAAATATTTGAGTTATACCTTGTAGCTAATGGCCAATGATAATTACTAACACAACCGCCACCACCACCATTATCACCATCTTATTATCACCATCTTATTATCATCATCATCATCATCATATTTACCATTGTCGTCATCATCATCAGTATCATAATCACCATCATCATCATCTTTAATAGTTATACTGCTTTAGGAGATACCCGATTAAAGATTAAAGATCACTATTATCAACATTATCATCATCATCCCCACCTTCACCGTCGTTACCATCATCATCACTAGCCTGATTTTCAGACGGTACGGGTCAACTGCTGACCACTCATGGGCTACATCATCACAACCATCATCACCATCATGACCTATAGTTTTTGTATATATTTTTTATTACGTATTTATAGCCAGGCTAGTTTAAATTGAGCCCTGTATAGGAGGTTTTACGTGTGACGTAGTGGGCGTCAAGATCTACAAAATGTTCGAGCCTAACTTTCAAAGTCTGTTAGTTTTTCTTCAAGCAACTAGATGACATTTGTTTGTTTGTTTATAAGTAACTTATATTTGACAGATATTTAAACTTCACCGATCTAAAATTGAAGTTTTGAGCAAGTAAAATGACGGTTTGACGGCCACTCGTGATAGATTTTGACGTCAGAAGAAGATTCCATAAAACCTCCTATAACTAAGATATATATATGTAAATTGCTTCAGAGAATCAGCTTCAAAGTTACAAAGTTTAGTCTTTAGATAGTTACAGGCTTATTGTATTTCTTGATCTGTTGTACATGTATGTAAAGTGCATTTTGGCATTGTTATTATTATTATTATATTTGGCACTTGTGGAGAATGCGCTATATAAAAAAACGTTGTTATTCGTAAAGTAATTTGTAGCGTTTTGTCAAGTGTAAATAAAGACTGAAAAAATCCCAGATGGGAATTGAACCCGCGACCTCCTAGATACTAGTCAGGTACTCTAACCACTGAGCCACTGGGACCTCACGTGATGACCAAGTGATACATTTTATTAACAATGTAAAAAGCATTGAGACTTCGGTTAATGCATTTTAAAGAAATTATTAATTATTATTAATTATTATTATTATGATACAGCTATTTCAAAAAACATTGAATACTAAATACTGCATACTGAATAGTGCATTCCAAGACCAAAGGGCATTGTGGGTCTCGTTATTTTTAAATAAAAAGTAAATATACAGCGATTTGTTCGCCATATGGAGCTAGTATATTGTTTCTGATGGAATACACAAAAAATAAAATAAATTATTATTATTTATATTACTTTAGACAATATTACACGAGTCCCAAAATGCATTTCGGTCTTGGAATACACTATTTAGAATGCAGTATTCAGTATCGACGTTTTTTGAAATAGTTGTAAATTACTTTATAACATTATTATTATTATAAAGTAAAATTATTTGTCGCTTGGTAATAGTTCGTAAAGTAGTTTGTAGGCTTTCATCAAGCATAAATAAAGACTCAGACAAAAAAAACACAAGCCCAGACACTTAGCTGATCATACAGTGTACGTCCTAAGTGACCTGGGTATTGATACGAACCAAGACCTGCTTAATCACATGAGTTCCCAGTGGCTCAGTGGTTTGAGTGCCTGACTAGTATCCAGGAGGTCACGGGTTCAAATCCCGTCTGGGCTCAGTATTTTTCTGAGTCTTTTTACGCTTGATGAATAAACCTTACGAACTACATTACTAGTTTAAAACTGTTTTTTATATACTGACTTGCCGGCACAATAAAAATTGAATCAGTGCGACTCAGCTATTTTGTAGTTCGTAAGACTCGGAAAACTTACAAACAACTTAGATCTGACAAGATTCCTTCCACTTAGCTGATCGTACAGTGTATGTCCTAAGTGACCTGGATATTAATACGAACCAAGACCTGCCTAATCAAATGAGTTCCCTCCCAGTGGCTCAGTGGTTAGAGCGCCTGACTAGTATCCAGGAGGTCACGGTTTCAATAATAATGGTTCCAAGTCGAGGTTGGTATTAATCAAAATAAATGTATGAAAACATCAATGCTAACCTGGACTTGGTACCATTGTTCATGGCTATTGAACAGAAGATGTATTTATGTCTGAGCTTGTTTTTTTACAAAGTCTTTATGCTTGACGAAACCCTACTTTGCAAATTATTATTATAAATTATTATTATATTTTCAGTTACGCGTGAAAACCGTAAAAACTAATATATCATATTATTATATTAAACTACAAAGAATATTGTTTGACTTACTGACAGATTTCCTTTCCTTTCCCTTTAGACACTGGAGCCAAGGAGAGAGCTAAACCATACCTGAGAACATTCACAGTTGCTGACCCCAAAATCCCATTATATCAAGCTAAGCTACATCGTACATTATCTGCACCACTAAAACCACACAGACGATACACCGAAAGTGTCCCAAAATTATCTCATCAACAATCTGGGGAAATTATGAGAAGAAACACGACCACCAGTAAAGATACCCTTAGGGTCATGGGGCAAAGGACATCGCAGGGGATGGACGAAAGCCTAGATGGAAATTACACACCTATAAAGGAACACTCAAATGAACCATACCGGGTCATGACGTACTTCCCTGTCGATGGAAAACCACCAAGAACCGTTGAAAACTACAAAGTTTCTAACCACACAGATAGACCCGAAAGACGGAGCTACCCCGAGGAGGACTCTGGGGCGTCATCGGCAACTCTCTCTATAAGCACAAGTGTGGGTTCACTTCCAAAAAGTTGCCCTTCGTGCAGTGGAAGAATGTTAGTATCTAGCACGCCAGGATTACACGGGACTCATAGCTCTAAACAAGAACCCACGTCAACGGATTTACAATGTCGGAAATGTGGAAAGAATATTCGAGTGACTGTTAGCAATACTAGTCTACCTGGTCAAAGTAGAACTTCAGAACAAACTCATCACTCGTCGCATTTAAAGCCGTCAAATTCATTACCTCCGAACGTTACTTTAGGTACTCAACATTTAGGAAAGGATATTGATACTAGTGCGTATAATGCTGGACATTATAATGATATTAAAAGTGGAATCACATTACAAGGTTCTTCGTCGTCTGGAACAATTACTGGTAGTCAGCTACACATAGAAAAAGATATTGCAAGAGAACTGGCTTTAAAATTGTATAGGTTGAATGGGTACACCAAGGATGAGGTGGCACCAGAGCTCAGTAAGAAGTAAGCCTGATAATAATAATTATTATCAATCAATGTATTTAGTTTTCACTTTGTATGATTTCAGTCCACCTTTGCATTGCTTTTGTTCATTGACATTCAATTCATTTATTTCTTCCTTTCTTCTGTTCTTGTCTGCTTTCCTTCTTTCCTTCCTATCATACACAAGTTCATTATTTCTTTCCCCTCTTTCTTTTTTTCTTAACAATCGAAGGGGCAAATGCTGGACGACTGGGTTTGAGTGTTTTGATTGGCTGAATTCACCATTCCCCTATGACGTAGTGATACCACTACTACCAGAATCCTTTTCTTAGCTTCTTTTGTTATTCTAATTGACACCATACCTTGGTACTCTCATAGGAGTTAAAACATGTGAATAAGAATTCGAAAAGGATTCTGGTAGTAGTGGAATCGATACGTCATAAGGGGAATCGGGAATTAGTTACAGGTTTTTCGAGGTGTTTGCCCTCGATGAAAGACTAGTGGAAATATCACTTGTTTGGATTCAACGTTCTTTCTCCAGTTTTTAAATTGGACATAATATTGTCAAAATTTAAGAACTGCTACCTCAATGGTTATAACACTAGTACCCAGTCTTTCAATGTATTTGCCACAGACCGTCAAGGGGTGAGAGTGAAAATGGCTTAAGTGACTTTTCTGATCATTTTAAAAATGTTATGCAATTGCTTCACAGCACTACTTTCAGCAAAATGGTTGCCAGAGAATACCTCAAGCTCTTTGACTTCAGTAGTATGTCTATAGTGGAAGCGCTCAGGAAGTTTATCAAAAATGTACTACTAATAGGGGAGACGCAAGAGAGAGAGAGAATTCTTATTCCGTTTTCCGAGAGATATTACGAAAGCAATAAACCAGACTATGGATCATCAGGTAACAAACATCAATCAATAATTGCAACCATACATGTAGTTACGATCACCTTTATGAAGCCCTGTCACTCGTGACCACTTTTGGCAATTACCAACTAAAGTCGAAGCTCTCCTTGTGACCACTCATAAGCGACCAGCTCTAGTTACGACCACCTTTACGAAACCCTGTTTGTATTGTCACTCATTGCGACCAATTTTGGCAATTACCAACTACAGTCGAAGCTCTCCTTGCGACAACTCTCCTAAGCAACCAGCTCTTTACGGAACCCTGTTTGAATTGTCACTCAAAGTCTGTAATTAAAGGTTCCGTACCACTCCCGTAAGCGACCACAACCACTTTTGGTAATTACCAACTACGTGGTTCCTTTGTTTTTAAGCTCTCGTAAGAGACCACTCAAGAGTCTGATTCGTATTAGTCAACACTCAATAACTTCTTCAATAAATCTTAGACTCAAGATACTGTTATGTGAAACGTTGTTTGCAAGTGTGCATTATAATACAATACTGTAGTAATGGCCAGGTATCGTGCTTACGTATTACAATAAATCACAAGAGCTAAGAGCTCTCATAAGTGACCAGCCTCTATTGTTTCAACACATGGTTGTTTATGAGAGCCCATTCTCGTAAGGGACCAGCTCTAGTTATGGCCACTTTTTCGAATTCCCAAGGTGGTCACTTACGAGAGCTTCGACTGTATAACACACAGATTTCTCAGCTGAAGCTGCTAACCAGTACAATATGATTTGTTCTATCACTAGCCGGCAGCCATATTAGGGGGCAATAAATAAAGTTATTATACATTGTACTCAGTATCTGTATTCTCATTGGTCGAGAGCCTACAAATAATTCTAACTATCTGATCAGTGCACGCCAGCGATATTTCAGCGGCCTGGTGGTTATCTGTAGGCGGTTATCTGCAAAAACAAGCCTGCGTAGGTCAGCAGATTGATTGTTATCTGCAGGTTACTACAGTGCTGCCATTTTCATTCAACATGTCGCGTTTTGCAGAAGTCAATGAAGAACAAATGAGTAAATTATTAGATGATAAAGACTCTCAACACAAAAAGAGTGACAAAGCTAGATAATGTATAATAAAACAATTATTGAATTCAGTTTTGATGATATCCGGAATTACCAATGTCTCAGGGCGCTTTCCATTTGGTTCTTAAATGGAATGTGTCAGTTCTGAGAACTATCTGAACCAGTTCTCAGAACAGCCTATGGCTTCGGCCAATAACACTTACCTCTACATTGATAATTCTGGATATCATCAAAACCTCATACAATAATTGTTTATTATCTATGGGCTAAAGCGGCCGACAAAGACACAACTAGAAAAAGACACAACTAGAAAAACATTATTTTCTATTAAAATAAATATTCATTTTTCTCAATTTAATTGATTTTGGTTTGTTCCAGATGCGATTCACACCCTTGTTTGTGCAATTCTACTACTCAATACTGACTTACACGCAGAGGTTAGTAAAACATACTGTATACTAATTCCTTGATGTTAATCAAAGAGCTTCCTGCAAGAGCAATGTAAGTGATCTCTGATCAAATTTAGATAATTGTTATTATCTAAATTCTGCTTGAGATTCTTTGAATTTCATAGGAGAATTTGGGTTTTGATCACAAGTCACTTACTCGGTTCTTGCAGGGAGCCCTTGAATCAGCTGTTAAAAGTCCTTGAATCTCATTATCTACCTTTGACTTTGGGGCCCCCATTGTTACTCTAAATGTTTGCTCTACTAGCTATAGTCTACTGGTCCACTAGTCTACTTATAAGTCCACTTCTCACTCCACTACTCTGTCCAAAGCAGGATTTTTACCAATTAATTAATTAATTATTATTATATTCCTATTTATACAGCGATTTGCAAAAATTCTGTAAAAGCAATATATATCAATATATCGGGTGCATTGTGGGTAATTTTCATCATAAAAGTGCTGAATAAGCCCTCTAAAGTTCAAAATTTTCAATTGTTTTTTCACATACATACTACAAAGGTTAATTGAATTTAGATTCAGGTTTAATAATAGCTAAAATCAAAGAATTAGGATTATGCAAATTATTATAATTATATCGATATATTAGGATTTTACAGAATTTTTGCAAATCGCTGTATTCCTATTTATATTCCTATTTATATTATATATATATATTATAGTGTCCCCAATTAGTTGTATAAACTAAATATACCATATCAACACTGAAATGACGTCATTATTTATTAATTGTACTGACCATTTTGTGGAGAGGTACAACTGCTTCACTTCTTGTTTCTTTATCTGAATCTTTGTTCTCTTCTCATTTTTGCAGAAAATCATCAAAAAGATGACTTTGGCCAATTTTTATGAAAACATGACTGGTCTGTGTGACGAAGGAGACTTTCCTAAGGAGCTATTAAAGGTACACAACACAATGAAGTTACTTGTGATCCAAATCCAAATTCCCCTTTGGAATTTAAAGAACCTGGAGGAGAATTTAGTTTTTGATCAGAGATGACTTATTGATCTTGCACAGACACTTCAATTTCATTTCCAATAAGAATTTTGAAGATCTGGCACCGGTTGCACGAAAGGAGAATAGTGCTATCCACCTGATAAGTCCTATCCAACAGATAAAATTTATTGGATAACTGCATCAGTTTTCTCCGTTAGATAGGACTTATCCGGTGGATAGTGTTATTCACCTTTCGTGCAACCGGAGCCTGAAACACAGGAGACAGACTGTGTGTAGTACAGTCGACCCCCTATTGAGTATCCACCCTCTGGGAAATGGTAAGTGGCCACTGAGCACGACCACTGTGGGTTAGATACCACTGTTGGTCATACCAGTTAACCATTTCTAAACCGAATACTCCAGTTTCGAGTTGTTTAGACACCACTGTACTCCTTGACAAAAGACGCATTTGCTCAGGCTTAGCCTCAATTCAGTGTAAATTATGCACAAATACCGATGGGAACGCGAAAAAGTGTTGACATTCAACAATAGAAACCATTTTTAATTGCACGGGTTATTCTCTGGATTGAGGCTAAGCCTGAGCAAACTCGTCTTTTGTCAAGGAGTACAGCAGTGCGTAAACAACTCGAAACTGGAGTATTCCAATTCTCCCAAACCATAAGCCAATTTTGATTGGTTGATATTGCAGCATCTGTTAGAACTCAAAACTTTCAAGTTCCAATTTGACATTTTGAAATTGCAACTTGGTAATAATAATTTAAAAAACTGAAAGTTCCTTGAAGGTGTGCTCTCTTCTCTTTTGTCCAAAGCAAGATTGTACTGACCATTCTGTGGTCTCTGGAGGCAGACACTCAATAATTGTATAATCGAAAATTTTCAAAGCTTAAACTTTGAGACAAATATTACTTAGAAATACGAAATATCTATAGGAAGCTAGAGAAAACTTTAATTTGCTGTATTTAGGTGAGCACACCACAGGAAGCCCACATTTCAATGATCGTTTTTACCTACTTCTAGATTTCTGTTTGTAACGGAACTCAGACCATAGATAGCTCTAGAGATGTAATATACTTGAGTGAAGAAATAGTTTTAGATTTTCACAAATTGAGTGGGAATATCGACTTTGAATGTCATCCTTTTGGCGGGTTACCTGTGGTGTCGCGCACACCACAGGAAGCCCAAAATCCGAAGACAGAATCATAACACAGGATAACACCAAGACATTCATTGATTGAGTCATCAGTGAATGATATTTATATTCTATCTAAAGTCTATAAAATATAGTTCTACCAGGTGCATGTAAACACAAAATCAAATCATTGGTGCAAGGGATCATGGGCTTGGACACAGGGTCTTTAGGGTTGCCATTATAGTTTTAGCAGGTGCATGTAAACACAATATCAAAACATTGGTGCAAGGCATCATGGGCTTGGACACAGGGTCTTTAGGGTCGCCATTATAGTTTTAGCAGGTGCATGTAAACACAATATCAAAGCATTGGTGCAAGGCATCATGGGATCGGTCACAGGGTCTCTATATCGTGTACATTTCAGAATTTTATGATGTTACTGTAAATATTATTTTTTTAGGATTTTAGCACATTGACGTAACATAATTTTATGATTATTTAATATGGTTGTAGTTATTGTTGATGTTGTTTATTTTTTCCAGACAATTTATCAAGAGATCAAACAAACAAGATTTGAATGGAGTGGAGAGTAAGTATGAGGTTGTATATTCAATTACATAGTAGAGGCAAGTGTTTGTTTTTAACACTGATAATGTGTTGACAGAAAACCACCAAGCTCTGCGCCAGGGACACCAAAGTCTACTAGGAGTGCTAATGGAATTAGGGTGAGTAACTCAGTAACCATACTTATAAAGAGAGCCACTCGTTCCATTTTTAACTCGTGGATTACGTATCCACGAGTTATTGGGATGAGATGGGGGAAAATTCTCCATAATTGTAAACTCGTTCCCAGGGCTCTCTCATTTCATACAAAATGGCGGCCATTGCTGCCTAAATAGCATTGAATCCTGGAAATACCGCGTGAGAACCAATTAACTGTGGTGCCAGTGTCTCAGATAATCTAAACAAACCAATTTACAAGTGACAAATACTCAGGGCTCTGATAGAGTAAACTGGAGTTTGTATCGAGTCCTCGAGTGAGTAGCTGTCAAGAAAGCCAAGTTTACAAAGCATTCTGCAGGAAGGATCGAGGAATATTAACCTATGGTCTTCACTTGAATCGCATGGCAGTTTTCTTAGCTTATAACTTATCGAAGAACGATGAAAATATTCTACTACTGTCAGGAAAATATATAAAATATATCATAGATTTATATGATGAACTATAAATAGAGAAAATTACTTAAGAAATATTGTATTATTAAATAGTGTTTTATTTTTATTTTTTATAAACATTATACACATTAATTACATAAGTCTATTGCATATCTTTTTATTGGTAAACAAACCGATGTATAGTTCAACAATTTACAAGGCACCAATAAAGTTATTGTTGTTGTTGTAGTAACGCTATCCGACGCGTGACTATAGGATTACTTAGTATTAAGCTATGACTAGATTCGTGAATGTTATTACTTGCGTTATTATCTATTTCGATTTTTTTCAGCTTGCAACGTAAAAAAAAAAATTGAACAGCAAACTCTTTTCTTTTCACTGGTTTTATCTCCTTCAACATCTTTATCTCTCATGTCCTATTTTTTATTTAGTTCCCCATTTCACAAACCATTTCCAATCCACGAGTTTGCCATTGGGCACCTTTGATTTATGTTCTTTTATCCTTCCTTCCTTATGTCACTCAGTCAGTGAGTCACTCAGTCAGTGAGTCAGTCATTCAGTCAGTCAGTCATTCAATCAATCACTCAGTCATTCAATCAGTCAGTCACTCATTCAGTCAGTCAATCAGTCAGTTACTCACTCAGTCAATCAGTCATTCATTCAATCACTCAGTCATTCAATTAGTCAGTCAATCAGTTACTCAGTCACTCAGTCAATGATTCAATCAGTCATTCAGTCAGTCATTCAATCAGTCAGTCATTCAATCATTCAGTCATTCAATCAGTCAATCAGTCCGTCATTCAGTCACTCAATCAGTCAGTCAGTCAGTCAGTCAATCAGTCAGTCATTCAATCAGTCAGTCATTCAATCAGTCACTCAGTCATTCAATCAGTCCGTCAGTCACTCAGTAAGTGAGTCAGTCATTCAGTCAATGATTCAATCAGTCATTCAGTCACTCAGTCATTCAATCAGTCAGTCAGTATTCAATCAGTCAGTCAATCAGTCACTCACTCAGTCACTCGGTGAGTGAGTCAGTCATTCAGTCAATGATTCAATCAGTCATTCAATCAGTCAGACTCAGTTGGTCATTCAATCAGTCAGTTAGTCAGTCATTCAGTCAGACTCAGTCGGTCATTCAGTCAGTCATTCATTCATTAAGTTGGTCATTCATTTAGTGAGTCAGTTACTCTATCAGTCAGTGAGTCATGTTCTTACCTAAATGCTCTGTGTTCACAGGCTATAACAGGCAATCCATTCTTAGAGGTAAGCTATCTTATCACCTTTCTATCTGTATTACAGAACCAATAGTGTTTTCCATAACTGTTAATATTTGTATCTGTTCACTGTCTATAATCAGTGACCTGGGGTGCTTACCATTTACTCGGAAAAACCGGAAATTCCGGTTGGAAAAACAAATGGTATGTGTCATTCCGATCGGAAAGTTTCGGAAAACTCGGTCTAGCGATTGAGGTAATCCACTTTTCCCGCTCTTTTCGTTTTTTTCCGTAGACGCGTGTACCATTAGACCGAGGTTTCCGGAAATTTCCGATCGGAATGACACATACCCTTTTTTTTCAAACCGGAATTTCCGGTTTTTCCGAGTAAATGGTAAGCACCCCTGGTATTTCTTTTGTTTCAGATGCAATGTGATGAAAATGATAAAGTTTACAGAGATGGATTGTTGTACAGAAAGGTTACTATGGAAGAGGGCAAGAAAAGTAAGAAACTTGATGACATTGCATTACAAGCTGAAAGCTGAGTGTTAAAATAAATGTTGTTGTTGATGACAATGGTGTTTTTGGTTTTAGTGGTGGTGGTGATGATGATGATAGTGGTTTTTACAACACTGATCGCGCGCTGATTGGATAAGAGCCATTGTCGATAAGAGGACAGACGCATAGAATGACGCTCGCGCACGGAACGAGCGATTGCGCTTGAATCAGATTTTCTTTCAAATCTATTTGTCGTTTTGGGAGCCTTTTCCGCTTTTCTGAGTAAATATTGTTGTAAAAAACAAATCGAACATGGTTTTCCATTGTCTGTACTCTTATCGACAACGGATGACGCCATAAAATGTTCAAAACTCAAGTGGAACAACGAGCGTAGCGAACCATGATGATGATGGTAGTAGTGATGGTGGTAGTGGTAGTAGTAGTCAGGTGGTGGTTGTGATGATGATGATGGTAGTAGTGATGGTGATGATGGTAGTGGTAGTAGTAGTCAGGTGGTGGTGGTGGTTGTGATGATGATGATGGTAGTAGTGATGGTGATGATGGTAGTGGTAGTAGTAGTCAGGTGGTGGTTGTGGTTGTGATGATGATGATGGTAGTAGTGATGGTGGTAGTGGTAGTAGTGGTCAGGTGGTGGTGGTGGTTGTGATGATGATGATGTAGTAGTGATGGTGATGATGGTAGTGGTAGTAGTAGTCAGATGGTGGTTGTGGTTGTGATGATGATGATGATGATGGTAGTAGTGATGGTGGTAGTGGTAGTAGTAGTCAGGTGGTGGTGGTGGTTGTGATGATGATGATGGTAGTAGTGATGGTGATGATGGTAGTGGTAGTAGTAGTCAGGTTGTGGTTGTGATGATGATGGTAGTAGTGATGGTGGTGGTAGTGGTAGTAGTAGTCAGTGGTGGTGGTGGTTGTGATGATGATGATGGTAGTAGTGATGGTGATGATGGTAGTGGTAGTAGTAGTCAGGTGGTGGTGGTGGTTGTGATGATGATGATGATGTGGTAGTGATGATGATGTAGTGGTAGTAGTAGTCAGGTGTTGTGATGATGATGATGATGGTGGTAGTAGTGATGGTGATGATGATAGTGGTAGTGGTAGTAGTAGTAGTAGTAGTCAGGTTGTGGTTGTGATGATGATGGTAGTAGTGATAGTGATGATGATGGTGATGATGGTAGTGGTAGTAGTAGTCAGGTGGTGGTTGTGATGGTGATGGTAGTAGTAGTAGTGGTGTGGTGGTGGTGGTTGTGATGATGATGATGGTAGTGATGATGGTGATGATGATGGTGATGATGGTAGTGGTAGTAGTAGTCAGGTGGTGGTTGTGGTTGTGATGATGATGATGGTAGTAGTGATGATGGTAGTGGTAGGTAGTAGTAGTAGTAGTTGTGGTTGTGATGATGATGATGATGGTAGTGGTAGTAGTGATGATGATGATGGTAGTGGTAGTAGTAGTAAGGTTGTGGTTGTGATGATGATGGTAGTAGTGATGGTGATGATGATGGTGATGATGGTAGTGGTATTAGTAGTCAGGTGGTGGTTGTGATGATGATGATGATGGTAGTAGTGATGGTGATGATGATGGTGGTGATGATGATGGTGATGATGGTAGTGGTATTAGTAGTCAGGTGGTGGTTGTGATGATGATGATGGTAGTAGTGATGGTGATGATGATGGTGGTGATGGTGATGATGGTGATGGTGATGATGGTAGTAGTAGTCAGGTGGTGGTTGTGATGATGATGATGATGGTAGTAGTGATGGTGATGATGGTAGTGGTAGTAGTAGTCAGGTGGTGGTGGTGGTTGTGATGATGATGATGATGATGTGGTAGTGATGATGGTGGTGATGATGATGTAGTAGTAGTAGTCAGGTGGTGGTTGTGATGATGATGGTAGTAGTGATGGTGATGGTGATGATGGTAGTGGTAGTAGTAGTCAGGTTGTGGTTGTGATGATGATGATGGTAGTAGTGATGATGGTAGTGGTAGTAGTAGTCAGGTGGTGGTTGTGGTTGTGATGATGATGATGATGATAGTGTAGTAGTAGTAGTAGGTGGTGGGTTGTGGGTTGATGATGATGATGATGATAGTAGTGATGTGATGTGATGGTAGTGGTAGTAGTAGTCAGGTGGTGGTTGTGATGTGATGATGATGATGGTAGTAGTGATGGTGATGATGGTAGTGGTAGTAGTAGTCAGGTGGTGGTGGTGGTTGTGATGATGATGATGGTAGTAGTGATGATGGTGGTGATGATGGTAGTAGTAGTCAGGTGGTGGTTGTGATGATGATGATGGTAGTAGTGATGGTGATGGTGATGATGGTGGTGATGGTAGCAGTAGTAGTAGTCAGGTGGTGGTGGTGGTTGTGATGATGATGATGGTAGTAGTGATGATGATGATGGTGGTAGTAGTAGTCAGGTTGTGGTTGTGTAGTTGTGATGATGATGATGGTAGTAGTGATGGTGATGATGGTAGTGGTAGTAGTAGTCAGGTTGTGGTTGTGGTTGTGATGATGATGGTAGTAGTGATGATGATGGTGATGATGGTAGTGGTATTAGTAGTCAGGTGGTGGTTGTGATGATGATGATGGTAGTAGTGATGGTGATGATGATGTGGTGATGATGATGGTGGTGATGATGATGGTGTATGATGGTAGTGGTAGTAGTAGTCAGGTGGTGGTTGTGATGATGATGATGGTAGTAGTGTGGTGATGATGGTGATGGTAGTAGTAGTAGTAGTAGTCAGGTTGTGGTTGTGATGATGATGGTAGTAGTGATGGTGATGATGATGGTGATGATGGTAGTGGTATTAGTAGTCAGGTGGTGGTTGTGATGATGATGATGGTAGTAGTGATGGTGATGATGATGGTGGTGATGATGATGGTGATGATGGTAGTGGTATTAGTAGTCAGGTGGTGGTTGTGATGATGATGATGGTAGTAGTGATGGTGATGATGATGATGGTGATGGTGATGATGTGTGGTGGTGATAGTAGTAGTCAGGTGGTGGTTGTGATGATGATGATGGTGGTAGTAGTAGTGATGATGATGATGGTAGTAGTGATGGTGATATGGTAGTGGTAGTAGTAGTCAGGTGGTGGTGGTGGTTGTGATGATGATGATGGTAGTAGTGATGATGGTGGTGATGATGGTAGTAGTAGTCAGGTGGTGGTTGTGATGATGATGATGGTAGTAGTGATGATGATGGTGATGATGGTAGTAGTAGTAGTAGTCAGGTGGTGGTTGTGATGATGATGATGTAGTGTAGTGATGATGGTAGTGGTAGTAGTAGTCAGGTGGTGGTGGTGGTTGTGGTTGTGATTGTGATGATGATGATGGTAGTAGTGATGGTGATGATGGTAGTGGTAGTAGTAGTCAGGTTGTGGTTGTGGTGATGATGATGATGGTAGTAGTGATGATGATGGTGATGATGGTAGTGGTATTAGTAGTCAGGTGGTGGTTGTGATGATGATGATGGTAGTAGTGATGGTGATGATGATGGTGGTGATGATGATGGTGATGATGGTGAGTGGTATTAGTAGTAGTGGTGGTGGTGTGATGATGATGATGATGATGATGATGTGTAGTGATGATGGTGATGATGGTAGTGGTAGTAGTAGTCAGGTTGTGGTTGTGATGATGATGGGAGTAGTGATGGTGATGATGATGGTGATGATGGTAGTGGTATTAGTAGTCAGGTGGTGGTTGTATGATGATGATGGTAGTAGTGATGGTGATGATGATGGTAGTGGTAGTAGTAGTCAGGTTGTGGTGGTGGTTGTGATGATGATGATGGTAGTAGTGATGATGATGGTGATGATGGTAGTGGTAGTAGTAGTCAGGTGGTGGTGGTGGTTGTGATGATGATGATGGTAGTAGTGATGATGATGGTAGTGGTAGTAGTAGTCAGGTTGTGGTTGTGATGATGATGATGATGATGGTAGTAGTGATGGTGATGATGGTAGTGGTAGTAGTAGTCAGGTTGTGGTTGTGATGATGATGGTAGTAGTGATGGTGATGATGATGGTGATGATGGTAGTGGTATTAGTAGTCAGGTGGTGGTTGTGATGATGATGATGGTAGTAGTGATGGTGATGATGATGGTGGTGATGATGATGGTGATGATGGTAGTGGTATTAGTAGTCAGGTGGTGGTTGTGATGTTGATGATGGTAGTAGTGATGGTGGTGATGGTGATGATGGAAGTGGTAGTGGTAGTAGTAGTCAGGTGGTGGTGGTTGTGATGATGATAGTAGTGAAGATGGTGATGATGATGATAGTGATGATGATTAGTAGTGGTTGTGATGGTGATGATGATGATGATGATAGTGCCGTTGATTGTGATAAAATGATAAAAACAGTCTAAAGTTCTATAATAATTGTTCATAATAGTTTGTAAATACACACATGTATAAATGGTACATGTGCCTAAGACAATCATTCCTCTTAACAGCTTCTGCATGGAAGAGAAAGTGGATGCCATTTTATGCAACGCTAAAAGGACTTATCTTATTTTTACACAAGGTGAGTTTCACAATCTAGTAGAAATAAAAGTAAAGCCCTACAGGCATTATGACATCTCTTAGCAGTAGCATAGTATGTATGACGTACTGGCAGACAGTTTGACTGTTTTAAAGCCTGCATTATGTGTTCAGGCATATTTTCAATGATTTTTTTCTCACAGCGATATCATGGATGCCGTAATACGGCCATGACATGGTTGTGGCACTGCCGTGACTTGGCTGTTTTGCGGTCATTAAAGGACCATTACATGGGGGTGACATGACTGTGCCATGACATGGTTGTGGCACTGCCGTGACTTGGCTGTTTTGCGGTCATTAAAGGACCATTACATGGGGGTGACATGACTGTGCCATGACATGGTTGTGACTGACACAGCTGTGACATGACCGTGATTGTTTATTATGATTTCTTTCTGAGATGTCTGATTGTTTTCCCACTGTAGTCAGATGAAATGAGTGCATTAGAAAACAACAGAAACTGCCTAGGAATCCATCATGCCTTTGCAAGCAGAGCAACTGACTACAGAAAGAAACAAAATGTTTTCCGGCTTGTGACTGCTGACTGGAGAGAGTTCCTCTTTGAAGCAAGGTTGGTTGATAGCAGTTTTACCGTGCATTTTACATAACTTTTTGCTAATAACTTCAACAGCTGATATTGAAGTTACACTCCAATGACTCTGAACAAAGGTTTCAAGTCGAGGCTATCGGGTAAAGTTTTTGTACTGACCCAATAGCCTCGACTTGAAACCGTTCTTCAGAGTCATTGGAGTGTAACTTCAATATCAGCTATTCCAATAACTTCCAAATTCATGTGGGAAGCAAGTTCGAAGTTCGATAACTTCTAATTCTTCAACCCCAAATTCAAGGCTAACTTCTGAACAAACTTTGAAACCCACTCGCCAAAACTTGGTTATGCACTTCTCTTGTTTTCTCCCAATTCCCAAGTGCTAATATTTAACAATTAGTCACCAAAGGCGAGGTGAATATCGGTGAATAATAACCGAGACGAAGTCGAGGTTATCATCACTGCTATTCACTGAGCCTGAGGTGACTAATTGTTTTAGTAGAATTACACAGGTGATTATTTGAAAAAATAAAAATAAATAAGCATTTTAAAGAAAATAAATTTTTATTTCATATTTCAAAAGCTGGCAGCCATTTTGTCAAAATGCTGTAGGTAACTATCGAGAAATAGTCCGAAGTTCTCGACCAATCAGCGCGCTTGATTTTCTATAATCACCTGTGTAATTCTACTAAAACTTGATAGAGCTCAGCAGCCAAGTTTTCTAGTTTTTTAATAAAATGCAGTTATGATTTGAAGGCAAGTTTTCAATTTTGTTTATAAAATTTGCAAAAATGTTTGAATATCTGTGTGTGTGTTATGATGAGAGCACATGGCATGCGCATCATTTGGCAAATCTGAGTGCGCCTTATGTCATAGTTATTTTATAATGTGTATTGACATGACTTCTAATGGGGCTATGCATTCTAGTGTTTCATTGTTGAGACAAGTACGTCACACAGAAAGTAACTCCATTACTGTTTCACTAGGAATCAACCAGACATGAAAGAATGGATAGACATCATCAACCTAGTGGCTGCTACATTCTCTTCTCCACCCTTAGCTGCACCCGTAGGTTCCAGGTAATTGTGTGACATTAAATTTATACTTTATTCACTGAATGCATGCACCAGTATACAAATATAATACCAGTAAACAATAGGATCAAATATAGATTGGCACACAGTTAATACCGACCGTATGGGCTTCATTTCGAGATGGGCATCTTTTTTAGATTAATTTTGCAAACTCATGAAGGGGACTTCTTTTCGAGATGAATGCTGCAAATATTGAGATTGGCTTCGGCCGAAAATATTACAACTATTAAACAATAGGACTACTGAATACATTTTTCAACCATGAAATTCAGTTTAATGTAAAACAAACTCATGACAAACAAGAATATCATTAATTTCAATGAACGATCATCAAAAGACATTAAATCACCTAAACCATAAACCAAGTGTTTTTTCAGTGTTTTTAAAATTATGTTACTTTGACATTCCTTTACACTGTGAAGGTACTATCTTGACAATAAGTTTTTCCAGATTACTTTTGCAAACTCGAGAGGGGGCTTCTTTTCGAGATTTTATGTACTATATACAATATGAGCGGCCGATCTGTATGGGATTTACAAACTCAAGGCGTAGGCGAGAGTTTGTAAATCCCATACAGATCGGACGCGAATATTGTATATTACTTATCGAATCCAACGATGTATAAGTGGATGTTTTACTATAATTTGGATGATAGGAAACAGTTTGGCCAAGAAAATCCAAGTTAAAGTTGAATGCAAATGAGAACGAATCTCTTGCCGATTTACAGATGTCTGCTACGCTTATGATTTCTATTGTATTTCCCTCATTAATTATTCATGAATTCGATAAGGTATGTTATTAAATAACACCTTGTGTTTTCCAGTAAGCGTTTTCAAAGGCCAGTGCTACCTTTCTCCAAGACAAGGTTAACCTTGGTGAGTATTAAATACATTTAGTGTAAATATCTTCATCATCATATAGAAAATTTCGCCCGCTTCAACAACCAATCAGTGCGCTCGATTTCTTAGGATGATACCAGACCAGGAAAAAATAACGATAATTATAAAACATTTATATATTGTTGTTTTAGGCTAAACAAATTGAACATCATGAAAAGAAGGTGGGTGCTATAGATATATTAAAACAATTTACGAGTAAAATACAAGAAATCATAACCTCATTTGCATCAATTTTAACAGCGATTTTCTCAAGGAAAATTCCTTGTTCCTTCAAAATTTTGATAAAATATGAAATTGCACAACTGTTCGCTGGATAAGTAGTTCACATCTTGTAAAGTGCATAGAGCATTTATGGATATGTGCTATATAAATGTTATATATCATATCATAGACATGTCTGTAAGGGGATGGTTCACTCTGTACAATTGCATGCCTGACTTCATACTTCTGTACATTCCAGGCAAAAGAAGCCCAGGATGATTTAATAGCGTGTTTACAAAGTCAACCCAGAGATGTATCATCTAGAGAACTCCTGGTTAGTATTTAAGCTTGTGTTAAAGTGCTACTTGGACGAAAATCGATCGAAATTTAATTTAGCTGAAACTTCATTGAGCAATTCTTCAAGGGTCTAATAATAACTAGTTAAAATCTTTTTTCGATATTCCAGAGGGAAGTACTATATTTTTATGAATCGTTAGAGGTGTCAGTGACGTCATCTACTCAACCCAACATTCAGCTCCATGCATTTCTTTGTATTTTGTGAGTCAAAATATCTCAATGTTTTGTTCAGATAACAGCTCTGCATTGAACAAAACTGGTCAGACAATCAATCCTAAGCACAAATAATGTAAGAAAACTCCTTCACCCAAACTTTTAGCTTCATAGAAATAAAATAATTCAAGAAACTAAACACAAAGAAATGTATGGAGCGAAGCTGTGTTGATTATTAGGGTTGAGTAGATGACCTCACTGACACTTCTAAAGATTCATAAAAATGTAATACTTCCCATAGGAATTTTGAGAAAACATATTAACCAGTAATTGTATGGCTCTTTGAGATTATTTCAGTGAAGTTTCAACTAAATTAAACTTCGATCGGTTTTCGTCCAAGTAGCACTTTAAATGAATTGTGCATTTCAAGGAAATTACAGCAAGAGGTCTTTGAAGATTGTGAAAAGTGGACCCACTTTTATGTCCTCGACCCAGATTTCTTTTTCTGCGTGTGTTTCTTTAGACTGAATGATAAATAAAAGTGGGTCCAGTTCTGGACTAACAATCTACTGACAAAAGATTTACCACCATCTTTGATCAAAAAGTAAATTCTCCTTGAGATTCTCTGAATTTCAAAGGAGAATTTGGACTTTGATCATTTCCATTCAGTTCTTTCATTTGGGAAGTAGTCAGACTAACTGTTGTTTGGTTTTTCTATTTATGTTAGGAATGGCAGGAAAAACGAGATTTCCTGGAATACGAGGTGAGATGACACATGTATGAGTTACAGTGTTCTATGGAATGCCCTGCCGCCTTACATGGAATAAAGCATGAGACAATTTTAAGAAAGACGGCTTAAAAACATTATTATTTAGAGAATTTTACTTGTGATTATCCTATTTTTATCATCATTATTATTTTTTCACCCAAGTTGTAAAACGCGCTGGGATTCAAATTTAGTGCGTTCAATAAGAACCTATTATTATCATCATTATCATTATCATCATCATTATTATTATTATTATCATTATCATCATCATTATTATTATTATAATTATCATTATCGTCATTATTATTATTATTATTATTATTATCATTATCATTATCGTCATTATTATTATTATTATTATCATTATCATTATCGTCGTTATTATTATTATTATTATTATTATTATTAAGGCACTCAATTATACTTTTGTCACTGTTATTAGCCAATCAACTTTATGATGTACACTGTAGCTAGACATTCTATTGTTTTATTGTTTTGAGACAGGTATGTTTTTAGCGTCACACATCATTGTCATTGATTGTCGCTCAAGCTGATGGATTCTTTTCTTTGCAGTACAAGCGTTACATGAGTTACGTGACAGCCTTACGAGGATCTAAACTTGAAAGCAAGATGCGTGATAAGCCCAAGAATGATGGCAGGTCAGCTGAGTCTATTATGCTCCAGTTAAAACGAAGTAGTTCTATTGGAAACTTAGAGTTTAATCAGGGTTATCGACCAAGAAATATGCGTGATAGTTATTTCATGGCTATTTATCAGGGACAGTGACGTTATATTATGATTATTACTTGAGTATGGCACCTAAGATATTTTGTGCATTGAAATGGTTGGAAATTGATACTACAGTTGGACCTCCTTAGCGACACCTCTATAAGGCAAGCACTTCTATAATATGGACACCTCATACAGACACCTCTATACAGACACCTCAGACTATAATACAGACACCTCTCTACTGGGGCTGAAGGGATTATGATATTGTAAAGTGAGATGATGTTTTCTGCAATCTAAATTAAGTGCTTTCATGGTTTGAATCTGTCTCCAGTGACAATATAATATATTGTAGACATGCAAGAGTGCCATACTAGGCTAATAATCATGGTTCAAATTTGAGATAATCAAAGGTAATTTAGTCGCTGCCTCTGAGTCAAGAGAGGTCACAGAAGAGAATATAGAGATTTTTCTACACCTTACACGATACAAAACTTTATTAGTATATTCTCTGAGAAAATTCAAAAAGTAATAATCTTTTAAAATATATATATATAAATAGTACAAATGTCTCTGTGTTGATGAATGTATTTTGAGCAAAAGAGCACAAAGTAGAATTTTACACGAGAAGACACTTAATATGAAGATTATCTTAGAATAATATATAGAATTTGAAAATTGTATTTTAATTAAGAGTTTACGGGTTGCAAAAACAAGTATTTTAATACACACATCTCACGCTGGCACAACATTTTTAAATAATTATTTTATTGTAAAAAAGAGGCCACCATCGAATCTGTCATGTCAACAAATGTAAAATTGTGAAGTATTGTTGAGATTGCTTGTAAAATGGAAAAGTTATGGATGTTTGAATTTAAGATATTTTACAAAGAAATGGATGTTGGGTGGGCATGCATGGCCCGCCCAACATACATTTCTTTGGAAAATTTATAAGTTTCAAAATTTAATAATATTTCTACTTTACAAACAATCTCAACGAAACTTCACAATTTTACATTTGTTGACATGACAGATTCGATGGTGGCCTCTTTTTTACAATAAAATAATTATTTAAAAATGTTTTGCCAACGTGAGATGTGTGTATTGATGACAGTTTAATGTTTGTGGCATTTGTCAGCAAAACGACTGTACATTTGTCTATATAGTTTAGTCCCGGACTCACTTTCTATCCGCTCCGACAAGCTGAAGTCGCGGAGGAAAGAGAGTCCAGTATAACTTGCATGCGCATGGTTACAAAGCCTGTCTGATCTCCAAGATGGCAGAGGCTCCAGTAAATCCTAGTTTAATAATTTAATATTTATATTGCGCAGTTTCTCAGTTCTGTATGAGCGATATCAGTCGAATTTTGTGAAGAATTTCATCGATTCCGTGAAGTTTTCCCTCGCAAAGAGTAATTAAATGTATTATAATATTGTTCTAAAGTTTGAACAGCTCTAAGCCATATATTCAGTATCAAGTGACTCGTGGGAAGCCGGATGTTTTTGTTAATTTGAGTACTGGCTTTGGAAAGTCCCTGATTTATTCTTTATTAATCTGCACGCGCTGTCAGCCATTTCATTCCATTTTATTTTGACAGCTCCACGTGATGTAAACATATCACTGGCCATATTACATTTGCGGGCTCTGAAAATAGACAAAATCGGCTGACTCAATGTTTACATTCTTTAACCCAATTCAAAACTTTTGCAAACAACATTTTCATTGATTTCCATATCAATGCTATTGAAATGTCTATTGAAATCGAAATACAACAGACAAAGAACCGCATTCCCAAAAGATCTGAAATGGGTCAAAGAATGTAAACATTGTGTTAGTCGATTTGGTCTATTCAGCTCCGATTTGATTGGCTGCTAAGCTGCCATGCGCATGCAAGTTATACTGGACTCTCTTTCCTCCGCGACTTCAGCTTCTCGGAGCGGATAGAAAGTGAGTCCGGGACTGGACTATTGTCTATACTGAAGAGAACATGGTCACAATGTCCTGTTATATTTGATAGAAATAGTAATTAGTTTGTTTGCTGTGACATTCCTTGGGGATAAAATGACAGAGGTGTTTGTCACATATGGCATATATGATCATATTTTAGTGTTTTTCCAGTACAGAGAACTTTTTGAATTCATGGCTCTCGACGCCCACTTTTACAAAAAAAGGATCTTAAGCTTGGCGGATGAGAACAATGATGATGACAAGTTGTCGGGATTATTTTGTCAAGGCAAATGGAATGGTATAGACCGAATGCAATAATGGCGTCCAATTTCAATTGCCATTGTTCTGGACTGACTAGCCTCTCATACAGGTGAAAATGCTTTTGTGCTTCCACATGAACACGAGGCTAGTCAGTCCAGAACAGTGGCAATTGAAATTGGATGCCATTATTGCATTCGGTCTATATATTCTTATTCCATAATTTTAATATTTTATAGTTTGTGTTTGTATTTATATATGGATTTATAACCAATTTATAGGGAGTTAACTTAATATGGGGATTCAGTCCCCCCCTGTTGACACCCTTTTTGTAACCATTGTCATCTTCTTGCAATTAAAGTTGTTATAAATAAATAAATAAATAAATAAATAACAAGTAAGCCAAAATAATGATAAAAAAGTAGAATAAATTGTAAGAAAGACTGCCAAGTTTTTGCCTAAACTTGTCTTCTTCATCATTCTCGTGCACCAAGTCTAAGGTCCCTAGTATGCAAGTGTATTGTTTACTAATTCGCCAAGTGTTGGATTGTTCACCCATCAATAGGGAACGTGAGCTGGGTTTATGTTAGTTATGTAGATTCTCAGTCAAACACTAAAACAAGATAAAATGCCTGGTTTGTGTCGGTAATCCACAGTGACGATTGTGAACACATAGCATAGATATTTGGATTTCCAAAAATCCTATGCAAAATCTAGTCAAAATCCCAGGTTTTTTCATAACTTTTTCCACATAAAACACTATCACCTCTATAATAAACTCTCGTCTGACATGAACAAGTATGAAATGGTTTATCTTATTTTAAATCATACCATATATGGCCACAGTTTGTGTCATATTTATTCTCCAAGGAATTGTTGCATGCAAAAATCTTTTTCTACCTTTTATATGTACATTTGGAAGAAATTGCTGTGCTTTTTCTTATTCGTAGAAAACTATATTTAATACGCGTACATAATGCTTAAAATGAAAACAAAATATGTCAGGAATTCACCCAGTTTTACTAATTATAATTTATTTGTATGGATGCTTACATGTCTTATGCATGCTCTACACTTTTCAAAATTGCTTGACAGTCAAAGTGGATATGAAGCGAAATTTTTTCTTTTGAAAATCGATTACATATGAAGTGAATAGTGGGATGTTTCAGTATTTTGTGTTTTGAACTTCGCATTTGCGATAAAGGTTTGAAATCGTGATATGCTAATTTGGTGACGTCATTAAGGCTGCACGTCGTAACTTATTTATATTTTTTCAAGCAGCACTCTTCTCTGAAATAGAAAAAAAAGTTTAACATCATTTATATAAGTTGTAGAAAACTTTTAGCCAGATTTTAAAATGTCAATAATTTGCACAATGGCGCTTTTGTATAATAAATTGCAACCAAAATGACGTCAAAATGACGTCGTGATATCAGCATATCACGATTTCAAATTTATAATCGCAAATGCGAAACTCAAATCACAAAATACTGAACCATCCCACTATTCACTTCATATGTAATCAATTTTTAAAAGAAAAAAATTCGCTTCATATGCACTTTAAGCTTGGAATAAAATATTCTGTATGACTTGTGAATGTATACTTGGGCATGTATTGTTTTTGGTCACGACGCCTGAATGAGAATACTAACTAGAATGTCAATTGTTAGCATCGTTTTCGTTCCCTAATTCCAATGCAGGATGTGCAGAATCCATTCTGCAAGACTGCGCATTCTAGGATGGATTTTACAATGCTGCAATAGGATTGAGAACGTTAAACCCTAAACATTGCCATTCTAAGTATTGTCAGTCCATAATCATGACAAGAAAATGCATCCTCGACTTTAAGAAAGAAAGAAAGAACACCTACAATTATGATAAAAATATATTGTAGCTTAACAATAATACAATACTTTTTTCTAGTAAAAGTTACTAAGTAAACATACAAATATTTCTGCACTTGAACAGTGATGGGTTTTAAAAATAAAAATCAACTTAACACACAGTTTTTGTGATATCTTTGCTTGCAAAACAACCCACCCACCCGTCAAGTATAAAAGTCTAATAACAAGTGTCATTATTAATTACATTAAACAAATAAGCACTAATAATCATTAATATCATATCAATTGCTAATGCTAACTTTTATTGTTGTTATCATTTTTACAGAAATAAACTCGTAAACATCTTTTAAATACAGTCGGACCTCTTTTAAATGGTGCTGCCTATTATTATCTTAAGCAGCCACCTACATCTATTAAGCAGCCACCTACATCTATTAAGCAGCCACCTGCATCTATTAAGCAGCCACCTACATCTATTAAGCAGCCACCTACATCTATTAAGCAGCCACCTACATCTATTAAGCAGCCACCTACATCTATTAAGCAGCCACCTACATCTATTAAGCAGCCACCTACATCTATTAAGCAGCCACCTACATCTATTAAGCAGCCACCTGCATCTATTAAGCAGCCACCTACATCTATTAAGCAGCCACCTACATCTATTAAGCAGCCACCTGCATCTATTAAGCAGCCACCCACTATTGAGTGGCCAGTTTTCAAATTTCCAAAACTTTTGTTTTAAGCCTGGTTTCTAATATGATCGCTGCGATCGCCCAAAACCATGTTCAGCGAATCGCAGCGATCTGGCTGCTATCTTTGCTTTACTGTAAAAACGGCCTCTATTTTAATAAAAGCAGCCAACACCTATTAACGGCCATTGCTATCCTCCCTCCCCCGAGGGTGGGGTAATTGACTGTAGAACCAGCATAGAAAATGGTAGCAAGTGAAGATACATGCTTCAGTATGTAGTTTGCTTGTGGTTTCTATTTTCTATGCAGTAATAAAGTATGGGACTTTGCAAGAACAATTACTATCTGATTCAAAAGTAAATTCTCCTTCAAACTCTTTGAATTCCAAAGGAAAATTGGGAGTTTCATCACAAGTCAGTTACAATACCTATACTAAATGCATGCAAAAATAATTTCACTAATCGACTCTGATTAAAATCTAAATTCTCCTTTAAACTGTTCGAATTCCAAAGGAGAATTGGGAGTTTGATCTCAAGTCACTTATACACTGTTCTAAATGCATGGACCATACAAACACACGTTTATGTTCATTTTTCCATTTTCAGTACTAACTCATTTCTTCACCTGCAGTCTAGTTCTTCAGCTTCTTTTTTCTCCGATGCGTTTGTTGGTAATGGACTGTTACTCTAACTTGTTAGTTTGCTCACTCTAAGAATCCTTATTACTTTTGTACTTTCTATTTCCTCTAGTTTCCTATCCAGCTAAAACTCCTTCTTACTTTTGCACTGTATTTCGGATCAATAAGTTCTCTAGAAAGATGGTGTACTTGGATTTAAGCACTTTCTTTATTTCTTGAACTCTGTTACTGCATCACAAATTTCAACATCTTTATACTGTAATTGCATGTCTTACTCACATGTCTTCTCAATCAGACTATGACGTCTACCAAGTCTTATTATGCCTAAGTCTGACCACAAAGTTCAATCCAGAAAGTACAGTTTTAAGAATATTATTGACACTTACTTTTGTGTAAGCAGAGTCGAGAAACAGTAATTTACTTTCTTGAACTAGACACTTTCTTGGGACATTTATAATGTCCCAAGAACAGACACTACATGTCTAGCTTGTATCTACACTTACGATTGTTTCAAATGTATTATAATTGAAGAGCTCCCTGCAAGAACAACGTAAGTGATCTCTGACCAAAATCTAAATTCTCCTCGAGATTCTTTGAATTTCAAAGGAGAATTTGGGTTTTGATCACAAGTCACTTACTCTGTTCTTGCAGGGACCGCTTCAATTGTGTTCATTGTTTTGATAGTTAGTTGTTTTATACTGATGGCAACTAGCGAGTACACTGGTATGGGCTGAGTCGGTGTATAATGATAAATTCAAAGGTTAAAGGAAATATATAACACCGTAAAAAGAGTACTTAACTTTACTGACGTTTCGAGTCTTATCCCTTTGTCGGAGTAACGTTTTATATTGACAGTTACCTTTGATGTACACGTAATATGTAGGTGTACCACACTGTTTGACTTGGTTTTTGTCATTATTTTTTCACATCGCTATGTAATTAAATTATTATTATAAATTTGGCACTGCTAAAATACCTGATAGCATGTTTGGCATTTGTGCTTATATAACTTTCATGTAATTTGGTTGTTTATCATAAAGTTAACTTTGCCTAAAAAAATCATTTTTATTATAATTTTAGTATTGTGACACAGTAGATTGTTCCATCATCATCATCGTCATTTTTATTTTTCCACAAGATTTAATAGTTTTCCACCATCTTTAATCTTCGTTCTTTGTTCTCTTCACCATTACCAACACGTCGTTGTTTTGGTTTATAACTTCAGAGCTTGTGCGCAAGTGGTAATGCCAAGTGGTTGGTCGTATGGTCAGCACACTATCTAATCCTGTGGCTATTGTAACAACTACTAACAAGTGTACTACAACGTGTACGTGGTTAGTGAATGTATCGATGTGGAGTAGAGCTACCTATATGAACATCTGTCATGATGATTCGATGATGATGATGAGAAGAATCATAACTTTTTGATCTTGAAGATGTCTATTCTGCAACACAGTCAGTTATCACAGTCAAGTATTTTTCAAATCCCTTTGATATAATGTGCCGTATGATTCGATGATGGTGACGACGATGATGGTGATGATAAGAACCATACTTGCTATAATGAAATTTTTGATCTTGAAGATGTATATTGTGCAACACAGTTATCACAGCCAAGTACTTTTCAAATCCGTTTAATATAATGTGCCGTATGATTCGATGATGATAAGAATCATAACTTGCTACAATGGAGTTTTTCAACTTAAAGATGTTTATTCTGCTTTAACATACTTTATCACAGCCAAGTACTTTTCAAATCCGTTTAATATAATGTGCCGTATGATTCGATGATGATGATGATGATGAGGAGAAGAATCATAACTTGCTAGAGTGGAGTTTTTGATCTTAAAGATGTCTATTCTGCAACACAGTCAGTTATCACAGCCAAGTACTTTTCAAATCCCTTTGCCAGATATTATGTGCCGTATGATGATGCCAGTAAATCATGATGATGGCAATGTTTTGCTAGAATATGTTGGTTTTGATTCTGAAACTACTCTATTGCTGTCAAGAAGTTTTACAATTCAATGATGATGATGATGATGAATCATGACAATTGAGCTCAAGTGCAGATCGACATCTATCAAGTATTTGTACCTGGGACATACATAAGTTACAGCTAAATGATGTGCAGTAAGATGAAGATGATGATGATGACAATGGTGATGATGACGACAATGATGATGACAATGGTGATGACAATGGTGATGACAATGGTGATGACAATGGTGATGATGATGACAATGATGACTCGATCAAGACTCATTGGAAGACTTTTTTTTTCTGGAAGACCTTCCACTATGCAAGATTCTGATATTGACAAGTTGTGTGATTAGTGCAGCAACATGGAATAGTGTTGGTAGAATTCCTCTTTTTACATGAAGCAGGAAATTGAGGATGCTGAATAATTGAAGGACTGCAATAACAAGTGTTAGATTCTAAAGGAGAATTTAGATTTTGATCACAAGTCACTTACACTGTTCTTGCATGGACCCCTTCAGTTAGGGTTACTCTGATCAAAATATAAATTCTCCTGTAGGATCTTTGAATTCCAAAGCAGAATTTAGATTTTGATCACAAGTCACTTACTGTTCTTGCATGGACTCCTTCAGTTAGGGTTACTCTGATCAAAATATAAATTCTCCTGTAGGATCTTTGAATTCCAAAGAAGAATATAGATTTTGATCACAAGTCACATACACTGTTCTTGTGATGGCAGACAACTCTTCATAGCTTGGAAGACACTCAAAGTTGTGTAGGATTCAACCTTTTTTCTGGAGACTACACGATGGTTAATCCCTCAATAATACTTCAATTTCCACCAAGAATCACAGCAACAGAATTATTTACAGCATGTCGAAAGACTAAATGCATGTGCCCAGATTGTATTATTGGTGTGTGAAGCCAGGATGTGTTATAATTGCATGATGATGGATGGTGATGATGATGATGGATGGTAATGATGATGGATGGTGGTGATGATGATGGATGGTGATGATGATGGATGGTGATGATGGATGGTGATGATGATGATGGATGGTAATGATGATGGATGGTGATGATGATGATGATGGAAGGTAATGATGATGGATGGTGGTGATGATGGATAGTGGTGATGATGGATGGTGACGATGATGATGGATGGTAATGTGATGGATGGTGGTGATGATGATGGATGAGGATAATGGCGATGATGATGAAAATAGCAAAACTTGCTTCTTGAAATTCACAAAATATTTAAAGCTTTACTATTTTCTGCTTGATTTGAAAAATCAATTTCCAAATGTATGGTAATAATTACCATACATATATATTTATTAATTAATTACGAATTTTAAATGCTTAGTGATGTTCTTTTACAGAGTAAAGGATGAACAATGCTTAAAATGGGATTCAATGAATTAATATTTCAATTATTTAAGTCTCGTGGACAAACTCTTGCAAAGTCTGTGCAATAATAATGACAAAATATCCTTTTCTGGATTTGAAAACAAGTAGATTTGTAAGATTACATGAGATCACACCAACTGTTCTTCATACAAATTGTGTAGTACAAAGAGATTCAATAAATAATTATGGAAACTTTATTTCATGTATTTTTACACAAACAATTGCAAATCTCACTACATGTAGGTACCCTGTAATTTACAATTGACTACTTGAACTCGAAAATTATAATAATAATAATAATAATAACGAATAAGATATTTATACAGAGTGATCATGTCACAAAATATGATTTTTCAGTGATGCCAACTGACTTAGCAAAAAAATAAATACATGTCTTCATTTTTCGTCTATGAATACTTTGCTGTAGTAAATTTTAGAGGTCTTGACAAATGTGTCTTTTCTTCCAAAATGTGAAATAGTAAAATGTAAAAAGGAATAACTAGCACCATGATTAAGCACAAAAGCAGGCACTTTCAAATCTTTTTCATAACTTTCTTAGGAAATTTTACTTCAACTCAGACAAAGGGAAATTCTTCTTCTGTTCAAATGCCCTGTTTTGGTGCTTCATGCTGATCATGGTGATATTTATTCCTTCTTACTATTTACTATTCACATAGGACAACGTTTCTGAAAACAGGGGTATCAGTTTTAGAATAACATGCATCCCCATTCTTATCCCACGAGCAGAATCTTCTTTTACCTCCTCAGGTAAAAGGAGACTCTGCTCGCAGGGTACCCCATTCTGTAATAAGATATTGGACTGCCATCAGTAGCATTATTACAGTGGAAACCATTCAGCAATCTTGTTTTCAAATCCAGAAATACGATTGTGGCCTGGTGCTGCTGTTATGTCAACAGACTTTACAAGAGATTGTCAAGATATAGAACAACACTAGATATATCTACATGTGTATTAATAGAACTAGGAGAAGAAGGAATTGAGAATGATGGTCGACTATTAAGTGTGGCTCACACACTACTGCAGGCAGTTACAATCATTAGAGGAAAGTTCTGTTTATTGAATCAATAAATCAAGAAAATATTTATTAATTAATTCTAGTGGAGATATTTTTTGTAAATTGCAAACTTCCATTATTTATAAATTAACTGAATAAAAGTGACATTTTAATCTTGAAGAGTGGAAATATTTTGAAATACTGTAGAACTCCCACACACTGCCACCTTCCGACAACGGCCAGGACAAAAATCCTCGGCCCTTATTGGTCATCAGCCATCCCATACAGTTATTGTTATTGTAATTGAAACGTTTTCACAACAGCCTTTGACCACCTCTACACAACGACCACCTCTACACAATGACCACCTCTACACAATGACCACCTCTACACAATGACCACCTCTACACAATGACCACCTCTACACAATGACCACCTCTACACAATGACCACCTCTACACAATGACCACCTCTACACAACGACCACCTCTACACAATGGCCACCTCTACACAATGACCACCTCTACACAATGACCACCTCTACACAATGACCACCTCTACACAATGACCACCTCTACACAACGACCACCTCTACACAATGACCACCTCTACACAATGACCACCTCTACACAATGACCACCTCTACACAATGACCACCTCTACACAATGACCACCTCTACACAATGACCACCTCTACACAATGACCACCTCTACACAATGACCACCTCTACACAACGACCACCTCTACACAATGGCCACCTCTACACAATGACCACCTCTACACAACGACCACCTCTACACAACGACCACCTCTATACAATGACTACCTCTACACAACGACCACCTCCACACAATGACCACTTCTACACAATGACCACCTCTATACAATGACCACCTCCACACAATGACTACCTCTACACAACGACCACCTCCACACAATGACCACTTCTACACAATGACCACCTCTATACAATGACCACCTCCACACAATGACCACCTCTACACAATGACCACTTCTACACAATGACCACCTCCACACAACATGACCATATTTTGGTCGATTTTGGGTCGATTTGGACCATTTTGCATGGGCTATATAGGCTTTGGTTTTGGTCGATTTTGGCCATTTTGCATGGGCTACAGGCTTTGGTTTGGGTCGATTTTGGGTCTATTAGGACCATTTTGCATGGGCTATAGGCTTTGGTTTTGGTCGATTTTGGCCATTTTGCATGGGCTATAGGCTTGGTTTTGATCGATTTTGGGTCGATTTTGACCATTTTGCATGGGCTATAGGCTTTGGTTTTGGTCGATTTTGGGTCGATTTGGACCATTTTGCATGAGCTATAGGCTTTGGTTTTGGTCGATTTTGGGTCGATTTGGACCATTTTGCATGGGCTATAGGCTTTGGTTTTGGTCGATTTTGGGTCGATTTTGACCATTTTGCATGGGCTACAGGCTTTGGTTTGGTCGATTTTGGGTCTATTAGGACCATTTTGCATGGGCTATAGGCTTTGGTTTTGGTCGATTTTGGCCATTTTGCATGGGCTATAGGCTTGGTTTTGATCGATTTTGGGTCGATTTGGACCATTTTGCATGGGCTATAGGCTTTGGTTTTGGTCGATTTTGGGTCGATTTGGACCATTTTGCATGAGCTATAGGCTTTGGTTTTGGTCGATTTTGGGTCGATTTGGACCATTTTGCATGGGCTACAGGCTTTGGTTTTGGTCGATTTTGGGTCGATTTGGACCATTTTGCATGGGCTGAGGTGAATGGCATATCACTGTAATATGATTGTTATAGTTTTATTATGGTTTTCTTTCCTTTTTGTTTGATGAAACTATGATAACATATAAATTTTACATCACAAAATACTGTACAACTGAGTAAATATACAATATGGCTCTTTCTTGGTCCTCCTGTGGCAAAATGGGAGGAAAGAGGACTGGGTCTCAGTCCTTTCATCTTTCCACAGGGTGACCAAGGAATGAATGGAGAGAAGGTGCTAGATTATGTATTCCAATCCAAACCTGGGGAAAATGTTGTGCCCTTGTTTGGATTTCTGATAATGATAACATATGCTTGTGCAATTAGTAAAAGATTACAAATTATGTGATCAAAATTCAAGTTCTCCTCAAGAATTCAATGATCCTCAAGGAGAATTTACATTTTGATCTCAGATGATTGTGAGAATATTTCAAAATAATTCTTTTTTATCCAATATTTCTGGAGAGAGAACTGCATTCTATCCTACCATGTCCCATAAGTAGCCTCCTTTGCAGACGTTTTAGTTGATTGGCTTTTCTCTCAACAGAGAAAAGCCAATCAACTAAAACGTCTGCAAAGGAGGCTAGTCCCATAAGCAGACACCCCTTGCTTCAAGCACTAGTAGTGTCACATTATAGGGGCCTTAAAAATTGTGCCGTTTTTAGGTAGAGTCTGCTTAATTAAGATTTAAGGCTTTAACACAGGGAGCCCAATATAATATCCTGTATGCTTTACCACAGGAAGCCCATCAAACAAGATGCATATGGTAATTAGACTCCCTGTGTTGAAGTCTGTTAGTGGATGATTGACTAGCGGACCTGCATTGAAGACTAAATCAAACAGATGTGATGGGTACCCTGTTGTAACCAAGGGAAGAGGGAGATATTTCCTACTCAGTCCTCTCTCTCTCTTCAACTCACTTGTAGGTCCCTAGCAACCAGTGGTCCCTAGCAACCTGTGCAGACTTAGTACAACCTGGGGCCGCCATCTCAGACCTGGTGCAAGCTATCGCATAGGAGAATTTGTTTGACTTTAACACTGCAGTAGAGGCACTACTTTGACTTTCTCAATGAAAAGGGTGTCGAATGGTCCCTGCAAATTTTGACCGAAATTTTGCGGGTCTTGAAAGTCTCAGAGTCTCGAATTTTGAAAACAAAGGAAATCGGTGAAAAAGTGTCTCGGGATCGCAAAAAAAGATGTCTTGTCTCGTTTTGACCATTCGATACCCCTAATGGATCGGATCATGTTCATGATAATCTTTAAATTTTTTAAATTTTTGATTTTCAATCTAATATAATTATGACTGATGACGTTATAATAATCTTATCTTCGAAGATCAACCACTTCAAACTTTGTGTTGTCTTGCCATTCAGTATGGTCACTCTCCTACATTGAAACAATAGCATTAGACCTAAGTGACTAGCCATGAGGGACTGTGTAAGGGATCTTGGATCAAATTATCATTTCTCCTCCAGATTATTTGAATGTCAAAGGAGAATTTGTATTTTGATCATAAATGTTCATGCATGGCACCCTTTCAATAATTGCCTTATATCATTATGACATCACATCTAAACAATCTATCGTTTAAAGGTTAAGGATCATGGATGTGGGAGGGGGACAAAATTAATAACACAAAATGAATAAAAGAAATAAATTTAAAAATGTTAAAACACAAAAGCAATATAAATGCATTTTGCCATGTATTTCATGTTCGTCACCAGCGCAGATACTGTCCCCCTCATTAACAAGTCGACAGGCTTTACAGTTTTTAAATTGGATATTACAGTGTGACGACTTCAACCAGAACCGATCACAATTCAGACAAAAACAAAGCCAATTTCACAATTTGTGTACTTCAGCCAATCAGGAGAGACCATTCTCCTTATCTAAGTGGCCCCGGTTGTAGTCGTCGCACTGTAAATATTATCAAAATTTAAGAACTGCTATTTTGATGGTAATAATTTTTGGATGTTTCTCTCTCCATTCTTTATCTTTATTACATTTATTTAGTGTGTATTTATTGTATATTATCTTTGCATATTTTTCATTTTCCATCTCAAGTACATTAAGGCCTGGGTCTCAAACTTTTCAAAATGGCGGCCGCAATTCAAGAGGGGGTAGTCTAATTCTTTCTCCTTGTAATATTTCTTCTTAACACTTTGGCAATTACAATATAGCCACGATGTTCACAATTACACAGGATAGTTTCCATGGAAACATGGAATGTGACCTTTGAACTCTAATTTAAATAATTAATATAAAAGCTTCCTGCATCATATTAAAGCGTTTTACTATGCAGGAAATTGTTATACAAGTGAATCAGAGTTAGTCCATAGTATATATATCCAATGAGGATACTTGCAAATATTATCTGTAAGGCTGATTTAGGCTAAAATGAAATATGATACTTTCAATTTAAGATTGTTTAAAAATATTTTTCTTTACCGTCCTCATTGGGATTATAAGTAATGACTTACCCTCTATTCATATCCATAAAAATATCAGACATATGAAAACACTTTACTATAATGCAGAAGGCTTTTATAAAATACTATTTCAATTAGAGTTCAAAGGTCACATACCAGGTTTCCTTGGAAACTGTTATGAAATTTTTGTTAAGGTCGTGGCTATATATTATTTGTCAAAGTTTTAAGGCAAAAGATTGCAAAGACAAGGAGAAAGACTACCCCCTCATCAAATAAACGGCAGCCATTTTGAAACCCAGGCCTTAATGCACTTGAGATGGAGAAAACTGTAATAAATAAAAACTCACCTGATAAAGGGGTGGTTCTTTAGGATGGGGATGAAAGCCTGGTTTTCGACACGATGATATAAACTTCATTCCATATCCTTGCGTAAGCGAGAACACACCAGTCCTACGAACCAAGAGAGAAGAAACATGAAATGTGAAAATCAATATGAGAAGATTTGCATAAACATCACGATAGTTGGATATTATGGCTACAATCCAGTAGCCATCGTCAGCAGCAATAAGCTGAAGCAAGATAAATGGATGGATGAATGAATGGATGGATGGATACAATACAATACAATACAATACAATAACTTTATTTATACACGATTAAAATTAAAGCTGAAAAGCTTGTGGGGTGGTGTGTAAAACAATGGAAATAAAAATAAAAACTATGTATATAAAATTCTAAATGCTAAATAAATAATTACTATACATACTAATTAAATTACTAATATAATTTAAATTTCTACTCTAAAATAACTAATATAAAAATATAAAAAATGTTATATCGATGTTACACTGACTAATTTTAAAAATATATGGATGGATGGATGGATAGATGAATGAATGGATGGATGGATGGATGGATTGATTGATGGATGGATGAATGGATAGATGAACAGATGGATGAATGGATGAATGAATGGATAGATGAACAGATGGATGAATGAATGGATAGATGAACAGATGGATAAATGGATGAATGAATGGATAGATGAACAGATGGATGAATGGAAGAATGAATGGATGGATGAATGGATAGATGAACAGATGGATGAATGGATGGATGAATGGATGGATAGATGGATGAACAGATGGATGAATGAATGGATAGATGAACAGATGGATGAATGGATGGATGAATGAATGAACAGATGGATGAATGAATGAATGGATGGATGGATGAACAGATAAATGAATGGATGGATGAATGGATGGATGAATGGATGAATGAATGAAATAATGAATGAAATAATGACTCTCTTACTACTTACTCGTTATACTTAGGAGAACACACAATAGCTATTGCCTCAGGCATCATAAGTTGATAGGAACAGTGAGTATGCAGGTCTACACTAGACATAAATGCTGTCTGCGAAGGATGAGTCTACAACAAAACAGCAAACAAATAAAAATATAATTATCGAATTCATGAATAATTAATGAGGGAAATACAATAGAAATCATAATCGTAGCAGACATCTGTAAATCGGATACAGAATCGTCCTCATTTGCATTCAGCTTTAACTTGGATTTTCTCAGCCAAACTGCTTCCTATCATCCAAATTATAGTAAAACATCCACTTATACATCGTTGGATTCGATAAGTAGATACAATATTCGTGTCCGATCTGTATGGGATTTACAAACTCTTGCCTACGGCTCGAGTTTGTAAATCCCATACAGATCGGCCACTCATATTGTATCTCTTACTTTAAAAAATCATGAATAATTAATGAGGGAAATACAATAGAAATCATAAGCGTAGCAGACATCTGTAAATCGGATACAGAATCATCCTCATTTGCATTCAATTTTAACTTGGATTTTCTCGGCATGTTAAACTGGAGGAAATTTGTTTTTTACCACAGATTGAATTTTTTTTACGTGGTGTGAGTCTACAATAAATCAATGACAACGACTTCATTTGATCAGCAGGGGCGTAGGCAGGGGGGGGGGGGGGGGGGGGGGGGGGTCACAGGGTGCCTGTGCCCCCCTTCCTCTGGGTCTACTCTTTAAATGTATATGTTTGAGGAGTTTTATGAAGTATTGTATCCCGGCCTATTTAATGGCTAATAGGTTTATAGGGAGTTGACTTGTAGATCAATTCTTACATGTATCCAGCCCAGGGTAATCAGATCGTGATGATCTTGATACTCAAACAAGTCCTCTTCACTTAACGTTGTACAGGAATCAGATGTTGACGACTGCTTTGGGATGACAAGATGAGTGATGTGAAACTTGTTGCGTTGCTAAAAATATAAATATACAAACATGACAACTTGATCATCATCATCCTTTATAAAATAACTATGACATAACATGCACTCTGATTGGCCAAAGGATGTGTATGTCGCATGCTTTATGAGAGCACACAGCACATGCACACAGATATTCAAACATTTTTGAAACGAACAAAACTGAGAACTTATATTAATTTTATTAATGTATTTAAATATGTAGATTAGCCTGGTCTTGTATTGTGAACTGCAAAATGGAATTAAAAAGTACAGTAAAAAATAAAATTACCAGTTTTCCAGTGAGAATTCCGCAGGTCTCTTTGTTCTGTCTAGTGTTTGGTGAAGCGATATCCAGAAAGACGCGTACTAACCCAGTTGGAATATACATAGTCATAAGACCACTAACTGTTGAAAGGAGAATTAGATAACAGTCATTATTATATAGACAACCACTGGATATGAGCAAGCGTGCGCTCTGATTGGCTACTCTACTAGTAGGCTATCAGCTCATATACCACGAGTAGAGAAAGTTGGAGATTTTCAACAATAGCAAACCGGTTTTGCCAAACTAAAAATAAAAACAAATGTTATATTTCTCTCAATCCAGTGGTTGTCGATATAATAAAACAATTATTCCACTCAATCTCGTCGTACATGGCTGATAGCTTGGCTAGCGCCTCGTTGGCTATTAGCTCATGTACGACTCGATTTCGTAGAATAATTGTTAAATAGATAGTAGCTTGTAAAAGCTACCCTAGCCTGGCAATTTGAGTATACACCTGTTTTCAAAAACGTTGTCCATTTACAAAATACAAAATAGTAAAAAGGAATTAATTAGAGAAACAATAAGCCAGAGTTCAGCTTGAGCGCATTTCTTTTGTTTCTCTAGTTAATTCCTTTTTTGATATTTTACTATTTTGTATTTTGTAAAAGTGCAATGTTTTTGAAAACAGGTGTAAATAAAGATTATGTATATAAAGGTGATTCAATAACGAGGTGGACACATGTTACAATCATATTGCCAGCGATATTGCACCAAGTGTCTATAGCTTTACTCGCAGAATGCAACACCACAAACCACCCAGCTTTCTTCTCTTACCATTGAAGGTTGTGTCTCCAGGCTTTGATGCTCTGTCTATTGATGGCGGACTAGAACAGAACAACAACCAATGTGTATAAATTACATTGTACAGTAGCAACAATAATAAAATCTAATAAAGTCTGTCAGTAATAAAAAAAGAAAAGGACAAAAAAAGAAATTTGTTCATATTAAAAAAAATGCAAAAAAATAGTGTAAATGGAATAAAAATCTGAAATCTGAATTCAGCAAGTTGGCATGTTTTGTAAAGCATTACTAGAGACTCGGGAAAATCCCAGTCCTATCCGAGACCTATAGCTTGAAGTCAATACCCTATCCCAGACCTTAGCTGCAAATTAATACCTTATCCCAGACCTCATAGAGTGGCACATACCCATATGCTTTATATATGGGAGTACCCCCTCCCCCCTCAGGATTTATAGCCAGGTCATAGTGGTATACAAGCATCAAGAGTTCCAGACTTTCGGTACGCACGCAGTGCATTATGAGATTACTACAAAGGAAAAGTGAGCACCAAGTGAGCAAAAACATAGCTTTTTTTATTTTTATTTATTTATTTAAAAAAAAAAAAAAAAAATAGCTTGGGCTCCCTGTGTCTAGAATTAGTGCTCACTTTTCCTTTGTAATAATCTCACAATGCATTGCGTGCGTACTGAAAGTCTAGAACTCTTGACGCTTGTATCTTACCCAGTATTAACGGAATACAAGCTTGGTGTGTGGATATTGCTTGTATCAGTACTAGGAGTTCCATGGTCTCTATAGTTACTACTGTTGTCCTTTATACTGCTTTCATCAACAGACTCTAGGGTGGGAGGGACGGGGAAGTCCCCTATGAGGGTAGACTGTAGGGGTGGTGCTGAGGGTATCGTTGCACTATCAGTTGGTGGAACTGGTAATGGGATGCCTTGTTCTTTTCTCCTCTCACGGTCTTCTAGTTCTTCCACTAATTTCATCTCAGCTTTTTTCCGTTCCTCTTCTTTGAATGCATTTTCTTTCTTTTGCCTCAATTCTTCCTCCATATTCTGCATTAATAAGTAGAACATATTAAGTGATTAGACTGTAATTACATTAAAACTGTCTGGTGGTGGTGGTGATGGTGATGGTGATGGTAATGATGGTGGCGATGCATAGATGTATAATGAGGTACGACGAGTATCTCCATCACCTCATGTAGATTGGGAGTCTGAACTGTATCTTCCTGTTTAAAGAATAACTGCCTAGTTTAGTAACTACAATAATATAATAATAATTTAATTTATCTGTAAATAAATAAGAGTAAAAGAAATAGATTTTTAGGCAATGACAAAGTTAAAACATTATTTTGAATCCTTTCTTGTAATAATAATAATAATAATAATAATAATAATAATAATAATAATAATAATAATAATAATTTTAATAATAATAATAATAATAATAATAATAATAATAATTTAATAATAATAATAATAATAATAATAATAATAATAATAATAATAATAATAATAATAATAGTTTATTTATTCAAGTAGAACACAAAAGAGCTTACAATCTTGTCTTGATATTTAGTCATAACACTGTTTTAATTTGTACATGTATAATAATTGAATTGAATGTCCTTTAGCCTCATACTACATGTAGGATCATCAATAAATTTGCCTTTCCTGCATTTGTTCCACGACCACGAACAACATTTGGCCTCAAGTCAAGATTGAGGTAGACAAAATACAGTAAAACAATGTACAGAATTGTGTGCCCCAGTCTTAACCTGTGTGGCCAATGAAGCCGAATGAGGGAAAGCTTGCCTACCTAGAAGCTAACTAGTGAGTAACTGCTGGGATTTAAGACTGCCTTGAAGCTAGTATAGTGAGTAACTGCTGGGATTTAAGACTGCCTTGAAGCTAGTATAGTGAGTAACTGCTGGGATTTAAGACTGCCTTGAAGCTAGTATAGTGAGTAACTGCTGGGATTAAATAAGCCTACATGTACCTTGAAGCTAGTATAGTGAGTAACTGATGGGATTTAAGCCTACATGTACCTTGAAGCTAGTATAGTGAGTAACTGCTGGGATTTAAGCCTACATGTACCTTGAAGCTAGTATAGTGAGTAACTGCTGGGATTTAAGCCTACATGTACCTTGAAGCTAGTATAGTGAGTAACTGCTGGGATTTAAGCCTACATGTACCTTGAAGCTAGTGTATCTAAATAAACTTTATGTATGTATGTATGTATGTATGTATGTATGTATAGTGAGTAACCGCTGGGATTTAAGCCTGCCTTGAAGCTAGTATAGTGAGTAACTGCTGGGATTTAAGCCTGCCTTGAAGCTAGTATAGTGAGTAACTGCTGGGATTTAAGCCTACCTAGAAGCTAGTATAGTGAGTAACTGCTGGGATTTAAGCCTACCTAGAAGCTAGTATAGTGAGTAACTGCTGGGATTTAAGCCTACCTTGAAGCATAGTGAGTAACTGCTGGGATTTAAGCCTACCTTGAAGCTAGTATAGTGAGTAACTGCTGGGATTTAAGCCTACCTTGAAGCTAGTATAGTGAGTAACTGCTGGGATTTAAGCCTACCTTAAAGCTAGTATAGTGAGTAACTGCTGGGATTAAATAAGCCTACATGTACCTTGAAGCTAGTATAGTGAGTAACTGCTGGGATTTAAGCCTACCTTGAAGCTAGTATAGTGAGTAACTGCTGGGATTTAAGCCTACCTTGAAGCTAGTATAGTGAGTAACTGCTGGGATTTAAGCCTACCTTGAAGCTAGTATAGTGAGTAACTGCTGGGATTTAAGCCTACATGTACCTTGAAGCTAGTATAGTGAGTAACTGATGGGATTTAAGCCTACATGTACCTTGAAGCTAGTATAGTGAGTAACTGCTGGGATTTAAGCCTACATGTACCTTGAAGCTAGTATAGTGAGTAACTGCTGGGATTTAAGACTGCCTTGAAGCTAGTATAGTGAGTAACTGCTGGGATTAAATAAGCCTACATGTACCTTGAAGCTAGTATAGTGAGTAACTGCTGGGATTTAAGCCTACATGTACCTTGAAGCTAGTATAGTGAGTAACTGATGGGATTTAAGCCTACATGTACCTTGAAGCTAGTGTATCTAAATAAACTTTATGTATGCATGTATGTATGTATGTATAGTGAGTAACCGCTGGGATTTAAGCCTGCCTTGAAGCTAGTATAGTGAGTAACTGCTGGGATTTAAGCCTACCTAGAAGCTAGTATAGTGAGTAACTGCTGGGATTTAAGCCTGCCTTGAAGCTAGTATAGTGAGTAACTGCTGGGATTTAAGCCTACCTTGAAGCATAGTGAGTAACTGCTGGGATTTAAGCCTACCTTGAAGCTAGTATAGTGAGTAACTGCTGGGATTTAAGCCTACCTTGAAGCTAGTATAGTGAGTAGTAACTGCTGGGATTTAAGCCTACCTTAAAGCTAGTATAGTGAGTAACTGCTGGGATTTAAGCCTACCTTGAAGCTAGTATAGTGAGTAACTGCTGGGATTTAAGCCTACCTTGAAGCTAGTATAGTGAGTAACTGATGGGATTTAAGACTGCCTAGAAGCTAGTATAGTGAGTAACTGCTGGGATTTAAGCCTACCTTGAAGCTAGTATAGTGAGTAACCGCTGGGATTTAAGCCTACCTTGAAGCTAGTATAGTGAGTAACTGATGGGATTTAAGCCTACCTTGAAGCTAGTATAGTGAGTAACTGCTGGGATTTAAGCCTACCTTGAAGCTAGTATAGTGAGTAACTGCTGGGATTTAAGCCTACCTTGAAGCTAGTATAGTGAGTAACTGATGGGATTTAAGACTGCCTAGAAGCTAGTATAGTGAGTAACTGCTGGGATTTAAGCCTACCTTGAAGCTAGTATAGTGAGTAACCGCTGGGATTTAAGCCTACCTTGAAGCTAGTATAGTGAGTAACTGCTGGGATTTAAGCCTACCTTGAAGCTAGTATAGTGAGTAACCGCTGGGATTTGAGAATTCAATCCATGAAGAAATAACTTCAGCACAAAATAAGTAAGCATGTTGAAGACTTCTCTGACAGTAACTCCAAGAAACTCCAAATAAAACATAGTCACTGTACTCAGCTCAAAACATTTGTAAGATCATTGGAGATCTATCTTCTTCTGCCATTGATATCCGCAGTGGTACACAAATATAATTTAAATGTGATATAAGCAAACAATAATTATTCCTCATTCAAATACAAATCCTTAAATCGTGAAAGTTGTCTCTTAAAGTGTGGGTTTTCTGGAGGAAATAAGTAAGTGAAATTTCATTTTTTTGAGTGAAAATTAGAAGTTATTTCTGTGCAATATAAAGGTTTGAAAATGAGTGTTTAAAAACAGTTAAAATAATTATTCTGTTTTAAGCTAAAGTACCTGTTACAGGTTGTGATATTATAATGCAAAACAGCTTGATGTAAAACAAAGCTTATTAATAATTAATTATTAATATTGTAATAATAATTTATGGTACATGTATATATATATATATCAAAGTAATAAATTATGTACAGTATTAATTTACAATAACAAATACAATATCATGTAAACAGACAGCCTTGAGCTGTGGATATTAATTAGACCAGTAGTTGTTGCATGTAGTGTGGGGTAGTCAGGTGGTTTTACAGAAATGCAGACAGACAGACTTGTGAAGTGGCAGGCAGACAGACACAGACAGACACAGACAGACAGTCTTGTGAGGTGGCAGACAGACAGACAGATAGTCTTGCGAAGTGACAGACAGACAGTCTTGTGAGGTGGCAGTCAGACAGACAGACAGTCTTTGACAGACTTGTGAAGTGGCAGACAGACAGACAGACAGTCTTGTGAGGTGGCAGACAGACAGACAGACTTGTGAAGTGACAGACAGACAGACAGTCTTGTGAAGTGACAGACAGACAGACAGACAGCCTTGTGAAGTGGCAGACAGACAGACAGACAGTCTTGTGAAGTGACAGACAGACAGACAGTCTTGTGAAGTGGTAGACAGACAGACAGTCTTGTGAAGTGGCAGACAGACAGACAGACTTGTGAAGTGGCAGACAGACAGACAGACAGACAGAGTGAGTATAGCATAACGTTGCACCTTCTGCTTCTCCTGTTCTTGCCAAACGTTGTACTCTTTTTCATATCGCTCAGTCAATATTCTCTTTATTTGTTCGGCAGCCTCAAAAATTAGCTTCAGCCTCTGAAGAAGATTATCACACAAATTCATACAAAGATCGTTACTAAAAGAAGTTATAATATCTATGGCAATGATATAACGCACACTCTGATTGGCTAAAATTGCTTCCCCATGGGCTGCACGCTCTCTAGATGCCATATTACTGATCATATAGTTGGAGTCGGCTATGCCTCGTGCCGCTCTTACACTTGTTAATAGTTCTTTATATTTTCTCTTGTGCGTCTATAACGCAATGGGTGCATGGACGCTCGTTGACTAATTGATTTATATTATACAAGTACAAGAATCAAATCTATTACCTTTTTATTGGCTGCTTTGTCTTGAGCAGATGTCTTGTTATATTCCAGGTGATTGGGGAGTTTTTCAACAAATAAACTGTGTATAAAAATAAGATTTTTATTATATGTCGAATGAATTGTGATTGGTCAATTAGCGGTCCATAACTTCCTGACTGTATGGACCATAGTGAATGAAAACATCCTTTGTGTGTGTATTTGTTGGTGCAGAAGCCATGTAATAAACATCTTATTAAACCTTGTTTGTTCGGTCCGTACCATAAGTCTATGGATCTCGTTTTCCCCCCCACTTACACTGTACGTGCTTGGGCCATAACTCAATGAAAATAACTTGTTCCATAACTTACGGTACAGCCCTCGGTATGTGTGTTTCCTATGAACCATCAGGGGTTTCATTAATTTTAAAGTAGCTGTACGAGGTGCTCAAAGTAGCCATATACTCAATTTTCTTTTACAGATCTAGACAATATTAAATTAGGTAAAGTGCTACTATGACGAAATTCGTACCATTGCTAAAGAAATGGTTTATTCGTAAAATAGTCTATTAAGCTCCAAGATAGCAGTTTTAGTTGTTTTTAAGTCGATATAAGAATAAAGGAGTGAAATATTGGACTCTCAAAACAGGCAAATACGTCCACCATTACTAAACCGGCTTCTATTGAACCCCCTGACCATCCTATGCATAACCTTTGGTGCTGTCAGAGTGTAAACTGTCCATCATCTTACACAGAATAAATACCACATAGTTTGATTTGACTCTGTTAAAATGCAATTGGTTCACGATCATCAGTTCTATTTAGCTCGGCTGCATTGAAAATGACCTTGACTTCGGAGACTATATTATTGTGGACTCTTATTATTGTGGACATTAGACAGTACACCCAAAGGCACCCACTTGAACTTAATGTGTATTATTTACATGTACTCCATACATAAGGTGTCACACGCACTTGGAAAAGACTCAGGTACCTTTTAGGGGTCATTTTCAAACTCTATGATGAGCATCCCCGTCACTTCGTATGGGAGTGCCCCCAGGGTGTGTGCTTCAGTCTGCATGGTATACTACTAAACTTACACTATAAACTTAGTGAATAGAATAAATGCACTTTCATAATTTCTTTCATCCAAATAAACATTGGCCTGAAAAAAAGAAAGAAAAACATTTGTATTAATGCTTGTGTTATATTACAGTCAACTCTCTCTAAGTAAGATACCCTCGGAAGCAACCTTTGCTGTCTGGCTTAGCGAGGTGTCCGTCTTAGAGAGAGCGAATTTATAGTAAAACAATGTGGCAGGGACCAGACAAAGGTGTCCAGCTTAGAGAGGTGTCTGTCTTAGAGATAGTGAATTTATAGACCAGACAAAGGTGTCCAGCTTAGAGAGGTGTCTGTCTTAGAGATAGTGAATTTATAGACCAGACAAAGGTGTCCAGCTTAGAGAGGTGTCTGTCTTAGAGATAGCGAATTTATAGACCAGACAAAGGTGTCCAGCTTAGAGAGGTGTCTGCCTTAAGGCGTGGCTGCACGAGCGATGATTTGCTTGCACAGGCGACGCGATTTTTTTAAATCACCACGAGCGGTGAAAATCACCTGTGTAGCCACCCTTGCACAGGCAACGCGACAGCTGCAAAAAATCACAAAACAAAGTCGTGAGAATTTATTAAATGAGTTGAACTTTTCGTGACAAAATTGCGGACTCAGCTTTGTCGCTCGTGTAGCCACTCTGCAACTTTTTCCTTACACTCGCGATGCAACTAAAGCTCATCTAGCCAATAAGGTGCAAGAACGAAATCGAGGCTTTGGATTTTCAAAATGGCAGCCTTTATCGCCAGCATTTGTCGCTTGTGTAGCCACCACCGCGCATTGGTGATTTAAAAAAATCGTATCGCCTGTGCAAGCAAATTTAAATTGTTTGTGTAGCCGCGGTTTCAGAGATAGTGAATTCATAGGAAAACAGTGCAGCAGGGATCAGAAAAAGGTGTCCAGCTTAAAGAGGCGTCTGCCTCAGAGATTAAGTGAATTTATAGTAAAACAGTGCAGCAGGACCAGACAAATTACAGTAAAGGTGTTTGCCTAGAGAGAGTTGGCAATATGTCCAAATGTACTATACTCAATAGATTCATGGGTTTTTATCATGAGAGAGTGTATTCCAAGAGAGATAGAGAGAGAAACACTTAAACCGTGATCATCAGGTATAAAACTGAACAACTATTTTTAGAAAATGACATCACACAATGCAATAAACTTGAAGACCGAAAAATCAAAATGAGATAAAAATAAAACATTGTAGCAAAATAGAACAATCACTTTTTAAATAAACATTGTTATAATGGAATTTGCTTGACAAATTGACGTTCAAAACACGAGAAATTGCTGTTTGTTGACGAACGTACAAAACCAGCTATTTTCATGACAGTCGTTCATGATTTACAGCATTTTCTCGCTTTTAATACCGCATACTAACCATCCTTTGAATTTCAATGCCAGACCTAAAGTATCTTTTTGGAGGAATACTATTATCTACTTCAATAATACCAGCGCATTGAGATAAAAGCCGAATTCTTTCAGCAGGAGTTTTGCCTTCGGTGTCCGCCATTTTGAGAAATATGGAATACCTTGGGGAGTGGGGTTAAGATTATTCCAAGTGGGGGAGGGGAGGGGAGGGGAATGATCGACTCAAAGTGAAAGAAAATGGCGAAGTAGCTGGAGTAAATAAACTGTGTGGGAACTGAATGGGATGAATAGAGCAAAACAATATCAGAAGCATACTGACAGACAACAACAATGATCTAATAAAACAACAACAACAACAACTACCAACAACAACAACAAGTCAACTGACAACAACTACCACCACCAACAAGTCAACAACAACTACCAACAACAACAAGTCAACAATAACTACCAACAACAACAAGTCAACTGACAACTACCAACAACAACAAGTCAACAACAACTACCAACAACAACAAGTCAACAATAACTACCAACAACAACAAGTCAACTGACAACTACCAACAACAACAAGTCAACAACAACTACCAACAACAACAAGTCAACAACAACTATCAACAACAACAAGTCAACAACAACTACCAACAACAACAAGTCAACAACAACTATCAACAACAACAAGTCAACAACAACTACCAACAACAACAAGTCAACAACAACAAGTCAACAACAACAAGTCAACAACAGCAACATATAAACTGATAACAACAACATCAGTTTAATACATGTTACACAAACAATACATCACAACTAACAATACGGAATGCTGTGTCAGTGGACGTCAAATTAAGGGGGAGGGGGAGGTGCCTTTTAAATGTAAAGAAAGAAAAGCAAAGCAAAAAAAATACTCAAACTTTACGCAAATTCAAAGTCGAAACTTTCAAATGTACCGTACAAAGAAAAGAAAAAGAAAAGAAACAAAGTAAAAGAAAGAAGTTTATAGAAACGAAAAGTAAAAGAAAAGAAAAAAGAACGGAAATTAGAAAAGAAAAGAAAAAAGAAAGAAAAAGAAAAGAAAAACAGATAAAAAAGAACAACCAAAAGATGGCGTCCAATTTCAATTGCCATTGTTCAGTACTGACTAACCTCGATCGTGTTCATGTGGAAACACAAAAAGCATTTTCACCTGTATGAGAGGCTAGTCAGTCCAGAACAATGGCAAACTTATTGAAATTGGACGCCATTATTACTTCCGCATTCCTTTGATTTTAACGTGATGGTCGCGAGTTCGAATCCCACCCCTTATTTTTGCTTTTACTTCTCTTTCTCCCTGTTTGTTTCTTCTTTAAAATAATAATCGATATTATTAAATAAACATCAACTGACGACCACTAGTTTTAAGCACAAACAACATATATCTGAATAGCTAAATATGCTGCACTGCGTGACGTCTCGGTGTTTGCCAAGAAAGCCAGACAAGCAGCCGCATAACTTCAGTCGGGATCGAGAAGCAATCACATCGACAGTGCAACATCGCTTATAAAACTCTCTCTCTCGCTCTCTCGGTTCGTTGGAAACCATCGCAATGTGGAACATGTACATTCTTCTTAGCATTTGCATACAAGGTAAGGATGCCAATACTCCCGGCAATTCTGGGTCATAAAATGATCGATATCTATAGCAAAATAGTCTCCGAGAGTCTCTAGCTGACTTGACTTCGGACTCTCTACTATTAACTCTAGCCCGATTTTCAGACGGTCCTTGCCGGGTCAAAATTAAGTCAGGCTATGCTAACTCCGACTAAAGTTAGCTGTTGAGAGCGACTGGAGAGCTACTCTGGGCACAAATATTTTACAAAAACAAGTTTTCCAACTCATTAATAATTCACGAGTGATACAAAACTTTACAGAAACTTTGTTTTAACTCCGATTTTCTCAGTGAAAACATTAATATTATAGTGCAAAGTTGGATAAGTAGTTTATGGCCGATTCGCGAGGTGTTTGTATCTGCTCTTGGTGCACTTAGAAGGTCCGTATAAAGTCAGATACGGCACCGCCCATCTACTAATAAACACCCGAAAGGAAGTCACTTTTTTGGTGTTTGTCAAGTAACCCAGACAAGCAGCCGCAAACTTCAGTCGGGCGAAGCAATCACATCGACAGTGCAATATCGATAAACAACTCTCTCTCTCTCGGTTCGTTGGAAACCATCGCAATGTGGAACATGTACATTCTTCTTAGCATTTGCATACAAGGTAAGAATGCCAATCCTCCCTGCGATTCTGGGTCATAAAATCGATATCTATAGCAAAATAGTCTCCGAGAGTCTCTAGCTGACTTTCTGCGGACTCTCTACTATAAACTCTAACCCGATATTCAGACGGTCCTTGCCGGGTCAAAATTAAGTCAGGCTATGCTAACTCCGACTAAAGTTAGCTGTTGAGAGAGTCTGACAGCGACTGGAGAGCTACTCTGGGCACAAATATTTTACAAAAACAAGTTTTCCAACTCATTAATAATTCACGAGTGATGCAAAACCTTACAGAAACTTTGTTTTAACTCCGATTTTCTCAGTGAAAACATTAATATTATAGTGCAAAGTTGGATAAGTAGTTTATGGTATTCGCGAGGTGTTTGTATCTGCTCTTGGTGCACTTAGAAGGTCCGTATAAAGTCAGTTACGGCACCGCCCATCTACTATGAATAAACACCCGAAAGGAAGTCACTTTTTTGGCCGTTTGCCAAGTAAACCAGACAAGCAGCCGCAAACTTCAGTCGGGCGAAGCAATCACATCGACAGTGCAATATCGATAAACAACTTTCTCTCTCTCGGTTCGTTGGAAACCATCGCAATGTGGAACATGTACATTCTTCAAGTAATTCTTTGCTGGTTGGTGTAGACATGATTAGTTTGTTTGTTTCTTCAACCAAAACATTTTTATTTTAACTTGCTAATTTCCTTGCTCGCGCAAATTGTCTTTTTGTTTTGTTTTTGTTTTTGTTTTTGTTTGCGCGCGCTATTTGTTTACAACGTAATAGCCGTTAGTTTTGACGAATTACTACCATTTTACACCCTGAAGATGGACCATGTGTCCGAAAGCTTGGTTTTAAAATAAAAATGTTTTGGTTGAAGAAACAAACAAACTAATCATGTACATTTGTTGTGTTACCAAGTTTAAGATAGAGACTTGAATCAAAGACTTATTTGTTTGTTGATATTATCATTGTTTAATCAAAGTATTTTTAGACAGTCACGGTTTTGTGTAACAACATTTCCTGTAGTAATCGTGTAGGAATGCATGTTATCTAGTTTAAGGCATGTTTTCCCACACCTAGATTTCAGTAGAGTTTTAGTTACCGTCAAGGAGTGAACATCGGAGTTTTAAGGAGATTCTTAATTGGAGTACATAGGAGTTTATACATTAGGAGTTCTTGTAAACCCACGGAGTCTGGATCAGATGTAAGTTATCTCTTTCTTTCCTAGTATTCGTTTTGCTTATTATCTCTGTAATTTTGTAGAAACTAGCCCTTCAATGTAGGTAATTATGTATTCATTTATAGTTTTTACCGCTGGCGTTAGTGAATCTTGGATGTAATAAAGACATAAAATCTCGCTGTCCTACTTTCACTGAGCTGGTGGTTAATACTAGCGAACTTAGCAGTCATCACCCCGTGACTGACAACGCCGGAAACGCGACAACATTCTTCTTAGCATTTGCATACAAGGTAAGAATGCTAATCCTCCCTGCGATTCTTGGTCGGCATAAAATCGATATCTATAGCAAAATAGTCTCCGAGAGTCTCTAGCTGACTTGACTTTCTGCGGACTCTCTACTCTAAACTCTAACCCGATTTTCAGACGGTCCTTGCCGGGTCAAAATTAAGGTGGTTCCCGCATAATGAATGACCTGTTTGCCGTATTTTTTAACTCGCTCGCTCCGCGTCAATATTGTTTGGATTTTATTATGCTTAACACAAATACTAATTCAACTATTCTGCTTTTGAAAGGTTTATTCAAAATTATCATTGTAAGCCGCGTTTGTGAATGCCAGCTGATATCCAAACGACACTATTTTCACTAAAACTGCTGCCAAACGGTTTTCCCTCGTACGATTTTTTTTAAACTTCGTGAACGGCCTTTTACAGTGAGGACACACTAACCGGGACCACTTGAGCAAAACTGACCAATCAGATTACACCTGAAAATAATCACATTCCAACAAAAGCCATCTGCGCCAATCAGCATTATAACTATAATGCTGATTGGCCCAGACAACTTTTGTTGGAATGTGATTATTTTCAGGTGTAATCTGATTGGTCAGTTTTGCTCAAGTGGTCCCGGTTAGTGTGTCCTCACTGTAAGGTCCCTAGTAATGTTCTGACGAGGTAAGAAGAAAATTGTTCGAGCCGAAGTCACGTAACAACCGATAGGTCCAAATATTGACTCCAAAAATATGAACTGGTGATTTCGGCTCGATCAATTTCCTTCTTACCTCGTCAGAACATTACTAGGGACCTTAAATGGTCGTTCACGAAGTTTAAAAAAAATCGTACGAGGGAAAACCGTTTGGCAGCAGTTTTAGTGAAAATAGTGTCGTTTGAATATCAGCTGGCATTAACAAACGCGGCTTACAATGATAATTTTGAATAAATTAAACCGTCCAAAAGCAGAATGGTTGAATTAGTAATTGTGTTAAGCACAATAAAATCCAAGCAATATTGACGCGGAGCGAGCGAGTTAAAAAATACGGCAAACGGTCATTCATTATGCGGGAACCACCTTAAGTCAGGCTATGCTAACTCCGACTAAAGTTACTGACAGCGACTGGAGAGCCACTCTGGGGACAAATATTTTACAAAAACAAGTTTTCCAACTCATTAATAATTCACGAGTGATACAAAACCTTACAGAAACTTTGTTTTAACTCCGATTTTCTCAGTGAAAACATCGATATGATAGTGCAAAGTTGGATAAGTAGTTTATAGTATTCGCGAGGTGTTTGTATCATCTGCTCTTGGTGCACTTTAATAGAAGGTCCGTATAAAGTCAGATACGGTTCCGCCACCGGCACCGCCCATCTACTAATAAACACCCGAAAGGAAGTCACTTTAAACCAGGATCTGTGATGGGATTAAGATCAATGTGTACGTATTCCCCCCCCCCCCCCCCCCCCTTTGCAATGATCGCCCCACTATTGCAGTTGGTGTTATGTAACTAGTCGTTTCTAATAGAAAGTGAAGTGCTGCGAGTTGAATTATTTGCAGATTATTCATTCTACATATCAGGCAAATGATAATGACACTAGATAACAGATAATCTAAATTTAATCGATATAGTTATTACATGTAACTTGCAAGTGTAAGCATAAATTCAATACATAGGCGATTGATTGGAGTTTTGATTTGATTTTGCCTCAACCCCCGGGGGGGGGGGGGGGGGTACTCCCCTATATATGCTATACGGGTATGTGCCGCGGGATAGGGTATGGTTTTTGAGCTCCCAGGTCTGGGGTAGGGTATCATTTTTTGCCTTTTTAGTCTGGGATAGGGTACGTTTTGGTCTGGTATAGGGTATGGTTTCCGCAATAACGCCAATATCAGTCGCTATCAGTTTACATATCCCTTTAGCACGCTTTCAATTAAACAAAATAGCTCAATATGTCAGCGATATGCCACTTTGGTAAACACTCCATTGTTGAAACGATAAGTCTGGGATAGGGTATACATTTTTAAGCTTTAGTCTGGGATAGGGTATGGAAAATCAAAATTTTAAGTCTGGGATAGGGTCAGGGTTTTGAGGTGTCCGCGGCACACCCCTACCCAAAAATACCCTTAGTGCATTAATCGCTGTATCTTTCTTTAGGAAAATAGTAGCGGTCTAAAAATCAGTCAAAGGCTAGATTTCTCTTTCACTTACCTTGTCACAAATTGACATTTGTTTCACTTCAACATTGAGCTTGTTATATTAAAAAATATTGATCCACGTAGATGCCCTAAGTTCGGCCAGGTTGCCCTAAATTCCGGCCATAAATATAAGCAGGAATTGCTCGGTAAGTTTTACATTATCTTCCATATCGTTATTTAAGCAGTTCATGATTGTTTTTCTTTGTGTCCAAAGCTACTGATTAGCGTCGTATTTCTGCCAAATATAATCTGTTTACGCTCCATGACTTACGAGGAAATGTTTAAAGACTTTGCCCGCATGACTTAATTAAGATGCACGAAAACATGAATATTACTGAAGCGATTGTTTTTCCTACTTTCAAAACACATTTGAATTCCTGCCTAAAAAGCGGCCAGGAATCCCACAACTGCAGTTAATAAACCTAAACTCATCAATAATTCATACGATGATCTTGTTTGTCATTTTTTGAAATATACGAGAAATCACAGCGCTTTTAAAAAAGTTAAAATGGCCGGATTAGGGTACGGCCGGTATTTAGGGCAACACACTGTACACGTATTCCATCGTCAAACTGGACACGACTGAACACATCAGCACAGTGGCGAATCTAGGATTTTACAAAGGGGCGTGAATAATCATAAAGCTCTTTCAAGGTATATATTCTCCACCATATATTCTTCATCAGAGAGTCGACTGATTATAATTGTGACGCCAGGAGCGTAGCTAGTCTTTTTTGCTGCTACACAAAAGTGAACGAGGGCCGTAGCAGAGGCCAATGGGTGGGGAAGACGCGTAGCGAGCGCCGTATAGGCGTGAGGCGCTAGGGGGGTTTTGGGGCATGCCCCCCCAGAAAATTCTGAAATCCAGAGGCTCGGAAATGCTATTTCCAGCGTTCTCCAACAGTTATTTGTGATTTACGCGTATCGCTAATTACTTCCTACACTGTCTCAGCAAACAAATGCATATTGAAAATAGTATAACACTGGAGAATTTCGATGGATGAATCGATTCAGACAATCCTTTAATTAGCGAAAGTCCTTAATTATGAATCGCGCTCTGCTATGACCAAGGCTGGTTTTATTTTATACTCATCATGAGTTATTAATCACGATTGAGAAACCATTTCTTAAACTCGCGCTTCGTGTTGTATCAGGGGACTCCAAACACCTCGAAACAATAAAAGCATCTGTTTCTCGGTGTTTGGAACCCCTGATACAACACTCGCTCTCGTTTAAGAAATATTACTTCTTACCCCGTTTTTCTTTGATTTTTTTCTGTTATAAAATGTCTTGTGGTGAAACCAACTACATAACAACTAGTGTAGGATTTTGGGGAGATTTGGATCACTGTTCTTCTACGGCAGTGATCTAATATTGTTTTATATTCGCTTCATTTCCTTAGTGTTATGAAACAATGCTGTCTAGATCGAAATAATCAATAAAGTGTCATATCTACGAAATAAAATACTAGGCTAACCATAGGTCAAAAATTGCGACCTCCGAATTCAAAAACCAAGACAAATTGACAATCCTCCATGCACGTAAAAATGTTTTGATTTCGCGATCGTTTCTTGTCCATTTCAGCCGTGGGAACGGTCCATTCTGATTGGTTGATTTTTACAGAGATGTGATTTCCGCTGTCATGTTACATAGCGTGTATTAGTACATAGCCACGCTTCGCTCCGACGGCAATTATTATCACATACATACATACTTTATTAGGTTTTCCAACAAGGCTTTTCAAAACCCATATCACTGAAGAAAGACATTAGTATCAATCAATAAAAATCAACATACACTTTTTTTCGTTATCAATGTATACGTACTTTATCGATTTTGCTACACTTATGAACGGTCTCTTATGAACACCTATATCTTGAATTTAGAAAGTTTGGTACGGTTGGCGGCACGATAAACGAACGAGCTGTTAGGCAGATAATTCAGTGACAATGTCTCTGCATCTGGGATGACTTGGTTTCCAAGAGCTAGCATTTATACGGTACTAGGAGTAGGATTCGATCGACTACTTATGTTATCCACAGTGGCAATCAGTGCAGCGACTTAGCACACAACAGAGCTGAAAGACTAATAAAATAACATTGCCTTCCCCTCGATATGTTGCTAACTGAAGCGATCGTCAACAATAAATGAAGATCTTTACATAATTCCATCGAAGAAGAAGAATCGATAAAGTACGAGCAAAAAGGCTTCGAATCCAAAACACGAGATCACGAGTCACAAATGCCGAAATGAACGACGGGAACGTACGATATATGACGTCAGGGCAAAAGTCACGTGAAAAAAATCTTTCTCCACCCACTGAAAAACACAAATCGAGAATCGAGCTGGCATCTGAAACACAGGAAGCCCAACCAAAGATTAGCGTTGCTCCCAGTTCGCTCGCTGGGGCTCGCTCACTGGTCGCAATTATCATTTTTTTTACATATTACAAAATAACATTATCATTTCAACCGCCGCGTACATGATTCAGACATATCTGGCATATCTTTATCAACTCAAAACTACTCTACAGTTTCTAATCGACAGTCGTTCTAATCGGTTTTCCTCAATGGCAGCATTTTGTACCTATTAGGTAGACTAGTTACTTCCGTATTCCTTTGATTTTAACGTGATGTTCGCGAGTTCGAATCCCACCCTTTTATTAGATTTTTCTCCTCTTTCTCCCTTTAGTTTCTTCTTCAAAATAATAATCGATATTACTCATCAACTGACGACCACTAATTTTAAACACAAACAACATATATCTGAATAGCTAAATATGCTGCACTGCGTGACGTCTCGGTGTTTTCCAAGAAAGCCAGACAAGCAGCCGCATAACTTTAGTCGGGCGAAGCAATCGTGCAACATCGCTTATAAAACTCTCTCTCTCTCTCGGTTCGTTGGAAACCATCGCAATGTGGAACATGTACATTCTTCTTAGCATTTGCATACAAGGTAAGAATGCCAATTCTCCCTGCGATTCTTGGTCATAAAATCGATATCTATAGCAAAATAGTCTCCGAGAGTCTCTAGCTGACTTTCTGCGGACTCTCTACTAACTCGAGCCCGATATTCAGACGGTCCTTGCCGGGTCAAAATTAAGTCAGGCTATGCTAACTCCGACTAAAGTTAGCTGTTGAGAGAGTCTGACAGGGACTGGAGAGCTACTCTGGGCACAAATATTTTACAAAAACAAGTTTTCCAACTCATCAATAATTCACGAGTGATACAAAACCTTACAGAAACTTTGTTTTAACTCCGATTTTCTCAGTGAAAACATCGATATGATAGTGCAAAGTTGGATAAGTACTTTATAGTATTCGCGAGGTGTTTGTATCTGCTCTTGGTGCACTTAGAAGGTCCGTATAAAGTCAGATACGGCTCCGCCACCGGCACCGCCCATCTACTAATAACACTAATAAACACCCGAAAGGAAGTCACTTATGTTTCACATCTGGTGACTACTTTAAAAAAATATTTTTGTAGTATTCTTTTCGATAGGCATTGGATTGAATCAATAAACCCGAGTAATAAGATACTTCATTCTTGTCTAAACTCTAGTATTTATAGAACAGCTCGATAATGAAATGTTATAGTATTCAAACTTCATTGAATATTCATGATACTTTATGATGACGTCATTAGCATTATTTAAGACCAACTTAATTATGCAAAGGCGGGTCGCGATAAAAGGCTGAAACTGAAACGGCGGAAACGGAAACGGCTGAAAGAGCGGACAGTGCGGAAAGTGGAAAAAAAGCTGAAACGGCGGAAACGGCGGAAAGTGGTAAAAAGCTGAAACGACGGCGGAAAAGTGGTAAAAACTGAAACCTTTCCATAATTAACTTTCCAGTGGTGTCACAGATGCTGAATTTAATTTCCTTAAAATTTTGCATGTATATGAATTAAACATTTGATTTTGCAGACTTTGAGCAGAAAATAACGATTAATAACGAATATAAACGAATAGGGCCGAATAGTCGCGAATACTACCGTATAGTTCCGAAAATTCCAGGAAAATACTCAAATTACAATGATACTCGTGCCAGCTCGTGTCAGTTGTCTTTTGTAAGTGCTACGATCCACGATGGATCAAAAGAGCCCTTTACCCCCAGAGGTAATTTGGATAGACGACGAGCAAAGTACCTGTAGTTCAAGCAGTGATAATGAGTATTCACCATTCTCGAGGTAAGTACGTGCTAACATGCATCCAGTGTTATTCCATGATATCAAGCGTGTAGATAAGATAGCTTAGCATGAATATAAACTGTATCCACTCGTCGTATTTAAATGACGTTCCCCAATTGCAGCTCGGTGACTCAATTGGAAATAACATGACTTACTAGAGAAGGCAGTCCCTACTATCGACCATGAAAAGATAGCCAAAGTAGTAGGACATCACACGTTCGAGCAGTTTAATTTATTAATTTACAAACATATACAAACTTTAAGGAAATTAAATGAAGAGGTTTGTGATTATGGAAAGGTTTCAGCTTTTTACCACTTTTCCGCCATTTCAGCTTTTTACCACTTTTCCGCCGTTTCCGCCGTTTCAGGTTTTTTCCACTTTCCGCCGTTTCAGCTTTTTACCACTTTCCGCACTTTCCGCACTTTCCGCTCTTTCAGCCGTTTCCGTTTCCGCTTTCCTCCGTTTCAGTTTCAGCCTTTTATCGCGACCCATGCAAAGGCGTCTGTTCGCAACGGTCGTCAGAAGAACTAGTCGTGATGTCTTCAGCGCGTCCGGTAACGGATCCAGGAGCAATTACTGGCATTAGACGGACTGTAAGAGTCTTGAATCAGCAAAACACAGCTTCGTTGGTTAATTGAGTCCTGTGATTATACAAATGCTTCTTCGATTAAGTTCCGCCGGTGGTGAGTGGGACTGACTAGCGTCACGACGCCAGCTACGAATTCGGTTCTGATGCGGCTGCCTTGGAAGGCAATCAGTCAAGCCTTTAATTCTTACCTGAGGGATTTGCTTCATTGCCCTAATCAGTGTAATTGTCCCTTTCCCGCCGTTTTACATTCTGATGGGTTTAAACCGGTATTCAAACTTCATTGAATATTCATGATACTTTATGATGACGTCATTAGCATTATTTAAGACCAACTTAATTATGCAAAGGCGTCTGTTCGCAACGTTCGGAAGTAAGAGTAAAGTCGTAACACGTAACACGTTAGACACTCACTCTTTTGTTTTCTTTTGTTTCTTTGCATCAAATAAACACTGACAGCTAATTAGTAGTGCACAGGTTTATTGGAATCACTCTATGTCCATGAAACAGTACTAACTAATTACTCGGGCCCAGGCCGCAGGCCGCCCGAGTTAGAAAATGCGGATTTCGGTAGTAGTAGTAGTAGTAGTAGTAGTAGTAGTAGTTTTGTTCGGCTTCAAAATGACGAGTATGCGACGTATTTAATCGTATCCGGAGTTTCAAGATTACTCCGCAGATTTGAAAAGATAAAGGAGACACAGGACTCAAGTAGATTATGAATCTTAGTTTTGAAAGCAGCTGTAGATCTTCAAGCTATTAAAAGGTCAGGATTCTAGTTCATCGTTCAATGACTAGAAGTGGTAAAAGGACTAGAAGCTCGCTTAAAATATATATATTTTAAAACAAACGCGAGGCCGTTATCGGAACCATCTGACCTATGCAACCTCAAGACGTATCATGTTCGTACTCACCGGACTAATAGTCTCCCTCGTCACTCAACTGTCACTGATTGTCATGACGTCAGAGAAATTATATTGTATTGAAGAAGATGTCCTTGTTTTATTCGACGTTCGAACCGTAACTCGAACCCGAACTCGATTCCAAACTCGACGTTTCGGGATCTGAAGCTAGAGAGGGGGCCTTTACACAAACTCATCAAAATCAAATCAATTGAACTCAAAGTCAAAAGGTAATCAAATGAACTCAAAGGCAAATCAAATGAACTCGACACATACATGTATATACATAGTCTCCCTCGTCACGCAACTGTCAGTCATTGTCAGGTCTCTCCTCACGCAGCTGACATTGTCCTTGTTCTTCAACCAACTGGCATTCATTTTCAAGTACTTCCTCGAACAACTGACATTTTCCTTTTCACAATGCCCGAGTGAACGCTCATTGAGCGTCTTGTTAGTACTAAATAGCACTGATGAAACAATAGAAAACAATGGAGATAACACTATTTAGTACTATTTAGTAATAGTACTATTTCACGGACATATGGTTTGTACTCTACCTCAATTTGCCGATACAAAATCAATGTTGTGTTAACAGGTTTTCTGAGCGTCCATTCCTTGAGCTCAGACGAAAATCTACGTTCTAACCTCGACCATTTCCACACCACACGTAATGATTACGTCAACCCGGAAGAAAAGACTAAAGCACGTGATTACATCGTGAAAACCTTCAACGACTTTGGACTTGACACGTGGACAGAGGAATTTCCATCCAATCAGGCTAAAGTAAGAATGATTTCAACACCACAGGCAGCCCATTGCCACAGGGAGCCCAATAATATCCCGAACGTCTTTTTATGGGCTTCCTGTGATAAAGCGAGCGAGAGACGATCCGTACCGCAGGGAGCCCAATAATAACTCGCGCATCTTTTTATGGACTTCCTGTGGCAAAGCGAGCTGGAGACGATTCCGTGCCACAGGGAGCCCAATCATATCCCGCGCGTCTTTTTATGGGCTTCCTGTGGTAAACGAGCGAAAGACGATCCGTGCCACAGGGAGCCCAAAATATTCCGCGCGTCTTTTTATTTTAACCGTGAAAGGCTCCGAGAGAAACCTCAGAAATGCATATCGTTGGGATGCCTGTGGTTCTCTGTTCTTCAACACACCAACTTCTTTATTCGCCAATTGTGAGAATTGTGGGAGTGTTTTAGGGGAGGGGAATATAATTGCTGTGGGTTAAATTAACATAAACTCACTTTGATACATCACTATTCCAACTATTCATCACTATCGAATATGAAACGTCCCCTAAAACAGTATTTTACTCTCTTCGCTAGTACCCAGGAATCAACGTGATTGGCCGCGTGAGTGGACGGTATACTGGAACGAGTAAGGATAAAATCGTGATCATCGGTGCTCACTACGACACTGTGAAAACTACTAAAGGTGTAGATGACAACGGTTCTGGAATATCGACGTTGCTTCAGGCAATAGCGAATTATAAAAGCACAAGTAGGTGTAGATAATTTATTCAACTCAATAGAAATCATAACCGTGACGTGTGGATTTTCTCTACATCAACAAGACGCTCAATGAGCGTACACTCGGGCTTATGACAAGGACAATGTCAGTTGCGTGCTCAAGCATGTTAAGGCCTGGGTCTTGTGCCTAATTACTCGGGCCCTTCCGAAGGAAGCCCGAGTTAGAAAATACACTTTCTTTTTTTATTTTTTTTTATTTTTTTTCAGGTGATGGAATGAAGAAAAAATGCGAAGAATGCGATGTATTTGATCCTATCGAGTTTCAAGATTTCTCATCATAGATCTTCAAGCTATTAAGTTCAGGATTGTAGTTGATCATTCCACGATGAAGCTAAGGCGCGTTTGCTTTTGTTATAAATGAAACGACATCTTTCAGAGTGGGCCCACACGAATAGCCGTATGCTTTTGTCTGTGAAATGAGCCTGTTTAAAGCCCGTGTTTTATCGGCTGTTCTATAACGCCTTTCCACGAACTCGAACTCATATCCAAAAATGAATTGAGACAAAGGCGATCGAGCAAGGTCAATGTTCGAAAATCCGTGTTCTTTTCAGTAAGATGACAGTTGTAAAGTGATCCTTATCTGAGTCATACATCTATTACCGGCGACCTAATTTTAGAACCGTTGATTTAAAACCGAATTTCCACGCTCAAAACAGGTCAGTGAACGGCAAAAATACAATCGAAATCAAAACGTCCTTAGATTTTAGGGATCTATTACAGAAGAAGACGCTCAATGACGAGGGAGACTTGTGTCTGACTCATAGATAAAGATCTCCGCGGACTCTTGTTATAATTAAACTCACGACCAACGCCGTACAACGCGGGTCATGTATAACTCCATCTATTGACAGAAAGCTATATGTACGGAAGTCATGCAAACAGTCGAGCCAGTCGAGTTATTTTCAGTAACTCATGATGGATGTTTATTTTATTCCACGTTTGAAAAATTCAGAAGGAAAAGGAATCGTAAAAATCGTACTTCAAAACTACATCAAAGCATTTAAGGCAAGCAAGGTCAATGTTCGTAAATCGAGATCGTATAGCCCTTCATCTGGCAGACATATAGTCTCCCTCGTCACGCAACTGTCAGTCATTGTCAGGTCTCTCCTCACGCAACTGACATTGTCCTTTTCATAAGCCCGAGTGTACGCTCATTGAGCGTCTTGTTACTCGGGCCCTTCCGAAGGAAGCCCGAGTTAGAAAATACACTTTCTTTTTTTTCTTTTTATTATTACTCGGCCCTTCCGAAGGAAGCCCGAGTTAGAAAATACACTTTCTTTTTTTTTTTTTTTTTTTCAGGTGAAGGAATGACAAAAAAATGCGAAGAATGCGATGTATTTGATCCTATCGAGTTTCAAGATTTCTCATCATAGATCTTCAAGCTATTAAGTTCAGGATTGTAGTTGATCATTCCACGATGAAGCTAAGGCGCGTTTGCTTTTGTTATAAATGAAACGACATCTTTCAGAGTGGGCCCACACGAATAGCCGTATGCTTTTGTCTGTGAAATGAGCCTGTTTAAAGCCCGTGTTTTATCGGCTGTTCTATAACGCCTTTCCACGAACTCGAACTCATATCCAAAAATGAATTGAAAAGCAAATGAACATGACCTCGCTATGCGATGTTTGTTGCTTAATTGTAATATTACGTGTACAGTTATGTCCTTGAGTATTTATAATTAAACTCACGACCAGCGATGTAGCAACATCTATTGACAGAAAGCTATATGTACAGAAGTCATGCAAACAATCGAACCAGTCGAGTTATTTTCAGTAACTCACGATGGATGTTTATTTTATTCCACGTTTGAAAAATTCGTGTTCTTTTCAGTAAGATGACAGTTGTAAAGTGATCCTTATCTGAGTCATACATCTATTAGGCGACCTAATTTTAGAACCGTTGATTTAAAACCGAATTTCCACGCTCAAAACAGGTCAGTGAACGGCAAAAATACAATCGAAATCAAAACGTCCTTAGATTTTAGGGATCTATTACAGAAGAAGACGCTCAATGACGAGGGAGAATTGTGTCTGACTCATAGATAAAGATCTCCGCGGACTCTTGTTATAATTAAACTCACGACCAACGCCGGTCATGTATAACTCCATCTATTGACAGAAAGCTATATGTACAGAAGTCATGCAAACAGTCGAGCCAGTCGAGTTATTTTCAGTAACTCATGATGGATGTTTATTTTATTCCACGTTTGAAAAATTCAGAAGGAAAAGGAATCGTAAAAATCGTACTTCAAAACTACATCAAAGCATTTAAGGAAAGCAAGGTCAATAGTTCGTAAATCGAGATCGTATAGCCCTTCATCTGGCAGACATATAGTCTCCCTCGTCACGCAACTGTCAGTCATTGTCAGGTCTCTCCTCACGCAACTGACATTGTCCTTTTCATAAGCCCGAGTGTACGCTCATTGAGCGTCTTGTTATATTTTTTTTCAGGTGAAGGAATGACAAAAAAATGCGAAGAATGCGATGTATTTGATCCTATCGAGTTTCAAGATTTCTCATCATAGATCTTCAAGCTATTAAGTTCAGGATTGTAGTTGATCATTCCACGATGAAGCTAAGGCGCGTTTGCTTTTGTTATAAATGAAACGACATCTTTCAGAGTGGGCCCACACGAATAGCCGTATGCTTTTGTCTGTGAAATGAGCCTGTTTAAAGCCCGTGTTTTATCGGCTGTTCTATAACGCCTTTCCACGAACTCGAACTCATATCCAAAAATGAATTGAGACAAAGGCGATCGAGCAAGGTCAATGTTCGAAAATCCGTGTTCTTTTCAGTAAGATGACAGTTGTAAAGTGATCCTTATCTGAGTCATACATCTATTACCGGCGACCTAATTTTAGAACCGTTGATTTAAAACCGAATTTCCACGCTCAAAACAGGTCAGTGAACGGCAAAAATACAATCGAAATCAAAACGTCCTTAGATTTTAGGGATCTATTATAGAAGAAGACGCTCAATGACGAGGGAGACTTGTGTCTGACTCATAGATAAAGATCTCCGCGGACTCTTGTTATAATTAAACTCACAACCAACGCCGTACAACGGTCATGTATAACTCCATCTATTGACAGAAAGCTATATGTACAGAAGTCATGCAAACAGTCGAGCCAGTCGAGTTATTTTCAGTAGCTCATGATGGATGTTTATTTTATTCCACGTTTGAAAAATTCAGAAGGAAAAGGAATCGTAAAAATCGTTCTTCAAAACTACATCAAAGCATTTAAAGGGGGACTAGTACGTAAATCGTTCAAAGTTTGATTTAGCTGAAACTTCACTGAAATATTCTCAAAGACCCATACAATCACTGGTTAATTTTTTTCTCAAAAATTCCAATGGAAAGTAATACATTTTTATAAATCTTTAGAGGTGCCAGTGACGTCACTGACTCAACCCAAAGAATCGTCACAGCTTCGCTCCATACATTTCTTCATGTTTAATGTCTTGAACTATTTTATTTCTATGAAGCTAAACGTTTGTGTGAAGGAGTTTTCTTACCTTGTATGTGCTTAGGTTTGATTGTTTGACTAGTTTTCTTCAGGGCAGAGCTGTTATCTGAACAAACCGTTCAGATATTTTGATCACAAAATACAAAGAAATGTATGGAGCTGAGTTTGGGTTGAGTCAGTGACGTCACTGACATCTCTAAATATTCATAAAATGTATTACTTCCCATTGGAATTTTTGAGAAAAAAATTAACCAGTGATTGTATGGGTCTTTGAGATTATCTAAGTGAAGTTTCAGCTAAATCAAATTTTGAACGATTTACGTACTAGTCTTTTAAGGCAAGCAAGGTCAATGTTCGTAAATCGTATAGCCCCCTTCATCTGGCAGACATGTAATCTCCCTCGTCACGCAACTGTCAGTCATTGTCAGGTCTCTCCTCACGCAACTGACATTGTCCTTTTCATTTTATATAGAACTGCCGCGTAGGCTATTTAAAACAGAATTTCCACGCTCAAAACAGGTCAGTGAACGGCAAAAATACAATCGAAATCAAAACGTCCTTAGATTTTAGGGATCTATTGCAGAAGAAGACGCTCAGTGACAAGGGAGACTATTTCGGTCGGTGACTCATAGATAAAGATCTCCGACTCTTGAAAGTACGCTGTCATACGTATTTAAACGTATTTGAGGTCACTTGAGGTCACATCTTAATCTAACAGAAGCAGCTTTTGATTTTTAATCGATAATTCCTTTCTGATTTCGAGATAAATCGAACAAGATATTTTAATGTATAGGCAGAGACAGCAGATTGGTCGAGCTTTGTCACATCATACTGAATCAACTGGATGTTTAAAAATACGAAGTTCTAACTCATGATGGATGTTTATTTTATTCCACGTTTGAAAAATTCAGAAGGAAAGGAATCGTAAAAATCGTACTTCAAAACTACATCAAAGCATTTAAGGCGAGCAAGGTCAATGTTCGTAAATCGAGATCGTATAGCCCTTCATCTGGCAGACATATAGTCTCCCTCGTCACGCAACTGTCAGTCATTGTCAGGTCTCTCCTCACGCAACTGACATTGTCCTTTTCATAAGCCCGAGTGTACGCTCATTGAGCGTCTTGTTAGTATAAAATCACGATTTTATTTACTACAGAACGAATAGTAAGGCTTTGAGAATAAAACTCGGTCAAATGCTTTAGTCCCTTGAAGTCTTTAAAATTTAGTGGTCATGATGGTATAAGGTGTGTCACGTGATCGACCACGTGATCTTGAAGTTTTAAGAAATTCAGTTGAAAATGGGCCGTATAGAAACTTTTCTAGGAATGATCAATAACGCATTAATGAATGACATTTGTAGAGATCTTTTCAATTCTGCCTGGAATGGTTGTCCCTCGTTGCTTTTTTGGGAGATAATCGACAAAACAGGTCACGTGACCATGTTTTTCAATTTTGTGTTTTATTTTTCTCAGTACCACAAATCTGTAGACATCCATTCCACACGGATTATTGTTTGTTTCAACGGGCTTAATGATTTAACACCAAAAACGTTTGGTAATAAACGTGATAAAGTCGGCCCGTATTTTTACGTTATTTTTGGCGGGTTTATGGTCATGTGACAACCAACCGATAACACTACTATACCAAAACATGTCCAGATCCTTTACCTTAAGCAATTCCCATGGTATACGACATGAAAATCATGCAGATTTAAACACAAACCTGCTTTTTTAAGCGAAAGATATTAAATCTACGCGGGGGGTCGATTCCCTCTGGAGACCCAGGCCTTAACATGCTTGAGTGAGGAGAGACCTGACAATGCCTGACAGTTGCGTGACGAGGGAGACTATGTATAGCTGAGCGAACAATAACTATTTGACACGTTTGTGGCGATATCAATATGCAACCTCAAGTGACCTCAAGTACGTTTAAATATGTAATACAGACGTACCTACACGAATCTTTATGAGTCATCGACATAAATTGTTTCTCGTCACGCAACTCTCATTGTCATATTAAATACCCGACTATACGCTCATTGAGCGTCTTCTTCTGTAACAGATCCCTAATCTCTAATGACGTTTTGATTTTGATTGTATTTTTGCCGTTCACTGACTTGTTTTCAGCGTGGAAATTCTGCTTTAAATAGCGCTGTGCCGCGGTTCTAAAATTAATGCGCTTTTGTATTGTGCAAGTATATAAATAGGCTATTAAAACAACTTTGGCATGACCCCAAATTTCGGACATTGAGCTTGTTTAGCTTTGCTTTAATTGATGAAGTTTTGAAGTATGATTTCTACGATTTCTTTTCCTTCTGAATTTTTCAAACGTCGAATCGAATAAACATCCATCATTATATATCTGAGAAATGTGTTTCGTTTTATTGCCGGATACTTTTTAAACGGTTTTTCACGGCGCGTGACGACAGTCAGGCAGCAAGCAAAGCGATATTAGCTATCTAAACAAAATCTACTGAAAAATCAAACCCTTGCTCTCTAGCTTCAGAGACATAATACGAAGCTGCTCAGTAACGGATTATTAACGACATGTTGCTTTCAAAACTAAGATTCATAATCTACTTGAGTCCTGTGTGTCGTTTGTCTTTTCTTATCTGCTGAGTAATCTTGAAACTCGATACGATTAAATACGTCGCATACTTTCGTCATCCTTGAGCCGAACAAAACTACTACTACTACTACCGAAATACGCATTTTATAACTCGGGCTTCCTTCGGAAGAGCCCGAGTAATGAGGGTTTATCACTTAATTTCAAAACTCATAGGACCACAGGAAGCCCAAGCTGTGGTTTTGTGGAGAATATCGTAAAAATATTTTCTCCTGTAAATACTGTAATAAAAGACTTGAAACTGTGGTAGTGTCTTGTGGTCTTTATTTACTATACCTGTGCAAATTTAGTTCAGCGAATTTCAGCATTTTTTAGTGTCTCCCCTTCTTTCTTTACTGGGTGAGGGGAGACACTAAAAAATGCTGAAATTCGCTGAAAATTTGCACAGGGATAGTAAATAAAGACCACAAGACACTACCACAGTTTCAAGTCTTTTATTACAGTATTTACAGGAGAAAATATGTTTACGATATTCTCCACAAAACTACAGCTTGGGCTTCCTGTGATAGGACAACTGAAAAAATGATTATCATAGCTGGAAAGAGAGCTCGTTGAAATTAGTAAAAATGTGAAGTTTGGAAAAGATCGCTCCACAAATGAGGGTTTATCACATAATTTCAAAACTCATAGGAAAAAAAATGATTATCATAGCTGGAAAGAGCTCGTTGAAATTAGTAAAAATGTGAAGTTTGGAAAAGATCGCACCACAAATTACGAAGATATGAATTTTCAAAAATTGAAAACCTTTGTTGGAGGCAAGAGTTGCCAAAATTTCGATTTTTGAAAATTCATATCTTCGCAATTTGTGAAGCGATCTTTTCCAAACTTCACATTTTTACTAATTTCAACGAGCTCTTTCCAGCTATGATAATCATTTTTTGTCCTATAAGTTTTGAAATTACGTGATTAAACCCTAATTAATCGTATCTTCAAAATGTTGATAAAATCTGAAATTCTACAACTTTTCACATTTTGACGTCATCTGTGCATCTAAGAGTACAGACGCACGGGAAGATAACTGATCTATATTTGGTTGATAATAGATAACGCTAAATGCAAGCAGAACCACACATTGCTGTTTGTGGCCTTTGACCTTGAGGAAAACCAAGCATGTGCCAATCTGTCCAGTTGTTCTTGTAGTGGAACGCTTTGTGGAAGTGGTTTCTTTGTCAAGAACCTGACCAGGTAATGTGTACAAGTATAGATACAATACAGTGACCAGGTAATCTGTACAAGTATAGATACAATACAGTGACCATGCAGGTAATCTGTACAAGTATAGATACAATACAGTGACATTAAGGTAATCTGTACAAGTATAGATACAATACAGTGACCAGGAAATCTGTACAAGTATAGATACAATACAGTGACCAGGTAATCTGTACAAGTATAGATACAATACAGTGACCAGGTAATCTATACAAGTATAGATACAATACAGTGACCAGGTAATCTGTACAAGTATAGATACAATACAGTGACCAGGTAATCTGTACAAGTATAGATACAATACTGTGACCAGGTAATCTGTACAAGTATAGATACAATACAGTGACCAGGTAATGTGTACAAGTATAGATACAATACAGTGACCAGGTAATGTGTACAAGTATAGATACAATACAGTGACCAGGTAATCTGTACAAGTATAGATACAATACAGTGACCAGGTAATCTGTACAAGTATAGATACAATACAGTGACCAGGTAATCTGCACAAGTATAGATACAATACAGTGACCAGGTAATCTGTACAAGTATAGATACAATACAGTGACCAGGTAATCTGTACAAGTATAGATACAATACAGTGACCAGGTAATCTGTACAAGTATAGATACAATACAGTGACCAGGTAATCTGTACAAATATAGATACAATACAGTGACCAGGTAATCTGCACAAGTATAGATACAATACAGTGACCAGGTAATCTATACAAGTATAGATACAATACAGTGACCAGGTAATGTGTACAAGTATAGATACAATACAGTGACCAGGTAATCTGTACAAGTATAGATACAATACAGTGACCAGGTAATGTGTACAAGTATAGATACAATACAGTGACCAGGTAATCTGTACAAGTATAGATACAATACAGTGACCAGGTAATCTGTACAAGTATAGATACAATACAGTGACCAGGTAATCTGTACAAGTATAGATACAATACAGTGACCAGGTAATCTATACGTCAAGCATAGATACAATACAGTGACCAGGTAATCTATACAAGTATAGATACAATACAGTGGCCAGGTAATCTGTACAAGTATAGATACAATACAGTGACCAGGTAATCTATACAAGTATAGATACAATACAGTGACCAGGTAATCTGTACAAGTATAGATACAATACAGTGACCAGGTAATCTGTACAAGTATAGATACAATACAGTGACCAGGTTATCTGTACAAGTATAGATACAATACAGTGACCAGGTAATCTGCACAAGTATAGATACAATAATGTCATTTCTCCTGTGTCAAACATTATGCGCTGAAACTTCGCTCTTTTACTAATTTCGAGCTGCTCTTTTCATTTCTGGAGTTCATTTTGACACTGATGTTTGATTTATGGGAGTTAGGGTCACGTGACCTCTTAGTGCAAGTCGCCTATCCCTAATGTAACACTTACGTTCTACAGGCAGCTAAATGGTACCGGGGGCACACTACAGGGTGCGTTCATTCTGGAGACGATCATGAACTACAACACCATACCTAACTCTCAAAATCTACCAGATTTGGTTAAGAAGTATTTGCCTACTGAATACGGGAAGATTCAGAGTAATCAATTCAGGGGAGATTTTCTAGCCGTCATTGGAAGAAAAGACGACGATAAGGCACTGGCTACTTGGTTGGTTTCAAACTTCGATCAAGGTCTGTAACATAATCTTTGAATTTCGATTTAGAGTCGTTTTGGTATGAGTGGGCTACCTGTGGTTAGTGGTACCACAGGTAACCCACTCGTCGAATAGAGTCGTTTTCATATGAGTGCGCTACCTGTGGTTAGTGGTACCACAGGTAACCCACTCGTCGAATAGTAACCCATTCTCACTCCTAAATGTGTCCGCTCATAGACTCGTTGGTTAAGTTATGGGAGGAATGAGATTTGACCGAGGCTATGAGCGGGGCGCGAAAAAGCGGACGAGTATTACGTCAGGTCTCCTGGTCAGGTAGAGAGTGTCGCTGAAGGAGAGGAGGGTGGGTCGAACGAACAACCTTGCCGCCTTTCTGAAATCATCAAAAAGCCCTGAACTGGGGTGCGAGGGGTCTTAAATATCAAACTAAAAGCATATGGCAATGCTGTGAACTCTAGCCAGGGAATTGCCAAGGGAATTGGGCCTTTAACCTAACGCCCGCTCGCATTTCGCGGCATTTTTAGCAGTGAGAATAGTCCCTAATATCCGTACATTTCTGTTGACAGGACGTTTTCAAGCCATGAGCATTCCCTTGCCATTTAATGGCAAAACAACCTCCCTTCCATCTGAAATGCAAGATGCCATGGTAGATTTCGTCAGGAGTGACCACGCCCAATTTTGGAACAGTGCGAATTCCTGGCCAGCGGTATTTATAACAGACACAGCGGACTTCCGTGGTTACATGAAGACTTGTTACCATGAAATGTGTGACGACATGGACCACGTGACACCCGACATGATTACATTCATGGGGAAGACCGCTGACGCACTCGTGGGCGCGGTACACAAAATGACTGAACGAGATTGTTCGGTTTCTCAAAAATCGTGTAAGCATGAACTATTTTACTTCGCCACTGGCCGAAAGAAACCCAGGCTCTGGGGACGAGATTGTATTTTACTGACATGGGTGAAAAGCGTATTGTGCATGCTCGTTACATGGCTTAAGTCGACTACAGAATCAGAATAGACAGGAGCCCATAAGTAGGAGCATCCATGCATTAAAGTCTGTCACGGCGTTTGAACAAGTTTGGCTATTTTTAGAACACGAAATTGACCAATCACTGTTGCTGCAAATTAACGAGTTGCAGCAAATAAAACGAGTTGCTGCAAATAAAACGAGTTACTGCAAATAAAACGAGTTGCTGCAAATAAAACGAGTTGCTGCAAATAAAACGAGTTGCAGCAAATAAAACGAGTTGCTGCAAATAAAACGAGTTGCTGCAAATAAAACGAGTTGCTGCAAATAAAACGAGTTGCTACAAATAAAACGAGTTGCTGCAAATAAAACGAGTTGCTACAAATAAAACGAGTTGCTACAAATAAAACAAGTTGCTGCAAATAAAACGAGTTGCTACAAATAAAACGAGTTGCTACAAATAAAACGAGTTGCTGCAAATAAAACGAGTTGCAGCAAATAAAACGAGTTGCTGCAAATAAAACGAGTTGCTGCAAATAAAACGAGTTGCTGCAAATAAAACGAGTTGCTACAAATAAAACGAGTTGCTACAAATAAAACGAGTTGCTGCAAATAAAACGAGTTGCTGCAAATAAAACGAGTTGCTACAAATAAAACGAGTTGCTACAAATAAAACGAGTTGCTGCAAATAAAACGAGTTGCAGCAAATAAAACGAGTTGCTGCAAATAGTTGCTGCAAATAAAACGAGTTGCTACAAATAAAACGAGTTGCTACAAATAAAATGAGTTGCTGCAAATAAAACGAGTTGCTGCAAATAAAACGAGTTGCTGCAAATAAAACGAGTTGCTACAAATAAAACGAGTTGCTGCAAATAAAACGAGTTGTTACAAATAAAACGAGTTGCTACAAATAAAACGAGTTGCTGCAAATAAAACAGGAAGTGCACAGTGATTGGTCAATTTCGTGTTCTAAAAATAGCCAAACTTGTTCAAACGCCGTTACATTGACTCAAGTGTAGCATGGATGCTCCTACTTATGGGCTCCTAGAATAGACAACTAATGAAAATGCGCTGTTTTTTACATATAAATCGAATTTCTCTCATATAAATTTACCAGACACAGAAAAGAATAAAACCAAGAAAGTGTGAAAAGCTGAGCTCCTAGTTCCCATTAATAACAACAAGTTTCGTGAATTTAGTTTTCCCGCCAAAATGTAAATATTTTGTTTTGGAAAAACGATCAACGCGCGTCGCCATTTTCCCGCCATTTTGCGAGCATGCGCAGTGAGTTTTTACTAGTATTCTCGTGTCCGATTGCATTTCTTCGTTGTTGCTGCTACCATCTAAGATGATTACGCTATCGGTAAAGATACCATTCGACTGCTCGTAAGGACAAAACATTTGCGCTGATTATCTCCTTATTTATCGGATACCATTTAGCTGTTCGTGAGATACCATTGAAAGGCTCTTGCGGATCGAAGCCATTTTAATGCTTCTTTTTGGGATAGTATCCATTTATACGTAAGAATACCATTCAACTGTTGTTGTGAATATCAATTTATTAGGATTTCTTCTTAAACTATTCGCCAAAATAATGTCTCTCGAGGGGAACTCAATGCAAATTTTGGTCATTTTTCATGTAATTCTGAATATTAACTTACATTTAAATGTTTTTGCGAGAAAAATCATTCGAAAAGCGAGCTACGAGACGCCATCTTGGATTTTGATCGCGGTTGCGGAAACGGTCAGCGTTGTGACGCATGACAGTGGTGTGACGTCATATCGTCCAACCACGCTTCTTGACGATTTGACTCAGGTTTGTTTACAAACTAATAAATACTCATTCTTTCAGATTGCAACACTGACTCGCCTATAAAAAGCAACGAAGAGACCATTTCATCTCCATCCTACCCCTCTGAGTACCCAAATGGCGTCAACTGCAGCTGGATCAAGAAGTCTGAACATCCGCAGATGTTGGAGTTTATGGATTTTGATTTGGAGGAGAGTTCCAACTGTACGTCTGACTATGTGGAAGTGACAACCGGTGCCACCAAGGGTAAGGACTGCTTCATAGTCTGCGCAGTGGGAGGGGGTGGGGATCGAATGCACGCTGTTGTAAATTCTTGAAGCAGTGACGTCACGTATTTCAAGGGCAATGCATTTCAAACTCGGCCACAAAAATCCTTAGCACTGACATCACCGTCACTTTAAGCCCCAAGTACCACTCCCTGGGGAGGAGACAGTCGTACACATTTGTTCATTGTGGTCTATGTTTCGTCAAAGAGCGTATACTGTGGCTCGACCAAACCACAGTCACTTTAAACCCCAAGTACCACCCCCTGGGGGTGGGCACAGTACACATTTGTTCATTGTGGTCTGGTTTCGTTATAGAGCGTTACTGTGGCTCGACCAAACCACAGTCACTTTAAACCCCAAGTACCATCCCCTGGGGAGGGCACAGTACACATTTGTTCATTGTGGTCTGTGTTTCGTTATAGAGCGTTACTGTGGATCGACCAAACCACAGTCAATCTCTACCTCAGAGAAAACAGTGCGAGTTCGTTTCGTCTCGGATGCGTATGTCACCAAGAAGGGATTCAAAATCACTTGGACAACGAAAGGCACAACCGCTGGGGCTACGCGATTTTACGGTAAGAAAAGTAGTAAAAAACTGCAAAACAGCCCCTGTTGGTCGGGCCGCGAGAGAATGAGGCGAGACGAAAAGACGCGAGGGAAGTCAGGCGAGAATGAGAGACGCGCGAAAAAGTAGCGACTTTAATTTCTTCTGATTTTCCTTGGTTTTCTTTCCATCCTTCTCCTTCTCACTTCCTCTCTGCTATCTCATCTCCTTCACAATTATATTAGGGAGGTGTCCTGTCTTGATGAGATGAACACCCAAGAAACGAGGGAGGGGAGGGACAGGTTTATGTTTTGACTTATTTAATTTACTATCAAAATATTAGTTATTTCCGAATTTAACGAAAGGAGGTGGGATCCCTTCCCCCCTATGGCCCTTCCCCTGCTACTGTGTCGTTCACTTCTCTCCTGTGGTCATTTAACGGCGCGGGACTCTTATATACATACAGTAACGTAACGTCGTAATGTTATTTGGTTGTACAGGTCCCCAGTCCCTCGTTGTGGTCACTGTTCTCATGGCCATATCATCACTGGCGTTATATGTACAGTAACACTGAAGTGTTGGAATACTTCGCCGTTTGTTGACTTAGTTTTATTGGTCACCCTGTGTCACTACCAAGCAAGCACCATTAGAGCCATAGTATGGTTACCCATAATTCTTTACTTCATCGTTTGCTGACTTAGTTTTGTTGGTCACCCTGTGTCACTACCAAGCAAGCACCATTAGAGCCATAGTATGGTTACCCATAATTCTTTACTTCGTCGTTTGTTGACTTAGTTTTGTTGGTCACCCTGTGTCACTACCAAGCAAGCACCATTAGAGCCATAGTATGGTTACCCATAATTCTTTACTTCATCGTTTGCTGACTTAGTTTTGTTGGTCACCCTGTGTCACTACCAAGCAAGCACCATTAGAGCCATAGTGTGGTTACCCATAATTCTTTACTTCGTCGTTTGTTGACTTAGTTTTGTTGGTCACCCTGTGTCACTACCAAGCAAGCACCATTAGAGCCATAGTGTGGTTACCCATAATTCTTTACTTCATCGTTTGCTGACTTAGTTTTGTTGGTCACCCTGTGTCACTACCAAGCAAGCACCATTAGAGCCATAGTATGGTTACCCATAATTCTTTACTTCGTCGTTTGCTGACTTAGTTTTGTTGGTCACCCTGTGTCACTACCAAGCAAGCACCATTAGAGCCATAGTATGGTTACCCATAATTCTTTACTTCGTCGTTTGTTGACTTAGTTTTGTTGGTCACCCTGTGTCACTACCAAGCAAGCACCATTAGAGCCATAGTATGGTTACCCATAATTCTTTACTTCGTCGTTTGTTGACTTAGTTTTGTTGGTCACCCTGTGTCACTACCAAGCAAGCACCATTAGAGCCATAGTATGGTTACCCATAATTCATTACTTCGCCGTTTGCTAACTTAGTTTTGTTGGTCACCCTGTGTCACTACCAAGCAAGCACCATTAGAGCCATAGTATGGTTACCCATAATTCTTTACTTCATCGTTTGCTGACTTAGTTTTGTTGGTCACCCTGTGTCACTACCAAGCAAGCATCATTAGAGCCATAGTATGGTTACCCATAATTCTTTACTTCGTCGTTTGTTGACTTAGTTTTGTTGGTCACCCTGTGTCACTACCAAGCAAGCACCATTAGACATTAGAGCCATAGTATGGTTACCCATAATTCTTTACTTCATCGTTTGCTGACTTAGTTTTGTTGGTCACCCTGTGTCACTACCAAGCAAGCACCATTAGAGCCATAGTATGGTTACCCATAATTCTTTACTTCATCGTTTGCTGACTTAGTTTTGTTGGTCACCCTGTGTCACTACCAAGCAAGCATCATTAGAGCCATAGTATGGTTACCCATAATTCTTTACTTCGTCGTTTGTTGACTTAGTTTTGTTGGTCACCCTGTGTCACTACCAAGCAAGCACCATTAGACATTAGAGCCATAGTATGGTTACCCATAATTCTTTACTTCATCGTTTGCTGACTTAGTTTTGTTGGTCACCCTGTGTCACTACCAAGCAAGCACCATTAGAGCCATAGTGTGGTTACCCATAATTCTTTACTTCGTCGTTTGTTGACTTAGTTTTGTTGGTCACCCTGTGTCACTACCAAGCAAGCACCATTAGAGCCATAGTATGGTTACCCATAATTCATTACTTCGCCGTTTGCTAACTTAGTTTTGTTGGTCACCCTGTGTCACTACCAAGCAAGCACCATTAGAGCCATAGTATGGTTACCCATAATTCTTTACTTCATCGTTTGCTGACTTAGTTTTGTTGGTCACCCTGTGTCACTACCAAGCAAGCATCATTAGAGCCATAGTATGGTTACCCATAATTCTTTACTTCGTCGTTTGTTGACTTAGTTTTGTTGGTCACCCTGTGTCACTACCAAGCAAGCACCATTAGACATTAGAGCCATAGTATGGTTACCCATAATTCTTTACTTCATCGTTTGCTGACTTAGTTTTGTTGGTCACCCTGTGTCACTACCAAGCAAGCACCATTAGAGCCATAGTGTGGTTACCCATAATTCTTTACTTCGTCGTTTGTTGACTTAGTTTTGTTGGTCACCCTGTGTCACTACCAAGCAAGCACCATTAGAGCCATAGTGTGGTTACCCATAATTCTTTACTTCGTCGTTTGTTGACTTAGTTTTGTTGGTCACCCTGTGTCACTACCAAGCAAGCACCATTAGAGCCATAGTATGGTTACCCATAATTCTTTACTTCGTCGTTTGCTGACTTAGGTCTGTTTTCACATCACTCAATGAGCCTTCGGTTTCCTCAGCGGCACAGAGCGCATGCGTCTTGGTACTCACCCAGTTGGCGATTTGTGGCCATAAGAAACTAAGAAAAAGAAACAACCTCGTCTCCAGGGTCTTCTCTTCTCGCTATTTTCAAAATAGTGAGAAGAGAGGGACGGGGACGAGGTTGAAAAAGAAAGCCCATTTTTCAACTCGGCGTGCCACATGCATCCCACCGAGTAAATCGCCTCTTGTTGCTTGGCTTGTGTCGCTAGTGAAAACAAGACATAAGTCTATATGTAGACTAAGTTGCTCAGTATTATAAAACAAGACAGTATCTTAACCGTACCTGTAGTAATAGAGTCGTTGTCGTGTGAGTGGGAAACCTACGGGTACCAATCAAAAAGCGTGCAGATGTTATCATCAATCAATCTCTTCACGGCACGATACCATCTTTCCCACTCATATGGAAGTGTGACGTCACGAAAACAATAATTTTCGCTTTATCAACTTTCGATCGCCGATTTCGAAAGAAGTCAATAAAGAAGCTTACATGCCAAATTTGAGAGCAATCGCTTAAATAGCGGCTGAGATATAGCCAGTTGAATATATAATTTCCAGGCCGAAATTACAGTGATTTGTGTGGGGAAATTATATATTCAACTGGCCATATCTCAGCCGCTATTTAACTGATTGCTCTCAAATTTGGCATGTGAGCTTCTTTATTGATGTTCTTTTGAAATCAGGGATCGAAAGTTAATAAAGCGAACATTTTATTTTTATGACGTCATCACTTCGGTACTCTATAATGACGTATGGTATTGTAATCTTTATATTTGATTAAAATAGCACTGGTTATGTTATAGTCATTGTTTCTTGTCTGCGTTACAGCCGATAGCAAATCCCGTTTGATCAGCTGTAACGCCGCCTGAATGCACGCAACCCAAGGAGCACCAGATGGGCTCCCTGTGTATTGGCCGTTCCTTCCGCGTCAAAAGAAAATAACCTGCCAAAATTCAAATTTATGTACGTTTACTGCTCAACAAATACATAAACAAAATAGAAAGAAAGAAAGGATGGAAGGAAGGATGGGCGGAAAAAAGGAAGGATAAATATTGTCTGAGAAACAAAGTAAAAAGGATTGATATATTTCTGGTAGTGTTTTTAAATTAAAATTAAAAAAATGCATCGCAGCTACTTATCAAACAAACACTTTATTTACAACTTTCTAAACGACCACCTCCCTGCCTGGTCTGATAACAAGGGTGGTCGCTTATGCAAGGTTCGACCACAACAATGTTTTACTAGTAAATCATCATCATTTTTAGCCTGATCTTACTACGGACAAGACACTCTACTGTCCTGATATTATATATCACGGACAGTTGGTTAAAATGTGGTTCTAAATAAGAAACCATTGTATTTTTATATTACTTCTGGTCATCTTAAGGGAAAATATGTTTCATTCAAAAGATAAATAAACGTTTTGAACAAAACTGCGAACGATTGAATTTTTCCCGCCACTTCTCAAACTCACGGACGCGTGCCGACAATATGCTAATAAGTTTGTATTTTGAAAAGATCGTCCTCGATGTTTTTAGTGATATTCTTTCATTTCGGCGAAAAGAGTGGAATGATAAATAAATAATCGGGCAATTTTGGTTCGATTCTGCGAAATATCAGGACTCGTTAGGTCTTGTCATGGGTATTTTGGCGAGACGTGCCATGGCTCGACCTAACTCGCCCTGATATTTCGCCGAATCGAACCAAAATTGCCCGATTATATATTTTTTTCAGGTCCGGTTTCATTAGAAATCGCGCGCTCTGATTGGCTCGAGAGGGGCTCGAGAGGGGCCCTTATTTTCCCATCCGGACCCCGAAAACCGGAACGCGAAAACCGGACTGCTCACAAAAAAAACCCACAACAACAAACGCTCATAGCTAGTAACAATAACAAAACAGCAAAAAGCAACAACAAAATTCACTAGGCGGTTGTTTTCTCAGTCTGCATTTTATTCACTCAATGTCATATCACAGTGACAGTGAATTTTACTATCCCGAAAGGTATTAAAGAAAATAAAAACGCTACAAGAAACGACGGCAACATATTTAACAATTATTCCACGAAATCGAGTCGTACATGAGCGGCTATCAGCCATGTACGACGAGATTGAGTGGAATAAATGTTTTATTATATAGACAACCACTGGATTGTGAATATGTTTTCGGTAAAAGTAATTTTTATTTCCGCTTTTCGTTCTAAACATTTCCGCCATGCGTACAACGTACAACACAACCAGGCGATCATGTGTTTACCAAACGTTTCTTGATCGATGAAATCCAAGTTTTAAAAGCTTCTGTGTTACTTTATCTTCCAAAAATGTCGTCTGAATCACACCACAAGACTTCGAAAACATGCTAAAGGATTGAGAAATACAAGTTCAAAGCCGAAATTCTTGAAATCTTGGACAATGTTGAGGAAACCACTGAACGAGGTTGTTTTGACGAGTTTACTTCACGGCATTCGAGGCCGTTGGAGTTTGGTTTTCGCCTGCTAAATGACTTTCAACGTGGATATTCATAGTTTTACTATTGCCAGGCAGTTCTAGACATATCTGGTTCTTTTTCTCATCATTTGGTACACATCCTACAGTTGTATAATCCGGCATCGGAATGATATTTGTTTCGCGTGAATGGTGAGTTTTCAATTTGTTTGTTATTTCTTTGTAAAAATATCAGTCAACAAATCCCGAAAACCATGTAAAAAGCAATTTTCATTGCCACAAAACATCAGTTTAGTTTTATATGTACTCAGTTTGTAATTTATTGGATCTACTTTTATTGAGAATCTGTCGAGAAGAAAAGGAAATCTTCGCTCGTAAATTTAGAAAATTGTTCGGCCATTTTGACAGATTTCTCTACTCACGGTACTGGCGGCTGGTATATCGGCTGATAATGTACGCAGCTGAGAGATGGTCTGAAAAATGAACAGCCGATATACCTGTAAGCCAGAAAGGGGTTTATTTATTTTATAACCCTTCGATAAATTTTCTACGTCGACTTCAATGTCAGTGAACGGAAGCCGAAACAAAATGACGGATGAAGAAAACAAGTTCCGATCGAGTTCAAATATCCGTTCCGTTTGAGATATTTTCATGTGAAATTAAACGTATTCGAAAATAAAAGATTGATAGTTTTTGAAGCTTTTTGAGTGGTTTTCTTGATATTTTGGGTTTTATTTGAGTGACTTTTTGGGCGCCGATTCAAGTTGACGTTCGTTCGTAGTTCAAGGATCGAAAAATTATAAAAATACCTTAAATACCTGTCGTATCGACGTTGAAATCCCCCAAAAGGAGCAAGTAAACCACATGTATGTTGTACAAGCTAATTTACCTATTAAAAATACATTATTACAGTCTTAAAAAAGTTCAGATAATTTCATTTTTCTCCAAACTGGGGGATATCATCTCAAAACTGGGACTATATTACCTGACATCCGTCCAGTGAAATCGTACCACGTGACCCGTTTTGACCAATGGGCGCGCGCGAATATTTATCGATGGGTTATAAGAGCTGATAGCCTAGTAGTAGCGAACCAATCAGAGCGATTGCTTGCTCATATCCAGTGGTTGTCTATATAATAACACAAGGTATCCAAGAGTTTATCGAGGACCAAAGACCCGAGACAACTAAGAAAAAACCCGATTATGACATAGGAATATGTAAAAAGTTCTGTTCTTCAATCAACGAGAACAGGGAAATCGAGGAAATACCTGCCGTTGAGATGAATGTGCTGCTCTGTAGGTTCTTCATGAATGCGAAGAAAAAAAATGGTGGAGAGTACGAGCCTTCGTCATTGACATCGATGCACAGAAGCATTCAAAGGTATCTAAACAACAAGAACTCTCCTTTGAATGTGTTTACAGACCAGGAGTTCAACAAGTCCAGGGAAGTTCTCGTAGCAAAGAAGCGTCAGCTAGTTGAAATCCATGCCAAAGGTAATCGTCCTCAAGCTGCAAGAATTATGACCGAAACTGAAGAGGACTTGTTGTTTGAGAAAGGGTAGTTCAAGTGGAGACCATAACCCCGAAGTACTTCAGAGAACCATTTGGTGGACATTTTCCCTCCATTTCGGATTCAGAGCTCGAGACGAGTCCAGAAAGTTAAAATGGGGCGATGTAAGCCTTGATAAAGATCCAGAAACTGGAACAGTGAAATCCTAGTTTGGAGAGCTGAGCGATGGTCCAAAACAAGACACGGAGATGGCCACCAAAGAGCTTTCAGTCCAACACTGAGTTCACCCCACAAACAACGAGCGATGTCCAGTAAAGCTGTACAAGGCAAGTCATCGACCTGAAGCGATGAAAAAGCCAGATTCTCCATTCGTTTTGGCAGTAAACCATAAAAGAAAAGAAGGCTCAGGAATATATGGTATTCAAACAGCCCTTTTAGGAAAGAATTCCATCGGGAAATTTTTGGTGAGTGCTGCTCAAGCCGTTAATTGCCTGGTACTGATATCAGTAACCATTCCGTTAGAAAAACATGCATCTCACGCCTAATGGATAGGCTTTGGCACAATATGCTTTTATTTTTTGCTAAAATGCTAATGCTTAACTTCTTCACTAAAATGCTAGGAAAAGTCTAGCTAAAATGCTCAAAAATTCCCAAGACACTAATTAAAAACATACACAGAAAACAAATTATTTTCATTACTTAGAAGAATGGCATTGTGACAACGACGAGACACTGCATACAGAAAAAAAAGTGCAGGGACTGAAAAGACCCAGGCCCTCTCTAATTTTGACTCCGCACAGTTCTTTCCTTTTTTTCTAATTCTAATTTTCGAGTATTTACTCGGCGCATGTCATTCGAAAAAAATCGAGTTTTCTGGTCCGTTTACAGTGGAGTAAACGACCTGAAAGCAGGTCAGCACACTGATAGATTGCGATCTATTACATATCAAAAGCTCTTGATTGAGCGAATCGAGAAAGTATTTGATTTTTGGCTGAAACCAGTCTTGGTGATCGATTTAATACGGGACTTGTTGCCTTGCCGTGAGCACTCAAAATATATCGATCCCAAATCACACTAAACAGACCTCTTATCCTAAATTAAACACCTCACAGCACTCAAACAACTACTAATCTTTATTTCTTGAGTATAATTTAAAATGTTTACAAAATTACATGACCACAGGAAGCCCAAAACATCGTTTAGACAAAATTAGAGGATGGAAAGCGGGGCTAATTAATACTGGGTAAACATTTTCTTGCTAAAATGCCGACATTATTCTTGATGCTTTGACCTTGCTAAAATGCTCAAAATAATGCGAGCATAATGTGCCAAAGCCTACTAATGGACGCTGGCATCCCCGAAAACTACGTAGCTCAGCTAAGTGGCCACAAGAACCACAGGCAGCCCAACCATTCCTTTTGCATTGAGGCTACTAAATAATGAATAAAGTGATATTTGCGTCTTTTTTTGATGGGTTTCCTGTGGTAGAGCACGCGCGCGCGCGCAATTCGTATTATGTTGGGTTCCCTGTGCATAGAAATTGATGATGTTGGGATCCCTGTGTGCGTCCCGCAGTACATGTGTATATTGAAATATACACATTTGCTGCGGGCGCATCCCGCAGGACGCACACAGGAAGCATAAACGTCATAAATGAAACCAGATGTCGGGGTTCAGATTACTGTCGGGGTTCGGATAGTCTAAAGGTCATCAGAAACAAATACAGACAATAACAGAGCTAAGGAGAGCTTATAAGCGATACGGAAAATACAAAAATTACCAAAAATACTGACTCTACGTGACCTGTTGCCCGTGATCTATGCTCACCGACACACTAGTCTCCCTCGTCACGCAACTGTCATTCTCATTCTCAATGCCCGAGTGTACGCTCATTGAGCGTCTTGTTGTACTAGCTTCGTCAACCTTCTAGCTTACAATCTTTATTCGTTCTAAAGGCTACACACGAAATCATCTGATTATAAAACACTCTCACTACTGAATCAAAACAATCTCTCCTGTTTCTTAGTCACATTCTAGTTTCTCTCTTACAATGTGTGATTGTCTATTACCTTATGTTGTTGTGCGTGATTTTAGTAGTTTTAGTAGGCTTATACAATTATATAATGTTTCCGACAAAGGGGTCATTTATTGGTGTTGGAAGTACTGGCTGCAAAAGGGTAGAACTGTTATCCTTGTATTTCAATGGTCGTGCAAAATAACTGGAACAGATTCAGGTAATATCATCCATATATTGTCTAAACAAAATGCTACTCAGATAAAAAAGGTTAAACAAGCAACAAAATCTTACACGTTAAAAAAGCTCAGTGATCGCCTCGTGGATCCAAACTACTTTGACAATGTTATGACGAAATTCATAATCAAATGCAATAAAAGAACATACACATATACTAAAAGGTGATGTCAATTTGTTAACTATATGAAAGTGAGCGGATGCCTGTAAGAACCGAGAATTGACGGTCAACTCAAAATAAGAGTATTTTCTTTCCCACTGATCGGGATATATAAAATACAGAATGCCACATGCGAAATGACTTTGGGGTGGTCTGTTAACTGAGTTTGTGGTGGCCAGCCAAATGCAATTATCCCAGCGCGTTTTTAACAGCTTCAGTACTGAAGCGCAACTGCATGATTTCAAGATAATGAAATTGCCTTTTTGTGTTTTCACATGTCAATCATGTTCTATCTTGAGCTTCTGGGGCCGTTACTCCCATATATTGGCTATATAGGTATGTACCGCCCGATAGGGTAAGGTTTTCGAGTCCGCTTTCACCCAGCCAAAAAAAGATCCCTTATCCATTAATATGCTACCTGTTTTGACGTTCGGGACGGGATTAATTGGTCCTTGTATAAGGGCGCAAATTTGGGCTTAAAATGGGTAGCAATGTTCTCAATAGGAGTCCGAGTTTTGGAACCGTTGGGCGGGACAGCACTATCCTAAATTTGGACTACCTACCCCCCCCCCCCCCCCCCTTATCGTTCATAAGGATACCCCTGCTGACACAACATACGAATCGGGGATGCTAAATCGCTCTCGTGAATGAACATGAACATGACTGGTTACTACATTCTGCGCTCAAATAAAGCGAACACTCAACAATTATTGGCAGAGCGATAAAGGCCTGTAAGATTTAGCAAAAGACGAACTAACAAACTAAGCCCGCAGTAGCTCCAGACACCAGGAAAACCACGCCGCAAAGCAGTGCGGATAAGATAATGCACTCGATCACTTTCTGCAGAATTTAGCTAGTCCAGCAATTCGTTGTTCATCACTCACTAAATCCATAATCAACAAAACAGACAATAATTTTACAAAATGCACGTCTTTGTTCAGACCCAAAAGTAAAATTTGTACAATGTACAACTTCTGCAACTTCTCAAGGGTTTGTCCGGATGTGACGCATTATAATGGAAACTCTTTATTTCATGTATTTTTTACACAAACAATTGCAAATCTCACTACATGTAGGTAATTTACAATTGACTACTTGAACTCGAAAATATAATTAACAAAAAGAAAATGGTAACATAAGTATATTTATATATATCATTAAAACATTTAAAACTTCATTAATTCGGGATTAAGCCAGTCCTTATTTCTACAACAGAAAATATATATATATGTTGACCTGATAATAATATTACTTATTTTTCTAACAATATACTTTTGTTGTTTTTCTTCTAAACCTATTTCTTTTAACATTTCGATAAATTCTTCTGCGGATTCTTTCGCAAATACACCTAAAGTGCTGATTGACAAGTTGACGAACTTTACTTCTTTATATTGATTCTTCTGTTGGTTGACAGTTTCCAGATATTTGCATTTTTTACGCAGTACATTTTATTATGAAGATTAGATTTTCAAATCCAACTGTTAGTTCCAGTCGTTTATCTTTTCAATGCTGAGTAATCTTGAAACTCCGGATACGATAATAATAATAATAATAATAATAATAATAATAATAATAATAATAATGATTATTATTATATATTATTATTATTATTATTATTATTATTATTAGTTTTAAGGTTTACCATCACTGCATTTGTCAAACACGACGGCCACTCAACGAATTCGCTAGATTATTTTCAAGTCATTTCGCTATGCCTTTGTTCGAGTAAAACTACTGCCGTTGAAAGTTCGTTCGCCGTTAAAACGTTTTCTTGATTCTTCTTCTCTGTGTCAAAGATAATTTTATTGATAATATATTGAGAATCGGCCCGTTTAAAAAATGCCTTATATTTCAATACATTCTCTATTAAGTTCGAGTTATTCAGTAGCACGACCTTTTAAAAACATACCAGAATAACAGTTTCGACCCTTACCACCTCCCTCTCCCCTCCCCAGGCCACCATAGGCAATACCCCCCCCCCCCCCCCATCCCCAGGCCACCATAGGCAACTGAACGTTGTAAGACATTGTTCCAAAAAAAAAAAAATTTGGTTAACTCAAAGGTAACTCAACGGTAACTCAAACTCAACTCAACCTCTAACTCGATCGTTAATCTATCACTTTTTATACAGTCCGGTACCGTATCAAGAGAATATGACTGTATTTAATTTGTGCATTAACAGGCTAAAACTACCTTATAATCTTCACCATTTTCAGAAACCTTGCAATTTTAAAGCTACCAATTCTCGGCTTCATCATCTCATTATCAGTAGCCCAAGTGAACGCTATTTAATAGAGCGTCTAGTTACTCGGGCCCTTCCGAAGGAAGCCCGAGTTAGAAAATGCGTTTTTCGGTAGTAGTAGCACAGGCAGCCCAAGCAGTATACTTGTGGGTGATTTTAGAGTATTTTTTTAAATGTTTCGAAATGTAAAAATATTGCTCAATAAACTGACATTCACCTTTATTTACATTCATTTTGTGTTTATTTGACGTTCCGGAGTCTTTTAGTGGTATTTTTAGCCCTAAAAATACCACTAAAAGACTCCGGAACGTCAAATAAACACAAAATGAATGTAAATAAAGGTGAATGTCAGTTTATTGAGCAATATTTTTACATTTCGAAACATTTTAAAAAATACTCTAAAATCACCCACAAGTATACTGCTTGGGCTGCCTGTGGTAGTAGTAGTCGTAGTTTTTTTAGTCGGTTAAAGAATGACGAAAGTATGCGACGTATTTAATCGTATCCGGAGTTTCAAGATTACTCAGCAGATAAGAAAAAACAATACGACACACGACTCAAGTAGATTATGAATCTTAGTTTTGAAAGCAACATGTCGTTAATAATCCGTTACTGGGCAGCTTCGTATTATGTCTCTGAAGCTAGAGAGCAAGGGTTTGATTTTTCAGTAGATTTTGTTTAGATAGCTAATATCGCTTTGCTTGCTGCCTGACTGTCGTCACGCGCCGTGAAAACCCGTTTAAAAAGTATCCGGCAATAAAACGAAACACATTTCTCAGATATATAATGATGGATGTTTATTCGATTCGACGTTTGAAAAATTCAGAAGGAAAAGAAATCGTAGAAATCATACTTCAAAACTTTATCAATTAAAGCAAAGCTAAACAAGCTCAATGTCCGAAATTTGGGGTCATGCCAAAGTTGTTTTAATAGCCTATTTATATACTTGCACAATACAAAAGCGCATTAATTTTAGAACCGCGGCACAGCGCTATTTAAAGCAGAATTTCCACGCTGAAAACAAGTCAGTGAACGGCAAAAATACAATCAAAATCAAAACGTCATTAGAGATTAGGGATCTGTTGAAGAAGAAGACGCTCAATGAGCGTATAGTCGGGTATTTAATATGACAATGAGAGTTGCGTGACGAGAAACAATTTATGTCGATGACTCATAAAGATTCGTGTACGTCTGTATTACATATTTAAACGTACTTGAGGTCACTTGATTGCATATTGATATCGCCACAAACATGTCAAATAGTTATTGTTCGCTCAGGGCAGATACTGAGATATAGCTAAGTCATCGTATTCGACGACTAGAAGTGAAAGAAGCAGTTGACCTGTGCAGAAGTGAAATTATGTTGTATTCAAGGCAAGCCATCCATCCGTTCCTCTTAAATACGCTCTCACATACAAACGCATACGCCGATTCGTGTGGGCCCACTCTAAAAGATGTTGAGCGTTTTCGACAGGGCCTTTACATGAACTCATCAAAAGGAAATCAATTGAACTCAAAGTCCAAAGGTAATCAAATGAACTCAAGCTCAAAAGCAAATCAAATGAACTCAAGAACTATAATACAAATGAACTCTAATGTTGACTTAAATGTGAACTCAACTGAGTACTGCCTAGCCAAGCATGTATACCACAACTTGAAGCCAGATGTACTGATTCAGAAGTGTGATTTCAACATGGACAAATCTCCTTGTCATAAGCCCGAGTGTACGCTCATTGAGCGTCTTGTTAGTCGGGCTTCCTGTGGAAGCCCTGACTCTAAAAATGAGAAGCGTTCTTTGTCGTCGTTGACCTCAAATCCTGTGCATGCGCCCTGTGCCGGCCGAAGGAGACATAAAGTCTGGCCAAGAAAGATTAGAAAGCACAAACCAATCAGGGAAAGCACCGGAGGTCAAGGGGTCGAAATATAAGTCTTTTTTCGTCTGTATCTAAATTTAGATTGAAACAGGACGCTCTAGTAGCGTGAAGCCGGACTGCTAATTAACGTTTTTACTGATATACTGTAAAGTTCGCAGTACTGAAATTGCAAGGAAAGCATGTTCTATCGAGCTCGAATCACGCAACGACGAGCAACCAAAAACTGTTTCAATCGCACTATAAGATATCTATATTTAGTTCAAATAGGTTACATTTCATTTAGAAGCCCGACTTCACGCTAGAAGAGCGTCTAGTTACTCGGGCCCAGGCCGCAGGCCGCCCGAGTTAGAAAATGCGGATTTCGGTAGTAGTAGTTTTGTTCGGCTTCAAAATGACGAGTATGCGACGTATCAAGAGACCATAATACTAAGAGAGCGAATCTCGTACTGATGTGTGGCCCATGCTCGTGGCGCTAAATCTATTTTTAGTAAACCGGAAGGTGAGCACACTTCAGCGAAATCTGACTTCCGGCAGAAAAAACTCTTTCGGTAAAACGCCGGCTAGCTATGAATGTTGTTATTGCTGTTATCATAATGGTAAAATTAAAATTAAAACTCTTGCAACAAAGGACAAGACTGGAAGTAAAAACAAAAAAAACTGACTTCAAGTTCAAGTCCTAACTACGACTAGTCGTCGGTTTTTATTGCAAACTGGTTTTGAGAAACGACAACAATCAAGCGACAAGTTTTCAAACATCGCTAGGTAGAAATAGCACACACTTTAATTTACAGTCGTTGGCGAAGAAAGAAAGATCTATACACGCTTACCTTCACCAATCTTGTTTGAATCACTCGTATTCGTATTAAAGCCGTGTTGACTCAGTTTCACTTTCACTCGCAGGTTGTTGTTGTGTTGTTGTTGTTGTTTTTTAACTCCTAAAACACTCCTAGTGATGTACGAGCCACCAAACAGATCCAAAGAGATTCATATTATGTGTTTCACTTTGAAGGAATAGTTTAGAAGATATTTTTCGTCTTTGAACGTGTTTTTGAAGCGGCTGTTCATCGTGCTATAAAACTGCGAAAACTCAAGGCCAAAAGCAAGCACATTTCTTTGTGAGTTGTGAAGCGAGGCCGAAGTTTCTTCTTTTTTCGTCGAATTCAGTACTTTCAATCCATAAGTCATCGATTCCATCTTTTCTTGTGAATACTCTCTAATTGTTCAAAGCAATAAACGAAGAACTGGAAGTACAAATATCAGAGACAATCAGCAGGCTTGTAGTTGTAGTTTTTGGTTTCCATGTTGAGTTGGTCAATCCCGACTCACCAAGGTGATGTTTTTTTTTTTACTCTTCTTTCAAACTTTACAACTCCTTTTCAAAGAAATCAATCCCTTACGGTGTTATATGAAGCCATTTCATGTAGAATAGCATAGGTTGAACGACACAATCGATCTAATTTCTTGTTTGAATTTGATTCCGCAGCAGATTTCTTATTTACATAAATGGCGGGAAGCCGCGGCGCGGCCGCGTTCAAAGATCGAAAATTCAAAAATGCTTTCAACTTTCAAAGCCGGACTGAAATTCACTGTCTTTACCGTAGCAGTTTTCAATTTACTGTCGTCTTTTGACATGAACGTTATCATCCCGAAATTTACGAGCTTTTAGCTATATTTTCTTGATTTTTTAAAGCGTTTTAGCGGAAGAGATTTTATCTGCCGGAAGTAAAATTTTACTGATGTGTGCTCACCTTCCGGTTTACTAAAAATAGATTTAGCGCCACGAGCATATCCCAACCATCATTCCGCGCGATTCGCTCTCTTAGTATTATGGTCTCTTGGACGTATTTAATCGTATCCGGAGTTTCAAGATTACTCCGCAGATTTGAAAAGATAAAGGAGACACAGGACTCAAGTAGATTATGAATCTTAGTTTTGAAAGCAGCTGTAGATCTTCAAGCTATTAAAAGGTCAGGATTCTAGTTCATCGTTCAATGACTAGAAGTGGTAAAAGGACTAGAAGCTCGCTTAAAATATATTAAAAAAAAAAAAAACGCGAGGCCGTTATCGGAACCATCTGACCTATGCAACCTCAAGACGTATCATGTTCGTACTCACCGGACTAATAGTCTCCCTCGTCACTCAACTGTCACTGATTGTCATGACGTCAGAGAAATTATATTGTATTGAAGAAGATGTCCTTGTTTTATTCGACGTTCGAACCGTAACTCGAACCCGAACTCGATTCCAAACTCGACGTTTCGGGATCTGAAGCTAGAGAGGGGGCCTTTACACAAACTCATCAAAATCAAATCAATTGAACTCAAAGTCAAAAGGTAATCAAATGAACTCAAAGGCAAATCAAATGAACTCGACACATACATGTATATACATAGTCTCCCTCGTCACGCAACTGTCAGTCATTGTCAGGTCTCTCCTCGCGCAGCTGACATTGTCCTTGTTCTTCAACCAACTGGCATTCATTTTCAAGTACTTCCTCGAACAACTGACATTTTCCTTTTCACAATGCCCGAGTGAACGCTCATTGAGCGTCTTGTTACTATTAAAATGGGCTCCGCATTCTTTTGATTTTAGCGTGATGCATGGTCGCGAGTTCGAATCCCACCCTTTTTTTTTTGCTTTTACTTCTCTTTCTCCCTTTTGTTTCTTCTTTAAAATAACAAGACGCTCAATGAGCGTTTACTCGGGCATTGTAAAAAGGCAAATTTCAGTTGCGTGAGGAAGAACCTGAAAATGATTGCCAGTTAGTTGAAGAACAAGACGCTCAATGAGCGTATACTCGGGCTTATGATAAGGAAAATGTCAGTTGCGTGAGGAGAGACCGGACAATGACTGACAGTTGCGTGACGAGGGAGACTATGTATATATGTGTCGAGTTCATTTGATTTGCTGTTGAGTTTGAGTTGATTTGATAACGTTTTGATTTAGAGTTTAATTGATTTGCTTTAAATTTTATGAGTTCAGTCGTGTAAAGGCCCAGTCGAAAACGCTAAACATCTTTTAGAGTTGGCCTACACGAATCGGCGTATGTGGTTTGTATGTGAGAGCGTATTTAAGAAAAACTGTGGATGGGTTGTCTTAAATACAAGATAATTTATCTTTTGGGCAGATCAACTACTTCTTATACTTCTAGTCTTCGAAGAAGATAGCTTAAAACTATCTTAGTATCCAGGGGCGGATCCAGGGGAAGGGTTCTGGGGGTTGCAACCCCCCCTATGGAATTTTTTTTAATACCGCTTGTATAGATATGTCTGTCCGTAGGTCTCTCTTGCACTTTCAACTGTGTCCCTCGTAAGAATAATATAATTTATTCATACTGTTTATACGACCGTTCGACTTCGAGGCAGGTTTGACTGATAAGAGAAAGAACGTGCCGTTTTTAGCGTCAAAAACGTATGTGAAGTCTTCACTGATTTGTAACCCAAGAAGAGTCTTCCAAGCATCTTTGTTGGAAGTCCAATAAACTGAAAATTTTACTGAAAATTGAGTTTTGTTGTGTTAATAAAACAACTCCAGATCTCTAAAAATAGCATTTTAGAGTTTGTAGATTTCAAAATTTTCTGGGGGGGCATGCCCCCACACCCCCTAGTACTTCACGGATTTGCCGCTCAGAAAAAAACAATAGATCTGCTTGGAGTCGAAAGTTAGTTTTCTTGCACCTCCACATTCAGAAAATAGATTTAGTGAAGTGAAGATTTCCGAGACCTTATACTGGAAGTCTCCTTCTTTCTTCTTCATGGTGTGTTGATAGATTATAACTGTCTTAAGAAGAAACAAATACTAAGAATGCGAATTTCTTTCTGATGTTTGTTCGATGCTTAGGCCTTCGTCATCTCAAAGTGGTATTATGTAACTTGTAACTATGTGAAGAAACCATGATAATAAAATAGCGAATCTCTTCGTGATGTGTAAACGATGTTGGTGGCGCTGAATTTATTTTTAGTAACATGGTTTTTGCATGGCGCGGTGGATGAATGGCGCAAGTGGTGTTATCCCGCGAATGACTGAGGTCTAAAGTTGGACTGCGGATTGCGGATTGCGGGGTGCGTATTGTAAAATTTGTAGACATATACCAACCACTTTGAGGAACTTGAAAAGTGGTGGCTAAATATAGGAAAGGAGGTGACATTCAGCTTAACTTGTACACTGGCTTCAGATATATTTACAAAGGTATCTAAAGCACTTAGTCTATTTTCAGTCAAACTTGCTTGTTCACCTTGATCGTTGGCCATGACGGTATGACGGCGATAACGACGGTATATGCACTCCGTTAAAACTCTCTCTTTGATATAGAAAAATACTATTTTTAACAGCATTAACACAATAAAAAATATAAACAGAATGTAAACAAGGATTGACTTCATTTTCGCCTCAGATTTGTGTTCTTCTTGATGCGATTTCAAAGTTGTTTTCTCACCTTTGGATTTGTCCATGTTGCAATCACACTTCTGAATCAGTACATCTGGCTTCAAGTTGTGGTATACATGCTTGGCTAGGCAGTACTCAGTTGAGTTCACATTTAAGTCAACATTAGAGTTCATTTGTATTATAGTTCTTGAGTTCATTTGATTTGCTTTTGAGCTTGATTTCAATTGATTACCTTTGGACTTTGAGTTCAATTTTGCTTTTGATGAGTTCATGTAAAAGCCCTGTCGAAAACGCTCAACATCTTTTAGAGTGGGCCCACACGAATCGGCGTATGCGTTTGTATGTGAGAGCGTATTTAAGAGGAACTGATGGATGGCTTGCCTTGGATACAACATAATTTCTCTTCTGCACAGGTCAACTGCTTCTTTCACTTCTAGTCGTCGAATACGATGACTTAGCATATCTCAGTATCTGCCATGAGCGAACAAAACTTCGGATTAATTGACACGTTTGTCGCGCCATGAATATTCAACCTCAAGTGACCTCAAGTATGTTTAAAGATGTAATACAGATGTACCTCCACGAATCTTTATGAGTCATCGAGATAAATAGTTTCTCGTCACGCAACTGTCATTCTCACAATACCCGAATATACGCTCGTTGAGCGTCTTCTGCAACAGATCCCTAATATCTAATGACGTTTTGATTTTGATTGTATTTTTGCCGTTCACTGACTTGTTTTCAGCGTGGAAATTCTGCTTTAAATAGCGCTGCGCGGCGGTTCTAAAACAAGGACAATGTCAGTTGCGTGAAGAGGGACCTGACAATGACTGACAGTTGCGTGACGTATATCTGTCGGTGAGCACAGATAAAAATCTCCGAATCGTATTTCCGAAGCACGTACTTGGGACGTCTACAGCGCATGCGAAGCAGACATGAAGTCTGGGCAAGAAAGATTAGAAAGCACAAACCAATCAGGGAAAGCAACGGAGGTCAAGGGGTCAAAATAAAAGTATTTTCTCATCTAAATTTAGATTGAAGCTATTAACGTTTTTACTGATATACTGTAAAGTTTAACGTTTTTACTGATATACTGTAAAGTTCACAGTACTGAAATTGCAAGGAAAGCATGTTTTATCGAGCTCGAGTCCTGCAACGACGAGCATTCCCTTATCTGCTGAGTAATCTTGAAACTCGATACGATTAAATACGTCGCATACTTTCGTCATTCTTTAACCGAATAAAAAAACTACGACGACTACTACTACCGAAAAACGCATTTTCTAACTCGGGCTTCCTTCGGAAGGGCCCGAGTAAAAAGCATATTCATATCTATTTTTTGGTGTGCATGGACGTACTATCACAAGCAACAAACATGGCATAGCGAGATCTTACATGGTTTATTGTATTCAATTCATGATTATTGACATTCAGCTTAACTTGTACTCTGGCTTCAGATATATTTACAAAGGTATCTATAGCACTTAGTCTATTTTCAGTCAAACTTGCTTGTTCACCTTGATCGTTGGCCATGACGGTATGAAGGTGATAACGACGGTATATGCACTCCGTTAAAACTCTCTCTTTGATATAGAAAAATACTATTTTTAACAGCATGAACACAATAAAAAATATAAACAGAATGTAAACAAGGATTGACTTCATTTTCGCCTCAGATTTGTGTTCTTCTTGATGCCATTTCAAAGTTGTTTTCTCACCTTTGGATTTGTCCATTTTGGAATCACACTTCTGAATCAGTACATCTGGCTTCAAGTTGTGGTATACATGCTTGGCTAGGCAGTACTCAGTTGAGTTCACATTTAAGTCAACATTAGAGTTCATTTGTATTATAGTTCTTGAGTTCATTTGATTTGCTTTTGAGCTTGAATTCAATTGATTACCTTTGGACTTTGAGTTCAATTGATTTCCTTTTGATGAGTTCATGTAAAGGCCCTTTCGAAAACGCTCAACATCTTTTAGAGTGGGCCCACACGAATCGGCGTATGCGTTTGTATGTGGCTTGCCTTGAATACAACATAATTTCACTTCTGCACAAGCCAACTGCTTCTTTCAATTCTATCACGTCATCAGTCTACGTCACTACGGAGTCCCATGAGAAGCATGCGCTTGCTAAAACGGTCATTGCATTCCTTGCTATCAGGTAAGCAACACAGCGGTTTTTTTTGAACTCAGCTTTTACAAGTTTACGAACACCAACAACCGTGAGTATATTCCATTACATCGCATGGTATATATATTTTTCTATTTTCAGTAAGCACAATGTCTCACACGAACTCTTTAAATAGAGAACCATTATCAACTGCCGAACGCGCAGAACATGGTGAAAATGAAGGCCCACCGGGCGATCAACTGGATACCGACGAGCGCTTAGGTCGTACGATGGAGGCCATGGATGCTAAAATGGGTACCATGGCCGATCTCATCGGAAAGCTCTGTGCATCTCTTGATGCGCGCGAGAGCCAATCGACCACCGGTCGCGATACAAACCCACCGGGTACCTCGGCAAACTCTCGCCGAAAGCGTCGGCACAGTTTGAGCTCCAGTGAATATGACGAAGACGATAGTCTTAGTGTTCAAGCGTCCGGGGATGAGTTGAACGAACTAGTAAATGAACCTCCCACCACCGGTGGAGACAGTTCTAAGGTGAACGACACGGCCTCTGATGAGGTCCTCAAAGAACTCGAGGCCGCGATCTTAGAGGATGACAAATTAGGGCCGAAGATCCGCCAACAACTGGCGGATATTGCTATTAAACGTTGGGGTAAAAAACTACCTCAAGATAAAATTACAGGCCTTGTTGAGAAACACCCCATGCCTGAGAACTGTGTGGACATAAAGGTCCCACGAGTAAATACAGAGATATGGCAAACGCTAGACCCCGCCGGGCGAAAAAGTGACCTCAGGCTCACAAACATGCAACAAAATTTGCAGAGAGCAACTTCTGCGGTCCTCACTATGTGTGAGAAAGTCCTGGCCCTCAAGATGGAGAACGATGTGTCCAAATCTATACTTGCCGATGGTATCGATAACATCGCACTTACTGGGCCACGTTGGCGCGGAACTGTCTTGCTTCAGGCGGGAACAAATGAAACCCGGCCTGAAGCATGAATTTCGCCCCTTATGCTCAAAGGAGCTGGATGAGCCGTCACCTCTTCTGTTTGGCGACGATCTTCCGAAAAGAATAAGGGATGCCAAAGAGACAACCCGCATTGGGGTCACAGTGGCGCGCGATCGTGGACAGAAAGACAGGCAAAGTCGAGGCCACAGGCGCCCCTATGATAATAACCACTATCAACGAACGAACGGATACTCGAACGGAGGCAAACGCCAGAATTTTTTTGGGAAGGGCCCAAAACCCGGTTCAAGAAACGGAACCACAACAAATACCAGAAGGACGACGCGAAATAATGGAAGCTTTGTCTAATCTTAAACAACAGGTAAACACTGACATATGTACGTATACAAACATAGCTTCAGATCCCACTGATTGTTTAATTCGGGAGTGTTTGCTATCTAAGTGTGATAATTTTCGCGCCGGAAACATAGTACATTCCTTGGACACTTGGAAAACAATTACCTCTGATAGAGAAATTTTAGGTAGTGTAGGCGGTCTACAAATCGAATTTACCGAGAAACCTGTACAACAGTCTCTACATAATATGTCATATAATGAAGGGGAAAAACAGGCTATTGACAAGGAGATTAACAAATTATTGAAAAAACAAGTCATTATGCCCACCGGGCACGACAAAGGAGAAATTATCTCTAGTATCTTTGTGAGACCCCAAAAAGATGGAAGCCACCGGCTTATCCTAAACCTCAAACAACTAAACCAATTCTCTCCTAAAGTTCATTTCAAAATGGACACACTACGTACTGTCATTAAATTAGTGGAGAAAGATTGCTTTATGGCATCCATCGATCTGAAGGACGCGTATTACTCTGTTCGAATAGCAAAACAATACCGGAAATACCTCAGATTCGTTTGGGAAGGAAAATTATATCAATATACTTGTCTGCCTAACGGGTTATCGTGTGCTCCACGCAAATTTACTAAGCTCTTGAAACCACCTCTTACAATCCTGCACCGCATGGGATACATTGCCGTTGGATATATTGATGATCTATTCTTACAAGGTGACACATATAATGAATGTCTTAGCAACGTCACAACCAGCTTTCAACTGTTTGATTCCCTGGGGTTCGTTATCCACCCAGAAAAATCTGTCTTTAGGCCCTCACAACACTTGGTGTTTTTGGGATTCATAATAGACTCTGTGGACATGACTGTCACACTTACAACAGAAAAAGGGGCAGACTTAAAAGCACTCTGCCAGTCGATACGCGATCGACAGAAGCTAAACCATTAGAACAACTGCTACAGTGATAGGGAAAATTATCGCCTCGTTTCCGGGAGTAATACACGGACCCTTATACTATAGAGCACTCGAGAGAGACAAAACAAAGGCACTGAAGGCTAATAGGGGAAATTTTGATAAACCCATGACTCTCTCTGCATCAGCAAAACTAGAGCTTGATTGGTGGATTGAGAACGTGCAGCGAAGTTACAATCCCATAACGCGCGAGGAGCCAGCTTGTACGCTCACCACAGATGCGTGTAATGAGGGGTGGGGCGCAGTTTACAATGACAGCTCCACCGGAGGTTTATGGTCTACAGAAGAAAAACAACATCACATCAACTATCTAGAATTATTGGCAGTTTTCCTTGGCATGAAAACCTTTCTAATCCATGAGAAGGGGAAACATGCCCGCCTTATGATTGACAACAGTACCTCGGTAGCAATCATAAACAATATGGGGTACCAGCCACTCATACGATCTCAATACGCTATGTAAGATCATTTGGGAATGGGCAATAAGCCGTGACTTATGGCTTAGTGCAGCCCATATCCCTGGTAAGCTAAATACGAAAGCGGATTTTGAATCTCGGAAAAATAGATCCGAAACTGAGTGGATGTTGGACAAGATTGCGTTGCGCGAGGCCTTGATCAAACTTAATGTCACACCAGATGTAGATTTATTTGCCTCCCGGTTAAACAATCAGTTGGAGAACTATGTCTCGTATAGACCAGACCCTGGAGCCTCTGCAGTCGATGCGTTTTCGCTTTCATGGTCCAATCTAAAATTTTATGCTTTTCCCCCATTTAGTGTAATACCAAACGTCCTGAAGAAAATTCAAGAGGATGGGGCAAAGGGAATACTGGTGGTACCAGACTGGGCTACCCAGGCATGGTATCCAAAGGCCATGAAACTACTGACACAGCCACCGGTAACCCTGAAGCCCCATCGAGCTCTGTTATGGCTGCCAAACAAGCCACGCACACCACACCCACTATGGGCGAAACTAAGCCTTCTTGTCTGCCACTTGTCAGGAAACACCTAGACAACATAGGCATGTCAGATACCGCAAGAGATATCATTATGGCGTCGTGGCGGAAAACAACCAGCAAACAATATCACACATATTTAACGCGCTGGGAACAGTATTGCTCTGAAAATAGCATTGATCCACTAAGAGCGACAATTCAACATGGGATTGAATTCCTTACACACTTGTACCAGAAAGGGCTTGGATATAGCGCCATTAATACAGCTAGGTCAGCTCTGTCCATTGTAATTGATGTGCCAAGCGGTACGTTTGGCTCTCAATCCCTTGTAACCAGATTCATGAAAGGAATTTTTGAAATGAAACCCTCACTGCCACGCTACAAGTTTATGTGGGATGCAGGGATTGTATTAAAACATATACAAAGCATGTCGCCGAACTCGGGGCTGTCGTTGAAATCTCTAACCTTAAAACTTACAATGCTGTTATGCCTTTTAACTGGCCAAAGATGCCAGACAATAACAACTCGATATACAATATATGCAAAGTTTACCCAACAAATATGTATTTACCATAAACGAAATACTAAAGACTTCTAAGCCAGGACGACATATCGCACCAATAGAACTCATGTCCTACGAACCAGACGAACGACTCTGTGTGGTCAGCCTCATCAGATTATATCTACAGAAGACCCAGGATATCCGCAAAGAGCACACAAAACTCATGATAAGTTACACAAAGCCACATCACTCGGTCTGTAGCAGTACCATAGGTAAATGGGCAAAGTCAATAATGAAGGAGGCCGGTATTGATACCGCGCAGTTTTCAGCGCACAGTGGTAGGTCCGCCGCTGTTTCATACGGAAAATCAGCAGGTTTACCCCTTCAGGACATCATAAGAGCAGGAGGCTGGTCAAATGCACAAACATTTGCAAGATTTTATGACAAACCATTGCCAAATAACTTTGGCTCTAGTATATTAGAACATTATTCCAATCATAATGGAACTACTTAACCTTTTTATTATAAGTTCAACATGTAACCTCTATAAGGTATGATTAAAATATACGCTTTATAATACGCTGTGTTTTACAGTTGTAAGCGTATCCAGGACTTTCAAATCTCATGGGACTCCGTAGTGACGTAGACTGATGACGTGATAGAATTTAAAAATTAAACGAGACTTACCTGTAAGTCGATGTTTGATTGTAATTCTATCACGGCATCAGTCAGGAACGGAGGAGTCACATGCCCTCCACTATGGGTTTCCCTCCCTGACTCCTTCGTTCCTGCTATTTGTTCCTGGATACGCTTGGCTTTAAAGAATGACCGTTTTAGCAAGCGCATGCTTCTCATGTGACTCCTCCGTTCCTGACTGATGCCGTGATAGAATTACAATCAAACATCGACTTACAGGTAAGTCTCGTTTAATTTTTAAATTCTAGTCTTCGAATACGATGACTTAGCAATATCTCAGTATCTGCCCTGAGCGAACAATAACTATTTGACACGTTTGTGAGGCGATATTAATATATGCAACCTCAAGTGACCTCAAGTACGTTAAATATGTAATACAGACATACCTACACGAATCTCGTCACGCAACTCTCATTGTCATATTAAATACCCGACTATACGCTCATTGAGCGTCTTCTTCTTCAACAGATCCCTAATCTCTAATGACGTTTTGATTTTGATTGTATTTTTGCCGTTCACTGACTTGTTTTCAGCGTTTTTTCAGTAGATTTTGTTTAGATAGCTAATATCGCTTTGCTTGCTGCCTGACTGTCGTCACGCGCTAAACTGAAACTCCGGAAATACTTCGCATACTCGTCATTTTGAAGCCGAAAAAAACTACTAAAACCGAAATCCGCATTTTCTAACTCGGGCGGCCTGCGGCCTGGGCCCGAGTAATAATCGATATTATTAAATAAACATCAACTGACGACCACTAGTTTTAAACACAAACAACATAGAACTGAATAGCTAAATGCTGCACTGCGTGACGTCAAAAATGAAGTTGAGTTGAGCTAGTTGAGTTGCATGACTGACAGTGTCAAGCTAGTTTGAACTTTGACTCGGTGTTTGCCAAGAAAACCAGACAAGCAGCCGCATAACTTCAGTCGGGCGAAGCAATCACATCGACAGTGCTATATCGATAAAACACACTCTCTCTCTCGATTCGTTGGAAACCATCGCAATGTGGAACATGTACATTCTTCTTAGCATTTGCATACAAGGTAAGGATGCCAATCCTCCCTGCGATTCTTGGTCATAAAATCGATATGATCTATAGCAAAATAGTCTCCCATAGTCTCTAGCTGACTTGACTTTCTGCCGCGGACTCTCTACTATATAACAGCTCTTGGTCAAAAATCAGGCTACACTAACTCCGGAGTAGACTTGCCACAAGTCGACCACACTTTTTATCCTGATAGCGAGGAAAACGGACAGTTTCCGAAGCTCTAAAGCCGGTTAGCTGTTGAGAGAGTCTGACAGCGCGCGTTGGGACAGATATTTGACAAAAACTGACAAGTTTTCACTGAACTCATTAATAATTCACGAGTGATACAAAACCTTACAGAAACTTTGTTTTAACTCCGAATTTCTCCTTGAAAACATCAATATTATAGTGCAAAGTTGGATTTATAGCAGTCGCGAGGTGTTTGTATCTGATCTTGGTGCCCAAGGTCCGTATATTATACGGAATTCAGATACGGCACCGCCCATCTACCAATAAACACCACTGAAAGGAAGTCACCTATGTTTCACAGCTAGGCACTACATGCAATTAAAACATATTTTTGTAGTATTCTTTTCGATAGGCATTGGATTGAATCAATAAACCGGATCCAATAAACCCAAGTAATAAGATACTTCATGTCTAAAGTCTATATTAGAACAGCTCGATAATGAAACGGCCACTACTAAATAGCGTTATGAGTTATGAGTTATGAGTTATGAGTTATGAGTTATGAGTTATGAGTTATGAAGTTATATCAAGTTATCAGTTGTTTCGAAGTTAGACCAATGTACGAAGTTGCAAATTTGTATTTTTTAAATCCTATACAAAAGAGTACAATACTTGTACATGCAATACTTGATCTGCAAGGATAATGTCAATCAATACGAGAAATGTCACGCAAGTTGTAACCGAACAGCTTTCATGTTATATTTTCGCTCTTTCGATTCTAACAAGCCCGCAACAGTGACAGTTTTTGGTGTCTGGCTATGTTAGTGTTACATCTTGCGAGATGTCAATATATATAATATCATAATTTATGAATGCTCTAAAATCCGACAGCGGCCTAACCTGAGTATCAGGCCTTCAAAAAGGAAAGGGGAGGGGGAGAGGCCCGGGGAGAAGAAAGAGGAAGAAGGCCTGACACAAGGGCATTGATCTGCCCGTGTCATGCGTCCAGATTCTGGACGTTAATATGATTGGATAAAACACAAAGGCTTGAAACGCCCCCAGGGAAACGTCAGCCGACCGGAAATGATACATCGTATTCTACAAGAATATAAGCTCGATTTCCTTTTATTTATGATTGAAAATAATTTAGACAGGCTCTAGAAGGAGCTATGAAGCCTTTCCTGGAATTGAATTGAAATAACAAGAACTTTGTCTTCAAACTAACAAAAACGATGTGCTTCAAAAGCCTGATACTCAGGTTAACAGCGGCCGGCAACTAATGCGGAGTATCCTGTTAGTTTGATGCAATGAACCATACAACCAGGGGGATTCAATCCCGGGTGGTACTCCCCTATATATGCTATACGGGTATGTGCCGCGGGATAGGGTATGGTTTTTGAGCTCCTTAGGTCTGGGATGGGGTATAGTTTTTGGACTTTTAGTTTAGGATGGGGTACGTTTCGGTCTGGTATAGGGTATGGTTTCCGCAATAAGGCCATTATCAGTCGCTATCAGTTTACATATCCCTTTATCACGCTTTCAATCTGGGATAGGGTATACATTTGAAAGCTTTAGTCTGGGATAGGGTATGGAAAATCAAAATTTTAGGTCTGGGATAGGGTCAGGGTTTTGAGGTGTCCGCGGCACACCCCTACCCAAAAATACCCTTAGTGACCCCCCCCCCCCCCCCCCCCCCCGGGGATTCAATCCCCTCTATTGCCCCTAAGTAGCACTGACCCATAGTGTATTTTGAAATATGTTATGTATGTGATTGTGATTCTCGTTTATTAAAGTAGCATTTTACAGGATACCATCCCGATGATTACAAAAATCACAATCACTAACAAAGTTATAAAAACTTGTAACCCTATGATCTGATTTTGTGACCTTTGGTGATTGTCCGCAAAGTCGCCGCATACTATGTCCACGATGTGCGTTATTAATACCCGGTAATACTAAGAGCGCTACCATACATAGTGGGATAGAAGACGTCAGCCAGCGAAATATGTTTTAGGTTATCGTCTAAACTTTAGAGAGCAGTCTTTATTGTATATATTTATTATACATACATACCATACATACCATTCATAAATTATGATATTATATATATTGACATCTCGCAAGATGTAACACTAACATAGCCAGACACCAAAAACTGTCACTGTTGCGGGCTTGTTAGAATCGAAAGAGCGAAAATATAACAAAGCTGTTCGGTTACAACTTGCGTGACATTTCTCGTATTGATTGACATTATCCTTGCAGATCAAGTATTGTACAAGTATTGTACTATTTTGTACTAGGATTTAAAAAATAGAAATTTGCAACTTCGTACATTAATTGGTCTAACTTCGAAACAACTGATCACTTGATATAACTTCATAACTCGTAACTCATAACTCATAACTCATAACTCATAACTCATAACTCATAACTCATAACTCATAACTCATAACGCTATTTAGTAGTGGCCTACTAAATGAAAATAATGAAACTAATGAAAATAATGAAACTGTTATAGTATTTATCCCGGAAGCGCTCGCTGAAGCGCGGACTGAAATTCACAGTGGGGAACATTTCGTTATTTCCCTTTTGATATGATCATAGTTAGTAACTACTAAGTATGATATTATACTAAGAATTTTCTCCTTTTCGGCTAAACTTCAGATTACCCCGCAACTAACTTTGCCTAACAATAATAGAACCTATTGTATTTTGCGTCGTTGTTAAAGAGTGCCGCTATAAGAGCTTGACTAGTTGTGGGGTATTCTGAAGTTGCTCCTGACGTTGTACTGAAAGAGAACGAGAACGTCAGTTCGATATTTCAGTGCAGATGGTTGTTTTCATGTCAACCGGACTACAAAAAGACGATGTTATCGGCATCAAAGAGGACGCAAATTTAGTGAAAAATACGAAAAAAGAAACAAATATGAAAACAATAGACAACAAAACACTTTATTCGAACTTCTTTGTCCTCACGTCCCCGTCCTCGATGCTAAAAGTCCCTAATTATATTGAACCATTGAACGCCTAAAAGGCGCGCCGTGCTAGCTCAAATGAGTTGGTGATGCGGAAACGTTGTGTGTGTTCGCGTGACATCTCCCTGGCGTGCCACCTCTTGTTCTTGTGAAAGGCTTTGCTTAGAGTGGGGGGAGGGGAGGGAGGGGGAAAACAAATCCCCTCCCCCCACTCTACTGAATATGATTGTGTTACTGTCACCTCCATTTACAAAATCAATGTTATGTTAACAGGGTTTCTGAGCGTCCATTCCTTGAGCTCAGACGAAAATCTACGTTCTAACCTCGAACATTTCCGCACCACACGTAATGATTACGTCAACCCGGAAGAAAAGAATAAAGCACGTGAACACATCGTGAAAACCTTCAAGGACTTTGGACTTGACACGTGGACACAGGAATTTCCATCCAATCAGGCTAAAGTAAGAATGATTTCAACACCACAGGCAGCCCAGTGCCACAGGGAACCCAATAATATCCCGCGCGTCTTTTTATGGACTTCCTGTGGTAAAGCGAGCTGGAGACGATCCGTGCCACAGGGATCCCAATAATAACTCGCGCGCCGTTTGTTGGGCTTCCTGTGGCAAAGCGAGCTGGAGACGATCCGTGCCACAGGGATCCCAATAATAACTCGCGCGCCGTTTTTTGGGCTTCCTGTGGCAAAGCGAGCTGGAGACGATTCCGTGCCACAGGGAGCCCAATAATAACCCGCGCGTCTTTTTATGGGCTTCCTGTGGTAAAGCTCGCCAAAGACGATCCGTGCCACAGGGAGCCCAATAGTAACCCGCGCGTCTTTTTATGGGCTTCCTGTGGTAAAGCTCGCGAAACACGATCCGTGCCACAGGGAGCCCAATAATAACCCGCGCGTCTTTTTATGGGCTTCCTGTGGTAAAACGAGCTGGAGACGATTCCGTGCCACAGGGATCCCAATAATAACCTGCGCGTCTTTTTATGGGCTTCCTGTGGTAATACGAGCTGGAGACGATACCGTGCCACAGGGAGCCCAATAATAACCCGCGCGTCTTTTTATGGGCTTCCTGTGGTAAAGCTCGCGAGAGACGATCGGTGCCACAGGGAGCCCAATAATATTCCGCGCGTCTTTTTATTTTAACCGTGAAAGGCTCCGAGAAAAACATCAGAAATGCATCGTTGGGCTGCCTTTGGTTCCCTGTTCTAAACTTCAACACACCAACTTCTTTATTCGCCACTTGTGAGAATTGTGAGAGTGTTTTAGGGGAGGGGGGATATAATTGTTGTGGGCTAAATATATATAAACTCACTTTGATACATCACTATTCAAACCAAGGGAGCACAGCAGAAACTGGGCTGCATGTGGTGATGACGCGTTTTGCGGTTTTTTGGTTAATGCGCGCGCGGACTCATCAGTAAATTGGGATTCCTGTGGTTTACGCTGACGTTTTTGCGGTTTTCCACAATATGATAGCGCGGGCTCATCAATACTGAATAAATATGGCTGTCTAAATAAAGTCGCTACGTTTTCTTTATTTATGAGCCCGCGCTATCATATTGTGAATAACCGCAAAAACGTCAGCGTGCATCACAGGAATCCCAATTTACTGATGAGCCCGCGCGCGCATTAACCAAAAAAACGCAAAACGCTTGCAAGCAAAACGCGTCATCACCACAGGCAGCCCAATTAAAAATTGGGCCAAATCGTGACAGAACGTACAAAAGCACCATACTTTGTACAAATGTTGTTTAGACCTATATAATCAATATTAGAAGGGGTGCCCACCGAAACTCTTCCTAATTAACAATTTATGGACAGTTAAGTTTTGTGAAAAATCGTTGTTTGGGCTTCCTGTGTCATAACGTACTCTTCCTTCGCCTGGAGGTTAAAATCGATAAAATAGTGAGAGGTTTAAGTAGTATTTAGTTAATTGAGTCATGATAAATAATTATCCAACAGAAAAACCTGGAAAAAAATTGATCCAGACTTATTTTTACACTATTGGCTTGAATGCTAGTACCCAGGCTCCACTCGGCCATTTTAGGTTATTGACTTTTATCAACTGAATGACTGGAAAACAATCAAGATAATCGTACATAAAGCCTTGCAAGCTTCCAGAAATATACTTTCTACTCCTAGAGGGATTTTAAAGCACACCTTTTTTAAATGATAGATTAGGTTCAGCCGAGATTAGCCATTTTAGATTACATTTTCAATGTTACATTTGCAGTTGCAGAGGGGTGCGCAACTCACACGTGCCTTGGCATATTTGCGCATCATCTAGTCGTGCATCCCGCTTTACAGCCACACGCACACTTGGGAAATCTCAGAGATCGTCATTCAATTTATCCATGAAAATCTCTCCAGCGATGGAATATCATGTTCAGTCTGATCGCTTATATATTTTAATTAAAATTACTGTCCAAACTCCAGCTTCAAATGGTATACCGGTTCTCCGAACATGTTGTAGAAGGGCATCCTAAACATAAATGGGTAAACAAATAAAAACAAATTTGTATATATGACATTGCCGGATAGTACGGTCTTATCATTTTGTACTGTACCTGTTTTGGACCTGTGTTGGAGGGAGTTTCTACATTGCATGACCTGTTGTGCTTACAAAAAGAACCATTCGGGTCTCGATCATTGACAGATTCCATAGGATTAAATTTGTCATTAATACTTCCAACCCATTAGACATAACAACACAGTTTTGTGGAGTAATGGGGAATGGGAATTAGGTCTCCATCTGCTGCAGCAGATCCATGCTCACGCATAATTGGCATACTGGTCAGTGCATGACAAAGAGAGGTGATAATCCTCTCTCCAGTGATATCCCTCGGGTCGCCGGGGTGTAACTCACATACTACCCCTACCGATGATAATCCCCTGGGTCGCTGAGGGGTGTAACTCACATACAACCCCTACTGAGGGTGATAAGGGTGTAACTCACATACAACCCCTTCATTGATAATAAACCATAAGTCTATGGGGCAAAAGTGACCAGTATGGGAGCACTAATCCCCAACCCGTGATTTTATTAAAACATACTAAGATAAAGCTCTGCTACATCATTGAGCATGAAGTTAAAAATATAGTTGACATTGTCCATCTCCTACCATTGCTGAGATTGTCAGAGTTCATGATGTCCATATATGCAACCGCTATTGGCTGCTTATAACTGTAACTATCTTGTGCCTTATTACTAATTGTGCCATATGCTACTAGAACAAAAGGGGAGGGTGGGAGGGAATTACGTGTATATCGATAGCTGTTTTGATCGGGAATGCTGCAAACGACAACGCAAGCATGCCACAACATGGACTGACAGCCTGGCATGCTGTGACATGATTGGCTGGTGCAATTAAACCATGCCAGGACATGTGATACCATAAGTGACCCTTGTACCCTTGTAATTGTCCTAATAGTATATTGCATTACAGTGTTTACTTTGAACAAAGCCTAATTTGTTGCTGGTCAATTATTAGTTTACATTCCATTGAATCTAATATGCGTCCATTTAGCTAATGGTTGTATTATTAACTTTAATTTATATGAATATAAATTGGCTTACATAATTATGGTCAATCTCTCAAGCTATCGGAAGATTTCAGATTCAATTTGGAGCTGCTGAAAGAGATCACTAGCTAGAGATTCAAGCACTGGTGTCGCATTAGGGTATGTAATCAGTCATTAGTGTTGTAATTGCTGCGAGCCTCCAGGCGAGCAGCGAAACTAATCGTGACGGAGTTCCTGTGTCATGTGTGGTCGTGTGGGATCTGGGCACTTATGTGGATGCGGCGAGAGTCGAGACTGCATTTCACGGAGTTTGTGGGTTTGTGTGTGTGTGGATGGAGATGATTTTGTGAGCCCGGTACTTTTGATCAGCGCACACTCACAACACGTTCAATCGATTATATTTATACTGGTTGGAGTATCGTTTATTTTTCGCTGATTCAAGCCAGGAAAGTGTTTGTTTTCTACAAATCTATTATGTCAAATGCAACTTTATTCATGGTTGGAAGCATTCGTCAGGGTCATGAACAATTTAGTGACATTTCAAGGGGAAGACAATGTTCTTTTATGAGTTTTTCAGTGCTCAGACTCAGTCACGTCCAGTATCCACAATGAAGTCACATCCAGTATCCACAATGAAGTACATAAGCTTAAGTTTATACTTCTACAGTCGATGAGAGCCGGTTTACCGAAGGAGACAGCATGTACTTGAATGCTTTTGAAAGACACAGTTGAGTTTAATAGTATCCCCGATGCTGTCGCTGACCTACATGTATCTACCTGATCGAGCTCGTTGGTCTTCGTCAAACCAATCCGGCCCATGCCATTGGCATTGAGGCAACTACTGAATCAAATTATACGATCCATCCTGATGTACTTTTATCTTCTACAAGTGTGCTATGAGGCTTCGACATCTTTCCTGATATCTGGCCAGTAACATTGTATATAATATACACCAAACACAATTCTCTATTTCATTGAATCCATATTTGTATTAATTTAATACTGCATATCAGTAGAGTACAAACTATTACAAGCGTATAACATAAATAGTGCAAAGTATTGCATGCTTTTAGTGCTGGTACATGTCTATAGCTGTCTGTCCATGACCAGATTATTATAGCGGGTGGGAATGATAATTAATAGAGACATGGAATGGAACAATGTGACCGGGATGGGAATGAGAATCAATGGAGATGTGGGATGGGAACAATGGTACAAGGGTGGGAATGAGAATCAGTAGATATATGGGAGGGAAATAGGTTTCTTGTAAGCTAGAACACATGACACAGTAATAAAGTTATTATTATTATTATACCACATTTTTATTATTTTATTTTACAATTAATGCACTTTGCTGAAAATTAAGGGACAGCCACATGTATGCATTGAAAGCTACATTTCACTTTTATGTGTTACCATGTACTGTACGGCAGTGCACAACTCGCAGCACTTCACTTTCTACCAGAAACGACTAGTCTAGTTATTAGTGTAATCCTGAAGGACCTACCGTGAATAATAAAGATACATTATATATTATAATTATACACTCATAATGATACAGGTACAGCTGTGCAAAATCATAAGACCATACTGTGCGGCAAAGTCATATACGAACGTTTTTTTATTTGTTTACCCATTTATGTTTAGGATGCCCTTCTACAGCATGTTCTGAGAACCAGTATACCATTTGAAGCTGGAGTTTGGACAGTAATATATAAGCGATCAGACTGAACATGACATTTCATTGTCGGAGAGATTTTTATGGATAAGAAGACACAAGGATTCTTGGACACCAGTTTGGATGACAATCTCCGAGGTTTCCAAAGTGTGGCTGTATTAAAGCAGGGAAGGGGGTACTTTAGGATGGGGGTGCACCGCTGATTCTGAGACTCTGGACCTGTTCCAGACAAAATAAATATAATTTTTCAACCCCATTTCAGACAACTGGCGAAAATAGGTACCCTGTTCCAGACTAAAAACGTAACAGTGTCATTTTGCAGTGGTAGACTTGATCGTGAATAATCGAGGACACTGTGGAAAAAATCGGACCTGTTCCAGAGTCAAACTGAGCGTAAAATATACCCCTGTTCCAGACAGAAATAGTGTTTGTATATACTCTGTTCCATGGTCAGAGGCAAAAACCATATCCTGTTGAGCGGCACATACCCAATCATGCACGACTCTATGCAAATATGCCAAGGCACGTGTGACTTGCGCACCCCTCTGCAACTGTAAAATTGAAAATGTAATCTAAAATGGCTAATCTCGGCTGAATTAATTTGGCAAAGATGCATGATCTCGAAAAGGTGTGCTTTAAAATCCCTCTAGGAGTAGAAAGTATATTTCTGGAAGCTTGCAAGGCTTTATGTACGATTATCTTGATTGTTTTCCAGTCATTCAGTTGATAAAAGTCAATAACCTAAAATGGCCGAGTGGAGCCTGGGTACTAGCATTCAAGCCAATAGTGTAAAAATAAGTCTGGATCAATTTTTTTCCAGGTTTTTCTGTTGGATAATTATTTATTGCGACTCAATTAACTAAATACTACTTCAACTTCTCACTATTTTATCGATTTTAATCTCCAGGCGAAGAAAGAGTACGTTATGACACAGGAAGCCCAAATAACGATTTTTCACCAAAATTAACTGCCCATAAATTGTTAATTAGAAAGAGTTTCGGTGGGCACCCCTTCTAATATTGATTATATAGGTCTAAACAACATTTGTACAAAGTATGGTGCTTTTGTACGTTCTGTCACGATCATTTCACTAAGCCACCTGACTATAAACCTAAACAGTCATTGCTCTCTTCGCTAGTACCCAGGAATCAACGTGATTGGCCGCGTGAGTGGACGGTATACTGGAACGAGCAAGGATAAAATCGTGATCATCGGAGCTCACTACGACACTGAGAAAGGTACTAAAGGTGTAGATGACAACGGTTCTGGGATATCGACGTTGCTTCAGGCATTAGCGAATTATAAAAGCACAAGTAAGTATAGATAATGTATCCAATAATTAATAATTCATGAGCAAAACACAAAAGAAATCATAACCATGACGAGTGTTGAAAATCTGATACAAAATCGTCAGGCCTCATTTGCATAACTTTAACAGCGATTTTCTTCGCTAACTTTTCGTTCGATAAGTAGTTGACAACATTCGCGTCCGTGTTCTTATATAACACGGCCGCTCATGTTGTAAAAGTTATGTACAGTCAGCCCTCGCTACTCCGTACACCTTTGGAACCTGTCCGACTTATCGAGGTGTCCAATTTAGAGAGAGACATTTTGAAGTAAACTGTGCAGCCGTACTTTTTTGTTCTCACCACATTTTGACGTCATCTGTGCATCTATAAGAGTACATGTACAGATGCACGGCAAAATGAAATCTATATTTCGTTGATAATATAGATCACGCTAAATGCAAGCAGAACCACACATTGCTGTTTGTGGCCTTTGACCTTGAGGAATACCAAGGGTGTGTCAATCAGTCCAGCTGTTCTTGTAGTGGAGCGCTATGTGGAAGTGGATTCTTTGTCAAGAACCTTACCAGGTAATCTGTACAAGTATAGATACAATACAGTGTCGACCAGGTAATCTGTACAAGTATAGATACAATACAGTGACCAGGTAATCTGTACAAGTATAGATGCAATACAGTGACCAGGTAATCTGTACAAGTATAGATACAATACAGTGACCAGGTAATCTGTACAAGTATAGATACAATACAGTGACCAGGTAATCTATACAAGTATAGATACAATACAGTGACCAGGTAATCTGTACAAGTATAGATACAATACAGTGACCAGGTAATCTGTACAAGTATAGATACAATTATACAGTGACCAGGTAATCTGCACAAGTATAGATACAATACAGTGACCAGGTAATCTATACAAGTATAGATACAATTATACAGTGACCAGGTAATCTGTACAAGTATAAAGATACAATACAGTGACCAGGTAATCTGTACAAGTATAGATACAATACAGTGACCAGGTAATCTGTACAAGTATAGATACAATACAGTGGCCAGGTAATCTGTATAAGTATAGGTACAATACAGTGACCAGGTAATCTGTACAAGTATAGATACAATACAGTGACCAGGTAATCTGCACAAGTATAGATACAATACAGTGACCAGGTAATCTGTACAAGTATAGATACAATACAGTGACCAGGTAATCTGTACAAGTATATAGATACAATACAGTGACCAGGTAATCTGTACAAGTATAGATACAATACAGTGACCAGGTAATCTGTACAAGTATATAGATACAATACAGTGACCAGGTAATCTGTACAAGTATAGATACAACACAGTGACCATGCAGGTAATCTGCACAAGTGGAAAGTAGTTACGGCATGCGCAAGAGCTGTGCCATCAGTCCAGAAAACGATGGATTTTATTTTTAATGCCATTTTTCCTGTGTCAGACATTATGAGCTCAAACTTTGCCCTTTTACTAATTTCGAGCTGCTCTTTTCATTTCTGGAGTTCGTTATGACACTGCTGTTTGATTTAAGGGGGTTGGGGTCATGTGACCTCTTAGTGCAAGTCGCCTATCCCTTATAAGTGCAACACTTATGTTCTACAGGCAGCTAAAAGGTACCGAGGTCACACTACAGGGTGCGTTCGTGCTGGAGACGATCATGAACTACAACACCACACCTAACTCTCAATATCTACCAGGAGTGGTTAAGATGTATTTGCCTACTGAATACGGGAAGATTCAGAGTAATCAATTCAGGGGAGATTTTCTAGCCGTCATTGGAAGAAAAGACGACGATAAGGCACTGGCTACTTGGTTGATTTCAAACTTCGATCAAGGTCTGTAACATAACTTTTGAATTTCGATTTAGAGTCGTTTTGGTATGAGTGGGATACCTGTGGTTAGTACCACAGGTAACCCACTCGTCGAATAGAGTCGTAATACCTTATAAAACCTCATATTCTCTTGTAAAAAATATAATGAATAACACATAAAACAATAGCTAGAACGACAATAGAATACAATAGATTCTATGAATATATTACATCAACTGAATGCTACTTAATTTTTCCCGGTCAAGTAACCGCCTTCCCCACCCTCTCCCCCTCTCCCCATCTCCCCCCCTCCCCCTTCCCCATTTTCCCCCTCTCCCCCTCTCCCCCTCTCCCCCTCTCCCCCCCCCCCCCCCCTCCCCCCCCCTCCCCCCTCTCCCCCTCTGCCCCTCTCCCCCTCTTCTCTTCTCCCCCTCTCCCCCTCCCACCCAAACACTAGTCCCTAATATCCGTACATTTCTGTTGACAGGACGTTTTAAAGCCATGAGCATTCCCTTGCCATTTAATGGCAAAATAACCTCGCTTACACCTCAAAAGCAACGTGCCATGGCAGATTTCGTCAGGAGTGACCACGCCCAATTTTGGAACAGTGCGAATTCCTGGCCAGCGGTATTTATAACAGACACAGCGGACTTCCGTGGTTACATGAAGACTTGTTACCATGAAATGTGTGACGACATGGACCACGTGACACCCGACATGATAACATTCATGGGGAAGACCGCTGACGCACTCGTGGGCGCGGTACACAAAATGACTGGACGAGATTGTTCGGTTTCTCAAAAATCGTGTAAGCATGAACTATTTTACTTCGCCACTGGCCGAAAGAAACCCAGGCTCTGGGGACGAGATTGTATTTTACTGACATGGGTGAAAAGCTTATTGTGCATGCTCGTTACATGGCTTAAGTCGACTACAGAATCAGAATAGACAGGAGCCCATAAGTAGGAGCATCCATGCATTAAAGTCTGTCACGGCGTTTGAACAAGTTTGGCTATTTTTAGAACACGAAATTGACCAATTACTGTTGCTGCAAATTAACGAGTTGCAGCAAATAAAACGAGTTGCTGCAAATAAAACGAGTTACTGCAAATAAAACGAGTTACTGCAAATAAAACGAGTTGCTGCAAATAAAACGAGTTGCTGCAAATAAAACGAGTTGCTACAAATAAAACGAGTTGCTACAAATAAAACGAGTTGCTACAAATAAAACGAGTTGCTGCAAATAAAACGAGTTGCTGCAAATAAAACGAGTTGCTACAAATAAAACGAGTTGCTACAAATAAAACGAGTTGCTGCAAATAAAACGAGTTGCAGCAAATAAAACGAGTTGCTGCAAATAAAACGAGTTGCTGCAAATAAAACGGTCGAGTTGCTACAAATAAAACGAGTTGCTGCAAATAAAACGAGTTGTTACAAATAAAACGAGTTGCTACAAATAAAACGAGTTGCTGCAAATAAAACAGGAAGTGCACAGTGATTGGTCAATTTCGTGTTCTAAAAATAGCCAAACTTGTTCAAACGCCGTTACATTGACCCAAGTGTAGCATGGATGCTCCTACTTATGGGCTCCTAGAATAGACAACTATAATGAAAATGCGCTGTTCTTTACATATAAATCGAATTTCTCTCATATAAATTTACCAGACACAGAAAATAATAAAACCAAGAAAGTGTGAAAAGCTGAGCTCCTAGTTCCCATTAATTAATAGACCTTATTCACGCGTGCTGGTTTTCGAGATCAGAATACTAGGATCTTTCACATACAAATGACCACTGCCATCTGAAAAAGCAATTATTCATCAATATTTTTGGAAAATTTCAATAGCTATATTGAATAAAATCCCGAGAAGATATCGTAAATAACATTTATAGAGTTTAGAATGGGATTTTGCCGTCATGCGTACCAAATTTTTCGAAATTGCTTAATTTTAAGGCTTAACACTTTCCACTAAAAGAAGATATTGATATAGGATAAGTGTAAAAGTTTTAGAGAAAAAATGACATTTCCTTGCGGAGTTATGAACGTTTTTAATTCTGAAAATACATCAGAACGAGGCTTGGTACGCATGACGGCAAAATCCCATACTAAACTCTAAAAATGTCATCTACGATATCTTCTCGGGATTTTATCCAATACTATTGGAATTTTCCAAAAATATTAATGAATAATTGCTTTTTCAGATGGCAGTGGTCATTTGTATGTGAAAGATCCTAGTATTCTGATCTCGAAAACCAGCACGCGTGAATAAGATGTATAACAAGAAGTTTCGTGAATTTAGTTTTCCCGCCAAAATGTAAATATTTTGTTTTGGAAAAACGATCAACGCGCGTCGCCATTTTCCCGCCATTTTGCGAGCATGCGCAGTGCGTTTTTACTAGTATTCTCGTGTCCGATTGCATTTCTTCGTTGTTGCTGCTACCATCTAAGATGATTACGCTATCGGTAAAGATACCATTCGACTGCTCGTATTAAGGACAAAACATTTGCGCTGATTATCTCATTGTTTATCGGATACCATTTAGCTGTTCGTGAGATACCATTGAAAGGCTCTTGCGGAAGCCATTTTAATGCTTCTTTTTGGGATAGTATCCATTTATACGTAAGGAAACCATTCAACTGTTGTTGTGAATATCAATTTATTAGGAAAAAATAGTAATTTTAAAACTCCTTTCCATTTCTTCTTAAACTATTCGCCAAAATAATGTCTCTCAAGGGGAACTCAATGCAAATTTTGGTCATTTTTCATGTAATTCTGAATATTAACTTACATTTAAATGTTTTTGCGAGAAAAATCATTAGAAAAGCGGGCTACGAGACGCCATCTTGGATTTTGATCGCGGTTGCGGAAACGGTCAGCGTTGTGACGCATGACAGTGGTGTGACGTCATATCGTCCAACCACGCTTCTTGACGATTTGACTCAGGTTTGTTTACAAACTAATAAATACTCATTCTTTCAGATTGCAACACTGACTCGCCTATAAAAAGCAACGAAGAGACCATTTCATCTCCATCCTACCCCTCTGAGTACCCAAATGGCGTCAACTGCAGCTGGGTCAAGAAGTCTGAACATCCGCAGATGTTGGAGTTTGTGGATTTTGATTTGGAGGAGAGTTCCAACTGTACGTCTGACTATGTGGAAGTGACAACCGGTGCCACCAAGGGTAAGGACTGCTTCATAGTCTGCGCAGTGGGAGGGGGGTGGGGATCGAATGCACGCTGTTGTAAATTCTTGAAGCAGTGACGTCACGTATTTCAAGGGCAATGCATTTCAAACTCGGCCACAAAAATCCTTAGCACTGACATCACCGTCACTTTAAGCCCCAAGTACCACTCCCTGCATGGGAAGGAGACAGTCGTACACATTTGTTCATTGTGGTCTGTTTTTCGTTAAAGAGCATTACTGTGGCTCGACCAAACCACAGTCACTTTAAATCCCAAGTACCACCCCCTGGGGAGGGCACAGTACACATTTGTTCATTGTGGTCTGGTTTCGTTATAGAGCGTTACTGTGGCTCGACCAAACCACAGTCACTTTAAACCCCAAGTACCACCCCCTGGGGAGGGCACAGTACACATTTGTTCATTGTGGTCTGGTTTCGTTATAGAGCGTTACTGTGGATCGACCAAACCACAGTCAATCTCTACCTCAGAGAAAACAGTGCGAGTTCGTTTCGTCTCGGATGCGTATGTCACCAAGAAGGGATTCAAAATCACTTGGACAACGAAAGGCACAACCGCTGGGGCTACGCGATTTTACGGTAAGAAAAGTAGTAAAAAACTGCAAAACAGCCCCTGTTGGTCGGGCCGCGAGAGAATGAGGCGAGACGAAAAGACGCGAGGGAAGTGAGGCGAGAATGAGAGACGCGCGAAAAAGTAGCGACTTTAATTTCTTCTGATTTTCCTTGGTTTTCTTTCCATCCTTCTCCTTCTCACTTCCTCTCTGCTATCTCATCTCCTTCACAATTATATTAGGGAGGTGTCCTGTCTTGATGAGATGAACACCAAAGAAACGAGGGAGGGGAGGGACAGGTTTATGTTTTGACTTATTTAATTTACTATCAAAATATTAGTTATTTCCGAATTTAACGAAAGGAGGTGGGATCCCTTCCCCCCTATGGCCCTTCCCCTGCTACTGTGTCGTTCACTTCTTTCTTGTGGTCATTTAACGGCGCGGGACTCTTATATACATACAGTAACGTAACGTCGTAATGTTATTTGGTTGTACAGGTCCCCAGTCCCTCGTTGTGGTCACTGTTCTCATGGCCATATCATCACTGGCGTTATATGTACAGTAACACTGAAGTGTTGGAATACTTCGCCGTTTGTTGACTTAGTTTTATTGGTCACCCTGTGTCACTACCAAGCAAGCACCATTAGAGCCATAGTATGGTTACCCATAATTCTTTACTTCGTCGTTTGCTGACTTAGTTTTGTTGGTCACCCTGTCTCACTACCAAGCAAGCACCATTAGAGCCATAGTATGGTTACCCATAATTCTTTACTTCGTCGTTTGTTGACTTAGTTTTGTTGGTCACCCTGTGTTACTACCAAGCAAGCACCATTAGAGCCATAGTATGGTTACCCATAATTCTTTACTTCGTCGTTTGTTGACTTAGTTTTGTTGGTCACCCTGTGTCACTACCAAGCAAGTACCATTAGAGCCATAGTATGGTTACCCATAATTCATTACTTCGCCGTTTGCTAACTTAGTTTTGTTGGTCACCCTGTGTCACTACCAAGCAAGCACCATTAGAGCCATAGTATGGTTACCCATAATTCTTTACTTCATCGTTTGCTGACTTAGTTTTGTTGGTCACCCTGTGTCACTACCAAGCAAGCACCATTAGAGCCATAGTATGGTTACCCATAATTCTTTACTTCGTCGTTTGTTGACTTAGTTTTGTTGGTCACCCTGTGTCACTACCAAGCAAGCACCATTAGAGCCATAGTATGGTTACCCATAATTCTTTACTTCATCGTTTGCTGACTTAGTTTTGTTGGTCACCCTGTGTCACTACCAAGCAAGCACCATTAGAGCCATAGTGTGGTTACCCATAATTCTTTACTTCGTCGTTTGTTGACTTAGTTTTGTTGGTCACCCTGTGTCACTACCAAGCAAGCACCATTAGAGCCATAGTATGGTTACCCATAATTCATTACTTCGCCGTTTGCTAACTTAGTTTTGTTGGTCACCCTGTGTCACTACCAAGCAAGCACCATTAGAGCCATAGTATAGTTACCCATTATTCTTTACTTCATCGTTTGCTGACTTAGTTTTGTTGGTCACCCTGTGTCACTATCAAGCAAGCACCATTAGAGCCATAGTGTGGTTACCCATAATTTTTTACTTCGTCGTTTGTTGACTTAGTTTTATTGGTCACCCTGTGTCACTACCAAGCAAGCACCATTAGAGCCATAGCATGGTTACCCATAATTCTTTACTTCGTCCTTTGCTGACTTAGTTTTGTTGGTCACCCTGTGTCACTACCAAGCAAGCACCATTAGAGCCATAGTGTGGTTATCCATAATTCTTTACTTCGTCGTTTGTTGACTTAGTTTTGTTGGTCACCCTGTGTCACTACCAAGCAAGCACCATTAGAGCCATAGTATGGTTACCCATAATTTTTTACTTCGTCGTTTGTTGACTTAGTTTTGTTGGTCACCCTGTGTCACTACCAAGCAAGCACCATTAGAGCCATAGTGTGGTTACCCATAATTCTTTACTTCGTCGTTTGTTGACTTAGTTTTATTGGTCACCCTGTGTCACTACCAAGCAAGCACCATTAGAGCCATAGCATGGTTACCCATAATTCTTTACTTCGTCGTTTGCTGACTTAGTTTTGTTGGTCACCCTGTGTCACTACCAAGCAAGCACCATTAGAGCCATAGTATGGTTACCCATAATTCTTTACTTCGTCGTTTGTTGACTTAGTTTTGTTGGTCACCCTGTGTCGCTACCAAGCAAGCACCATAGTATGGTTACCCATAATTCTTTACTTCGTCGTTTGTTGACTTAGTTTTGTTGGTCACCCTGTGTCACTACCAAGCAAGCACCATTAGAGCCATAGTATGGTTACCCATAATTCATTACTTCGCCGTTTGCTAACTTAGTTTTGTTGGTCACCCTGTGTCACTACCAAGCAAGCACCATTAGAGCCATAGTATAGTTACCCATTATTCTTTACTTCATCGTTTGCTGACTTAGTTTTGTTGGTCACCCTGTGTCACTATCAAGCAAGCACCATTAGAGCCATAGTGTGGTTACCCATAATTTTTTACTTCGTCGTTTGTTGACTTAGTTTTATTGGTCACCCTGTGTCACTACCAAGCAAGCACCATTAGAGCCATAGCATGGTTACCCATAATTCTTTACTTCGTCCTTTGCTGACTTAGTTTTGTTGGTCACCCTGTGTCACTACCAAGCAAGCACCATTAGAGCCATAGTGTGGTTATCCATAATTCTTTACTTCGTCGTTTGTTGACTTAGTTTTGTTGGTCACCCTGTGTCACTACCAAGCAAGCACCATTAGAGCCATAGTATGGTTACCCATAATTCTTTACTTCGTCGTTTGTTGACTTAGTTTTGTTGGTCACCCTGTGTCACTACCAAGCAAGCACCATTAGAGCCATAGTATGGTTACCCATAATTCTTTACTTCGTCGTTTGCTGACTTATATTAGGTCTGTTTTCACATCACTCAATGAGCCTTCGGTTTCCTCAGCGGCACAGAGCGCATGCGTTTTGGTACCTACTCAGTTGGCAATTTGTGGCCATAATATTTTCAAACCGGCGTGCCACAGGCATCCCACCGAGTAAATCGCCTCTTGTTGCTTGGCTTGTGTCGCTAGTGAAAACAAGACATAAGTCTATATGTAGACTAAGTTGCTCAGTATTATAAAACACACGTGTATCTTAAGGTACCAGGGGACCTTCGTGACCACTGTTCACTGAAAGCCGCGTAGCGCGCTAACTACACGTCCAACATGTTTAAAAGTATACATTTTCTTGAAGCTGAATAAATGCAGATTCTAAATATGCTGGAGATTATTTCCTATTTTGTAAATATTTTTTTGTTATTGCACATTTTAGAAAATTCGACCGGCCTTGTTCAAAGAGAATTGTGCACGCGGGAATTCAATTGATTTCTAAACGGAAAGTGCCATTGTAATGAGCACACTTTGTTCTAAAAAACCGTGTCTCCGATTTTTGATACTTTGCCTCGTTTAAAAGTTATTTGATGATTTATGTGTAAATCGCTTAAAAACACATTAATGAACTTTGACACCAAATATCTCCTCAACAAAAGCGTTTATCGGAAATCGGAGATACAGTTTTTTAGAACAAAGTGTGCTCATTACAATGGCACTTTCCGTTTAGAAATCAATTGAATTTCCGCGTGCACAATTCTCTTTGAACAAGGCCGGTCGAATTTTCTAAAATATGCAATAACAAAAAATATTTACAAAATAGGAAATAATCTCCAGCATATTTAGAATCTGCATTTATTCAGCTTTAAGAAAATGTATACTTTTATACATGTTGGACGAGTGGTTAGCGCGCTACGCGGCTTTCAGTGAACAGTGGTCACGAAGGTCCCCTGGTACCTTAACCGTACCTGTAGTAATAGAGTCGTTATCGTGTGAGTGGGAAACCTACGGGTACCAATCAAAAAGCGTGCAGATGTTATCATCAATCAATCTCTTCACGGCACGATACCATCTTTCCCACTCATATGGAAGTGTGACGTCACGAAAACAATAATTTTCGCTTTATCAACTTTCGATCGCCGATTTCGAAAGAACATCAATAAAGAAGCTCACATGCCAAATTTGAGAGCAATCGCTTTAAATAGCGGCTGAGATGTAGCCAGTTGAATATATAATTTCCAGGCCGAAATTACAGTGATTTGTGTGGGGAAATTATATATTCAACTGGCCATATCTCAGCCGCTATTTAACTGATTGCTCTCAAATTTGGCATGTGAGCTTCTTTATTGATGTTCTTTCGAAATCAGGGATCGAAAGTTAATAAAGTGAACATTTTATTTTTATGACGTCATCACTTCGGTACTCTATAATGACGTATGGTATTGTAATCTTTATATTTGATTAAAATAGCACTGGTTATGTTATAGTCATTGTTTCTTGTCTGCGTTACAGCCGATAGCAAATCCCGTTTGATCAGCTGTAACGCCGCCTGGATGCACGCAACCCAAGGAGCACCAGATGGGCACCCTGTGTATTTTGGCCGTTCCTTCGGCGTCAAAAGAAAAAAAAAATCAATTGATGTACGTTTACTGCTCAACAAATACATAAACAAAATAGAAAGAAAGGATGGTTATTGTACTACATTTATTATTCCACTCGTGCGTCATTTTACCATATAAGGGCAAGAGAACACGCAAAATATGCCAGCGTATTACACAGTAGCTCGCGCGCGCACAAAAAAAAAACAGCAAAAATGTCTCAAAAACTTCAGAGAACTAAGAAACAAAATCAATTGTGGTATAGTAAACCCCTTATTTGATGGTTTGATAGATAATACTTGCGGACATTTTACTCATTGCTCGTACTTTTCCTCGCCCTACTAATATCCGCGCGTATTATCTGTCAAACCATAGATCAAATGAGCTGTATATATATATGCTATACTGAGGCGGATCTAGGATTTTGAGGTGGGGGGTTAGCTCCATAAGGAAATGTTACGTGCACCGATTTTTTGTATGAAAAAATCGTATTATTGAATTGTTCCTGGACAGCAAGGGGGGTGCACGGGTACCCAATGAACCCCCCCCCCCCATAAATCCGCCACAGCTATATACAGAAGTACTTCTGGCTATATAGCTATGTGACCCCGACGAATAGCTGGGTATGGTTTTTGAACCTCCAGATCACTAAAGTTACAATGCGTAACATCCTAAGCCAATCATAATTGAACATGAAATACATGCTAAAAGATAACGTAACGTAGAGAAATAATTATTGGTTCTCACAAGAAGATTAAGGAATCCGCGAACTGGTATAAGTGACCCTTATCACTGGCCATAACGTTAGGGATCAGAAGTCTCTATGTGACGTAAATTTACCATAAAAGGGCACAACATCCTCCAAATATATCCGAGCGCATTACCCACTGTAGATTGTCGTATTACCCGGCTTGTAACCCGGTAAAACCGACAAGTTTATAATCAACACGACAAGTTTTGTACCAGTTTTGGTTTTCATTGCAAAAAGAAAAAACACTATACAACGACAGAAAAGTATGTCTAAAGGGAATAGGGAAACAAACAACTACTTTTTAATGATATCTGTACTGTAGAAAATATGAAAAATATCCAATCTTTTTGGTGAAAAAAGCCAACGAAAAATCTCTCGAGCAGGAGGCGTATCGATTGTGTGATAGCGCGCATTTCACAAACAAATCACAAAAACAGCTAACAAATGAACGAAGAAAGAAAAAAAGGGACGTTTTGGGGGGGTTTATTTTGTTGTCGTATAATATTAAACAATTTATTACAGTTAGAGTTGTGTAATACGGCTGGACATTTTTTAGCCGGCCACGCAGGCTAGACATTTTTACTCGTCTACTATTTGTATTTTGACTCGCCTACGACTCGTCAAAATACGGCAAGACTCGATCGTAAAAATATCCAGCCGTATTACACAACTCTAACTGTAATAACCTATATTTATTACTAGGTTATTTTGTCCTCCAAATCAACAAGTTGGTGCACGGTAGCGCAGTATAGTAAGGGGCAGTTTTAGTGACTAGGATACGACTGTTCCCTCCCTCTTTGACCACTATGTTGATAAGGTGTAAGCCCGGATAGCGCGGATGAGGCCCAAATCTTCGTCCTATCCAAGAGACCATGAGGGATACGTATAACCAGGATAGCGTCTTGGGTGTGTTATGGGAGGGAAACTCCCCGTAGATTCGTGATACTGGATCTTTTATTGAACTCTTGTTTGGTAACTCTTGTTTAACCAGGATAGCGTCTTGGGTGTGTTATGGGAGGGAAACTCTCCGTAGATTCGTGGTTCTGGATCTTTTATTGAACTCTTGTTTGGTAACTCTTGTTTGGTTGTTTTATATAACTTCTGTACTCTTCTGCTCCTATATTCTTCTGATGAGTTGTACTCGTACATCAGTATTTATAACAATCATCTTATTGGTTAACTATTGTGACAGATTGACAATTACCAGTCAGTAAAGTTAACTACAGGGTTCTGGGGGCGTTGAAGAAGAAGAAGAATACTTTATTTGCACTTTACATAATATTACAAGTTCATTTGTATCGATAAATAAAATTAAGGAGGAGAATAAAATGATAGTGTAAATTGTAAATAGGTTAAATAGTAAATAAGTTAGAAGTGCTGGAGAGCTAGAGTAACATTCGTTTTCGAGCTAGCTCACCAAGATTTAAAATAACATAGTACGATGGACAGTGAAAATATATTTTACAAATAACAATAACAAAAGTACCAGGGCGTAAAAAAACTAAATATTTGGTTATCTGGACTACTAGTCATCAAGCAATCGATGGTTACTTAAAGTCCAATTCATAAGGAAACTATTGCTTATGAAGAGGTCAAGTATTGTCATAGATTACATGTAAGAGGATCACGACATAGATTACAAGTTCGCGTTTAGTCTAATCACACTGGGGTTCGCTCAACTTACGTAGGTAACGTGTTGGTTCACGACCAGGAAATCATCCGAAGTACAAGGCCGTCCAAGGTCAGAAACAGTATGTAAGAGCATCATAAGACTTTCAGGTGATCAGCATGTGACTGACAGGCTCAGGTTTTGCCTGAGATTCTAACGCGGGCTCATAAACTATGTTTACTATACTTGTACATATTCATTAACTTGGTTGGTTGATCAATAAAATATAATTTCAAGATTGATAAAAGAGGGTCCCCAATAGGGGTTCTCGGTTACCGCCATCCCGCTCTTTTTTGCTGGCAATCCCGCCATCCCGCTCGTTTTTATATTAAAATCCCGATCCCGCCAAAGATTCGACAATTCAGTTTCTGGATTAATTATTAAGTATGGATAAAGTCAAAGACATACCTTTATGCAATGAATGAAAGCCAAGTAAACAAACGCCGGTACGTACGTGTTTAATTCTGGCTGTATGGTGTTCAATATTTTTCTTTACATTCGTTTTCTCTTAGTTTTTCTTTTCTTTTTTCTTTTTCTTTTCTTTTCTTTGTTAGTTGTTCTTTTCTTTATGCTAAGATTCAAAACATTATCCGGGAATTTATGCGGACAGTTCTACCGAATGTCGCTGATACTTTTTCGATCACCCAAGCAAGAAGTTCGCTTCCCCGTCCAAAGTCGTTATTTCGTCCTCGATTTATTCCTCGTCTGCACTGCTAGGTGACTCGTACTCATCTCCGCATCTTCTACGTCATCTGTAAGATTAACTGCCTCTCCCGGAACAACATCTTTTTGCCAGGTCTTTTTGGTACAAGTAAGCTGGTAGAGTTCCACCTTTTGCCATCATAGTTTCTTGACGCACTGTCTTCTGACGAATTGCGGCGCCATAGGTATGTGCCCATTCTTTCAAACACTGAGTCTCTTGGGCAGTGAAGTTCTTAGCTTGTGATGCTCTGTGACCTCTGTGACATGATATGACTAAAAAAGACATCTGGATATTCTTTTCATGTGACGTCTGTGACGTCATGTCCAGATAAACGGAAATCAAAATACACACCGAGGGTCATTTAAAAAGTGATAATGGATTCGATGACAACGACAAAGAAGTCTATTCATACGCTGATCAATAATTAACTGATGATAAGTCAATTTTAATCCCGTATCCCGCTGCAAACACTTACGATTCCCGAATCCCGGCGCCTAAAATCACGAAATCCCGCTACCGCTCGTAATTGAGAATCCCGCTTCCCGCTCTGTTTTAAGTTCGCATCCCGAATCCCGCCTTTAAAATATGGCCAATCCCGCGTCCCGCCAAACCTATTGGGGACCCTCATAAAAGAATTGCTGAATTGTGTTCCTTAACAGATGTATGTTCCTTTTTACTCGGCGTGGACTGCCTGTGGCCCATCCCGGCAAAAAACAAAAGCTCTGGATTGAGCGACTCGAGAAAGTATTTTCTTTTCGGATCAAAACCAAGTCTTGGTGATCGATTACGGGACTTGCTGCCTTGTGAGCACTCAAAATATATCCGATCCCCAAACACACTAAATAGACCTCTTATCCTAAATTAAACACCTCACAGCACTCAAACAACTACTAATCTTTATTTCTTGAGTATAATTAGGAGCCCGATATTCTTAAAACCCATTCCTGAAGCGAAAATCGAACTACAGATACCGTATACAAAATACGGTTGAGCGTACCACAACGCTTACACAACGCCCAACCCTTACAAAATAACGTGACCACAGGAAGCCCAAAACATCGGTTTAGACAGCAGCTGATCATCCCACGGCCGGGCACGCCGAGTAAACGCTCAATGAGTGTCTGGTTTGGTAAAAATTCGGTATTCCTTTGATTTTAACTCCTTAAATTGCGTCTATATTTCAGTTACAAATCCTTGGAAAGGGTATGAATTTTCCAATTAATTCTTCATCCTTAAATAGGGTCAGGGTTTCGACATCCCGGCCGGCCGCGGCACACCCCTATCCTAAATTTCCGGGCCGATTCCCTGTACCACGTGACGTCAAAAATGAATAAGTGAGTTGAGTTGAATTGCATGAATCCAGACAAGTAGCCGCATAACTTCAGTCGCATCGTCAGCAATCGCATCGTCAGTGCGATATCGATAAAACACTCTCTCTCTCTCTCTCTTGGAAACCATCACAATGTGGAACAGGTACATTCTTCTTAGCATTTGCATACAAGGTAAGAATGCCAATCCTCCCTGCGATTCTTGGTCATAAAATCGATATCTATAGCAAAATAGTCACCGAGAGTCTCTAGCTGACTTTCTGCGGACTCTCTAGTAACTCCGAAGCTCTAAAATTATCTGTTGAGAGTCTGATAGCGACTGGTAGGCTTAGTCACAAATATCACGTAAAATCGTCTAAATATCTTTCCGGAAATTCTCAAAAAATCTTCTAAATATCACATATTTTTGTGTAAATATCTCGAAAAAATACGTCATTATTATCTATGTTAAGTCTATATTTCTAATGGTCTTCAACAATACACTTTTTTTGCCACTGGTGAAACTTACGCTATTAAATCCCACCTAGCTAACCTGCAACACTAAAAACCTAATATATATGATCCAATGTAATCGCTGTCAATTACAGTATATTGGTGAAACAAAACGACGATTAAAAGACATGTTTAATGAACATAGACGTACTATTGACAAAACTAACACTAAATCTAAGCCTATACTACTGTAGCTGAGCACTTCTTAACCACCTCTAACCACTCCTCTAATCTAATTATGCTGTTAATTCCTTTAGAAAAAATCCACTCTTCCCGGGATTCAATTCGCAAAGCCAGGGAAGCATTGCTTATTATCAAAGCCAACACTTTAGAGCCTCACGCACTCAATGTTCGTGATGAATCTTAATCTCTCGCTTATCTATATTTACATTTTGTAATTTTTTTGTATTTTTTTTACCTTACATCATTTCCTTCTCATTTTACCTATATATTACATTGCACTTGAGTCGTCTCCATCATTGTACCTTGGCCAGCCGAAATGTCGTTTTCGTACTATGAGTGGGAAGTAGTTACGGTACGGTTCGTGCCGTGCAGTGACCGTATCGCGCCATCATCGTGCGGTATCCAAGCATTCTGATTGGTTGAGAAATGATTTCGCGCGCTGTGATTGGTTGAATACAATGTGTTCGATTCCGTACCGTGACCGTAACTCCGTACCGTAGGTTTCCCACTCATACGAAAACGACTCTATAACTCTACAGTGTGTCAGCTGTTCTTAGATAGTTCATTATTTCCTATATTAGAACAGCTCGATAATGAAATGCTATCATATTAACCCGGAAGCGCTCGCTCAGTGAAGCGCGGACTGAAATTCACAGTGGGGAACATTTCGTTATTTCTCCAGGATATTATACTAAGAATTTTCATTGGTAATGTAATGATGGTATTCACGTTTCTGTTCGGTAGTTACTGCGGTTCTCAGTATTATACGAACTCAGACATTCAAACAGTCGGCGGACTTGGTTTTTCGCTTCTGTCAATCAAATTCAAAACTCAAACAAATTCAAAACTAAATACATTCTTCGACCAAATCTGATCCATAAATTAGCTCAATCAAATTGGGCCCGGTTGCACGAAAGGTGAATAGCGCTATCCACCGGATAAGTCCTATCCACCGGATAAAATTTATTGGATAACTGCATCAGTTTTATCCGTTGGATAAGACTTATCCGGTGGATAGCGCTATTCACCTTTCGTGCAACCGGGCCCAGATCACTATTTGGTTTCCATTTGGTGGGTCTTCTTTTTTTTTAAAGTTTACTGATTTTTTATGTTGATTGACAGACCAGATTGATTCTGGCAGCAGATTCACCAGCAGCAGATTCGACCAGCAGCAGATTGGAAGCAACAGATTCGGATTGATGTCATTTTGACGTCACAGAATTCCAAATCTGCTGCTGGCTTGACAGCAGATTCACTAAGCAGGGGTAGGGAAGGGAATATGATTGTTTAACAGTTTGTACTGCAAACGAACATTAAGAATAGATTCAGCGTTGGAAACGGGTGATAAACATTACAAACAGCTAGTGCCGCGGAGGCAAAATAGCCACAAAATATAAAGTAACTCAATGTGATGTGGATGGGCTTCCTGATAGCTGTATTAAACTTGTACATGACAACTGAGCTAACCATATCAAAGCAAACCACTGGTACTTGGTTGCATTTGAATGACCTTAGACAACCAGTAACGCAACACCGGATGTGTGATTACACAATAAATGTATGAGTCAATTATCAATGCTCAAACAAAGACAATCAAACATATAGCATGTGATGTCAAGTTTTAAAATATTTAAAATTCGTATTAGAATTACTTATCATGATTAGGCTCCTTCCACACTGTTTATGTTGTTTATGTTTGGAGTCTCCAGTATCGAAAGGTTAAAAGGTTTGAGCTGGCTTTTTTGTCTTGTTGTCGCTCTTCCCTTCCCTACCCCTGCTCAGTGAATCTGCTGTCAAGCCAGCAGCAGATTTGGAATTCTGTGACGTCAAAATGACGTCAATCCGAATCTGCTGCTTCCAATCTGCTGCTGGTCGAATCTGCTGCTGGCGAATCTGCTGTCAGAATCAATCTGGTGATTGACAGCAGTGAAAAACCAAATTACAAGCCAACTGCCTAAATAAAATGTCTAAGTTCATAATACTGAGAAAAGGCGCGGTGCTCATTTTTCGTGATGCGGAAATGTTGTGTGTTTGCGTGACACTTCCCTGGCGTGACACCTCCCTGGCGTGACACCTCCCTAATATGTGTTACTATTATCTCAATTTACAAAATCAATGTTATGTTAACAGGTTTTCTGAGCGTCCATTCCTTGAGCTCAGACGAAAATCTACGTTCTAACCTCGAACATTTCCACACTACACGTAATGATTACGCCAACCCGGAAGAAAAGACTAAAGCACGTGATTACATCGTGAAAACCTTCAACGACTTTGGACTTGACACGTGGACAGAGGAATTTCCATCCAATCAGGATAAAGTAAGAATGATTTCAACACCACAGGCAGCCCAGTGTTTCAGAATCAATGCAGATTGCTAAAAATGCAACGGAACTCACAGGCAGCCCAAGTGTTTCGCGTCTTTTTATGGGCTTCCTGTGGTAAAGCGAGCGAAACCGTGAAAGGCTCCGAGAAAAACCTCAGAAATACATATCGTTGGGCTGCCTTTGGTTCCCTGTTCTTCAACTTCAACACACCAACTTCTTTATTCGCCAATTGTGTGAATTGTGAGAGTGTTTTAGGGGAGGGGAATATAATTGCTGTGGGCTAAATTAACATAAACTCACTTTTACACTGATACATCACTATTCAAACTATTCATCACTATCTAAAATGAAACGTTCCCTAAAACAGTATTTTACTCTCTTCGCTAGTACCCAGGAATCAACGTGATTGGCCGCGTGAGTGGACGGTATACTGGAACGAGTAAGGATAAAATCGTGATCATCGGAGCTCACTACGACACTGTGAAAACTACTAAAGGTGTAGATGCAAACGGTTCTGGAATGTCGACGTTGCTTCAGGCAATAGCGAATTATAAAAGCACAAGTAGGTGTAGATAATTTATTCAACTCATTAATAATTCATGAGCAAAACACAATAGAAATCATAACCGTGACGAGTGTTGTGAATCTGATACAAAATCATCCTAATTTCCACAACCATGGATCATAAAAAGACCCGAGGGGGGGGGGGGGGGGGGGGGGGGGGGGGGGGGGTAACAGTGATTTTCTTCACGAAAATTAGTCGTATCATCAGAATGTTCACAAATATGAAATTCTACAACGTTTCGTTCGATAAGTAGTTTACAACATTCGCGTCCGTGTGTTCTTTTACAACGTGTTGTAAAAATTATGTAGTCAACCCTCGCTAATCCGTACATCTTAAAGACCTGTCCGACTTATCGAGGTGTCCAATTTAGAGATGGACATTTTGAAGTAAACTGTGCAGACTTCGTGTAATTTTTTGTTCTCACCACATTTTGACGTCATCTGTGCATCTATAGACCGAATGCAATAATGGCGTCCAATTTCAATTGCCATTGTTCTGGACTGACTAATAGCCTCTCATACAGGTGAAAATACTTTTGTGTTTCCACATGAATACGAGGTTAGTCAGTCCAGAACAATGGCAATTGAAATTGGATGCCATTATTGCATTCGGTCTATAAGAGTACAGACGCACGGCAAATTGAAGTCTACATTTGGTTGATAATAGATAACATCAAATGCAAGCAGAGCCGCCACACATTGCTGTTTGTGGCCTTTGACCTTGAGGAAAACCAAGGGTGTGTCAATCAGTCCAGTTGTTCTTGTAGTGGAGCGCAATGTGGAAGTGGATTCTTTGTCAAGAACCTGACCAGGTAATCTGTACAAGTATAGATATAATACAGTGACCAGGTAGTCTGTACAAGTATAGATACAATACAGTGACCAGGTAATCTGTACAAGTATAGATATAATACAGTGACCAGGTAGTCTGTACAAGTATAGATACAATACAGTGACCAGGTAATCTGTACAAGTATAGATACAATACAGTGACCAGGTAATCTGTACAAGTATAGATACAATACAGTGACCAGGTAATCTGTACAAGTATAAATACAATACAGTGACCAGGTAATCTGTACAAGTATAGATACAATACAGTGACCAGGTAATCTGTACAAGTATACATACAATACAGTGACCAGGTAATCTGTACAAGTATAGATACAATACAGTGACCAGGTAATCTATACAAGTATAGATACAATACAGTGACCAGGTAATCTGTACAAGTATAGATACAATACAGTGACCAGGTAATCTGTACAAGTATAGATACAATACAGTGACCAGGTAATCTATACAAAGTATAGATACAATACAGTGACCAGGTAATCTGTACAAGTATAGATGCAATACAGTGACCAGGTAATCTGTACAAGTAATAGTATAGATACAATACAGTAACCAGGTAATCTGTACAAGTATAGATTCAATACAGTGACCAGGTAATCTGTACAAGTAATAGTATAGATACAATACAGTGACCAGGTAATCTGTACAAGTATAGATGCTCAAGTATATTAAGGCCTGACACATCAGCCTAATTAGCATAAACACATTATTTTCTATAAACTGAAAACTATTCATGCTTTGAAGCTAAAACTTGTCCAAAATGCTAAGATTCATGAATTTGTGACAATTTAGTCGCGATAATAGCAAATGAAGTGTCACGTGACAAATCACGTGGCTAAGACTGGTTGAAAAATTCAATCGAAAATGGGGTACGTAGAGACTTTTCTTAGAACGCTAACTAATGTTTCGGTAAATACCTTTGGTAGATGTCTTTCTAATCCCGCCTTTTAATGCTGTCTACATATTCTCATTAACGAGAAAAATAAAAATATGCAAATAACTGGATTGGTCACGTGACCTGTTTTATCAATTATCTCTATAATTAATGATTAAGGACAACGTTAAAAGGCGGATTTAGAAAGACCTTTCTAAATGTAACTTTTTGACATCTGATTCATTATTCTTAGAAAAGTTTCTATGTACCCCATTTTAAGCTGAAATATTTGGACATATGTTGCCATGTGATTTGTCACGTGACCCAGCACATGCAATAAACCACATCAAATTTTCACACACTCAAGGGACTAAACATCTTGGTGAAGTTTTATCTCCAAAGCATGAATAGTTTTCAGTTTATAGAAAATAATGGTTTTAATGCCAATTGGGCTCATGTGTCAGGCCTTAATATACTTGAGTGTAATACAGTGACCAGGTAATCTGTACAAGTATAGATACAATACAGTGACCAGGTAATCTGTACAAGTATAGATACAATACAGTGACCAGGTAATCTGTACAAGTATATAGATACAATACAGTGACGTGAGGTAATCTGTACAAGTATAGAAACAATACAGTGACCAGGTAATCTGTACAAGTATAGATACAATACAGTGACCAGGTAATCTGTACAAGTATAGATACAATACAGTGACCAGGTAATCTGTACAAGTATAGATACAATACAGTGACCAGGTAATCTGTACAAGTATAGATACAATACAGTGGCCAGGTAATCTGTACAAGTATAGATGCAATACAGTGACCAGGTAATCTGTACAAGTATAGATACAATACAGTGAACAGGTAATCTGTACAAGTATAGATACAATACAGTTACCAGGTAATCTATAAACGTATAGATACAATACAGTGACCAGGTAATCTGTACAAGTATAGATACAATACAGTGACCAGGTAATCTGTACAAGTATATATTAGATACAATACAGTGACGTGAGGTAATCTGTACAAGTATAGAAACAATACAGTGACCAGGTAATCTGTACAAGTATAGATACAATACAGTGACCAGGTAATCTGTACAAGTATAGATACAATACAGTGACCAGGTAATCTGTACAAGTATAGATACAATACAGTGACCAGGTAATCTGTACAAGTATAGATACAATACAGTGGCCAGGTAATCTGTACAAGTATAGATGCAATACAGTGACCAGGTAATCTGTACAAGTATAGATACAATACAGTGAACAGGTAATCTGTACAAGTATAGATACAATACAGTGACCAGGTAATCTATAAACGTATAGATACAATACAGTGGCCAGGTAATCTGTACAAGTATAGATGCAATACAGTGACCAGGTAATCTGTACAAGTATAGATGCAATACAGTGACCAGGTAATCTGTACAAGTATAGATACAATACAGTGACCAGGTAATCTGTACAAGTATAGATACAATACAGTGACCAGGTAATCTGTACAAGTATAGATGTAATACAGTGACCAGGTAATCTGTACAAGTATAGATACAATACAGTGACCAGGTAATCTGTACAAGTATAGATACAATACAGTGACCAGGTAATCTGTACAAGTATAGATACAATACAGTGACCAGGTAATATGTACAAGTATAGATACAATACAGTGACCAGGTAATCTGTACAAGTATAGATACAATACAGTGACGTGAGGTAATCTGTACAAGTATTAGATACAATACAGTTAACAGGTAATCTGTACAAGTATAGATACAATACAGTGACCAGGTAATCTGTACAAGTATAGATACAATACAGTGACCAGGTAATCTATACAAGTATAGATACAATACAGTGACCAGGTAATCTGTACAAGTATAGATACAATACAGTGACCAGGTAATCTGTACAAGTATAGATACAATACAGTGACCAGGTAATCTGTACAAGTATAGATACAAAATCTATACAAGTATAGATACAATACAGTGACCAGGTAATCTGTACAAGTATAGATGCAATACAGTGACCAGGTAATCTGTACAAGTAATAGTATAGATACAATACAGTGACCAGGTAATCTGTACAAGTATAGATTCAATACAGTGACCAGGTAATCTGTACAAGTAATAGTATAGATACAATACAGTTAACAGGTAATCTGTACAAGTATAGATACAATACAGTGACCAGGTAATCTGTACAAGTATAGAATATACAATACAGTGACCAGGTAATCTATACAAGTATAGATACAATACAGTGACCAGGTAATCTGTACAAGTATAGATGCAATACAGTGACCAGGTAATCTGTACAAGTAATAGTATAGATACAATACAGTGACCAGGTAATCTGTACAAGTATAGATTCAATACAGTGACCAGGTAATCTGTACAAGTAATAGTATAGATACAATACAGTGACCAGGTAATCTGTACAAGTATAGATGTAATACAGTGACCAGGTAATCTGTACAAGTATAGATACAATACAGTGACCAGGTAATCTGTACAAGTATAGATACAATACAGTGACCAGGTAATCTGTACAAGTATAGATACAATACAGTGACGTGAGGTAATCTGTACAAGTATAGAAACAATACAGTGACCAGGTAATCTGTACAAGTATAGATACAATACAGTGACCAGGTAATCTGTACAAGTATAGATACAATACAGTGACCAGGTAATCTGTACAAGTATAGATACAATACAGTGACCAGGTAATCTGTACAAGTATAGATACAATACAGTGACCAGGTAATCTGTACAAGTATAGATACAATACAGTGACCAGGTAATCTGTACAAGTATAGATACAATACAGTGACCAGGTAATCTGTACAAGTATAGATACAATACAGTGACCAGGTAATCTGTATAAGTGTAGATGCAATACAGTGACCAGGTAATCTGTACAAGTATAGATGCAATACATTGACCAGGTAATCTGTACAAGTATAGATACAATACAGTGACCAGGTAATCTGTACAAGTATAGATACAATACAGTGACCAGGTAATCTATACAAGTATAGATACAATACAGTGACCAGGTAATCTGTACAAGTATAGATGCAATACAATGACCAGGTAATCTGTACAAGTATAGATACAATACAGTGACCAGGTAATCTGTACAAGTATAGATACAATACAGTGACCAGGTAATCTATACAAGTATAGATACAATACAGTGACCAGGTAATCTATACGTCAAGTACAGATACAATACAGTGACCAGGTAATCTGTATAAGTATAGATGCAATACAGTGACCAAGTAATCTGTACAAGTATAGATACAATACAGTGACATTAAGGTAATCTGTACAAGTATAGAAACAATACAGTGACCAGGTAATCTGTACAAGTATAGATACAATACAGTGACCAGGTAATCTGTACAAGTATAGATACAATACAGTGACCAGGTAATCTGTACAAGTATAGATACAATACAGTGACCAGGTAATCTGTATAAGTATAGATGCAATACAGTGACCAGGTTAAATCTGTACAAGTATAGATACAATACAGTGACATTAAGGTAATCTGTACAAGTATAGATACAATACAGTGACATTAAGGTAATCTGTACAAGTATAGATACAATACAGTGACCAGGTAATCTGTACAAGTATAGATACAATACAGTGACCAGGTAATCTGCACAAGTGGAAAGTAGTCACGGCAAGAGCTGTGCCATCCAATGCATTTTTCCAAACAAAATCTTAGAAAATGATCGATTTCATTTTTAACACCATTTTGCCTGTGTAAGTAGTAAGTAAGTAGGTAAGTAAGTAAGTAAGTAAGTAAGTAAGTAAGTAAAACAAACGAGTGTCAAACATTATGTGCTGAAACTCTGCCTTTTTACTAATTTCAAGCTGCTCTTTTCATTTCTGGAGTTCATTTTGACACTGATGTTTGATTTAAGGGGGTTGGGGTCACGTGACCTCTTAGTGCAAGTCGCCTATCCCTAATGTAACACTTACGTTCTACAGGCAGCTAAATGGTACCGGGGTCACACTACAGGGTGCGTTCATTCTGGAGACGATCATGAACTACAACACCACACCCAACTCTCAATATCTACCAGAAAATTTTACTTCTGATTTTCGTACTGTATACGAAAAGATTCAGAGGAATCAATTCAGGGGAGATTTTCTAGCCCTTATTGCAAGAAAAGACGACGATAAGGAACTGGTCACTCAGTTGGTTTCAAACTTCGATCAAGGTCTGTAACATAACTTTTGAATTTCGATTTAGAGTCGTTTTGGTATGAGTGGGCTACCTGTGGTTAGTGGTACCACAGGTAACCCACTCGTTGAATATAGTCGTTTTCATATGAGTGGGCTACCTGTGGTTAGTGGTACCACAGGTAACCCACTCGTTGAATAGAGTCGTTTTCGTATGAGTGGGCTACCTGTGGTTAGTGGTAACACAGGTAACCCACTCGTTGAATAGAGTCGTTTTCATATGAGTGGGCTACCTGTGGTTAGTGGTAACACAGGTAACCCACTCGTTGAATAGAGTCGTTTTCATATGAGTGGGCTACCTGTGGTTAGTGGTAACACAGGTAACTCTCGTTGAATAGAGTCGTTTTCATATGAGTGGGCTACCTGTGGTTAGTGGTAACACAGGTAACCCACTCGTTGAATAGAGTCGTTTTCATATGAGTGGGCTACCTGTGGTTAGTGGTAACACAGGTAACTCTCGTTGAATAGAGTCGTTTTCATATGTCATGCAGTGGGAAACCTACGGTACCGTGACACTCAAATGGCTTCCTTAAGCTTTCTGAACCAATCAAAAAACGTGCAGATGCATCTCATCCAATCACACTCTTTCAATATGGCACGGTACGGCACTCCATACTGCATTGAACCCGCGGTCTTATGGGACGCATACGTATCGCGCGCTCTACCACAGGAAACCCATCAAAAAAACGGGCGCATACAAATATATTTTTATTTACTAAAGAAGAAATGGTTGGGCTGCCTGTGGCTAAAGTAGAATGTTGAACTCAGACCTCTTATATATGTTTTGCCTGTGGAGGTGATTAAGTAAGGGTGTTGCTACGTAGCACGCAGTACGTTGATGTAATATATTCATTAAAATATAATGAATAACACATAAAACAACTGAGAACGACAAAAGAATACAATAGATTCTATGCATATATAGTTACATCAACTGAGTGCTGTAGTCCCCCTTAGTACGAGTGTTATAACGGGTGTTGCTACGTAGCACGCAGTTGATGTAATATATTCATAAAATATAATGAATAACACATAAAACAATACATAGAACGACAATAGAATACAATAGATTCTATGAATATATTACATCAACTGAGTACTACTTTTTTTTTTTTTTTTTTTTTTTTTTTTTCATTTCAATATATTTATTCATTCATTCAGTCATCCATAATTCATTCATTTATTTAACAACTATTTGCAAAATGCGAAGTCAATCACGGTGAATATTCACCATAATCGCTGAGTGAATATTCACCATAATCGCTGAGTGAATATTCACCATAATCGTTTTTTTAAATATATTTTTTTTTTTATTTTTTTTTTTATTACAATAAAAAATAATTAAAATTTAAAAAAATAAAAAAATTAAAATTAAAAAAATTAAAAAAATTAAAAAAATTAAAAATAAATAAAAAAAACCTGAGTGCTACTTAGTTTTTCCCGGTCAAGTAATTGAACTGCCTTCGATCCCCACCCTCTTCCCCTCCCACCCAAACACTAATCCCTAATATCCGTACATTTCTGTTGACAGGACGTTTTAAAACCATGAGCATTCCCTTGCCATTTAATGGCAAAACAACCTCGCTTACACCTCAAATGCAAAAAGACATGTCAGGTTACCAGAACAGTGATCACGCCCAATTTTGGAACAGTGCGAATTCCTGGCCAGCGGTATTGATAACAGACACAGGGAACTTCCGTGGTTACATGAAGACTTGTCTCCATAAAATGTGTGACGACATGGATCATGTGACACCCGACATGATAACATTCATGGGGAAGACCGCTGACGCACTCGTGGGCGCGGCACACAAAATGACTGGACGAGACTGTTCGGATTCCCAAAAGTTGTGTAAGCATGAACTATTTTACTTCGCCGCTGACCGAAAGAAACGCAGGCTCTGGGGACGAGATTGTATTTTACTGACATGCATGGGTGAAAAGCGTATTGCGCAAGCTCGTTATATGGCTTAAATCGACTACAGAATCTCAGAATCAGAATAGAAAACTAACTAACGAAAATGCGCTGTTCTTTACATATAAATCGAATTTCTCTCATATAAATTTACCAGACACGGCCCTCGGGATTTATATGGCTTATTGCCTCCGTTCTCGGTTAGTTTTTGCCGCCAAAATGTAAATATTTTGTTTTGGAAAAACGATCAACGCGCGTTGCCAATTTCCCGCCATTTTGCGAGCATGCGCAGTGCGTTTTTACTAGTATTCTCGTGTCCGATGTAGCTGATGCCATCTAGGATGATTATCCCATCCCCCCCTATGTCCCCCCTCCTCCCTCTGCTAATGTGCCGTTCACTTCTTTCATGTGGTCATTTAACGGGACTCTCATATACATACAGTAACGTAACGTCGTAATGTTATTTGGTTGTACAGGTCCCCAGTCCCTCGTTGTGGTCACTGTTCTCATGGCCATATCATCACTGGCGTTATATGTACAGTAACACTGAAGTGTTGGAATACTTTTGGCGCCGTTTGCTGTCAACTTAGTCGTGTACTAGTTGGTCACCCTGTGTCACTACCAAGCAAGCACCATTAGAGCCATAGTATAGTTACCCATAATTCTTTACTTCGCCGTTTTTTTTACTAAGTTTTGTACTAGTTGGTCACCCTGTGTCACTACCAAGCAAGCACCATTAGAGCCATAGTATAGTTACCCATAATTCTTTACTTCGCCGTTTTTTTTACTTAGTTTTGTACTAGTTGGTCACCCTGTGTCACTACCAAGCAAGCACCATTAGAGCCATAGTATGGTTACCCATAATTCTTTACTTCGCCGTTTTTTTTACTTAGTTTTGTACTAGTTGGTCACCCTGTCAGTGTGTCACTACCAAGCAAGCACCATTAGGGACCGGTCATTAAATATCGGGAGGGGGGGGGGGGGCTGGAGGAGAAAGTCATTTTTTAGGTTTTTGTTACCGGACCCCCCTCTTAAATGCAAAAAAATTCTGAAGACCCCCCTTTGAAATTGGTAAAAATTTCAAGACCCCCCCTTCTGTGCCCATTCATTTGAAAAACACTCAGAGTCAGGTTCTACTATTTGTTATAGACCGAATTCATAATTGGCTGCTTCTAATTTCTATAAAAGCCAAAAAATATCATTTTGGAAAAGTAAATATTTGATAGAATATTTATGTGATCATCTAAATACCATGTGTGTGTTTTGAAACCAAATAATAAATCCTTGAGAAGATATGAACATTTGAAATTGTGAAATTGCACCAAAACAACTCTGGTGAGGACTCACTTGAAAAATACATACAAAACTCTCTATTCATGATCTGTCATAACTCCGATGATATTTTGTCTACAGCAAAGTGTTTATTTCTATATATATAGGTACTATTTTAGATGACAGTGATCATTTGTACCAGAAACGTATCATAATGCCAAACTAAAAATATGCCATTATGAATTCGGTGTATAGGCATTGTTAAAGTGCCTATAACCCCTGTGAGTTTGTTTTAAAAATCGATTATATATATTAAGTGAATAGTTACAGGTTTCAGTATTTTGTGATTTGAACTTCGTGTTTGTGAGTTATAGAGGTTTGAAATCGGGATATGTTAATTTGATGACGTGACTTAAGGAGTGATGCCATAGCTTATTTAGTTGTGTTCTTTCTGAAATAGGATAAAAAGTTTATCAAATCATATCCACATACTGTGAAAAGATATTGCAAGTTTCAAAATGTCAGTAATTTGCACAAGGGTGTTTTTGTATGAGACCTGATTCCTTAAAGTGCGTCATTTTGACGTCATCTGATTTCCATATCGCGATTTCAAACCTCTATAACTTGTAAACGCGAAGTTCAAATCACAAAATACTGAAACCTGCAACTATTCACTTAATATATAATCGATTTTTAAAACAAACTCACAGGGGTTATAGGCACTTTAAGGTTTCACCATTGTCGCACACTGAGGTACTTTTTCCATCGATCGGTGCAAGCAAGAGTTTCTTTGGTCCACCACAAGGACCTACGCCCAAGGAAAACAAATCCTAACTGTCAAAAAAATATTTTGTGGAAGTGAATGATATCTTGGTGTAGGGATTTATAATCTGTGTTTTGAGTTAATTAGTTATTCGTTTTTTTAACTAGTAGTGAATTTTTAAAAGGACAAAAATACTGAAAATAACATTATACAAAAGAATATGACCTAATGAATATGGGCGGATCCAGGATGTTTCAAAGGGGGGTGTATAATCATAAAGCTCTTTCAAGGTATATATTCTCCATCAGAGAGTGTGATTATAATTGTCGAGGCCCGGTGTTTATTTACGCCAGGAGCGTAAAGTGAAGAAGGGCCATAGCAAAGGAGTAGAGGTAAATCGCGGGGACTGGCTCATTTTTTTCATATTTATTTAATGCTTTTTATTTTCATTTCATTTTTACCCATTGGCTTACCAGACTCCTTCTTTTTTGAGCCAGTAATTTCACGAGGGGAAACACCAGTCTCTTTTCAGTTCTGGCTCACTCACCCATTGGCTTACCAGACTCCTTCTTTTTGAGCCAGAAACTTCCACATTCCTTTTTCACAAAAATAAAAATTTAACTTAAAGAACTAAAAAATACATAATATAAAGATGACATCAATGATAGAAATGAGAATTGTTGCAAGAGCACAAGGTATCCCAGGATATTATAAAATGAGAAAAGCTGAACTTGCTAAGTCTCTTAATATTGAATTACCTGTTCGAGGTTGCGATAATAATTATATGTGTAAGCATAATAAATATAAATATTTTTGTAAAGAGTGCAACGGTTCTCTTTTATGTGAACACAGCAAGTTGAAATATAAATGTAAAGAATGTAATGGATCACATATTTGTGAACATAACAAACAGAAATATTATTGTAAAGAGTGTAAAGGTTCACAAATATGTGAACACAACAAACAGAAACATTTTTGTGTTGAGTGTGGAGGATCTCAAATATGTCATCACAACAAACAGAAACGAACTTGTAAAGATTGTCGAGAAGATAACATTGATATATTTGAAAAGATTTCAAATTTTTTGTATTACTAATCACTCGATATTTATTGTGACAACACAATAAATATCAATACAGTTTACGAGTCGTTTCGGCTAATATCAAGCCTCATCAGAATACCTAGTAACACAGATATTGACGACTCCACGAATGGAGTCTTATCAAAAATTCAGTTAAGGTTCGATGTTCATCGAGCATAAATATCAGCTAATACGAGAGCTTCAAGCTTTTGGAGATCTTGTTCACATTTGTTGACGACTTCCTCCGAAACTCTTGCTTTAGCCATCCAGTATACTATCTTCGATTTGGCGTCTCTTAGTTGTTTACAAGCCCTGTCTCTTTCTTCTGACTTCTTCACCCACATTCGCCTTATATCCTGCTTTCGAATGGTGTCTTTCATTGTAAGATTTCCTAAAAAATCATTAAGGCTTTCCCTCTTCCTTGTCGGTGGTAATTGAACTTCGTTTCCTTGTGATATGCTGACTAAATCAGTATCATCATATTCTTCTTCAAATTCATATTGCGTGTTCATACTTCAATACGCTGTTCCGAGTCACTTGTATTTATTTAGAATTTGCATGACGTCAATACATTCCTGAGCGTCTTAACAACCAGCGTATCTTAAAGTGGATTTCATTTCTATTTTCAGAATTGCTTGTTGTCAAGGTGGAGAGGAATGCAATCTATTGTTTTACACGTGTACAGCGAGTGTAGCTAGCACCGCGTGCGTCACTACCGAAATAGATACCATGCTAACCCAGCTGTGACGACTGTTATTATAGCTAAGTTAGTTTCGTGTGTTGTTCCACTCTCTTCAGGTTTCACACTCAAGGGCCTCGTTTTGAGTGGAACTGGAACAGTATGATGTGTTACAGGCTTTCTAGTGTGAATCAATTTGACTTTTGGAGTTCCAAAATTATGTTGAATAATTCCTACACTTTTGTTTTCATTATTAATATTATTCAACCCAAATTTCATATCAGCCGTTGCTTTTTGAAGTTTGTTATTATACCCAACAACAGATTGAGTATTAATGACTAAATTAGAGGGAATGAGCCAACATCCTGGAGCAATTGCTAAATCAAGTCGAACTTTAGCCTCTTGAATAGCTAACTGATACCTTTGAATACCTTTGGAGATATCTTTTTCAATAATTGCACTTTCAAACAATATAGAAAATTCCTGTTGAGTTTCTGTTGCTGATCCAGTATCTCCAATTATCGAGGATCGTGTATTAACCTGTGCACCAAGCACGCAATAAACAAAGGCTTCAATACTTTGATTCAATCTTGAAAGACCAACTTTCGTTAAACCTTTTCCTTTTTGAGGAACAAACCAATCATATTGTCTCCCCGTTTCTTGTTCTTTGATGTATGTAATACAATTCCCAAACTTTGCTTCACACCCTTGATCATCAAACTTAAAGAATCCACCAGGCCATTGAGGCGGATAAGCATATGTATTATAATCTTTTGCTTTCTGTAATCCATTACGAAGGTTAATATATACATCACCTAGACCATGGTTAGCCCCTTTCATGAATCTAAAGTCAGTGTTCGTTGATATATCAAACTCTTTACACAATTTTAGGTATGAATTCATATTATAAGGATTTTTTGTTGCATTGAAAATCTTATCACTCGGCAGAGGCGTATTTAACTCATTTAAAATTCGCCTTATCGTAAAGATTACATGAAAACGCATGAAAGATGAAACCTCTGGTGTATCCTTCCTCGTGAGCATATCAAAAGAGATACCACAACCTGCAGTAGAAAGCCAGACTGCAAAATTTAGTTGTTGAGACCTGTGATGTTATGTATTAGTTACCAGTTACATTGTACTCTTTCTGTTTAGTTTTAGCTTTAAGTCAATATTAGTTAATCTTGCACTTTACGTCACTGGTGTAATTCGAGTCTTCAGCGTCTTTTTAAAGCACATGTAGTAGGAGAGCTGACAACAACAGTAGAATTTATCGGAGTTTATTGGAGATATTTATAGGACTTATTCAGGAATTGTACACGATCAGATGTAAGTTTCCTTGTATTTTGTAGTTCTACATTTTACCATAGTAGTTTAATTTAGTTTAGTAACTCCTCGCCTATTATCTTTAGTTTTCACCGCTTCGAGCGATCAACTAGGAGTACCAGTCATGAATAAAGCACTTGATTTAATACCGACGATGTGGTCGTTCTCGAGGCTGGTTGGACACTTAGCGTCTCCCCCAAGGAGATGAGTATCTGGAGACGCGACAGTGAAAAATCTGTGGTTTACTATTCTCGATTGAAGACTTATTAGGAGGTAAGACGTAAATAGACAGTTCAGCGTCGGTGCAACGGAAAATGGAGGACGGAGAAGGAGCACTAACTGCAGACCAACGGCACAGAACCTTGACAGTTAAGGCTCTGCAAAATGCTATCGAACAGAAGCGAAGAGATTTGAACATCATTCAGAAGAAACTAAGACTCGTTATAGCGAACGCTGAGAAGCCCATGCTGGGCTCTGACGGAGATAAAGTTCTGAGCGAGTTAGAGCCTACTGCAAGCGAGTTCAAATCCACCTTACAACATCTAACAAATCTCTGCGCTCAGGACAAAAGTAACGAGTACGACGAGGAGGCGTTTAAGAACGAGAATCAAATTCTTAATTATGCCTATGTAATCATTAACCGAATAAAGAGTAAACAAACCGACAAATCGTCGGATAAGTCGTCTCGTAGAAGTAATAAAACACTGTCCGTGGCGTCAACAAACAGTTCCGCCAGACTCCGCGCCGAGGCCGCAGGAGAGGCCGCGGCAGCACGTAAAAACGCAGAATACGAACGCCTGATAGCCGAAAAGGAACTCCAGCGCAAACAGCGCGAAGCCGATGACCAGAACCGTCGCGAAAGGGAGCGCGCTATATACGAAAAGGATATGGCCCTTTTGACTGCAGATAGAAACGCAGCAACAGCAAATGCAAAACTGGAAGCAATAGAACAGGCTATCGACGCACGAGGAAGCGAGATCAGCAATGATTTAGACGATTTATCTCCCGCATTAGATAACAGAACCGAGGATTGGGTACTCGGAAACCAACAACACAACTCTTACGTTGCGCCTGAGGAGAGCATACCTCGGGGGGGACCTCCACCTCGACCAATCGGTGCGTTTTCAACAAAATCTGCTACTCCCTCTCCTCCGTTTGGAAACGCTAATTACGTACCCGAGCGCACGTTTGGCCGACCCTTCCTCGCGTCCACTCCCGTAAGAGACATAACCGGAAGTCAGTTATTAGAAGCGTTGACAACGACGAATCGGCAAATAGTAGCCGGACTTGCCAGACAAAATCTTCCCAAGTGCGACCCAGACACTTTCGATGGCGACGCGACACTTTTCCATCCGTGGAAAAAGGCGTTTAAGGCTATGCTAAGCGAGACTGAGATATCCCCAGATCAAGAAGTCAATTACTTGCGCAAATTTACGAGCGGAGAGGTTCAACGCGTAGTCGATAACTTCCGTAAGCGTCAGCAACGCGATCCCGTGAAGCTACTACGAAACCTCTGGTCAGAATTAGAAAGACGCTTCGGAAGCCCAGCCGTAATTACAAATGCCCTGTTAGAACGTCTACACGAATCGGCAACTTTTACTGGAAACGACAACATAAGACTCCAAGAGTTCGCAGACATTTGCGCGGACGTCGACAGTCAGATAGATTGCCTCCCTGGTCTAGCATGCCTCAACTTTCCAAATGCTATCGTACCGATAACCGAGAAGATGCCCTCGTCACTTCGAGGCAAATGGGAGAAAGAAGTCGTGAGATATGCAGAGAAGAACCAAGACGCTTACCCAGGCTTCCACGCCCTCACGCGAATCGTCCAGGAACAAGCGAGGTTGAAGAATCACCCGAACATTGTCGCAGGAACCATGAAACGTAGAACAGATCAACGCAGGACACTGGCTACAAACTTCTCCCAATCGTCCAGTCCGTTCGTGGCAGCCACCAAAGATCACAGCGACGACGGAAAGAAACACTGCCTTTTTCACGACCGAGATGGACACAATTTGACAGAATGCCATGCCTTTAAATCGAGGTCCTTGGAAGAAAAAACCGACTGGATTCAGAAAGCCGGTCTATGCTTTCTATGCCTCTCGAAAGATCACAGAGCCAAGGAATGTAAGCTCAAGGCAACCTGCGAAATATGCGGCGACAACCGGCATATCGCCCTGCTACACAGAGATAAAGCAAAAGAGCAGACAACCGAAGGAGCCGCGACAGAAACCACCACTAGTATAACTAACAAGTGCACCGCAGCCTGCGACAACATCGAAGGAGGTCTATCATGCAGTAAGATTGTTTTAGTCGACGTGTTTATGAAAACGGAGCCAACCAATAACCATCGAGTGTACGCGATTATTGACGATCAGAGCAACGCATCGCTGATTAGCAACGAACTGGCAGACATACTTGGAGCATCAGGTCCAGAAGAGAAGTACTTCCTGTCAACCTGTCACAGCTCGAACGAAGTAAAGTACGGAAGGAGGGTGTCGGGTCTTGTGGCACGATCAGCGTTAGATGCAAGAGAGTCAGATCTTCCAACTCTCATCGAGTGCGAGAATGTTCCAAGCGACAAACGAGAAATCCCAAATCCGGAGATGGCGAGGAGATTTTCCCATCTAAGAGATATAGCGGACGAGATACCTCCCATCGACGAAAGCGCCAACATCCACATCCTGTTGGGTCGCGATGCACCAGAGATACTCAAAGTAAGAGCGTTCAAAAACGGACCCAGAGGAGCTCCCTGGGCGCAGAAGCTTTTGCTAGGATGGACGGTGTCAGGTCAAACCTGCCTCGACCTAGTAAACGAACCAGTCCACGTACGAGCACGAAGAACGAAGATTGTGAGCGACGTCGGCGAGAGGAGTAAGAAAACTGAGATTTGTAACCGAGAAGTATCCCCCGCGCCAGCAGACGGCAAGGAGTGCGACGTAGTTCCCTGTCCAAACAAGTTCGAAGTCACCGACGACCTTACGCGAACCTACGCCAGCAGCTTAAAGGACGACGTGTTCTACACAGAGCCCGGAGACAACGACGTCAGCCTTTCACTGGAGGACCGCAAATTCCTCGAGATAATGGAAGACGGGATTACCAAAAACAAACTCGGCAACTGGGAAATGCCACTCCCCTTTCGTCGACAAGAAGTCAACATGCCCAACAATAGATCCCAAGCAATGCAACGCTTCAACAGTTTGATGAGAACACTAAACAGAAAACCCCAGATGAAGCAAGACTATGCAGAATTCATGGAGAAAATTATCAGTAAAGGCCACGCTTCACGAATCCCAACCGATAAGATCATAGTACCCAACGGACAGGTGTGGTACCTGCCCCACTTCGGGGTCTACCACCCCAAGAAGCCGACGCAGATTCGTGTTGTGTTCGACTCATCAGCTGAATACGACAACGTATCCCTCAATAAGGAACTGCTTTCCGGTCCAGACTTAGCGAACAGTCTGGTTGGAGTTCTGATCCGTTTCAGAAGGGAAAGAGTGGCTGTAATGTGCGATATTGAACAAATGTTTCACTCCTTCCACGTCTCCCCTAAACACCGCAACTTCCTCCGCTTTCTGTGGTTTGAAGACAACGATCCTCAGAAAGCAATCGTAGAATATCGGATGAACGTCCACCTATTTGGCAACGGACCGAGCCCAGCCGTGGTGACCTTTGGGTTGAGGAAGACCTCCAATCACGGCGAGGAGACAAGCCCAGAAGTTAAAGAATTCGTCAGTAGAAACTTCTATGTTGACGACGAACTAGCGTCAGCTCCAACCCCAGAGCAAGCCATCAGTCTCGTCAGCAAAGCGCAATCTGTCCTCGCCACTGCCAACCTGCGGCTACACAAGGTAGTCTCCAACTCAATAGAGGTCATGCAAGCGTTTCCGACTGCCGACAGAGCGAAGGATCTGCGAGATCTAGACCTTACTCAGGACAGCCTGCCTGCCCAACGCTCTCTCGGGGTCTATTGGGACCTGGAAAACGACAGTTTCACGTTCCGAGTCGCACCACCGGAGAAGCCATTCACCCGCAGAGGAGTACTGTCCGTAGTCAACTCCGTGTATGATCCCCTAGGGCTGGCAGCACCCGTAACGATCAATGGAAAGACGCTCTACAGCAGCTTGTTGTCATGGGGAAACGAACAGACGCCAACAGTACCCCGCTCGGGTGGGACGATCCCTTGCCAGAAAGGGCAATGAACCGATGGCAAGGGTGGAAAAACGATCTGCGCAACCTAGAGGACGTCTCAGTTCCCAGATGTTACCGTCCTAAAGAATTTGGAACAGTCAAGAGAGCAGAGTTACACGCATTTTCCGATGCGAGTCAAGATGCTATAGCAACTGCGGTGTATCTCCGTGAATTCAACCAAGATAACGACGTCTCTGTGACACTAGTATATGGCCAGGAGAAAGTTGCACCCGTACGCCCAACGAGCATCCCTCGATTGGAGTTATGCGGTGCTGTCATGGCAACCCAGGCTGTATCAAAGGTGCTTAAAGAAATCGACATAGAAATATCGGAAGTGGTGTACTACACCGACTCACAGGTAGTGTTGGGCTACATAACTAACGAGATCCTCGTCACACTTATGGCTGAAGTATCGGCGATCGTGAATGCTCGACCCATAGCCAGTGTACCAACAGACGTTGACGATCCTCAGCCCTTGTCCCCATCTATGATCCTCACCATGAAAACACGCCCACTTGGACCACCACCTGGAGAGTTCCTGCCAGCAGACCTGTATGCGCGTCGCCGTTGGAAGCGGGCCGGTACAGTATCTAGCAGGTCAATTCTGGACACGGTGGCGGCGCGAGTACTTGCAGAGTTTACAAGTCAGGAACAAGTGGCAACATCCCAAGAGGAACCTAGCCAAAGGAGATGTCGTACTGATGAAGGAGGAGGGTCAATACCGCAATGACTGGCCAATGGGACGAGTCCAAGAAGCAGTTGAGAGCGATGATGGAATCGTTAGGAAAGCCTATGTAGCACTATCCAGAGAGGGAAAGCTAAAGACAATGCTACGCCCCATCAAGGAACTCGTTCTACTGGTGGCTGCAGAAACGCAAGAGACAAAGCGACAAGACGGAGTGCCCCACCATATATGAACAATTAGATGAACAGTATATTACAACCATAATATCCATTTGTTAATTACAATTATATTAATCGAAGCAAGTATATAAGTATACTTGGGCGAGGAGTGTGATGTTATGTATTAGTTACCAGTTACATTGTACTCTTTCTGTTTAGTTTTAGCTTTAAGTCAATATTAGTTAATCTTGCACTTTACGTCACTGGTGTAATTCGAGTCTTCAGCGTCTTTTTAAAGCACATGTAGTAGGAGAGCTGACAACAACAGTAGAATTTATCGGAGTTTATTGGAGATATTTATAGGACTTATTCAGGAATTGTACACGATCAGATGTAAGTTTCCTTGTATTTTGTAGTTCTACATTTTACCATAGTAGTTTAATTTAGTTTAGTAACTCCTCGCCTATTATCTTTAGTTTTCACCGCTTCGAGCGATCAACTAGGAGTACCAGTCATGAATAAAGCACTTGATTTAATACCGACGATGTGGTCGTTCTCGAGGCTGGTTGGACACTTAGCGTCTCCCCCAAGGAGATGAGTATCTGGAGACGCGACAAGACCAATAATTCATGTTTACCCTTTCTAACCATTTGTTACTTTCTTTCGATGAGGTGTGAACATTTTGACTTTCACTAAAAATGTTTCTAGGTTTAAACTTAAAACTTCCTGTGTGATTAACATATATCTGAACTTCATCCAATTGAGATTTTAGACTATGTGGATCATCTCCCCAATTTGAATAGACTGGATAAATTGCTTTTGTGTTTAACATGAATACTTCTGGAAAGTTCGTTATAATTTTCTTAGAACCGAGAGCTTTCATGAATGCATTTTCAACTTCCTTATCATCATAATGATGTAAAGGACCACCAACATCTTTTCTGAAGACATCGTAACCCACTCCTCCATAGTTAAAATTAATTCCTCCTGGATAAGCACTGAAAAGTCCATCTTCTGAATTTGGGTAAAATTTCTTAAAGTCTTTCCATTCAGCCATTTTTGATTTATTACTTATAAAAAAGTAATAAATCTTTTTTTTTCTTGTTCAATCACATTTCGATCGAGAATATCGCATTTTATATATATAACCGCCATAAGGTGTTCTGTCATATTCAAAAGTTATTTCTCGGCGGCGAGTCCTTTTAGTATTTCCTCTCGCACCTCTTTTCGCACCTGCCCCTGCAATTCCTTCAACATCTGTTCTCTCAATTCCTTCCTCTCTTGTACCCAGTATCTAACTTTTTTTTTTCATCAACTGTTACAAGAGGTCGCGTCTTATTTCGAATCGAAAGCTTCATTTCTTCATACTTCATTACTTCCGCTAGAATTAGAGAAAACTCTTGATCTGAGATAGAATTATCATGCAAAGCTTTTGAAACTAAATCATTTACTGTATTTACTTTTGCCTTTGCAAGTGTCATTGTCTGTTCATGTTTACTTACTTTTCGTGAAAGTCTTTTAGTTGCAACACCACATCCTGCTGAAACAACTCCAAAAACACCACCTAAAGCTCCCAAGGGAATACCCACAACAGCTCCAAATCCTGTCAGAGACGTTCCTAAACCACTCGTTGAAAGAGCAACGGATAAAAGTCCTGTTCCTACACTTACCCTTGAAAACACACCTCGTGCACGATTATACTTCTTTCTTACATTATCATAATGCTTTATTTCTTGTTCCAAATTCCTTTGTGCTTCACATACTTTTTGAAGTCTGAAATTATCACCAATATCATGTGAGTCTTGTGATAAATTTGGATATATTGAGTTAATGTCCATTTTATTCCTTATGATTTATAAAAAAATATTTTTTTTTCTCTCACACTCGCTCACAACAATTCTAAAACGATTCTCATCTCTGGGCTCTTTATATTTCCTTGTGAATCTTCAATTCTGAAAGTGATACTACTTACAAAACCTCCTGGTCTTACACTAACTTCAATTGGGTTACTTGGTTCATATAAAATCTTTTCTCCAATAACTTGATCTTTCTTACTAATTTCTATGCAAGCTAATATTTGTAAGTCTTGTGAATTAGCCGAAGGCCTCTTGACTTGTGTTGGATCAACAAGATCACAGTAAATATAAATATGATCAATGCTTTCACCTATTTCTATTTCGTTAATTGAGTTAACACTACTAAAATTATTGTAAAAAGTACAACTTCGTAACTTCACTAATTTTGGTTTCTCAACAGATTGATCTAAGTAAATCGTAAATTCTCCAACTTTATTTTCAATGTATAGTATCGTCATTTATTCTTATTGATATTACTTTTTTTATTTTTTCGTTCACTTCGTCCTTTCAATTGATCAACAAAATATAAAACAACAGCTACAATAAGAAGCCATGCATTTTTAGCAAGGAATGAGACTACTTGCCCCGCGGTTTTAAAGATAAAACTTGCGATAGCGCCAATCACTCCTGGAAGAAGCTCACTTAATTTTTTACCAATGGTTTTCAAACCGTTTCCAACACCTTTTGCAACGGATTGAAGGCCACTCTTGAGGTTACTTACAATAACACCAATAATAATTCCAACGGCTGTTATAACAGAAAAAGCTGTGAATCCATTCTTTTTAAAAACTGCTTTCACACGATCACTCAGAGACATTTTCTCTTCAATGATTTCATTCTCTCGTTCCATTTGCTCTATCTCACGGATGATAGCTTCTTCTTGTTCACTTGTCAACGCTCCTCTCTGCTCCTCCCGCATCTCTTTAATCTTTTCTTCATTCGTTTCAATAATGTTTTCTGCAGGAGGTCCAAGGCTATCTGTTATCTTCTTCGAAAGTTTATCATTAATCTCTCCATTCTCATTAAAGAATGGATGACTCTTCCCTCCAATTCGTTTCAACTTAACTACAACCTGATCAAATTCATCTATCGTTGCAGTAAAGGCTGCTGGATTAACTTTTGGATATTTTTGACGAATTCTTTCCCAAGCATCATCAATCAGACTTTCTTTCTGAATAAGACCATCTGCACTATGGAAAGATGTTTCATCCATTCCATGATTATCAAACCCTCCTCCAATTGTTGTTGAGGTCATTGGTATTAATTCATCTCCATCTTCATTTCCTTTTCCTGTAGGTTCAAAAGGATTTTCAACATCAATGTCCATTTTATTACTTAAAAAAGTAATAAAATCTTTTTTTTCTCGCTTCAGGTTTCACACTTTTGATATAAGGTAACCAAGACCCATCATTCCAACACCTACATAAACCATCTCACCCATTTTCTGGGAACTTTGTGGTTTGTAGAAATCATTCAATTGTGGGGGTTTCAAATTAAAATCAGGATGTGTTTGTGAGTATAATCTAAAAGCATTATCTGTCTCTCTATCATTATCATCTGCCTTAATTTTATTTTGATATTTTTCAGATAACCAATCTTTATATTTTTGTCTTTTTTTCTGCCATTCACCTACTTTTTGTTGATACTCTTCAATTGCTTTATCATGTCTAATCTTTTCTTTTGCACTTTCAGAACCTGATAAAGATCTTGCTAAATAACTTCCACCGACGAATGCTGTTGCATTTAAAATAGCTCCACCCATCATTAACATTATTGATGCCATTTGTTTTATTAAAGGGAATTATAGAGGTTTAGGTAAAATCTTCTGTGCTTCCAGATATTCTTTCAATAGTATACTTCCACCCAAGACAACAACCCATTTTGAGTAGTTCATGAAACTCGAAGAAGGATCACCTGTTAGTGATTCCTTCATTACCTTCTTTCCAATCAATCCTATTCCTGCAGACAACCCAACTAATACAGCAGAATCAACTGCTACTTTCATAAGTTTATTTTGTTCACTTGTCATATTTTATTATATATGTTTTTTTGAGTAAAAAAAAATATTTTTTTTCTTACTCGCTCACACTCACTTCGGGTTTCACTTCACTCCATTCCCATTCCCATTGGAGATGGTGAAGGAGTTTGCTGTGGTCTATCTAAAGTCCTCGCAGGGGTTATTGGACTCGCGTTGCTCGTGTTGCTCTCTTGATTCTGTTTCTTATATCGTAAAAACAAATCTACTGCCGTAAATCCAACACCAATTATAGAAATTACTGTTGTTATTGATAACTCTGGAATCCAAGAAGAGCTCTTCTCATTCACTTCATCACTTTGTTCACTTCGTTCATCAGTCTCTACTTCGATGGTTCTCATTTCTTTTGCTCTTTTATTATATTCTGCTAGTTTCCTTCCAGCAGCAACTTTTTTAGGGTCTTTAGCTCTTTTCATAGATGGGGTCACTATGCTTGTATCAGGAGTCTTCGTTATTTGTTCTGTATCTGACATATTATTTTATTATACAAACTCTAGGATTTAAAAAAAATAATATGTGAGACTGTCAAGAGACTGTCAAGAGACTGTCAAGAGACTGTCAAGAGACTGTCAAGAGACTGTCAAGAGACTGTCAAGAGACTGTCAAGAGACTGTCAAGAGACTGTCAAGAGACTTATAGACCCTCACTGTCTGGTTTAGAAGGTGTGTCAACCTCAAGGACAACATTAGAACCCAATTTTACATGTTTAAACACTTGAAACAGACCACTTGCAAGTGCAACGAATCTACCACCTTTTAATACCAAAAGTCCTGCAGCATTAGAAAGTTCACGTTTTACCGTCTTGTCATTCTGTAGATCTTCACATAATTCATTTGTATTATCAATAGGAAGAACATAGGAAATAAGTTGAGAAGCTACTTCAATAGCTGAATCTACTAATCCACCTGTGATCTGCTTTCCTAAAACAGCTTGATAACGATTGAAATACTTATCAACATCTTTTGCAGATAATTTCTTAATATCTCCAAGACTCATATTTACTCCTATATACTCCTTAGTAGATCCTAGTGTCGCAATAATAGAAAGTGACTCTCTCTTTTCTTCTCTTGCGGCACTCGCGCTCACCACGTTCGATTCATCATCACTCCTTTTTGAAGGACCGGGAGTGTCTTCTTCATCATTAATCATATATTCTTCAATCTCTGACATAATTTATTACTTGAAAAGTAATAATTTTTTTTTATTTTTTCTTCTCACTGGCGTTCACTTGTCGCTCAGTCCAGGAATTTCTAAATAACATTCAAATGGAAACCGTAAACAGAAACAAAGACGGGAATATCGCTTTGACTTTAGTTGATCTACAAACTTCTTACGCTTCTCGAGGGAGAGGTCACCACCATATTCTTCAAATAGAGTCTTTGTGGAGATCTGGGAGGGATTGTGAAAAGCAATTATACATCCAACATTTTCTCGGAAAGGTTTTGCAATTGATGTTAATTGTTGTGTTATCACCCATACTGATATCCCCTCATGTCTTCCAGAGAAAGCAAGATCAATGAATTTGTTTGATCGTTGCTTTAAATCCTTGCTGGTTGCGCAATCATCGAGGATTATGAGAGTATTTGTACCTGAACAAAGATCAGTGGTACTTGTCAAAAGCTCATTAATCTCGTCACCATTACTTGCATCTGGTGATAGCACAATGAAACGCTTATCACCAGATGCGAACTTGTGATAGGTTTTATTTTTTGAATAGGTTGGACATATCAAGACAATATAATCGAAAACATAACGAAACGGTCCACGCAGTTGCTCAATGAGGTACTTTGTCTTACCACAATTTGTTGGACCAGTAATAATACAATGAAAAGGTGTTTTATCTCGTAATTCTTCCATTCTTTATCTATAGAGTGAAACTAGTACATAATGGATCGAAGGCTGGAATTCATGACTTCCATCAGTGCATCAGCAACCACAAACATATGACAAGTCATATTTCCACTTCCACCAGTTTGCCTCTTAATTTCAAGTTTCACACCATCTCGTGTGTTATTCAATACCAATCCGTTTCCGTGAATATCATTATCAGGGAAAGTTCTCAAGTCAACCCACAAAGCGAACTTGTTATGTGTGTAAAATTTTACATTATTTATATCTAAAGTAGTAACAGATCTTCCAAAACGTTTCTTAATGGATTCCCAAAAATCAGATGGAACCATTCCTTTTGAAAAGAGGCGGTTAGGCATTCCATCAATGTTGATAGCAACAGATAAAATATTAGGGTTAACGAATTTCTCAGCGTCACGTGTTCCTCCTACATATGCCTCTGTAAACAGACACAATACTCCAGTCATTGATCTCCTTGGTAGATTGATATGCTCATTAATAACACTATCATTCGGTTTAGAAATGGTGAAAGTTTTGTGAAGAATAACATTCTCATACAAGAAACCTTTTCCTACTTGATATGTGGCAGCTGCTTCACCAGCAAGATAATTACTTGAAATACATGAATACTCAAGTTCAAGGTTAGTGATGGTGTAGTTGGGTGGGGGAGTTGTGGAGGAGTAGGTTACAATTTCAGAAACAGAAGCAAGAGTAATCTCAAACATGATAGGGTGAGAAAGTACCTTTGGATATAAAACTCCATGATCATTAAGAATTGGATGGTCAAGTGGAATGGAATACTTTGAACCATAGATCGCCGAAATAGCAACCTCGTTTGAAATACTTATGTCTTTATCCCCCGCGTTCGTTCGAAGCTTTCTCCTGTTTAGTATTGAGATTCCTTGTTTCATTTGATCTTCTCGTTCTTCAGTCGAAAGAAATAGATCATTAAAGGTTTGAAATAGATCATATCGTTGGGTGTCTTGAAGTGTTTCACCACCAAATGAGACCTTTAAACGAGACACAAGGTTTCTTCCAACGTTGTTAATAAGAGTATTGTTAGCGTGACCAGTCACATTCAAGTTGAAAATAAGAGAAACACTTCCAGGGACGATAACTACATTCTCAGATAGTTGCGGAATGTTTATATAAAGAGTCTCTCCAGGACTTGCTGAAGATGGATTCAATGTGATTCGATTAAGTGAGGCTTCTGCCTTCAGTCCAAAAGGTTCTCGTGAAACCCTATTTGGATTTATTTTTTCAGTGATAACATTAGTCATTTCTTTTATGTAAAAACTAGAAAAAATTTTTTTTTCTTCTTCATGAAGATAAATGTTATCTAAAATCTATTATTCAGCAGATGGTTATTGGAAAGGATTTTCGGCTATTTCAAAATTAGCTGCTGCAGGGAAAGCGAGTGAAAGTGAAGCAAGGAAGTGGCTTGAGAAACAAGCATTATGGCAGATCTATTTACCTACACCAAAGTATATACCAAGACCACATTGGGTTGTGGATAAATTTAATCAAATACATCAGGCGGATTTGTTATTTCTACCTCATGACACTGTCAGACGAAAGACTTATCGGTATGCCTTGGTTGTGGTTGATATTGCAACGAGGTATAAAGATGCTGAAGGACTAACCTCTAAAAATTCAAGTGAGGTGTCAAAAGCATTTAGTAAGATTTATTCTCGAAAATTAAAGTGGCCTAAAACTCTGATTGTGGATCCTGGTAGGGAGTTTATGGGTGATGTCACATTGTTAATGGAAAAACATGACGTCAAATTGCAACGGAGTGAAGCTGGAAATCATAGAGCACAGGCGTTTGTTGAGAGGGCGAATCGTACTCTTTCAGAAAAGCTGTTTAGTCATCAATATGCTCAAGAAATGGTAAGTGATGGACGGTCAAGGGAGTGGGTGAAAAGGTTACCTGCGGTTCTGAAAGCAATGAATAGTGAGGTAACACGTCTAGAGAAAGAACCTGCTGATGGGGCGATTGCAAATGTCAACTACAAGCGACCAGTTGGGTTAGATGAGGTGATATTACCGTCAGCTGTAAAAGTTAGGTACTTGTATGCACCAGGTGAAGATGAAGGTGGAGAAAAACGACGAGCGACCGACCCAATCTGGAGTTTAAAGATGTATAATCTTTCCCGCAGTGTTGTATCATCTAATCAACCTGTGTTGTATTATCTCTCTGAAGGGCGAAAGCGAGGATTTGTTAGAGAGGAACTTCAAGTCGTTCCTGAAAATACAGAATTACCACCAGTGAGTGTCCTGTAATGACCATGTGCAAGAGTATGAACACAATCGGAGTTGATAATCCTCTTGTCATCCTCGTGAGAAAGAGCCACTTTATTAACAGTTTCAGTAAAAATCTCATGTTTGTGAGAGCGAATAACATTCATCTTCCTCATTTGTGATTTCTTATTGAATAGACAGTCCTTATAGTCTTGGAAACTGATGCATTTTTTGACAACGGCTTTCTTTACTCCTTTACATTTCTTTTCCTCCTTTTGACTGTCCATCTTGTATGAATAGAGCTTTGCTCTTAGTCCCACGAACTCTGTGATCTGTTCTCCACCTACCTCATCCTTGAACATTCCAATTACCTTTTTGTTAACACCTGTTTCAATCCCACTTGGATGATCCTTGGGATAAGCACTTGTATCAAACATTGATTTCACATCAGAGTTGATATCTTGATAAAAATCTTCAGTTTCAATCTCATATGCGAGAGAGTCTGTGTCAGTAAATAACAGTTTAGCTTTTTCATTATATTTATTCTTGATGTAACCGTAATGAAAATCATACATGAGAGTCTTGGAGAGATCAAGGATAGACATTCCTAAGTAAACTGGTTTATCAAATACTAACTTTGTCTTCTTCATTTGAATCGCGATAAGATTTTCAGAAAAGATGGAACGATGTTGATAGTTTGGTTTAGAAATTAGTCTTTTCGCATCTTTCTCATTTGTAATTAGGTGAATATCTTTTCGACTCCTGATGTTCTCCATAGTCTTTCCAAAGACGCTGTTATTCATCAACTTGAAAAAGTCCTTCTCAAAATCATTTGTTGCTTTTGATCGTAGATTGGTATTAAGATCAATGTAAGACTTCAACCAATCACTCTCTTCAAAGGAAATACCACTATGAATCTTAGTGATTTTCAAACCTAGTTTCTCATAGGTTTTCAATGCTTCATGATGAATAACGTATTTGGTTTTGTTTCCTAGATTTGGAACAAGTTTAGTAACCTTATTCATCTTGACAGACTCTGGAGCAAGTGGGTAATCATTATGAAGATCATGAAGATGTTGAGGATACTCCAAGTCCACTTCAAGAATACATGGATATTTTTTCCAGGAGTTAAGTTCTTTATCTGACATCCACTCGAAGCCGTGAGTTGGAAGAGGTTTGGACATTGCCCAACCATAAAGATTATTTGCATCAAGGTATTGAATGAATTTAGTTGGAGCTTCGGAGTCATATTCTTTCATGTATGGATTATTTGCCTTTCCATGTCGTGTAGAAATCATGGATACACCTCCTCGAATACCCTTCTCAATCATGAGATGAATGTCAGGATCAGATATGAGTTCAAGATTAACTTTAGTAAGTTTTAAGGCAGCATCCCAAGCGAGACCTGGTGATGTGTAGTACCAAGCGGGGTCAAGTTTGTAATGTTTGTCACAAACATTTCTGAAATTTTCAAACACATCAGCTAAAAGGAGAACATCTGTTTTCAAGTAAAGATCATGATATTCTCTCATTGTTTTCATATCAAACTTGTTCCAAACAGTGTGTGCGTGATTGTAGTCTTCCTCTGAGATATTAGAATCATTCAACTTGGAATAAAAATCTTGGATAGGAGGAAGTTGTGTGCCTGCCAGCTTTTCATAACTATTCATAAAATCATAAGGATAGACTCCTTTTCTTGAAAGTAAATCAAACTTCTCATCTGAAAAGTATCGTGAAAGATTTTTAAAGTTATCTTTGTTAAGGTTGTTGGCCAAACTTTCAAGACCAGAGGGCATAAACTTGAAACTATCAATAAATCTAATACTTCGTTTCACATCAACTTCTTTTCCATCTCTTCCAATGAAACTATCAACAGTAATTTCTTTTGTGAAAGAAATATATTTTTCCTCGTTATTTGGAATGCAGTTGATTTTACCTTTGGTGACACCAAGGTTCTTGATGAAAAGATGTGCATCGTAACCAGATAGATTGTGAAAGATGACTGGGATAAACTTTGGAATTTTGTAACTAAGATTGCATGAGTTGTGGGCTGCACCTCTATATTTTCCTGAAAGATGACAGTGATCAATAACTTTGTCGGTGAGTAATTCCTCCTCACAGATATGACAGTGTGTTGCTTTCTTAAAGTCTTTGAAATACTCTGGTGTCATTACCACTTTCTTCTTGATTTCGAATTTATCATAAATATCTTTGATTTCATCCTCAAGAGAGTCAACAAATCTTTGAGATATATCTTCATCAGATGATTTGACTGTATATTTCACTAATTTTGGTTTATAAATGCTATCATCAAAGCATTTAACGTAGTAACAGAACCCAGATGGTTTATGCTTCTGATATTTGTTTGTAAAACTAAATTGTTCATTTGAAGAACAAGAATCAATGGATTCTGTGAAAGCTTCAAAATCTGCATAAATGACAAATGGAACTCTCATGGATTTATGCTGATTCTTAAAACTAAGCATTGTTCCTTTATTAGGGAAAACCATCTTGACTGCTTCATGACTTGAGCAATGTTCAATATGTTTCTCAAGAGCTTGTTGGGAACAAAAGTTATTAAGACATCTTTCACAGAATAATCTTTGAGATTTATGCTTGGAAACTTGAGATGCAAGTAGACGAGACATATTTTTAATCCAACAATAATGATTATTTTCATTCTCTGATAATAAGAGAAGGTTAATCACTTGCTGATTTTTCTGGTTACTTATCCTGAGGGGATATACAACTTTGTCAAAACCATATACATTCACGGTGAGTGAATTCTGTTTCTCGAATCGATCAATCTTTTTCAATGTAACAGGGAATTCAATTCCTGTCCAGTTAAAGGTCTCAGAGTTCGTTCTCATTCCTCTTGTGAGACGCTCACAATTTTTATCTTTTGGGAAAATAGCGGAAGTGATTGCCCATTTGAAACATTCATTATCCTCATTCTTAACATTAATGATTGCTTTCTTGGAAAGAAGAGATTTTGGAAGAGGAATATATGAACTACCAGAAAGTGGTTGAAAAGGATCAATATGAATTTCAAAATATTCAATTCGATTGAACTGCCATCCTGAACCACTATTCTGAAACTGCTGAATCGACTCAATCATAGTTCTTATTGAAACATCAAATGTTTCAGAGAGATCAGTTGCCCCAGTGATAATGATAACCTCAGAATTGAAGTAACCATAATTGGTATCAACAAGTCTGGTTGAAGCATTCACCTTCACGAATTCACAGTCAATGGTTAACTTTACTTTGATTGGCTTCGTTTGTTTTTTAATGTGATTAATAACATCTGGCTTAATCTCTTTGAAAAATGAAACAACATCAATTCCTTCTCGACCATCAATCCTATAAGTTTTGAGATAACCCCTCAATGCAGATTCCTGCTCACGGATGGGGTTCTCACGGGTGGGTTTCATATTGAAAATTCTTTTAACTTTCAATTTAAGTTTTTCAACACGCTCATCAACATTTCTCTTGATTGGTTCTGGAATATAAGATAAAATCCAATCCGAAAATTTATTGATCTCTTTATTAATCTTTTTAGTAACAGAGTCTGAAACCTTCTTAGCTTGACTTTTCAAGGAGGGTGGTGAAGGCTTCACGGGTTTCACAGGTTTAAGGATAGGAATATTAATTTCAGGAATTGGTTCATCAAGAAGATCTCTTCTAGCCCTGTGAGTGGGTGTTGTGAAGGTGTGAAGTGATGGAAATGACTCTTCAGATTCCATTAAAGGAAGATTAAGTGAATTTTCAAGTTCTTCTTTTCTCATTTTATAATATCTTGGAATTCCACGCTCTTTTGCGATAGCTTTCAATTGTTTAACAGTACTCATTTATATTATGTATTTTTTAGTTCTTTAAGTTAAATTTTTATTTTTGTGAAAAAGGAATGTGGAAGTTTCTGGCTCAAAAAGAAGGAGTCTGGTAAGCCAATGGGTGAGTGAGCCAGAACTGAAAAGAGACTGGTGTTTCCCCTCGTGAAATTACTGGCTCAAAAAAGAAGGAGTCTGGTAAGCCAATGGGTAAAAATGAAATGAAAATAAAAAGCATTAAATAAATATGAAAAAAATGAGCCAGTCCCCGCGATTTACCTCTACTAAAGGGCAAGCGGTGGGGTAGACGCGTAGCGAGCGCCGTAGGCGTGAGCTGTTAGGGGGGTATGGGGGCATGCCCCCCCAGAAAATTCTGAAATCTAGAGGCTCGGAAATGCTATTTCCAGCGTTCTCCAAGAGTTATTTGTGATTTACGCGTATCGCTAATTACTTCCTACACTGTCTCAGCAAACCAATGCTGACTGATAACACTTGAGAATTTCGATGGCTGAATCGATTCGGACAATCCTTTAATTCACGAAAGTCCGTAAGAACGCGTTTTCAACCGGTTTCTCCTAAACCGTGTAATAACGCGAAACATGAAAGGGGGTGTTAGAACACTTACAATACTTCTAATTCATATTTTCTATGAGTTAAACCTCGAGGGGGGTGGCTAGCCATCCAATCCATCCCCCTGTATCCGTCCCTGAATATGACCTCATATTCTCTTGCATTATATTGTTGCTGGAGCCCATAAGTAGGAGGAGCATCCATGTAGCATTAAAATCTGTCACAGCGTTTGAACAAGTTTGGCTATTTCAGTTAGAACACGAAATTGACCAATCACTGTTGCTGCAAATTAACGAGTTGTGGCAAATTAATAAAACGAGTTGCTGCAAATAAAACGAGTTGCAACAAATAAAACGAGTTGCTGCAAATAAAATGAGTTCCAGCAAATAAAACGAGTTGCTGCAAATAAAACGAGTTGCAACAAATAAAACGAGTTACTGCAAATAAAACGAGTTGCTGCAAATAAAACCGGAAGTGCACAGTCATTGGTCACTATGATTTCGAGAAATCGTGTTCTAAAAATAGCAAATTAAAAGTGACATAGACCCAATATGTAGCATGGATGCTCCTACTTATGGGCTTCTGATTATTGCCAGTAAATGATACAACTATACTAGCAAAAATGAGAGACTTTTAGTATTTCTTGGACTATTTATAAAAAGGGATGTATGAAATTGTTATCAGTGAAACATTTGAACCAGTTAAAAATTGAACCTTCACTGTATTTCTTTATAGATTTAACTGACGGTTTGCTGTTGTCAGCTTTAATTATTTATTAGACAAATCATTTCTCCCTCTTTTTCTGTCTGTACGCTCTCAGAAAATTCCAAGACCCCCCCCCCCTTTTTAATATTTTTTTCTTTGGGACCCCCCCTCACATTAGTAAAAAAAATTCCAAGACCCCCCCACTTTCTCCTCCAGTCCCCCCCTCCCGATATTTAATGACCGGTCCCTTAGAGCCATAGTATAGTTACCCATAATTCTTGACTTCGCCGTTTTTTTACTTAGTTTTGTACTAGTTGGTCACCCTGTGTCACTACCAAGCAAGCACCATTAGAGCCATAGTATAGTTACCCATAATTCTTTACTTCGCCGTTTTTTTTACTTAGTTTTGTACTAGTTGGTCACCCTGTGTCACTACCAAGCAAGCACCATTAGAGCCATAGTATGGTTACCCATAATTCTTTACTTCACCGTTTTTTTACTTAGTTTTGTACTAGTTGGTCACCCTGTGTCACTACCAAGCAAGCACCAAAGGATACTATCAATATTATGACGCAGATTCCGGTCTTTGCATGAAAACGAGGCTAAGGACGGTAAAAATTCGAATTTGAAATTCCAAATGGCGGCTTCACAGTCACAAAGTAGTTTTTCCTTTTCGTTTATAGAAGAATACCTACAGCATAGTTGTAAGAGTAGTGGTGATAAAGAGATATGTAAAGGATATAAATATTTCTGCGAAAATTACGTCCATGGCATAAAACGTAAGAAAATAAAATCGTTGCATTTAACTTACCGTTTGTACATATTTGTTTGTCATGCAATGCTTTGAAGGTCATTCCCCGCTATTATTATAATAGTTTTGCCAGGAAGTGATAAAGTTACCATTACAGGAAACTGCTTTCATTCTCAAAGAAAAAACGAAACTCCTCACTCGATGCCAGTAAGATTAAAATTTGCCATTTAGCAACCGGCAGGTACAAAACGAAGACTGGAATCTGAAGACTGGATTCTGAAGACTGGAATCTGGAGACTGGAATCTGGAGACTGGAATCTGGAGACTGGAATCTGGAGACTGGAATCTGAAGACTGGAATCTGGAGACTGGAATCTGAAGACTGGAATCTGGAGACTGGAATCTGAAGACTGGAATCTGCAGACTAGCAATGATATTCAAGGAAAAGACTTGAAATTTGAATGACAATATTAAGCTTATATCCACGATCGGCCGAATCCAAACACCTCCTGCCGTTACGATTTCAAAATACATTCATTTTAATATAGCTCGGCGAAACTGTGTCATAATTGTGTAAATTAAATATAATACCAGCATATCCAACTGACTTTGTGAACTTTCAAACATGTCGTATTGAGATAGCAGAGCACGATGCCGATGTCGTACCGTTCGGAAAGTATAGCGAGAGATATTTGTGGCCAGCGGTTTACTAATAAAAAAACAGTGGATCGTACGAAAATCGGACTCAAACAACTATTCTGCCGTGCTTCCTTGCCTCCGCCTCGAAGGTTATGGTTTGTAGTAACGCTATCCGACGCGTGACTAGAATTACTAGATTCGTGAATGTTATTACTTGCGTTATTATCTATTTCGATTTTTTTCAGCTTGCAACGTAAAAAAACAATTTGAACAGCAAACTCTTTTCTTTTCACTGGTTTTATCTCCTTCAACATCTTTATCTCTCATGTCCTATTTTTTATTTAGTTCCCCATTTCACAAACCATTTCCAATCCACGAGTTTGCCATTGGGCACCTTTGATTTTCAGATTTATACTACGGACTCGAGGGTCCTTCCCTGTAGCCTGATTTTCACTGGAAAACCAGGATGGCGGGGATCGGGAATCATGGGATCGGGGATCATGAAGATCGGGGATCATCTCTAAAAACGTTGCTCAAAATATTAAAAATAACATAAAAACAAGCTAGCAGTTGTCGAGAGTAGTCAAAAAAGATATTCGCGGCTTTAATATCGATGAAGAACAGCAAACGCTTTAAAAAGCAAAACAAACCAAAAAGCCAACAAAACACAGTTGTTTTCTGTAGGTTTATTTTGGTTAAGAGAGAATGTTCTCATGCAGTACGTCATTTTGACCGGCTTACTTTTCACTTAAGTTGGTAGCCAAAGCTTCAAATTGTGAGCCATCGAAACGAGTGAACCGGCACCTCCTTTTCGCTTCGGCTATCAAACTCTAAAAGAGTAGACTTCCCTGCTGGCAGAGGTCTCTCCAGTGATTCTTGTAGACGATCTCAGTTCACTTCGTCACTTTTGACATCTTTTACACCAGACTTGGCAATTAAATTCAAACAGAAATTCAGCTCTTGAGTCCAACTACCAACGACAAACCACCAAATACGATTTATCACTGAAATTCTTCGCGTTTCAAGTAAAGAAAGTGTTGTCAAGTTGATCAAATCAGGGGCAGGGAGGTGTCAAACACACCTTCGAAATCAGCCGATCGTACGTACATACTAGTAGTCAATGTGATTGGCTTATTCATGATACTATTCACCAATAAACGCCCAATTTTAGAGCAATTTAAACCTTGTTCTTTGGCTATATTATGAAAGCCTATTTAATAAAACCACAGGCGGTAACCCTGTGGTGAGTCGCGCACGCGTCTTCACTTCCCGCCTAAACCACAGGTAGCCCAATCTCCGAAAGTCAACAAGTCTTTCAAGCGGTCGTAATAATTTTAATTAAAAGTTTCTTTAAAAGTAATTTAATTCATGTTATTTTTAATTTTTAATGCTAAAACGGAATTAATCTAAACTTTATTAAACATCTTATAGTGTTCAGCTACGTTTTGAGAGATGATCCCCGATCCCCATGATCCCCGATCCTCGCGATCCTGATTTTCCAGGAAACCGACGGCTCATGTACAATACAATACAATACAATGTGTCATACCATAGATCATAATCCATGGTCATACGCTTGATCCGTCTGAAAATCAGCCTATGGGAGGTTTTACGTGTGACGTAGTGGCCGTCAAAATCTACAAAATGTTCGAACCTAACTTTCAAAGTCTGTTAGTTTTTCTTCAAGCAACTAGATGGCATTTGTTTGTTTGTTTATAAGTAACTTATATTTGGTATATTTGACAGATATTTAGACTTCACCGATCTAAAATTGAAGTTTTGAGCAAGTAAAATGACGATTTGACGGCCACTCGCGACAGATTTTGACGTCAGAAAAAGATTCCATAAAACCTCCCATACTATAGGGGGTAAGGCCGGGGGTTGGCCGTGGGATTGTATGATCGTGCTGTGTGCCGAGTCAATAAACAGCTCAAAAATATATATTTTTCAAAGCAAACCGGGTCGGCTCGTTTAAAACAGGTTGAACAGGCATTTCTTCCTGTTTTCAACCAATGAATATAAACATGGTTACGTCACATGCCCGGTAAAAACATCACATGATGGTACGTACGCCATTCCGATTCATTGTTGACGTTCTGCTGTGTTGATTTTGCTTTGGTTTTCGTTGAATTTAACATTTAAACATGACCGAAGCCAAAAGACTAAAGCTTGAAGATGCCAATAATGGACATTCTAGCGAGATTAACGGTGTTTTCACGAATGGAGACGCGAACAAAGTCGGTTTTTCAAGCGAAGAGATTATGACAGTTAGAAGAAAACACATCGGGTAATTATTCATAGTTAGATTATGTAACTTACATGTAATTCTCTGAAAATCTAGCCATAGATATACGAGTAGATATTGTATATTTATTTATAGTGTGAAAGGTTTATGATGGAAATATCTCATAATGTTTTATGTAAGCTTATTATTATATATAAGACGGTTACATGGAAATATAATATCTAGAACATTTTAAGGTTTTAAAAAGTTCATCATTTAGCTAACTAAAGCTTACTTAAGTTTCCTATATATTTTTTTACGTTTCTTCTTGAGCAGATTCGAAAAAAGGTCGATGGCTTTTAGCTTTCCATTACTTGATCATTTTCACAGCGAACGTTTTCTCTTTTTCCTTGTTCACAAAGCGTTGAAAATAATCATAATTGCCGGCCGGTACTCGGCAGGGAGCAACCAAGAAAAACGCGCCAAAAAGCCCCAAAATATATACATGCATTTTTATTATTTTTTGATCGGTTAAACTTAATTGCTATCTTTTATATTCAGCATTCATTCCTGTGTTGTGAGCGTACACCCCTACAAATATTATAGTATCATTGTCTGTAGGTACATGCATGACGTCTATACACCGATGGTCACCGATTCCGAACATGGCGACCAATATATTGAATAATCATTGTTCTTGACTGACCAGCCTCTCATACAGGTGAGAACGCTTTTGTGTTTCCACATGAACATGAGGCCAGTCAGTCAAAGAACAATGGTTATTCAAATTGGTCGCCATTTTCGGAATCAGTGTATGGTATAGCTATTATTATGATATCATGCCCCATATGAAAGTTGCGGGGATGATTGTTGTCCCTTTTTGGGGTGTGAAATTACAGTTTTTGGTATCACTTAATGAGGGTGTTCATGACGGAGTACCATTATTTTTAGCCACCAAGGCATCATTTAGGGTTTAACAGCACACAAAGAAATAAAAACGACCTATATATTGTGTTGGTGGTCTGGACTGATCAGGCAGGAAATCTGTAATATTTCTGGTTTAGAATGGTATCTTTTAGGGGTCAAATAACACTTGATTCAAATTTTCCAACAATCATCCCGCCCATTTTACATGGGAGCTAGTCCCTATCGGGAGTCAAGTCAGGTAGTACTCTATTTTAAAACTATGTTTTGTCCAATACCGACAGAATGAAGTACCAGAAATAAGTGTTGTATTTTACTTTGAATATAGGAAATCATGCAAAGTACATTACCCAAAATGCCCTCTCAAAATCGCTTTTGGCAAAGGCCAATACTTGTTTGATGAAGAAGGAAACAAATACATCGACTGCATGAACAATGTAACACACGGTAAGATACATTATCCCAAGGGTTGTACCAAGATAATTGTGGGATCAGGGATCTTCGAGCATGGGGATCAGGGTCATTAGACCCAAATCAGTGATCAAGGAAATTTTTCTGGGATCAGTAAAATTATGTTGGGATCAAAATTAAAAAACAATTATGATCAGGGATCAAAATTGAAAAAAAATTGGGATCAGGGATGAAATTGGGATCATGATTATTATGATGCAGGGATCAAAAAATGTTAAAAAGGGATCAGGGATAAATTTAAACAAAATGGGACCAGGGATCAAAATTGTAAAAAAAATTGGGATCAGGGATGAAATTGGGATCAGGGATGAAATTGGGATCATGATTATTATGATGCAGGGATCAAAAAATGTTAAAAAGGGATCAGGGATAAATTTAAACAAAATGGGACCAGGGATTAAAATGTAAAAAAAATTGGGATCAGGGATCAATTCTGATAAAAATATAATAATAATAATAATAATAAAATAATAATAAATATAAAAATATACCTCGTCATGACCCAGCTGTTATCCTTTTTAGGCAATGGGCTTGTCATATGCACCTCTGTCATGTGACATTTCAAACTTTCACCGAAAACAAATGAAAATAACATAACTTGAAAGAGCATACTTAAATTAGTAAAAGTTGAAAATTTCAAAAAAATCAAGCAAATAAGACAGAAGTTAAAGGCTTTCAAAGTATCCCGCTTTGACAAGGATTGTGGTTTTTCGCTTGGAGGGCAAGCTGTATCTACACTTGAGTATAGGTACGCACGTTCAGCAATACAGGTTGAGTATATAGATACATGGACACGTTCAGCAATACGGGTGCCGCATGACCCTGGACTGCACGACTGAGCGCTTGCCCAAATTGTGCTTTGATTTTAACTTTAGCCTAAATATTCATTTAGCCACATTAACTGTTGCCTCATCACACTTGTTCAAAGTTCTGGGTCAGCTGTTTAAAAATATACTCAATCTTATTTTCAGTTGGTCACTGCAATGAGGACGTCGTCAAAGCATCACATGACCAGATGAGTGTCCTGAATACCAACAGTAGATTCTTGTATGATGGTATCGTACACTACACAAAACGTCTGATCTCCAAATTACCACCTCAACTTAGTATATGCTACTTTGTATGTACTGGGTGAGTATATTGCATTATAAAATAACTATTCATGATAAAACACACGCTCTGATTGGCCAAACGATGCATGCATATTCCTCATGCTTTTTGAGAGCACATATGCACAGCACACACACACAGATATTAATCAAACACTTTTGTAAACAAACAAAATTGAAAACTTGCTTTAAAATCATAATTGTATTTTGTAAAAGAAATAGAAAACTTGTCCGCTGTGCTATGTGCGGACTTTATATAGCACTTGGGGACTGATCAGAACACTCAAGATTAGTGTTGAGAAGCACTCCGTACTCACTTCTCTCTGTTCAGTGATCAGTCCTGCATGCTCTAAATAATGTACATAACACGCACACTTGTTTTCTATTTCTTCAATAGTACTACATACTGAAACAAGTGTGTAGAATGAAACTTTAACACCGTGTAGAAAATCACTAAATTTACTGCCATTTTGGATGTTATATATGGTCAGCGATGTTCTTGTTTTTATTTGTGTTTGCAGTTCAGAGGCAAATGATCTTGCTCTAAGATTAGCAAGAACACATACACAGCGCAAAGATGTTATAACCCTCGACAGGTAGGTTAGTGCTGGTGTACGTAGATACCCCAGTATTATTATGTACTGTTCACAGGTTGTTTCATACATGTATGCACGTGATGTTCATTTTGCACCATATACACTTTGCATATACACCTATTTCAAAAAAATGTCGGTGAACTTGACCGTCAAGCCTACGCGACCAGATCGAAAGGGAGCATGGGTATGTCAACATATTTTAATTCTGACATGGCCAAGTTAAGTTCTGCATTGTACTCTCGCTTGATGGTTATAAAAGCACAAATAGACATTCAGATGTTGCTCAACGTGATCATAAACATCAAAATGTATTATCTACCCATGCTCCCTTTTGGTCTAGTCGTGTACACTTGAGTTAAGTTCACAGACATTTTTTGAAATAGGGGTATTAAGCTATGTGCGTGCACCATGCAATTCACATAATGCAAGTGTTGTTTAATCCAATTGTGAACAATTTCATTAATCATTTTTCCCTAAACTTATTTGCTTCATAACAGGTTATTTTAAAGTACCAACCAACAAAACGAATCCAGCTCCTTTGGCGTCTTTTACTAAACCAAGGCTGTTCACCAAGATATAATCTTTAATTCAAACTAGAAGGACTTCATTCCGGTGTTAAATAGTCTTTAAACCCCCTTGTAGGTCTTATGTGTGTATTTATTTCCCTAACATGCAGAGCGTACCATGGACACACCGCTGCTCTAATTGATATCAGTCCGTACAAATTCAATGCCCCTGGGGGAGAGGGTAAGAAGGAACACATCCACGTTGTGCCTTGCCCTGACCCCTACCGGGGTGTGTACAAAGGTTATGGCCCAGAGTCTGGTGAAAGTTATGCGAACGAAGTGAAGAAAGCTATCGACCAAGCTGAAAAGAATGGACGCAAGGTAAAGCCGGGTGGATGCATACTTGGGCTGTACTGTTAGCTTAGTTCGTTGGTATGATATTCCATTGAGAAGGCTGGCCTATACTACATGTAGAAGGAACAAATTTAAAAACTTGAAAATGCGTTCTTGTTCTTGTAGAGGTCACCACTCCATGGTAACTTGTCAAAAAAAAACAATTAAAAAAAAAGTCTGCATTAATTACCTGCACATTGACTATTTACAGACATTACTGCCTGATATCCTAAGCCTGTGGTCAGGCTTCACATAACTATTTAAATTTCAATGTCTGTAATAATGTTTCCGTGTCAACTGTTTCCATGCACTTCCATTGTTTGTCAAAAAATAACCTGTGTCGATCATCAGTGAAAAATTGGATTTAGTCGAGGATTTAGACTAGGGTCAGGGAATTCAATATTTCCAGATGAGTGGAAACCCTGTTTGCCTACACACACCACACACAGACAGTTCAAACAAATTAAGTGTATCTGATATTATTTAATAATAAACTTTCTGATATTATTTAATAATAAACTTTATTTAACACAAAATCCCAAAAGGCAGTCTCCCTTTGCAGCCGTTTCAGTGGTGTCGTCACGCAATGCTCTCTTCAGAGCATTGCCTGACAACACTAAAAACGGCTGCGAGGGAGACTAATATGAAAAATTATGATCAGTTGGTATTATTATTTTATTATTAGCCATTACCTAAATGAGCAGGGGACTGGGAACGAGTTTATTAGAATTAATGCAAGTAAGAAATTAAACATGACATGAAACAGCATGTTGAAATTAGTATCTGTGCAAAGTGTGATGTGATTTGAGCGAATTCTGTCGGAATTATAAACTTTTGAAATTGTGTTGTCCAGCCAAAATTTTACAGTGAATGTATGGTTTGATAGATAGATAGATAGATGCCTTTATTTACACAGGGTAGCTCAATCAGTATTTACAAAGCTGTAAAAAACTGTTATCAATAGAGGCCCTAAAATAAAATACACAACGTCAAAAATTTACAGAGTTTGTATGGGAAAATAGTCATCTTTGATGTCCTCTAGCATCGTCAATATTAAGCCGAAGTTCACCAAACTTTTCAGACTAGCTAAGTTTGATCTGCTCTCTCAGAAAATGATGCCCACTTTTGCTAGCTTCTTATTGAATTAGTTTTATGGACTTGGTCCCAGTCCCCTGCTCGTTTTGGTAATGGCTAATTTATATTTAATGAACAATCCTATTTTACCATCAGATTGCTGGCTTTATATGTGAGTCAATGCAAGGATGTGGTGGCCAAATTAGATACCCTGAGAACTTCATGAAAAATGCATTCAAGTGAGTATACGTAACAGTTAGTAGATGTTTTCATTGTCGTGGAGTTCCAGTCACCCTGTGAGCTTTTCTCTCTCTTTGACTTTGGGTCATTGAGGGAAGAAAGGGAAATCTGCTGGCACAAGGGCTCCCAGCAAGAACAATGTAAGTGATCTCTGATCAAAATCGAAATTCTCCTCAAGATTCTCTGAATTTCAAAGGAGAATTTGGGTTTTGATCACAAGTCACTTACTCCGTTCTTGCAGGGAACCCTTAGAGATCCATGCAAGAACAATGTAAGTGATCTCTGATCAAAATCTAAATTCTCCTCCAGATTCTTAGAATTTCAAAGGAGAATTTGGGTTTTGAACACAATTAAGTCATGACTCGCTCCGTTCATGCAGGGAGCCCTTCAATTTCAGCAACACAACACACCAAAACTTGCCAAGGCACAGGGGCTACTCTGTACTCCTTAAACAAATACAACCAAGAGAGGAAAGCACATTGTCTGTCATTTAGGATTTCCAAACTTTGCTAATGTCCCACAGAGCAAAGCTTGGACACTTAATGGGGACCCAATCATCGAGACAATTTAAAGACAATCTATGTTTCATTACATGTGATATAGGTATGTGAGAGAAGCTGGAGGGGTGTGCATCGCTGACGAAGTGCAAGTTGGCTTTGGACGCATTGGAAAACACTTCTGGGCATTTGAATCTCAAGGTACATGTATGTTTTGTAAAATAAACAAGTATTTTATCAGGTGTATAATAATTTAATAATTTCTAATGCGCAAAATCAATGAAAATTATGTAATGTACTGCATTATTAAACTAGGACATTTATAACCATGAGGGTTGAATAGATACCTAATTCTGATTGGTTGCATGAGCAACTATTTTGTGCACTGTGATTGGTTGTAATGAATAGAATGTCTTCGATTCCGTACCGTGACCGTAACTCAGTGCCGTAGGTTTCTCACTCGTATGAAAACAACTTGATGTTTTACATGTACTTTAGTCTTTTCTATTATTCCATTCAGATGTTGTACCTGATATCGTCACGCTGGGCAAACCAATCGGCAATGGACACCCACTGGCTGTAGTAGTGACAACACCAGAGATTTCAGAATCATTTGCAGCAACTGGAATGTCGTACTTCAACACAGTGAGTATACATGTACAGCTTGGTAAAATGGTCATACAATATTTATTGTACTGTTAAACGAGCAGGAGTGTTTTAACGGGTTTAAAACCATGAGGCAAAGATGAGTGGTTTTAGACCCGATAAAACACAATCTGCGAGTTTATTGAACAGCTTCAGAAACGATCTTCCAAAATAATACATTTTCGGATGATTTCAGTAAAAAACAGCAAGGAAAACACAAACATAGCAGTATCGTGTTGCTTCTAATGCCTCACACGTGAGCAACGATACTACTGATACTCTCAGAAAGATCCCACATTTGAACAACAGTCCGAATGTGTGACCAAGGAGCATTTATCTTTCCGGACAACATAGATGTCGTCCCGTACAGGGAACTGGGAGGTCAATGATACGACACCAATATGAGATCTTCCCTTATTATTATTCTTTCTATAAAGAATACTAATACTAGCAGTAAGCAGTGCATTACCGGGGAAAAGGTACATGCACATGATGGATTTCGTCCTTCTGATTGGACGAATTGTTCATTAATTATGCATGAGTTTTTGAAGGCTGGTGATTATACAATCTATGGATGATGATGATGATGATGGTAGTAGTGATGATGATGCTGATCTTATGATGTTGGTGATGGTAATGATGATGTTCGTACTTGGTGGTGGTGATAATGATGATGGTTGTATTGTCTGATGATTATGATCATGGTAATGATGATTTTGGTATTGTCTGATTATGATGGCGATGATGACTATTGGCCATGGTGGTGGCGATGGTGAGAATGATTTAAGGTACAAGCACATGTTGCACATTGCTAGCAATATGATTGCAGCTTGTGTCAACCTTGTTGTGACCAAGCTACATTGCAATCCTACTTCTATAATATATTGCATGCAACAAATTACGGAGGTGGACAATGTTGACATTGTGCGATTACTTGCAATGTTTTGCCACGTGTTTCTGGTTTGTTACACTACTACAGCACTTGCTGGTCGCCCAGGCAACACTGCCAACCACACTACTCCATTATCAAAATACAGTCATTTGCAAAAATTCTGGCCGCTACGAAATATCAATATATCGGGTGCATTATGGGTAATTAAATAATAGCAAATTCCCCTTAAAGCGGGTTAACGCCAGCAAAGTTGGTATAAATATTTAGTATAATGTTTATTTTAGTCATACGTTTGTTGTTTGTAAATCAAAATAGTATTATTTAATTACCCATAATGCACCCGATATATTGATATATTGATATATCGTGGTGGCCAGAATTTTTGCAAATGACTGTTTGAATATTATTGGCACTAGAGTGCAAACACTAAAACCGTGAAACAGTACAAACTATTTAGTTCTAAATAGCACCAATGGAACAATAGAAGACAAAAGACATTGCACTATTTAGTGCTAATTAAAGTTAGCACAGACTGTTTCACGGTTTCAGTGTTTGCACTCTACTGTATCTAATCATTTAAACATTAATTTCAGTACGGTGGTAATCCGGTGTCCTGTGCAGTTGGCAATGCTGTTTTGGACGTCATTGAACGTGACAACCTTCAACAACACGCAGATAATGTCGGTCAGTTTTTCATTGAAGAACTCAAAGAATTGCAAAAGAAACACAAGCTGATTGGAGATGTGAGGTACAGTCTTTTCTAGAATAGTGCTTTTCGTGCGCTGTGATTGGTTAATCAAACTAGGGATATCCTTGGTTAGTATATACCACACAAGTGAATAGTGCTTTTCGTGCACTGTGATTGGTTAATCAAACTAGGATATCCTTGGTTAGTATATACCACACAAGTGAATAGTGCTCTTCGTGCACTGTGATTGGTTATTCAAACTAGGGATATCCTTGGTTAGTATATACCACACAAGTGAATAGTGCTTTTCGTGCACTGTGATTGGTTAATCAAACTAGGGATATCCTTGGTTAGTATATACCACACAAGTGAATAGTACTTTTCGTGCACTGTGATTGGTTAATCAAACTAGGGATATCCTTGGTTAGTATATACCACACAAGTGAATAGTGCTCTTCATGCACTGTGATTGGTTAATCAAACTAGGATATCCTTGGTTAGTATATACCACACAAGTGAATAGTACTTTTCTTGCACTGTGATTGGTTAATCAAACTAGGGATATCCTTGGTTAGTATATACCACACAAGTGAATAGTACTTTTCGTGCACTGTGATTGGTTAATCAAACTAGGGATATCCTTGGTTAGTATATACCACACAAGTGAATAGTACTTTTCGTGCACTGTGATTGGTTAATCAAACTAGGGATATCCTTGGTTAGTATATACCACACAAGTGAATAGTACTTTTCGTGCACTGTGATTGGTTAATCAAACTAGGGATATCCTTGGTTAGTATATACCACACAAGTGAATAGTGCTCTTCGTGCACTGTGATTGGTTAATCAAACTAGGGATATCCTTGGTTAGTATATACCACACAAGTGAATAGTGCTTTTCGTGCACTGTGATTGGTTAATCAAACTAGGGATATCCTTGGTTAGTATATACCACACAAGTGAATAGTGCTTTTTGTGCGCTGTGATTGGTTAATCAAACTAGGGATATCCTTGCCTATTTATCTCCGAACAAAACAAGTAAAACTGATGGTTTTGCAAGTGGCGTCTCTTTCTTCTTGAAAATAACTTTTATATATTTGGCTGGCTATTCACTTGTGTGGTAAATACTAAAACAATTATTCCCCTCAGTGTCGGTGAGTAGCGGTAGATATTTACCTCGCCGCTCAAGGACTCACAGCTTGGTAAATATCCACCACTACTCACAGACACTTAATAGGCGACTTGCACTAAGAGGTCACGTGACCCCAACCCCCTTAAATCGAACAGCAGTGTCAAAATGAACTCCAGAAATGAGAAGAGCACCTCGAAATTAGTAAAAGGGCGAAGTTTCAGGGCATAATGTCTGACACAGGAGAAATGGGAATAAAAATAAAATCCATCATTTTCTAAGATTTTGTTTGGAAAATGCATAACTCATTTTCCAAACAAAATCTTAGAAAACGATGGATTTTATTTTTATTCCCATTTCTCCTGTGTCAAACATTATGTGCTGAAACTTCGCCCTTTTACTAATTTCGAGCTGCTCTTTTCATTTCTGGAGTTCATTTTGACATTGCTGTTCGTTTTATGGGAGTTAGGGTCACGTGACCTAGTGCAAGTCGCCTATTGTTAATAATCGCTAAATAATAATATGCCATTGTATTGTACTGTATTGTAATTCCATGTAGCAACTCATGTGTTCCTCATGACTCATGACATCATGATAGCCTTAATCTTTGTTCAATCTTTAGGGGTATGGGTTTAATGATCGGTGTTGAGCTTGTCAAGAATCAAGAGACTTTAGAACCTGCCAAATCTGAAGCATATCACATTGTGTACAGGTATGAATGCATGGAGTGTTTTTCATTTCATGCAAGAGTTTATGAATCCTAGGGAACCCAGGGGTATATTCTGTCACTCGTTACTCGCTCCCAGAGAAATACCCCTGGGAACGAAGTCTGTTGGAACTTGTTCCGGAAGTCAAAATATTATTACTCTTGTTTTTGATTGGTCCAATCAAATTTAAATATCAAAAATTCAAATATCCGATTTAAAACACTGGTCACAGTTTTCATTACATTTTGCTCATTAGTGTCGTTTTCATATGAGTGGGAAACCTGCGGCACAGAGTTACGGCCACGGTACAGAATCAAAGACATCTATTCAACCAATCAGAATTCTTGGACACTGCATGGTCACCGCATGAACTGTACCATAACTACTTGCCACTCATATGAAAACAACTCTTACTAATGAGGGTTTATCATGTAATTTCAAAACTCATCGGACAAAAAAATGATTATCATAGCTGGAAAGAGCTCGTTGAAATTAGTAAAAATGTGAAGTTTGGAAAAGATCGCTTCACAAATTACGAAGATATGAATTTTCAAAAATCGAAATTTTATATGAAAACCTTTGTTGGAGGCAAGAGTTGCCTCCAAGCGTAATTTCCAAAGGTTTTCATATAAAATTTCGATTTTGAAAATTCTTATCTTCGCAATTTGTGGAGCGATCTTTTCGAAACTTCACATTTTTACTAATTTTAACGAGCTCTTTCCAGCTATGATAATCATTTTTTGTCCGATGAGTTTTGAAATTACCTGATAAACCCTCATTATTCATGTGGTATTAGGGCACAAAGTTCTCGGCATGTGTGGCCTGACCTATACTACCAAAGAAAACTTTGACACTTAAATAAAGTTGTTATATTTTAATTATTATCATTAAGTAATCATCCATGCAAGAACTGGAGAAGCTTTCATTGTTCTGCGGCAATAGCAGTGTCCCACATAGAATATTTCTAATTTCAAGGATACAGAAAGAGTGGATGACATATAATAATATTTCAATGTAAAAATAAAGTTAATCAATGATTTCGGGTAATTTATTGGAAATATTTGATATATCTAACCAATCAGAACAGACCAAGACAATAGCTAAGAATTTTGCTTATTTTACTAAGTTTCCCACATACAATTTGTTTTAAAATTGGCATGTGATGCCAATGGATAACAGTCAAACTTGATATCTAAACAAATCGGATAAATTATATCTTATACCATACCCTTTTGGCAATTTTCATGTTTAAGCCAATGGGATCACTAGTTTTAACAATAGAAAATTTAAGCATTCCATCGTGCATTGCCGTTCAGTTGTCCAGTTCTTACGTGAACCATTACTTAACTGTATCCTAACACAATGACCAATGCTTTTAACCTTTAGAGCCAAAGATGAGTTTGTTTTAGTCAGCACCGATGGGCCGTATGAGAATGTCCTGAAGATCAAACCACCAATGTGCTTTACTAAGGAGAATGCTCAATATGTGGTGAAAGTATTTGACAAGATTCTTACAGAGATGGAAGAGGCGCAGGACCCCATTGATCTATAATGATGTGTGTACATGTACTGTACATACAATACAGGGGCATAGTCAGGGGGGGTCACAGGGTACCTGTGACCCCCCTTCCTCTGGGCCTACTCTTTAACATTTATATAATTAGCCATTACCTAAACGAGCAAAATTTTACAGTGAATGTATGGTTTGGCTGGACAACATCAAAAATTTACAGAGTTTGTATGGGAAAATAGACATATTTGATGTCCTCTAGCATCGTCAATATTAAGCCGAAGTTCACCAAACTTTCCAGACTAGCTAAGTGTGATCTGCTCTCTCATAAAATGATGCTCAATTTTGCTAGTTTCTTATTGAATTAGTTTTACGGACTTGGTCCTAGTCCCCTGCTTGTTTAGGTAATGGCTAATTGAGGAGGTGAGGGGAGTGGTATTTGGTGGTGAACGATATGGAGTGTGACTATTTGTACGCTTGTGGTTTGTTCAGGTACAGCTACTTTTGCTCTGTTTCAGTCTGTGTGCTACTGTGTAATGCGCTGACATATTTTGCATGGTCTTTGAGACCTTATCTGGTAAAATAACACTGGATCGTACTGTACTCTAATATGCTCTGTCATAACAATTTATTGCAGAGGTGGACACATGCTGCAACAAATTGCACTAGTACTGTGTATCTGTACGTACGGGTAACGGCATGACCTCGGTGTAAGAACCTTACAATAACATGTACATATAAACACTGTAAGACTACTGAATCACTAATTTTCAAAATAACCACAATAATTCATAGAGATATATGGATTAGAACGAAGTGAGTTGATACACGCAGTGAAGAGAAAAAAGCAGTTACGGCAGTTGTGAGGTTTTTACACCGAGGTAAACCCATCTACAGGTACATGTACTTTATGCAATGAGTTGTGCAGGAACAACTAGTGAAAGATTGATACATGTACGTGTCCCAGACGTGTACACTGTAGGTTATGCCTTAGTTGTCGTGAAGCTGAATTACATAAGCTTCTAAAAAATTTATAAAACAATTAATATAATGATGGGAATTGGTATCAAAATGAAGGTTGGGATTACTACACATGTGAGAGATGCTGAAGAACGTGACCACCTTTGATGCAGTTGCATGCTTCTGACATTCTATTGTTTTGTTATTTAGATGTGTTATTTATAGTAATAATAATTAGTGCTATTTAGTACTCTAACACAGGGAGTTCTAACTTGATATTTGTGGCCATTTAGAAGCTCGTACGATCGATCAGTAATCAAACTCGCCCTCATGCTTATTTGTGGCCATTTAGAAGCTCTCAAAGTCTGTATAGGCCGATAATGCTCCGGGCCGCGGGAAGCCTGAGGGCGAGTTCGATTCCACAGGACGTGGTTACACAGTGAATACAAACTGATCGATCGTATGAGCGATTTGTATACAGACTTTGAGAGCTTCTAAATGGCCACAAATATCAAGCACGAGGGCGAGTTTGATTACTGATCGATCGTACAAGCTTCTAAAATGACCACAAATATCAGATCGATCGTACGAGCTTCTAAATGGCCACAAATATCAAGTTAGAACTCCCTGTGACTCTAATAATAATAATACAACAATAATAATAATTATACTAATACCGTAAAGTAACGAGGTCGTTATCGGATTTAGCAACCTTAGGTAACTGTTACTTTTGGGGGGTCGCTACTTTCGGGTGGTCGCTACTTTCGGGGTGCTAAAATCATTAACTTCAACTAAACTAAAATTAACTAATTAACTTCAAATTAACTAAAATCATTAATAAAAGTGCGCAATATAAATTAATCAATTATTATTATTATTAATTATTATTGTGTACGATATTTGATCCATTTTAACCAACAGATTTAAATATTCACAGGATCTAGAACGTATTTTATTATGACAATTTCTTTTGTTACGTTTGCTTATCGGTGTAGCGGTAAATGCTTTGTCTCTTTGCGTGCTGTTTGCTAGTGCTGTTTGTCATCTAATCTAATCATCGCTCTAGAGGAGGATCGCTACTTTCAGGGGAATCGCTACTTTCGGGGGGTCATTACTTTCGGGATTTGCTAAGCAAACATCAATATTTACTGTTACTTTCGGGGGCTCGCTACTTTCAGAACTTTATGGTAATAACAACAATATTAATAGTAACAATAATAATAAGAGTAATAATAATAAAATTTAATAATAGTTTGTTGGACCAAATTTGCATTATAAAACTTGACTTACATTCAATGGCTAAAGAATAATTTTATTAGAACAAATATAAATTATTACAAATTAAAATATTTTTGACTAATAACAGGTAGAGGAAGGAGTACATATACAATCATTCTCAAAAAGGTTGTCCAGATGAAAAGACTACAATACTACAAGAAAGTCATGTGATTCATTATGTTTTCAATTTCTGCACGCCGAACTGGGAGTTGATAGCAGCGCATTACATTCAATTCTCACAATGCCGTGTACTTTTGCATCTCAAATTGAAATTCCATGAGAGGAAATTGAAAACATAATGAATCACGTGACTTTATTGTTAGTATTGTAGTCTTTTCATCTGGACAACCTTTTTGAGAATGACTATATATGTGAAGTAATATTCTCAAACCATTACAAAAAAGTAATAATTCTTGGAGAAATTCAAAGTTAAAGTTCACCAACTTTTATGCTAATTAAGACCACATATATCCAAACCTTCCTCACGGGGGTGATGTCATTTGTTTTGTCCTCATGAATTATTAGAGAGATTTAGCAAACACGACGCGACGTGAAAAAGGACGGCGCGCGCGCTGACGAATAACTGTGAAACGACCGTTGGCGTCCTCAACGTCATGAAGAGGACGTGAAAACAAGTGAAATGGCGTCGTGAACTTGACGTCGCGACGTTGTCACGGTAGTCACGCAATGCCAAATGTGATATATTCATCATCTAACGTCGTGTTCTCACGTCGCGTCGTGTTTGCTAAAACTCTCTATTAATGAACTTGAGAATGCACTGTCATTTAAAGGTGGCCACTTATTCTAGCGTCACAGTGTGAATTACAAGTACATTATTCTTCCTGCTTACTAAGGCATGGAGTCCGAGTCACCCCTGACAAGCAATTCATTCGGGGTAATTAAGACGAAGAAAAAAGTACCAAGAGTAAGCGGAAAGGTGTGGTGGGCGGGCCGACTACAAGTCGTTTGGATACTTCGCACCAACTGACACTGGTGCATAATTAATGATTTCTTAAATAATGCTAATGACAGAGTAATTTATCGCTTGGTAATACATTATGTAGTTCGTAAAGTAGCTTGTAAGGTTTTGTCAAGCGCTTGACGAAGCCTTACAAACTGCTTTACGAATGTTAATGATGTCATCAGTGAATGCTAATGATGTCATCAGTGAATGCTAATGACGTCATCAGTGAATGCTAATGACGTCATCAGTGAATGCTAATGATGTCATCAGTGAATGCTAATGATGTCATCAGTGAATGCTAATGATGTCATCAGTGAATGCCAATGATGTCATCAGTGAATGCTAATGATGTCATCAGTGAATGCTAATGATGTCATCAGTGAATGCTAATGACATCATTAGTCAATGTTAATGACTTTGAATAGTGGATAAGATCACACTGTAAATTGTCTAATGGTTTTTGGGACGAGACTTTGTAAATATAGAACAAGTTTGTTTTATTTTTGTATTCATTGTATTTTTTGCAAATTAAGTCAAACTATTGAGAAAATGGATTTCACAGCGTCATCCCATCTTGTTCTGGTACATGTACCTAGACAGATTTGGGGGAGGGGAGGGGAGGACCAAGGGGACTGTGGCCTCCCCTTTCATCTGGGAGTTGGTTGTATAAACAATGTCTGTTGGTCGTTAGCATTCCATTTTTAAAAAATCGTAAAAAATCGAAAAATTTACAGCGTGGATGTGCCGTAACTTATGTTTGATTGGTTGATGTAATTTTTATTCATCCAACCAGCATCTCTGAAAAGTCATTAATCATACTGTGCCATGTGTCACAGTTTTTCACAGTCATACAAAATCTGCTAGCTAAATTTCCTCTCTAAAGCAGACGCCGCAATAAAACATGTTACGATTTGGTAATCCGGTTCAGGGACTCGTCAGTGTCTGTATTCTTAACAGCAATAACAATAGAATTTTCCTTGAGATTTTCTGTAATCTAAACTGAGTGCCTTTGTTATAATATACGATGTACCTAGTGATCTCTTGGTCCTTTTAATGCTGTAAACGTTTTTAGAACTTCATTTACTTCGGTAGGTGTCCACGTGTTATCAGACTTTGTCTTGCTTGCTTTGAGGTCTGCCTGAAAAGATCACTAAACTTTAGTTCATAGGAAAGGAAATCAGTCCCATATCATCATCACCACTACCAGGATATTCATCACTACCATTATCATCATTTCTACCATCATCATCATCACCACTACCAGGATATATTCATCACTACCATCATCATTTCTTAAGGCTTGTACATGTACATGTAAATATATATATTTTTAAAATTAGTCAGTGTAACATCGATATAACATTTTTTATATCTTTATATTAGTTATTTTAGAGTAGAAATTTAAATTATATTAGTATTTTAATTAGAATGTATAGTAATTATTTATTTAGCATTTAGAATTTTATATACAGTTTTTATTTTTATTTCCATTGTTTTACACACGACCCCACAAGCTTTTCAGCTTTAATCCTAATCGTGTATAAATAAAGTTATTGTATTGTATTGTATCATTTCTACCATCATCATCATCACCACTACCAGGATATTCATCACTACCATTATCATCATTTCTACCATCATCATCATCACCACTACCAGGATATATTCATCACTACCATCATCATTTCTACCATCATCATCATCACCACTACCAGGATAATTATTCATCACTACCATTATCATCATTTCTACTATCATCATCACCGCCAGGATATTCATCACTATCATCATCATCAATACACGTACATTATATTGTACTTCCAACATCATCACCATCATTTCTACCATCATCATCATCGCCACTACCAGCTACTGATATTCATCACAACCATTTTGTACCTCCAACACTATCACCCCCCAACACCATTAGCAAGATATATAAATCCAATAGTGAACAGACTTACATGTTTTTGTGTACATGTCATAAAACCACGGATCTCCTCATTACACTTAGTATCAGTGAAAGTATTACGCTTCCAGCAACTAAGCAATCTGAACATTTCTTCTGTACAAGGTGCTCCTATGGCAACAAGACAACAGATATAATGGAGGTAATAGCGAGTACGTGGTCTGCAACGACACAGACGACGAGAACCAAGGTGCAATTCACGTCAAAAATGATTTTATAATCTGAACTAATTTTCAAGAGAAAACGTCCACTTTTGAGAACCGCAAATTCTCCAAACGTGAACCAAAGATAGTGTGACGAGTTGAATATTTTGTTATGTTTCCTCTGCAAAGCTTTGCAAATTATAAACCTAATTTAAGCTTAAGTTTTAACTTAAAATATTCTTACTCACTTCTGGCGAAAGTTTTTGTGGCGACAACAGTAGGTCGAAGTTTTGTGGGAACCTTTCCTCTTTTAACGCCATAAATAAGATGGGGACCACGTCCATGCAATATGCTAGTTAAATTCACCATATCTGTGCTTAAAGGTATTATTTTAGCTGATATTATTGAACATGATTTGGTGCCTGGAAATCACTGTCCGTCCGCCATTTTGAATGTTCAAGAACTCAGGTTCTCTCGGTCAAAAGCATACAGGTATCCCAAGTCAGTCATTGGCAAAGAAAAGTTTTTTAACTGCGGACTGCCGTGAGACAAAATAGAAGAGAAGAAGAGAAAAAACAAGGGTAAAGTAAAAAAATAAAAGATCGATAGACTGGAGAAAAATGACCAGCCGCGCTAATTAGGCAATTTTATGCAAAACACTAAAAAATGGCCCATACACGTAGGCCCAAAACAACTGTTGATGTTCGCAATGATTTTTCAATATAGTGAGTAATTAGCCATTACCAAAACGAGCAGGGGACTGGTACCAAGTCCGTAAAACTAATTCAATTTGATACTAGTAAAATTAGGCATCGTTTTCTGAGAGAGCAGATCAAACTTAGTTAGTCTGCAAAGTTTGGTGAACTTCGGCTTAATATTGACGATGCTAGAGGGCATCAAAGATGTCTATTTTCCCATACAAACTCTGTAAATTTTTGACATTGTCCACTCAAACCATATACATTCACTGTAAAATTTTGGCTGGACAACACAATTTCAAAAGTTTATAATTCCGACAGAATTCGCCCAAATCACATCAAACTTTGCACATATGCTAATTGCAATATGCTCTTTCATGTCATGAATTAATTTCGTAATTACATTAATTTTAATAAACTCATTCCCAGTCCCCTGCTCGATTTCGTAGTGGCTAATTGCTAAATTTCGCACCCAACCATTCCACCTGTACAGTCTACTAAAAGAAGACTGAAAGAAACACAGCAAGAAACACAGACTGAGAAAGGATGAAAGGAAGATAGCTAGAAAGAAAACGAAAATCATTCCACAACAAAATCAGATAAGAAAACAAGAGAAAAAAATACTACAAAACAAGTCTGATTTTACTAAAACCACAGGGAGCCCAAGCATAAATTCAGTAAAAAAATAAAATTCGAAATAAAGTATTTTTTTCCCCTATACATCTTTGTTGTCTGTTAACTTAACCTGCCTGGTGATTTTTTTTCCGAAAATTTTTTTTTCTCGGACCCGTAAATTTCATTTCTCTTTACGGGTCCGGAAAAACAAATGTTCGGAAAAAAAATCATCAGGCAGGTTAACTGGCTTAAGTTAACAGACAACAAAGGTGTATAGGGGAATAAATACTTTATTTCGAATTTTATTTTTTTACTGAATTTATGCTTGGGCTCCCTATGCTAAAACCAAAGATTGTCGCTCCGCGGATAATTGCGAAAACTGCTGACTTTTGCGAAACGAAACGAAACGATGCGCAATTAACGAAACAACTTCGAAACAAACAAAAATCGACCGTCCTTCTTGGGTCAAACAGAATAGAGAAAGAGAACGGGATGTGCTTCCCTTTCCTTTTCCCCTTCTCTCGACTCTCGTTTGGCCCTGCAACTCCCGCAGAACTGGCTGCCGTTTCACAAAGCACACGCACTAGTTAAACTCACGAGTTCTTGTAAGTAATGACGAGTGATTTTACGGATCCGTGCTTGAAGCTCTCGGAAGTTACGGTACTGTACGTACAGGATTTACGGTCGAGAGGGCAAGTTGCGTGCCCAAAAAATATAATAACAAAACAAAAAAATACCAAGAGAGCATAAGGTCCCTTATGGTCTCTTGAAAATATCTAATAATAAAAAAATAAATAATAATGCAATAATAAATGTAGCATGGTCGCATCACAGGCTCACCACCCTCTGTTTGTGTATTGGGCTTCCTGTGTCTTATTTGATCGGCCGTTGGAAAACGTGATATCTTGAATTTCCCCTGCTTTCAAAACAAAGATTAATATATGTGTGTATGTATACAAATAAATAAATATGTGGTTGTTACGCTTGTGTATGTATATGTATGTGGTTTGTTTAGCGATTAGAACGGTTTTTAAACAAACCACACACACTGGGACTCAAGTAGATATTAATCTTTGTTTTGAAAGCAGTTTTAGAAATTCAAGATATCAAAAGGACAGGATTCTAGAACTGAATTCACGGCCATATTTCGGCTTCATTTTCCAACGGCCGATCAAGACACAGGAAGCCCAATACACAAACAGAGGGTGGTGAGCCTGTGGGGAATCAATATCAAAGTGACATATATGTTGACAGCATTGAATAGCAAAAGAAGCATTCTCAAAACATTCTCTCTGAAGGTCATTCCACCTCCCTTTTTATTAGTACATAATCAATTCCTTCTTTTTGCACAGAATGACACACGCAACCCTTTGAATCCCCGGCCCGGGGGGAGTACGTACGGTATTCACTGAAAGAGGTGTCAACAATCAGGGTCGAATCAGGGAATGTAGTTTCAGCAAATTTAGTTTTAATTTTTGGCGTTTGTGTATTTGACTTTTGCGCGTTTGAATTTGCGTTGCGTATTTGACTTTTGCGCGTTTGAATTTGCGTTGTGTATTTGACTTTTACCGTTTGCGTGTTTGACTTTTGCGCGTTTGAATTTGCGTTGTGTATTTGACTTTTACGTGTTTGACTTTTGCGCGTTTGGAATTTGCGTTGTGTATTTGTCTTTTACGTTTGCGTGTTTGACTTTTGCGCATTTGACTTTTGCGCGTTTGCATTTGCGTATTATATTTGACTTTTGCGTTTGCGTGTTTGACTTTTGCGTATTTGACTTTTGCGCGTTTGAATTTGCGTTGTGTATTTGACTTTTACGTTTGCGTGTTTGACTTTTGCTCGTTTGGAATTTGCGTTGTGTATTTGGCTTTTGCGTGTTTGACTTTTGCGCATTTGACTTTTGCGCGTTTGCATTTGCGTTGCGTATTATATTTGACTTTTGCGTGTTTGACTTTTGCGTATTTGACTTTTGCGCGTTTGAATTTGGGTTGTGCATTTGACTTTTGCGCGTTTGCATTTGCGTATTTGACTTTTGCGCGTTTGAATTTGCGTGTTTGACTTTTACGTTTCCCTTTTTGCGTATTTGACTGTGTTCGTATTTACTTGTCTTTTGTGCAGTCGCACATGTGGGCCACCTTATAACCAGGTCTCAACTATACAGAGGGTCCCCAATAGGTTTTTCGGGACGCGGGATTAGCCTAATTCAGACGTCGTGATTCGGGATTCGAAGCAAAAAATAAGCGTGATTCAGGATTTCGATGTGAAGCGGGAGCGAGAAATCGTTATTTTTTACTGCGGCCAGTGTGCCAGACTCAACGAATTTGTGATCATTCCAGTTAATAATTACACACAATGGATCGTATATCAGTCTAGCTATCAGTCCACCAATGGATTGCCAGGAAATGTTTTTATCTGTCACCAACTATGCCACCACAGGAGATTTATCGTGAGCTGGACCTTTCTCATGTTGAGAAGGAATGTTTTAAAATCGGTATACGTGTTCAAAATTTGCAATATATCTACTTCGTATACTACATTGGTCTGAAAACTATATCTACTGCTTGAAAACTATATTGATTTTGTAAACGGCTGCGAGGAGACTATAGGATAGCACGGAAGGGCTCGAAATCTTCATTCTCTACGTAAGTCGATTCGATGTCTCAGCTTCTTAGAATGTCTTTATTATTATTAATCAAAATGTCTCGGGAGAATCGTCCCATTTGTTGTTTTTCCTTTTCTTCTTCATATAGAGTCCATATAAATGCGCACAGATAAAAGCGTGTTAATGGGAAGGGCATTTTATAATGTTCTTCATTAGCAGTGTACGTAGTACTAGTTCTATAAAGGACTTTCGAAACCGATTTTGCACATCAAATAAATATCGCGTACATTTGAAAATTTGCTACATTGGAACACAGGGAGCCCAAGCATAAATTCAGTAAAAAAATAAATTCGAAATAAAGTATTTTTTTCCGCTATACACCTTTGTTGTCTGTTAACTTAACCTGCCTGGTGATTTTTTTTTCCGAATTTTATTTTTTTACTGAATTTATGCTTGGGCTCCCTGTGATTGGAATATACGTCGGGATCGGGATTTGAAAAAAAAAATTCTGGGGAAGCGAGATCGAATGAAAAAACACGTCGAGATAGAGGTATTCGAAGACCCTATTAGGGACCCTCTATACATTTCCCGTCTGGAAAAAGGTCAGAATTTCGAGGGCTCCACAACACGACCCTACCCAACATTGCCGCACTAAGCATATACACGACCATCCCTACTCATCACAGTACGTGATCACTGCTAGTTGTCCTCTCGGTGTGAAGTACACTTCAATCTCAAGTTGTCATCATTAATAAAAAACAGCGTTTGTGATTTGATGGATGGATTTTCATAAAACAGGCTTATGCATCGACCTTTGACTCCAACTGAAAGACGCGAACCAGGGTATACCGAGTAGAAACTGTTACTTGTGGATAGTCTACAGACGGCCGAGACAAAAGGGGTTATTCCCCCTCCACGTTACCACTCAATCTTGTGCTCTGGGCCCGGCGAGGTGTCTCAATGGCGTCCGTTTCTTTCTCAGCACTTTGCGTTTTCTCAGTTAGTTATTTATTGTTATCTTGCTGCACAGAAACCTCGGTACCTGCAAGGTCTGCAAGAGGCGCCAAAACTCCAGGTATGATTCTTTCCTATAGTTCAGCTTGTATTATTTGACGGACTTCCAGTCATTGGTATTTTAGGAACGCGAGTTAAAAAGATGCATTCTGGATGTTGTTGTGAATTGATTTTTTTTACTCCTCACCAAAGTAAGTGGTGTCTGAGTGTTCCAGGCCAGCGAGATGATGTATTTTCTATACACAGAGAAAACACCACAATAACACAGTCTGCGCTGCGCTCGCAAGGGTGAAGATTGGTCGGAAATAGCCTTCGTAGCTTGGCTTTCCGAGGGAAAGGGGACTGCAGGCTAGGTCGGAAAGATAGTCTGCGAAGCCATGGCGCGCGAGAGCAGAAATTCTCTTTATGAGCGATCCAGATCCTCTTGTACTTTAAAAGTTTTGGTCACATTCGAGTGTTGTCAACGCTTTTCACTCTAAGACAGAATTATTTCCTTGGGAAACGAGGGAATCCCATTGACTTTGTAGTGTTATGAATGATCCCTTGTCTTGTCTCCCAGACAGTGTACAGGTATTTAACGAATTAACCCTGTGCTTTAACCTCGAGTGTAAATGTGTTACTTGACGGAGCCGCTCGTCCAGGAAAACACATGCTCGAGAATCCATCGGTGCTCTTCGGCGTGGGCTCGGATGAAACATGCTTGCTCGATATTTATTTTGGGATTTAACCCCCACCCCCATCAACGATCAAATGGTCCGCCCCTTAGGTGAATGAATATAACACATGCGGGATGATTCTCTGGTGCATATGCATCGGGGCTGAACAATTGATGCTTTGATGCATGTGTTGTCCATGCTCGAGAATCCATCGGTGTTCTTCGGCGTGGGCTCGGAAATCGCACCGAAGAGCACCGATGGATTCTCGAGCATGATGCGGTTGTCCTGCTCTGCACAACACGTGAGGTACCCTGGGTACACGTGAGGGTATCAAAGTTGACAACTCAATGACAGCTGGTATTCTTGAGTTGTTAGTGGACTAGCTCATGTGGCTAATACCATGGGGATGATGGGGGATAAGCCAAAACATGTTCAGTCATAGCGGACGGGGGCGAAGGGGGAGGGGGGATGCTATCATCTACTTTATATGTTATTCAATTTGGCTGCACGAGACTGGAGACGAGGTGGTAATGCAATGGCCATTACCATATATGGACTTTCGTTACCAAATAAGGATTTGAAAGGAGAAGGGAGAGCTATCATCTACTTTATAAGTCATTCAATTTGGCCGTGTACACATGTGACTGGGAACGAGTAGGTAATGCAATAACCATTACCATATATGGGCTTTCGTTACCAAATAAGGATTTGAAATGAGAAGGGAGAGCTATCATCTACTTTATAAGTCATTCAATTTGGCCGTGTACACATGTGACTGGGAACGAGTAGGTAATGCAATAACCATTACCATATATGGGCTTTCGTTACCAAATAAGGATTTGAAATGAGAAGGGAGAGCTATCATCTACTTTATAAGTCATTCAATTTGGCCGTGTACACATGTGACTGGGAACGAGTAGGTAATGCAATAACCATTACCATATATGGGCTTTCGTTACCAAATAAGGATTTGAAAGGAGAAGGGAGAGCTATCATCTACTTTATAAGTCATTCAATTTGGCCGTGTACACATGTGACTGGGAACGAGTAGGTAATGCAATAACCATTACCATATATGGGCTTTCGTTACCAAATAAGGATTTGAAAGGAGAAGGGAGAGCTATCCGGTGATCTACTTTATAAGTCATTCAATTTGGCCGTGTACACATGTGACTGGGAACGAGTAGGTAATGCAATAACCATTACCATATATGGGCTTTCGTTACCAAATAAGGATTTGAAAGGAGAAGGGAGAGCTATCATCTACTTTATAAGTCATTCAATTTGGCCGTGTACACATGTGACTGGGAACGAGTAGGTAATGCAATAACCATTACCATATATGGGCTTTCGTTACCAAATAAGGATTTGAAAGGAGAAGGGAGAGCTATCATCTCTACTTTATAAGTCATTCAATTTGGCCGTGTACACATGTGACTGGGAACGAGTAGGTAATGCAATAACCATTACCATATATGGGCTTTCGTTACCAAATAAGGATTTGAAAGGAGAAGGGAGAGCTATCATCTACTTTATAAGTCATTCAATTTGGCCGTGTACACATGTGACTGGGAACGAGTAGGTAATGCAATAACCATTACCATATATGGGCTTTCGTTACCAAATAAGGATTCGAAAGGAGAAGGGAGAGCTATCCGGTGATCTACTTTATAAGTCATTCAATTTGGCCGTGTACACATGTGACTGGGAACGAGTAGGTAATGCAATAACCATTACCATATATGGGCTTTCGTTACCAAATAAGGATTTGAAAGGAGAAGGGAGAGCTATCATCTACTTTATAAGTCATTCAATTTGGCCGTGTACACATGTGACTGGGAACGAGTAGGTAATGCAATAACCATTACCATATATGGGCTTTCGTTACCAAATAAGGATTTGAAAGGAGAAGGGAGAGCTATCCGGTGATCTACTTTATAAGTCATTCAATTTGGCCGTGTACACATGTGACTGGGAACGAGTAGGTAATGCAATAACCATTACCATATATGGACTTTCGTTACCAAATAAGGATTTGAAAGGAGAAGGGAGAGCTATCCGGTGATCTACTTTATAAGTCATTCAATTTGGCCGTGTACACATGTGACTGGGAACGAGTAGGTAATGCAATAACCATTACCATATATGGGCTTTCGTTACCAAATAAGGATTTGAAAGGAGAAGGGAGAGCTATCATCTACTTTATAAGTCATTCAATTTGGCCGTGTACACATGTGACTGGGAACGAGTAGGTAATGCAATAACCATTACCATATATGGGCTTTCGTTACCAAATAAGGATTTGAAAGGAGAAGGGAGAGCTATCCGGTGATCTACTTTATAAGTCATTCAATTTGGCCGTGTACACATGTGACTGGGAACGAGTAGGTAATGCAATAACCATTACCATATATGGGCTTTCGTTACCAAATAAGGATTTGAAAGGAGAAGGGAGAGCTATCATCTACTTTATAAGTCATTCAATTTGGCCGTGTACACATGTGACTGGGAACGAGTAGGTAATGCAATAACCATTACCATATATGGGCTTTCGTTACCAAATAAGGATTCGAAAGGAGAAGGGAGAGCTATCCGGTGATCTACTTTATAAGTCATTCAATTTGGCCGTGTACACATGTGACTGGGAACGAGTAGGTAATGCAATAACCATTACCATATATGGGCTTTCGTTACCAAATAAGGATTTGAAAGGAGAAGGGAGAGCTATCATCTACTTTATAAGTCATTCAATTTGGCCGTGTACACATGTGACTGGGAACGAGTAGGTAATGCAATAACCATTACCATATATGGGCTTTCGTTACCAAATAAGGATTTGAAAGGAGAAGGGAGAGCTATCCGGTGATCTACTTTATAAGTCATTCAATTTGGCCGTGTACACATGTGACTGGGAACGAGTAGGTAATGCAATAACCATTACCATATATGGACTTTCGTTACCAAATAAGTATTTGAAAGGAGAAGGGAGAGCTATCATCTACTTTATAAGTCATTCAATTTGGCCGTGTACACATGTGACTGGGAACGAGTAGGTAATGCAATAACCATTACCATATATGGGCTTTCGTTACCAAATAAGGATTTGAAAGGAGAAGGGAGAGCTATCCGGTGATCTACTTTATAAGTCATTCAATTTGGCCGTGTACACATGTGACTGGGAACGAGTAGGTAATGCAATAACCATTACCATATATGGGCTTTCGTTACCAAATAAGGATTTGAAAGGAGAAGGGAGAGCTATCCGGTGATCTACTTTATAAGTCATTCAATTTGGCCGTGTACACATGTGACTGGGAACGAGTAGGTAATGCAATAACCATTACCATATATGGGCTTTCGTTACCAAATAAGGATTTGAAAGGAGAAGGGAGAGCTATCATCTACTTTATAAGTCATTCAATTTGGCCGTGTACACATGTGACTGGGAACGAGTAGGTAATGCAATAACCATTACCATATATGGGCTTTCGTTACCAAATAAGGATTTGAAAGGAGAAGGGAGAGCTATCCGGTGATCTACTTTATAAGTCATTCAATTTGGCCGTGTACACATGTGACTGGGAACGAGTAGGTAATGCAATAACCATTACCATATATGGGCTTTCGTTACCAAATAAGGATTTGAAAGGAGAAGGGAGAGCTATCATCTACTTTATAAGTCATTCAATTTGGCCGTGTACACATGTGACTGGGAACGAGTAGGTAATGCAATAACCATTACCATATATGGGCTTTCGTTACCAAATAAGGATTTGAAAGGAGAAGGGAGAGCTATCCGGTGATCTACTTTATAAGTCATTCAATTTGGCCGTGTACACATGTGACTGGGAACGAGTAGGTAATGCAATAACCATTACCATATATGGGCTTTCGTTACCAAATAAGGATTCGAAAGGAGAAGGGAGAGCTATCCGGTGATCTACTTTATAAGTCATTCAATTTGGCCGTGTACACATGTGACTGGGAACGAGTAGGTAATGCAATAACCATTACCATATATGGGCTTTCGTTACCAAATAAGGATTTGAAAGGAGAAGGGAGAGCTATCATCTACTTTATAAGTCATTCAATTTGGCCGTGTACACATGTGACTGGGAACGAGTAGGTAATGCAATAACCATTACCATATATGGGCTTTCGTTACCAAATAAGGATTTGAAAGGAGAAGGGAGAGCTATCCGGTGATCTACTTTATAAGTCATTCAATTTGGCCGTGTACACATGTGACTGGGAACGAGTAGGTAATGCAATAACCATTACCATATATGGACTTTCGTTACCAAATAAGGATTTGAAAGGAGAAGGGAGAGCTATCATCTACTTTATAAGTCATTCAATTTGGCCGTGTACACATGTGACTGGGAACGAGTAGGTAATGCAATAACCATTACCATATATGGGCTTTCGTTACCAAATAAGGATTTGAAAGGAGAAGGGAGAGCTATCCGGTGATCTACTTTATAAGTCATTCAATTTGGCCGTGTACACATGTGACTGGGAACGAGTAGGTAATGCAATAACCATTACCATATATGGGCTTTCGTTACCAAATAAGGATTTGAAAGGAGAAGGGAGAGCTATCCGGTGATCTACTTTATAAGTCATTCAATTTGGCCGTGTACACATGTGACTGGGAACGAGTAGGTAATGCAATAACCATTACCATATATGGGCTTTCGTTACCAAATAAGGATTTGAAAGGAGAAGGGAGAGCTATCATCTACTTTATAAGTCATTCAATTTGGCCGTGTACACATGTGACTGGGAACGAGTAGGTAATGCAATAACCATTACCATATATGGGCTTTCGTTACCAAATAAGGATTTGAAAGGAGAAGGGAGAGCTATCCGGTGATCTACTTTATAAGTCATTCAATTTGGCCGTGTACACATGTGACTGGGAACGAGTAGGTAATGCAATAACCATTACCATATATGGGCTTTCGTTACCAAATAAGGATTTGAAAGGAGAAGGGAGAGCTATCATCTACTTTATAAGTCATTCAATTTGGCCGTGTACACATGTGACTGGGAACGAGTAGGTAATGCAATAACCATTACCATATATGGGCTTTCGTTACCAAATAAGGATTTGAAAGGAGAAGGGAGAGCTATCCGGTGATCTACTTTATAAGTCATTCAATTTGGCCGTGTACACATGTGACTGGGAACGAGTAGGTAATGCAATAACCATTACCATATATGGGCTTTCGTTACCAAATAAGGATTTGAAAGGAGAAGGGAGAGCTATCATCTACTTTATAAGTCATTCAATTTGGCCGTGTACACATGTGACTGGGAACGAGTAGGTAATGCAATAACCATTACCATATATGGGCTTTCGTTACCAAATAAGGATTCGAAAGGAGAAGGGAGAGCTATCCGGTGATCTACTTTATAAGTCATTCAATTTGGCCGTGTACACATGTGACTGGGAACGAGTAGGTAATGCAATAACCATTACCATATATGGGCTTTCGTTACCAAATAAGGATTTGAAAGGAGAAGGGAGAGCTATCATCTACTTTATAAGTCATTCAATTTGGCCGTGTACACATGTGACTGGGAACGAGTAGGTAATGCAATAACCATTACCATATATGGGCTTTCGTTACCAAATAAGGATTTGAAAGGAGAAGGGAGAGCTATCCGGTGATCTACTTTATAAGTCATTCAATTTGGCCGTGTACACATGTGACTGGGAACGAGTAGGTAATGCAATAACCATTACCATATATGGACTTTCGTTACCAAATAAGGATTTGAAAGGAGAAGGGAGAGCTATCATCTACTTTATAAGTCATTCAATTTGGCCGTGTACACATGTGACTGGGAACGAGTAGGTAATGCAATAACCATTACCATATATGGGGTTTCGTTACCAAATAAGGATTTGAAAGGAGAAGGGAGAGTATAATCTGCTTTATAAGTCATTCAATTTGGCTGCATGAGACTGGAGACGAGTTGGTAATGCAATGATCATTACCATATATGGGCTTTCGTTACCAAATAAGGATTTGAAAGGAGAAGGGAGAGTATAATCTGCTTTATAAGTCATTCAATTTGGCTGCATGAGACTGGAGACGAGTGGGTAATGCAATGATCATTACCATATATGGGCTTTCGTTACCAAATAAGGATTTGAAAGGAGAAGGGAGAGCTATCATCTACTTTATAAGTCATTCAATTTGGCCGTGTACACATGTGACTGGGAACGAGTAGGTAATGCAATAACCATTACCATATATGGGCTTTCGTTACCAAATAAGGAGTTGAAAGTGCAGACACTGTAGAAGGAACGGACGGAATGGACGACGACGACGTCAGAGTGCAATAGCGCTAATTACAAAATTCAATAACTTCTTGTTGGAATGCATGAAATGAGCTCGATTTGGTCTTACTCCAGGCGTTGAGTGCTGAACTACAACGTGAAATGCGTATGTTTGACGACGCAAAGAGAACGAGAACGTCAGTTCGTTATTTGTGTAGATAGTTGTTTTCAGTCAACCGGACCACAAAAAGACGATGTCATTCGTGAAAGGCGGCGCAAATTTAGTGAAAACACGGAAAATGAAACAAATATGAAAAGAAACACTTTATTCGAACTTCGTCGTCCTCGACGTCGTCGTCCTGGTGCTTTAAGGTCACTACTGTGCTATATGGACGACGATGATGATCATTATGGTGATGATAACGATGTTGGTGAGGAGATTCAAAGATTCTCAAAATACTAAATCCAATCTTCCAATGAGGGTTGATCATGTAATTTCAAAACTCATAGGACAAAAATATGATTATCATAGCTGGAAAGAGCTCGTTGAAATTAGTAGAAATGTGAAGTTTGGAAAAGATCGCTTCACAAATTGCGAAGGTATGAATTTTCAAAAATCGAAATTTTATATGAAAACCTTTGGAAATTTACGCTGGTAGGCAACTCTTGCCTACCAACAAAGGTTTTCGTACAAAATTTCGATTTTTGAAAATTCGCAATTTGTGAAGCGATCTTTTCCAAACTTCACATTTTTACTAATTTCAACGAGCTCTTTCCAGCTATGATAATCATATTTTTGTTCCATGTCTCCTATAAGTTTTGAAATTACGTGATAAACCCTCATTACTATTGTATTTCAGATGTCAGCATCAAAAAGCGAGTACGAAGATCAGAATGTTACGATTACTATGACTCGTCAAAACTACTGTGCTGTGATGGTGTCCATTTCACCATATCACCTGAACACTCGAGGTGTTGTGGTCAGAGGTAATCCACTGTAGCACATGATTGTAAAACAGCCCCATACGAATATCGGCCCCTTCTCGCCCCACTCCCCTCGCGTCGTTTCGTCTCGCCTCATACTCGATCGACTTCAACTGTTCTCGACGGAGTTAGCGAAAAAGGACGGACTGTTTTGCACTTTTGGGAAATCAATGGAATTATCAACATATGGATTAACAAATAAATGGACTGACGATGAACGGACTGATATGATAGGACGAACAGATAGATCGATTGAACGGACGGATTAACAAATAAATGGACTGACGATGGACGGACTGATATGATAGGACGAACAGATAGATCGATTGAACGGACGGATTAACAAATAAATGGACTGACGATGGACGGACTGATATGATAGGACGAACAGATAGATCGATTGAACGGACGGATTAACAAATAAATGGACTGACGATGAACGGACTGATATGATAGGACGAACAGATAGATCGATTGAACGGACGGATTAACAAATAAATGGACTGACGATGGACGGACTGATATGATAGGACGAACAGATAGATCGATTGAACGGACGGATTAACAAATAACTGGACTGACGATGGACGGACTGATATGATAGGACGAACAGATAGATCGATTGAACGGACGGATTAACAAATGGATGATGCTGATGGATGGATGGAGGGATGAATGGACAGACGGATGGATTGAGAGACAAAAGATTAAAATGCATAGTTGAATGAATTGATGGATAGATGAATTAATGGATGGTCGAATGGACATATGAATGGAACGATTGACAGTTGGAAGGATGGATGGACAAATGGATGGGTGGAAGAATAGATAGATGGATGGATTGAGGGATGGATGGATGGACAAATGGATGGGTGGAAGGAGAGATAGATGGATGGATTGAGGGATGGATGGATGGATGGACAAATGGATGGGTGGAAGGATAGATATATGGATGGATTGAGGGATGGATGGATGGATGGACAAATGGATGGGTGGAAGGATGGATAGATGGATAGATGGATGGATTGAGGGATGGATGGATGGACAAATGGATGGGTGGAAGGATAGATAGATGGGTGAATTGAGGGACGGTTGGATGAAATAATGGATAAGCAGATGAAAGGATGGATTAATGGTCGTATAGATAGATAGATGAGTTCTGACATTGTCTGACTATAATTCCATCACACACAGTTCTATGCTCTTTCAATTCTCTCTCACAGCGCATATAATCCAGCAACAAGTTTGTGTTGTGACGGTACCATTTCCTGGAATTTGAGAACTCAGACGAGATGCTGCGGAATTCGACCATACAACCCTCTTAAGTATGATTGTTGTGGTGGAAACTTGGTGAGAAGAATAGGAAACTATGCTAATGGCTGTTGTATGGGAACACCATATAACCCAAGGTACTATAGGGAACTATAGGGGACTATGGTAAAAGATGTATGGGAACACCATATAACCCAAGGTACTATAGGGAACTGGACGCCATATGACCCAAACTGATAGGAGCGATTTCATAAAGAGCGCCATTTAATGGAGGATTATCGTTCTTCAGGTATCTTACTTGTTGCCAAGGCAAAGTTTCTTGGAGAAGGGGAACAGGCTGGTGTTGTGGTCGAAAAGTGTTCGATGGGGAGGTAAGTTAAATAGTTTTAAAATCTCCTCAAGAAATGAAAAGAGGAGAGGAGGGAAGAGGAGAGGAGGGAAGAGGAGAGGAGGGAAGAGGAGAGGAGGGAAGAGGAGAGGAGGGAAGAGGAGAGGAGGGAAGAGGAGAGGAGGGAAGAGGAGAGGAGGGAAGAGGAGAGGAGGGAAGAGGAGAAGGGAAGAGGAGAGGAAGAGAAAAACATTCACGGACGTTGTGCATACGAACACAAAGTGAAATGACATTCTCAACTAATTTTCTAAACTCATAAACTGTTTCAGAATTATATCTGTTGCAATGAGAGACTATTCCCACGTCGATCGCGTAACGAAAGGTGCTGCGGCAATACGTCATACAATCCACAATTCTACGTCTGCTGTAACGACAGAATCAACTGGAAACCAGGCAATGGAGACTTGCACTACTGCTGTGGTTCCAGACCCTACGACCCTCGGTTCTACCAGTGCTGTGGCCGTAACATAACATGGAGGTCGGGCTACTGCTATTAGGTCGATACACACGTGGTGACGCATCGGGACAAGGGTCATGTCCCTGAAACAATGTCTTCGTTAATTTTCATAAACGTTATCAGGGGGACATTCTCTCAGGGGGACAAATTATAAGGGGGCATTTTCTTAGGGGGACCAATTATCAGGGGGACATTTTTCTCAGGGGGTCAATTTATCAGGGGGACATTATCTCAGGGGGACAAATCATAAGGGGGACATTTTCTCAGGGGGACAATTTGTCAGGGGGACATTCTCAGGGGGACAAATTATAAGGGGGACATTTTCTCAAGGGGACAAATTACCAGGGGGACATTTTCTCAGTGGGACAAAATACAAGTGGGACATTTCCTGAGGGGGACAAATTCTCAGGGGGACATTGTCTCAGGCGGATATGAACTTGCTTCGTGTTAGGGACCATATCGCGGGGACAAAACGAAGAAACTTACGAGTATCTGTACATGTAACTTGTCCCCACGACATGTCTCTGGGCTTCGTCCCCTCGTGTGTAGCGACCTATATGTATGCATGCTTCTCGTAATTGGATGGAAGAAATTTACCAGCGCTTGTAATTAGTGGAAGCAAATAAATATGCAAGCGCGAAAATCAAACAATTTGCATAAGATAAACTTGAAATTACCAAAGCAAAACTTTATCTTAAAGGCACTTAGAACTATTGCAAGGGTTTCATTGCAAGGGTTGAAATGCAAGGTATGCATGTCTATACGCGTTTATAAAGTTTTGGAGGGAAACAATTTTAATCGGAGAACAAGAAAATTTGCGACGCCAGTTTGCGCAACGCGACATCGAATTCGGGTTACAAAACAAGTTCATTATTATTCCTCACCGGCTCGTGTTGTGAAATTCGGGTTCTAAAAACCACGTAAGACATGTGAAATGTTCTCAGCTTTTATATTTCTTTGTCTATTCCTTGGACTGTTTTTTTCACAAGGTTATAAATGAGATGACGAACTCTATACTAACCTTCCCGCTCGAGTGATAATCATTTCAGTGTCCTTCTCGCGGAATACGTGCCATAGATTGTCATTCTCAAGCTCTACTTTTATCTTGCCTTTAGACCCGGCCATGACAGCGAGAGTTAGCTGTTCGCTGGTCGAGTTTCTGGTCTTGCTTTCAATAGTCTCCAATGAATGAAGATTAACGTTATTCCACGTATCCCGTGGGGTAGTACCATCAGTACTGTTTTGGCGCCAAGTCTCTTGCGCTCTGAAGAACGGTCCTTGATACGAACACTCGCCATAACCGCTATATTCTACCATGTTCTCGCTGCAGAAGCGTCGCGTTCTCGACTATGTGATAAGACGGACGCGAATGAGCGCTCTGATGATCGCCGGTAGGTATAAATATTTCCTCCTAACAATACCACCAAACACTATGACAATAGAGGGAGATGGTATGACAATGTAAGTTGATGTAGATGCAGCCCCTCTTTGTTTTGGTATTCAATTTGGGATCTATCACCTCTGAAGCGATAAATTGGCTCGTTACTCTTTCTGAAAGAAAGATAAATACTTGATTTGATTCTTGGTATATTGGAGTGTTATATACGGATTGAGAGATTGAGAAAACACCGGGTGTTTTTTTAGCTCTTTGTTGAAACTACATTACTCTGGGCAAGCAGATCTAGGGAATATCCTTTCAAATGCAGCTTCGCAACACTGCGCAAATGCGCAGCAAAGTGTTGAGCTACTTTTTTAAAGTGCATGTGTTAGCATATAAGCATATAGCGTCGGGCTTGTAACGTGAAAACTGTAAACTAGAATAACAAGAAATTATGCGAATCAATCATTAGGTTATAGTTGACTTTATTTAAGTTTTCGCACAAAAATAAACAAGAAATGCGATCCGCATTAGCTCAAGTTTTCTAAATAAGATAAATAATACTAGTAAAGTAAAAAAAAAGTAAAGGGCTTTATTAGTAGTTACTCAGCTAGATTAACTTTACCAATGTGAGTTATTCTGAGTTATTCCCTGTGGATGATAAAACAATAGAATTGTCCCTTACTGCTAGGGTTATCTCTCTCTCATATAAACTGGACCGCTTAGACTTTCTCAAAGTCCGTTTTCTCTCGTCGCTCGCTATCAGAATAAAAAGTGTGGTCGACTTGTGGCAAGTTTAACGGGGCCTTAACAAAGTACATCAGCTAATGTTGTAGAGATTGTAGACACGGCACAAATACGTTTGCGAAAGCTGTAATCCAAGGACGAGGTTGATCAGTCACGTGTCTCTAGGGACACAAGAAGCGGAGATGACGCGTTGTGTGTGAAATCAAGTGACTCGTTCCAAGTAGCAAAACAATAACAGTTTTGAAGACTTTTATCGTGTTAAAATACATCACTGATCTGTGATATTAGTTCAGGTTTTATCCCGCAAATAACTTTGTTTCGAGTCACTCGCGCTACCAACTGACACATCCGGCCCACCATGGTGATCCCACTTTATGTATGCATTTCTGTATATCCAGTAAACTTCAACCCCGACTAAAGTTGAGAATTAAAAAAAAAATTTGGCGTCAGTTTGCTTTGCGTTTCAGTTTACAACTGACGTTTCTAATACCCCATTTCACTCCAAACCTTGTTTAGTTAAACTGAGTTTTTTCTCGCTTCTACAATTTGAGGACATCTCGTAATTTCACAAGAACACCAGGAGTTTCTACTGTGCAACATAATAATAAAGGACAGTTTACCAGCAGTTTGGTACCACTGACTGGCAAATGTTGCATGGCGTTTCTAACTTTAGCTTACCCTGGTTCCAGAGGCTACTATTCGGACTCGTCCTTCGGACTTCGAGACTCTGGAACCAGGGTAACCTTAGCTTGTCACTGACTAAAGTTTCCATCCGGCCTTTTCAAATATTGTATTCTTGGGCTGCAACCACGTGACTGAAAATCCCTTGAGAAATAAACAACAAAGATGCAGACGCCATGTTGGATGAACCAACAAGAGAAGCTAATGAGGAATGCTTTGTGATTGTCATCCAACATGGCGGCTATGACGTAACGTGCACTCCAAACATTTTGCTAATTAGTACTGATTTGAATAAAGTATTATTATATATTATTAGTCGGACAGTTCTCAGGTAGATGGCCTGACACCTTCTTTGTCTTTTTCTGCTGCACTATGTTCTTACAAATTCACCTTTAATTTGCGGTACTCTGCATATTTTCGCTGAACACTTAGGGCCGGATATGAGGCGCATCAGTCCGTTGGTCGGATGTTTCCGTCGTGACCTGGTAATGGAATGCAATCATCCAGGAAGGAATGAAGTCACGAGAGAGCCGCTGTCTTGCCTCTTCCTGGTTCGATCAGTAGGACAGCACGTCCGGCGTGGCCCCAGATGTCAAAATCTCGTAAGGAAACGAGATACAGATAAGTTTATTACGCGTTTTAGTTCAGTCTGTTCGAGTAAAATGATGACTATGATGGAAGTACGGGCTTTATAATGGCTTGAGTCAGGCAGGGGCGCATCCAAGGGGGGAGGGGCATGGAGGGCCGGTGACCCCCCCCCCCCCCCCCCCCCCCCTTTGAGTTGGGCTCGATACATATTCGCCCACGTCTCCCCACCATTTGATGCCCAGAATGGATGGAAATTGCATTTTCGAGCTTCTAGATTTCAAAATTTTCTGGGGGAGCATGCCCCCACACCCCCTAAAAGAAGGGGCCTTACGACCCCTTAGTGGTGCACCCCTCTTTCAAAATCTCTAGATCCGCCCCTGAGTCTTATGCCCCGTTCACACTGAGGCTAAAACACGTTTTTAAGTACATTTGGCACAAAACTGCCGGTAAACTGTCCTTTGTGTTGCATAGTATAAATACCAGATAGTTTGATTCTTGTGAAATTAGATGCTCTCAGATTATAGAAGCTAGAAAAACCCAGTTGAACTAAACAAGTTTTGGTGTGGATGGGGCATAAGGGCCATGCGAAGTTTGCATCCGTCCATTTGGTTCATGAAACTATTTTTCATACAAAATTGAACAATTTTGATTTTCTCTCTCGATTGTATCCTGGCCAGAAACTTCGTCTGTTTGACATCGTCCGTGGCTCAAAAATCATGTAAACGTGACCGACGCAGTTCTACGTCACGTTACGACTTTGACGTCATGAATTAGACCGTTCTTCGAAAGATTTTAATTAAGATAACTGGACCAACAAGATTAAAGGTTTGCTACAGAACGTTTTTTCTGACTCATGCGAATGGATGGCTTTCCCACGCAGCAATTTTGCGACACAATAGTGGGATCCCTGTGTTCACATTTGTCACCAGTGCCCTCTCTTTTTATTTAACACAGGTATACCACTTTTTATTGCACACGCGTATCTTTTGAGATGATTCGAAAGGACATTAAAAAAAAAGTTTTAATAACTAATTATTATTATTATTATTATTTAACTCAGTGGCGGACCAATAAAAATAATAAGGGAGGGGGGGGGGGGGGGGGGGGGGTCGGGACCCCCTGTCATACCCGAGGTTTGATTGTTTTATTTATTTTATTATTGATTGATTGTTTTTATGCTTGGTATACGTTAGGACCTTCAAACCCCCTCCCCCCCCCCCCCCCAACCCCCCCCCCCCCCCCCCCCCCCCCCCCCCCCCCCCCCCCCCCCCCCCAAACCAACCTCCCCCCTATCCCCCGGAAAAAAAAAATCCCTGAGAGGAGAACTAGTCGGCGTTTGTATTGTATAAACGCAAGGATTTCCCCAAGTTAGAACACAGGTAGCCCAATGCAGCTCTAATCATGGCAGCTTTGCCAAGTTTAATTGAAAAACGTAAAAACACAATTTCTCTGAAGATTCTGCATAACGTTTACTAAAACAAACACAGTGTATTTTTCTGTACATTCTTCACAGCTGGAGTGAATCTCAGCTCATTTTAAACATATTGGGTATTTTTCCCCTTACATGTATACTGTGAAACCATTGACAAAGCTGCATGAGTAGCTTGGGCTACCTGTGGTTAAAGACATGGGAGAGAACTATGGGAGGTTTCATGGAATCTTCTTTTGACGTCACAAGAGCACATTCGTGACGTTTCTTTGCTCAAAACTTCAATTTTACATCGATAAGCACAATGTAAACTTTCTAAATCTCTTTAAAATGTAAGTCATTGGTAAACAAATAAATGGCATGTAGTTGCTTGAAGAAAAACTAACACAGTTTGAAAGTTAGGTTGGATAGATTTTGGCGGCTATTACGAGTTACACGTCAAACCCCCCATAGATGTACGTGATCTTAGTAAACCCTCATCAGTGCAGTCTGCGAAATTGGCCAAAATCTGCGAGAAAAATTCCCTCAATTAGGTCTTAGAGGTCAGAAGTTTTGGAGCTCCGTCATGCACATCCTCTCGCTATGAATCAAACTACTTTTCTTGGGTTTGTTTACCTAGATGGCACCTTATATATCGACAAATGTGTTATGGTTGAGTAGAGCGAGGAAAGAACTGCACGATAAGCTATTTTTGTACATTGGCAGAATAGAATCGGAAAATATCATGTTCATTGTTTTTGCCGGTTAGCATTGCTATTGTTTTTTCTGTGTTCTTCTTCTTCGTCTTCTTCTTCTTCTTCGTCTTCTTCTTCTTCTTCGTCTTCTTCTTCTTCTTCTTCGTCTTCGTCTTCGTCTTTTTCTTCTTCTTTTTCTTCTTCTTCTTCTTCGTCTTCTTCTTCTTCTTCTTCTTCTTCTTCTTCTTCTTCTTCTTCTTCTTCTTCTTCTTCTTCTTCTTCTTCTTCTTCTTCTTCTTCTTCTTCTTCTTCTTCTTCTTCTTCTTCTTCTTCTTCTTCTTCTTCTTCTTCTTCTTCTTCTTCTTCTTCTTCTTCTTCTTCCTCTTGTTCTTTTCTTTTCTTCCGTTCTTCTC